>CM042258.1:43723767-44323767 GCA_023566225.1 Romanogobio albipinnatus | reverse complement strand
GCTTTCCGGGTGCTGGATTCCCCCCTTGGGACCAGCCACCTGAGGGCGATCGAAACGTTTCGGCTTCACTTTTCAGGACTTGTGCGGTATGTTTGATCCAAACGTACAAAAAGGTATGTTGTGTGTCTTTGAAAGTTACATGTTAATACCTACATATTACGCTGAACAAAATTATGAACCCAACACTTTTGTTTTTGCCCCCATTTTTCATGAGCTGAACTCAAAGATCTAAGACTTCTATGTACACAAAATACCTATTTCTCTCAAATATTGTTCACAAATCTGTCTAAATCTGTGTAAGTGAGCACTTCTCCTTTGCCGAGATAATCCATCCAACTCACAGGTGTGGCATATCAAGATGCTGATTGGACAGCATGATTATTGCACAGGTGTGCCTTTGGCTGGCCACAATAAAAGGCCACTTTAAAATGTGCAGTTTTATCACACAGCACATTGCCACAGATGCCGCAAGTTTTGAGGGAGTGTGCAATTGGCATGTTGCCTGCAGGAATGTCCACCAGAGATGTTGCCCATGAATTGAATGTTAATTTTTCTACCATAAGCCGTCTCTAAAGGCATTTCAGAGAATTTGGCAGTACATCCAATAAAACATTAATTATACTCATCATACCTCAAATGTGAATTTTAAATCCAATTTTAACAAAACAGGTATAAGCATGTATATACTAAGGGCCTTTTTACCGGTCTAAGCACATGGTCTGAAGCTCATGGCGCAGGTGCACTTAGGGTGTGTCCAAATCCACTCTTGCTAGTTTGCTAGTTTACGGACAGGAAAAATGGTTGGCGCGCCAGACGCAAAGTCCAAAAGGGCTGTACCTAGTCTCTTAATGAGTCATGGGTGTGTTTTGGGCGTAACGTGCAATAAACCAATCAGAGTCTCATCTCCTATTCCCTTTAAAAGCCAGTTGCGCTTGCACCATTCGCTATTTACATGGCAGAATATAGATACCCTCAACCTGACGAGTCAGTTTAAATACATTTGTGTATTGCCACAACTGGTTAAGTAGCCAATTCCATTCGTCATTACTGCAAATAGGTAATTCTCATACATGCAATGACTATCCATTATGACATGTAGGCATTTTTATCTTTATGCACAAAATAATAACCTTTTACATTGTAATCCTTTTGTTTTTAATATTTGGCATGTTTGTGTGTTGCTGCGTGTCCCTGTGTGTGTAATAAGCAGAGTGTATGCGTGTTGCGCACCCGTCTATAGGCACATATTACTAACACACCATTTAAATAACACAAAAAAATACTGCGCTATTGACTTTAGAGCAGGTTTGTGTTGGTCAATGGCGCAGTCATTTTCAGTTCCTCAAAATAGCAACAGCCAACAATGTGCCTGAACACACTGGTTTTCAGACCAGACGCCCATGGGTGAACAGATGGGCATGAGTGCATTTGTTATTTAAACAATGTGATGCTGGACGTGAAAATGATAACTGCGTCGGGCTGAAACTAGCAAAAAACACTTGCGTCGTGCCTGTCACGGCATTTCACCGGGTGTATGAAGTGTTGAAAGGACCACATACTAATAAAATAAAATAAAAAAATCCTTCTGCATCAAACTAGCTGGAATTTAAAAACATCATACTATAAAACATCATCATGTCCTCATTGTGGCTGCAAAAAATCCAATATAAAATATGCACTTGAATTACATTAGCAATTTAGCCATTAAACAGATATAAACGCATACAACCTACAACAAATCATCAGTACAATACATGCATAATTTCAAACTAGCTCATTTTGTGATGTAAAAAAAAAAGGGAGGCGGGGGGGGGGGGGGGGTGTTAATTATCTTCTTACAACTCTAATTCCTCTGTAATACTTAAGAGTTTGCAGATTTGTTTCCCTTTCATGCACATTAGGGATGAAAGACAATTACAAACAAAATATCTTTTAAAGACAGAAAATAAGCTTAAGACATGACAACATTTCTGTTAAGAGAATATAGTGACTATTGCAGAACAGAAAAAAAAAATCAGAACAGATATTTACAAAGGGGCAACACTAGAAATAGCCTACTTTGTGCCCAGTGCACTTAATACAGAACTAACAGTGGACAGAGACCTAAAAACAACAACCTCTGGGAGTCACCTGGCAGGTTTGGTAGTGTTTTTCAACTCTCACAACTGTCTTTCAAAAAAGAACAGATATTGATCTAGATGTCACTCTACAGTTTGACACAGCCATGACTGCCAGAATTCTGCTTGTTATTCACATTCACACTTTAGGATTACAACCTAAACAGCTCTATACCATGGCAAACTTTGGAGCACCAGTATAAAAATATGGTAATCATTCATTACCTTTACCATCCTGGTAAAGATTTGTATTCCTAAGCAAATACAAAGGGTATATTTAGGTGCTGGTGACTGTGAATATAAAAGTCGATGACCCAGAAAAATAACCACGTATGTGTGATTCTCCTGTGGATCTTTCAACAATTTTGTATCTTTCTCAGAACCTCTTGTAGCTCCAAAGGGCTTCTAAGTGACCACAACGCTTGTTATCTTGCCAGAGCACAGTGTGTGCAGCACATCACAAATATCACAGTTCAACTCAACTCAATTAAACGAAGGCCATAGAATGTCACACAATGCTTTCCCACTGTACTAAACACACAGATGCGAGGGGTCACGAAAGCATGCCACCAGTGGGCTTGGCCTTCATAGGGGTCGCATCTGGCCTTCAAACGGCACTTGAAAACAAATTGAACAGCAGTCGGTCATTTTTTGTGTTGATCTTCTTGATTTTTGGCTAGAATAAGCTACAGGGAGGACTAGATAAGTCAAAAATCTGGCTACGCAAGACTAGGAGGCCTCATTGAAACAGTGGCGTAATACAAAAGATAACTCAGTGCTCAAACCAACTTATAAGACAAATGCAAATGACATGCTATTTGAGGAGCGTCAATCAAGACCTATGGGCGGAGCTTTAAAAATGAAGAGGGACGTGACTGCAGCGCTGTAGTGGTTTAATATTTTCGTAATATCTTTTCATATATAAAAATCTGTTCCATGGCATGAGCACAACAGCCAAGCTTTTAAGAGATGCTGGAGCAGAGTTCCACATCATTACCAACCGTCCCTCGGCATCAAAACATCATCTCTAATACACCAAACAATCTAGCAATTTCTACAGCCTTGACATCATTCAGCAAGCATGCCTCAATGGCACGGGTGTTTTGTTCAAGGTGGCTTGGGACGCAATGTCTCCGCCGACAAATTTGGATGATAAAATAATTGAGAGTACAAAATAAAAAAAATAAAAAAATAAAAAAATTACATCAAATGCTGTTTAAATCACTGCCCAAAAGTGACACCAGCAGATACAACGTGATCTCATTATAGACGTTTACAAAATCTTATTTATAAATGATCACAGATACTATTATAGTTATGATCATTGAGATACTATATATATATATATATATATACACACCGATCAGGCATAACTTCACTTATGAAGTGAAGTGAATAACACTGATTATCTCTTCATCACGGCACCTGTTAGTGGGTGGGATATATTAGGCAGCAAGTGAACATTTTGTCCTCAAAGTTGATGTGTTAGAAGCAGGAAAAATGGGCAAGCGTAAGGATTTGAGCGAGTTTGACAAGGGCCAAAGTGTGATGGCTAGATGACTGGGTCAAAGCATCTCCAAAACTGGAGCTCTTGTGGGGTGTTCCCGGTCTGCAGTGGTCAGTCTCTATCAAAAGTGCTCCAAGGAAGGAACAGTGGTGAACCGGCGACAGGGACATGGGCGTCCAAGGGTGCTTTCACATCTCTAGTTCGGTTCATTTGGTCTGAACCGAGGGCAAACAATTAAACATTGTAGCATTTTTCAGCTTTTTTGGTTCCTTTTCACACCACACTGATTGCTTTGGTCCGAACCAGTTGAAACGAACCAAAATGCAGTCACATGACAACATCCACATGGCATATTTCCAGCATATAACTGCTTTTACGTGTTTACGAATTAACGTGCGGGAAAATTCCAACAGAAGAGGAAAAGCCAGCAAACAACACGGAGACAACACAACTATGGAGAGACGACTGCGCGGGCTGGTTTTGTCCCTGGCCATAATCTATTACATTGTTTGTATACATCACAATATATGTAAACTATACATTTCTATAATGAAGCCCGGATGCAACGTTCTAATGAACTGCAAATGGCGAGCGCGCACGTCACGCTGTTTTTGTGAGTTTTTGAAAGTTGGAACCTAATAATGTCATAAGACAAAATTTTTATGAGGCTCCGCACCTCCTCACTACTCCAAGTTTGTCCACGAGCTGCCATGTTAAAGTGCAAACTGTCAACAAACACTTCCTCATCACATAATGCACAGCGCAGCTGACTACGGCAGCTGGTTTAGTCCAAAAATGATCAGTACTTTTTGCAGTTGGGTCTGTTCGAGGTCGGATCACATTCTCACCACAAACGAACCGCTCCAGAGTTCGTTTGAAAGCGTACCGAGACCACCTCTTCAAGGACGTCTCGGTATGCTTGTTTGGTCCGCTTTTGGTGCGCACCCGAGTGCGGTTGCTGCTTTCACACTTGACCAAATGAACCGCACCAAAGGGGAAACCGAACTCTAATACGATTCAACCAAACTAAATGAGGCAGGTGTGAAAGCACCCCAAGGCACATTGATGCACGTGAGGAGCGAAGGCTGGCCTGTGTGGTCCGATCAAACAGGAGCTCAAATTACTCAAGAAGTTGGTGCGAAAGTGAATGTGAGCATCAGAACTGGACCACGGAGCAATGGAAGAAAGTGGCCTGGTCTGATGAATCAGGTTTCTTTTACATCACGTGGATGGCCGGGTGTGTGTGCGTTGCTCACCTGGGGAACACATAGCACCAGGATGCACTATAGGAAGAAGGCAAGCCGGCAGAGGCATTGTGATGCTTTGGGCAATGTTCTGCTGGGAAACCTTGGGTCCTGCCATCCATGTGGATGTTACAACGAGTTTGAGGTGTTGACTTAGCCTCCAAATTGCCCAGATCTCAATCCAATCGAGCATCTGGGGGATGTGCTGAACAAACAATTCTCATCCATGGAGGCCCCACCTCGAATGATGGATTCAACGAGTACCAGATGTGGGCCAGATCTGAGCCGACACTTTGTTGCAGTCTGGGTATGGACGTCAAAGGGACCAGAAACTGTTTGGTTACCAACGTTCTGCAAAAGTATCTTCTTTTGTGTTCAACAGAACAAAAAGAAACTCATACAGGTTTAAAACAACATGAGGGTGAATAAATTATACATAATGTGCTTATTGGTAGAACCGTCCTTTTAAGTTGTCGTTTGAGCATCAGATTCAACACTTGAGTTGTTGGTTTGAGCATTTGATTCAACTTTCAAATAGTTGGTTTGAGCATCTGACTCATCATTTGAGTCGTTGGCAGCGATACATATTTTGGTGCATTAACTATAAATATATGTATTTTTCTACACTGAAACCGTCAATACTGAGCTGTGAAGCTTCTCACACACATTCAAGAGGAAAGAATTGCATAAAAAGACAAAGATGACTACTCAAATAGCAGCATCTATGTCCTGCTTCTGTCAGTGGCTATTAATAGGGCCAGAATTCTGATCTCGGCGCAAGTGGCTGTCAGAGTGAGTTGGTCGTGCCAGTTTGAGGGCTCAGCGATCGATCAACACCAATCTGTGAGGAATTTGAGCACGGGGAAACATGCATAAACTCTTCCTCTCGGGCTGCCATGCGGACGTGAATGAGAAAACGAGAAGACGCGGACAGACAGGGTAAATGGGGATGAATGGGTGATGTGTGGCTGCTGTGGGCCTCCGCGGACATTACAGTTAAAGCGTGTCACCGCTGACAGCGTCTCTGAGATAGAATGAGCTGGGGAAAAAAGTTACCTCATTCAGGACAGTCATTAAGCGCTGTCATAGAGATATATGAGGTAGGTGGAGAAAAGGGAATGAAGAAGGGAATACACGGAGGGGAGGGGGAGGTTTGGAGGATGTTGACTAGGATACTAACAGGACCTTGATAAACATTCAGGCAAACTCTCTGCAAAATAAAGCAATAAGCTTTCTTTATTATAGCACTCTTTGGATTTAGACTGACTCTGTTTTGTTTGTATAATTACGCTAATTTACTGTTGTTCCAAGCTGTTTTTTCCAAGGGTGTGCAACTTTCATGTCTCTCCTATCACATTGTTCTCTTTTTATTGTCAGTATCATACGCAATCACCCTGTTGGTACAAAATAATAAATATTTTCGAATGCATAGCATTGGAAAAACAGGCAAAAATAACTGGATGACTTAATACTTCCTTCGAGATTCTTAAGTGTGCATTCAATGGACACTTTACTATCCCATGAGGCCACAAGAGAGGATTTGTGAATGCTGGTGAAGCAACTCAACCATAGACTGTAATAAAAATATGGAAGGCACACCTTCACTCACTTCCATTGAAGACGGCAGTGTCCCATATATGGCGCTGATATCTTGGAGCTCGAGTCTGTGCAGTAGTGAGTGTGAAGTGGAGCCGCGGCATCAAGGTCCCGCACACACTTCCGCGGAATCGGTTAGTGCAGTTTACTGCAGAATAACTCATTATGTCGGTGTGAAATAAACACTAACGGAAATGTAAACATTAAAGTTAAAGCTCCAATCTCCACCCGAAAATCCCTAAAAAAACTCAGTTGGTGCCTCAGTGAATACATCGCTCAGAGAAGATGTCAATCTGAGCTGTCAATCATGATGTCACACCCCATCATGCATCAAATATACCTTATTTAAAAAACAAAAAACACTTTAACTTATGCCAGTGTGATAAAAAACTACCTAAAATGACAGAAACCTTCTTTGAAAAAAATTTAAGTTTGAAGTGTATTTGATTGTTTAGTTTGTCTCCCGTCCCATTAGATTACATGGAGAGGGTTTATGACCTATACTGGGACCAACCACCTTGGGGCGATCGAAATGTTTTGTCTTCACTTTTCACTTAAACTCAACTGGTTACGTAGGTTATGTGACAGTGATAACGTTGCGAATGTAGTACGTCCGAATTTCATGGATAATACACACATTCATACTATATAAAACAAACTTTTTTTAGTGGTTGTGAAGTTTCAAACCATATGTAGTACCTACTATACAGTATGCGATTTCGGATGCAATGCATGATTGGTTGCAGCCTAAAGCCTTGTTTATACTCGAAGCGTCCGCGTGAGCACGAAGGTACGTCAAAAATTACGTCATCGCAGAGTGGGCGGTAATGCGTGTTGAGTGCACGAGACCCCATTTCGCGTGGCGGTGTGCAGCGCATTTTTTAAAAAGTTTTTCGCTTGGCTCCGCATTCGAAGATGCACGAGCTCTAGGCGAATCTAGCTGAGCATGACGTCTCATCGCACCAGTTTGCACATACAAATGAATTGTTTATATTTACAAAATGAGCTTACAAAAGCATAAATAAGCCCTTTTATTGGCCAGAGGAGAACTGGCACCCCGACTGAGCCTGGTTTCTCCCAAGGTTTATTTTTCTCCAGTAGGTCACCTGATGGGGTTTTGGTTTCCTTGCCACTGTTGCCTCTGGCTTGGCGTGCTCAGTTGGGGACACTACATTTTTCAACTAAATATCCAAATAAATCTAATTATTAAACTAAATTAACCATATAAACTAAATTACTGATCTAATTATTGATCTAAAGCCCACACTGTCACTGTATGATAATTGAAATGAACTGATGACATCACCGTTTTCCCCATAATGGCTATACGGCTGAATAAAATTATGCTGCATTATTTTCCTGTTTAACACTGTAAAGCTGCTTTGAAACAATCTGCATTGTTAAAAGCGCTATATAAATAAGGTTGACTTGACTTGACTTTTATTGAAAATAAAGATCCATGTTTAATAAGAATGTTCATGAAACTAAATGAAAATGTTTAATGAAATTAGGAAACATTTAAGAGATCGTTAATTTAGTTGTATACATGCTTCCATACATTTTGTTCTCATGTCCCAAGTGATAATATCAAGGTTTACACAATTATTTTGTAGTGTGGTTTTTGGTGAAGTGTACTAATATAAATATTGTCACCTGTGTATATTCTTCTACTTCTTCTCACTGCTGTTTCCTGATGGTTTATAGAACAATTACTCCGAGTCGTCCTCTGTTGTTTCAAAGAATATCACAAAGGTGAGCGCGTCAAGTATAAATGCCTCGTCCGTTTGGAAAGGAGCGTGCTCAGTCAGCGGAGACTCGCACTGCGAAGCCAGGCGAAAGTATAAACAAGGCTTGAGTGTGCCTGATAAGTAAAGCGGAAACCGTTTGATCGCCCCCTGGTGGCTGGCTGCAGTATAAATCATAAACCCCACGCTCCATATAATCAAGTAATCAAACTAAAAAATTACAAATGGCATCCCAAAAATCACAAAGATGGTTTCTGTCATTTTAGTTCATAAATTTCAAAAACACTTTGAAGCTGGTTGATTTGTTTTTTTAGTTAGTTAAGTTTAGTTAACCTTTAAATGCATGAATGTTTCGCCGGGACTTTAGCGACCCAGCTTTATATTTAACATGGATGGATGTTTACCTGACGCAATAATATAAAACTCTCGTGATATTAGAGTAATAATAATTTGTTACATTTATAAAGCGCTTTTCTGGGTACTCAAAGCACTTTACATATAGAAGAGGGGAATCTCTTTAACCAATGTGCAGCACCACCTGGATGATGCGACGGCAGCCATATTGCGCCAGAACACCCACCACACACCAGCTTATGGTGGAGTGGAGACAGAGTGATACAGCCAATCAGTATATGGGGATGATTAGGAGACCATGATGGACAGAGGCCAATGGGCAAATTTGCCCAGGATGCCGGGGTTACACCCCTACTCTTTTTCCGAAGGACATCCTGGGATTTTTTATGACCACAGAGACTCTTTGACAGTATAGTGTCCCCATCACTATACTGGGGAGTTAGGACCCACAAATAACACAGGTTGAGCGCCCCCTGCTAGCCTCACTCCTCTACCAGCAGAAACCTAGTTTTCCCAGGAGGTCTCTCATCCAGGTACTGACCAGGCTCAACCCTGCTTAGCTTCAGTAGGAAACCTTGGGTTACAGGGTGATATGGCTGCTGACAATTACTGAAGAATAAAATAAAGCATATTTTGTTACCTTTTGGAGCCTGGATGAGTTCAGTTTGAGCAGATCATCACTATCATCATCAGAACTAATTTCCCAGTACATTCAACATCTGGCTCATTTTCACCATCTGAAACATATTCTCAAAACTATCATTTTCAACATCGTTAAAATCAATATTTGGATCGCTGACAGCTTCTTCAACAGATCCACCATCAAGTGACAGAGACACTAATATTTGATCGCATTCTGTACTTTGCTGAGTCATTTCAAGTTTTGCTAATGATACTTCCTATTCTTTTGTTTTCTGCCTGCGGTAACTATGAGTGAAGTGTCACTTCATCATTGTGTTTCAGACGTTGCCACCTTGTGGAATAAATATGAATTGCACGTATTCAGTCATCAAAGATTCAATAATTGTTGTGCAGAAAAAAATATATTTACACTGTTACACACCTCGGGTCGTTAGAGACCCTATATACTTTTTACAAAAGAATTAAAGAGGTGATAAATTGAGAAATCAACTTTCCCTTGAGCCTTTGATATATAAAAGTTCATGGTGATATAAGAATATCCTGTAAGTTTCAGAGCTGAAAACGTCCTTGTTAGCTTTTATAGACACCAGGCCCAGAAAACGAGATTTTTATAAGTGTTAGTGTTGCATTGTTACAGATCGTTTGATATCTATTGATTACATACCTTAGCACGCGATCACAGGCTGGAGAATCCTCTATTTGAAGTGTTATTGCTTCATTCGTGATCATGCTCGGATTTGTAACGTTATGGGCCAGGACTCGGACTCGGACTTGACTTTTTGAAAAGCCCAACGTCCCGGGACTATGTGTTTTTCAGCCTGCTTTTTTGCGCGCGCGTTATATTCACTGATCGGACGACAACATTCCAATCAATCGCGGGTGGATGAGATATGAATCATTGTATTTGTTTGGTAAAGATATTTTGCGAGTCCTGTGAGCGATTCCCCCAGACGCTTTCAAAACAATCCCCACATGTACTGAGAGGAGCTGAAGCTCATTAACTATGCAAATCTTATCCAATCCTAGCCGTGGGCGTTTACTTCCAAGTCTTCAGTGCGGCACACCCATTAAAACTGACCGTTTCTTCAGAGAGCCTCAAAACCAAGGCAGAAAATAGCCTATTACTTATTCATTATGATGTTTCTGAATATAAAAACCACGCGAACATCATAAGTTGACCTCAGGCAACAGTATAAATAAAAGCCAGTTCATGACACCTTTAAGGGAATAACAATTCAATTTTTTATTTTTCTTTTGTTTATAATAAATTGATTGAGGACTGCTAAGACAGTTGTCTAACATTAAAAAAAATAACAAGGAGGGTAGTGAATGACTTTGCTTTGCACTGTGCCTAAGAACACCCTCTACCCATGGTAAATCCACTGCGACTAATCATGTTTTAGAGGCAGAACTCTCTGTTAAATAACAATGCAGTATATGCAAATGTCAAGAAAATGATTTGATACTTTGCAGGTCTGAGCTTTCAAATCATCCAAAGACTCGCACAAGAACAGTCGATGCAAATGAGTCTGTGCTTGGAATGGCATTTTCAGGATTAATCATAATACTCATTTATTAAGCTTATGCCTAAATACCTGCAACAATGTCTAGACAATAACAGTCAAGTCGAACATTAGAAAAGTTACAGGTCATTAGCGAGGCTCCAAATTAATGAGGAGAAATCTCATTTCACTCTCTTTCTAATCAGAGCGCCTGCCATGGGAACATACTAACCACACGCTCCATGTCTGCCTCTTGGAGGAGGGCATTAGCATTACCCAGCCTCCACTGCTACGCTCTCTCTCTCTCTCTCTCTCTTTATATGTGCACTCATCTCTTTCCCCTTGCTTTCCATCTCCCTTGTTCCACCACAGCTCCCCAGTTCTAATTGAAGTAGTTAATTAACTGAAAAAACACATTAACACCTTTCCAGGCCATTAGGAGATGTGAAAGAGGGTGTGTGAGGGAGCGTGCCGAAACACTCGCCCGAAGAGCATCATTTTCCGCTCTCTCTCCCCCGCTCTCCCGCTCTTTCTGTCACCGTGGAGACTGTTGAAGGGATGGGGGGCGACCACAGGTGTGCAGGTGCGAAGCTGAACTCAGACGCTGTTAATTTGTTTTTGTCTCATCAAAGCGGCTCAGAGTCTGGGGAGGACAGAAAAATACTTATTGTCCAAAATAAAAAGATGCGTAATTGGAAATGCGTTTTATGTGCCATTTAATGGGAACCATTGAAAAAATGCAGATGCTTAAAAAGTATCAGGGAATGATGGTATTAAAACTGAGAGAATGAGCATGTAGATTAAGACATTCTGATTATGAATTGATTCATTCATAGTGTTGCTGACCTGAAAAGCCTCCACACACATCCCCCAAATCTACCACGGCTGCGGTAAATAAAAATGATCAGTTAAATCTCTTTATATTTATATACACTCCCAAAATAGGCTCATTGGAAAAATGTGCCTCCACCTACATTTATGCAAAACTCCAAACGTACCTAATCAGACAGCAACATAGTGTCGGCCCGGATCCGGCCCACATCTGTACGCATTGAATCCACATGTTCCAGATGTGTCCCGGATCTGGGCCGACACCATGTTGCTGTCTGGGTATGCACACAGTTCACTGCAGTTTCCAGCTGAAATGAACACTAGTGGCAGTAAAACACAAACTACTACAAATTATGATTATAGGGGAAGGTTATCGATTTCTTGGTAAATACTATTTTATGAGCTCAAAACACTTTTACCACAGAACATGATTTGTACACTAATGCATTTTGAAGGTTTGCATCACCTAACCAGCTTTGTATGTGTGCTTGCTCAGTGGCTCACCTGGTAGAGCATTGCATTTATGATGCAGAGGGCTCGGGCACGAGACCAGGGGCCCGTTCTTCGTACCTCGCTAACTCAGTTAGCCGGATTTGATTGTTGACGATTTGGCATGATCTTGGATTGTTTGGTTCTTTGACGCTCATCCTGGACTTGCTGTCATAGCAACAGGTCCGTAAGCTTAAACCTGCTCGCGAGCGGCTTATTTCATGTAAACAGGATTAGATTGCATCTTGAGGTGATGCTTAAAATCTGTCCCAGCCACTGCTACTTTATTACAAGAGTTCATTACTGAACCAGGGGCAATAATAATCATTTTAAATAATAATAATATACACATTTTAAATTGTATATGTATATGAGAATGTATATAATATTATAATGTTGTGTATAATACTATAGACACAGCCACTTGATTGAGCGATTTATTTGTGATGGAATAATTACTTTATAATTTTATTGGAGGTTTGCACACATGTTGTACAGTTAATCTGAGCCTTGCATTCATTTAAGTGATGACGGATATTATGGGATGGCTTGATGCAGCGCAGATGCAGAGAGTATTTGATCTTGACCCTTAAGAAACTTTAATACTGTCACGTTACAAATCTGCTTCAAATTTAATTAAAACATTGAAATAAAAATGTAAAGGGTCTACAAATACTGTATAAAGTCGTGAATATAAATAATTGGTAAAAAAAAAAAAAAAACATTTATCATTGATCTATTATAACTTTTATGTTGGTTTGGTCGTTTAGCTGTTTCCTTATAAAGGTCCAGATATTCGTGGGGTTTTTTTTGTGTAATTTGCCAAGTTTTTTTGCCAGGTGGCTTTTTTAATTATATGATGTCATTACGTTGCTGTCTTGACGCCAGCCAATCGCTGCATTGCTGATCATGGTTTCGAGTATCGATGCATCTGCCCTCTTCAGGGAAAACAAGAACGCGCAGTGATCTTAGATCATTTAATCCAGATATTTAAATCCAATCCGCAAATTCGTTTGAAGAACCAAATTAGCCAGACATCAGTTAGCACGATTAAAAGATCTGGGATCTGTCAAATCATCTCAGATGTATTAAGCGAGGTACGAAGAACGGGCCCCTGATGTTTAATTTCTGATCAACAACCAGAGCCAGATTTACTAACAGCTTGTGCCAGCGTTAAAAAAACTATTGTGTCAGGGTTGGACAGGGTTATTTTTGCGGCTGACCTTATTGCATATGCATTTGTTGGAGTTTCCCTTTCAGATGCAGTATTTATGGGAGGAGAGGATGTAAATCAGGGGTGTCCAAACTTTTTTAAAAGGGGGCTAGATTTGATGTTCTGGGCACACCTGGGGGCCGGGTTCCTTCTATTATATATCTATATATATATATATATATATATATATATATATATATATATATATATATATATATATATATATATATATATATATATATATATATATATATATACACAAGCTTGAGCTGACAGTAGAGTTGCTTGAGATAGGACACTGATGTAAATTGAATACAACAATATCTGTAAAACTTTCAACAACCTCAGTTTTAAAGGGTGAAATTGAAATATAATTACTGAGTTAGAACTCTACTCTTATTTAAATTAACGAGTACTCTATTTAGATCACCACAGGTAAAACCACAGGGGGAATCTAAATTAAGTGAGTTTTTGCTTAAAACAAGCTAAATGATCTGCCAATGGGGTAAGAAAAATAATCTTGTTTCTGTTTTGGACAGAATGAAGATTTCAAACAGAAGAAAACAAGAAAAAAGATCTAATGTCATCTTACTTATCTACTAAATGCATCTTGATTTAAGATTTATTAGATATTTAGACTAGAAACATGACAAAAATACTAAATAAGAGCACACATGGCACCTTCACTACAAGGTGAAAAGTAAGAAATATTATTTCTATATCTAGAATGGCTTTATGGTATTTAGTCTATAAACACAATTAATATAAATACAAATGCACAAAACTGCAAGTTTATGTCAAAAATAGTCTGTAATTTGGCAAAATAAATAAAATGAGATATTACCTACATTTCTGAAAAAATACCACGGTTACAGTTAGTGTTACCACAGTAAATCTATGATAAATATTGGTAAGTTGTTGGTTGAAAATGGATCGGCTCAATGTTTCTCCGGATTTGCACGTTAGTGTTGTTGATTAAGTCAGCGCAATTTCAACTGGCTTTAAACGAAACTAAATCAAATCACAGAGAGATTTGCAGCTTTTACCAGAGACCTCTACGCCGAACTCGAACACTTCTCACGGGCTGTTTAGTGGTTGTGTAATCAAGACACTCAGACAGCAAGTAAACACATATGTTCAGACCATTTTCTAGGGTTCAGACTTAGAGCTTGCGATTTGCGCTGCACACAAGTAGCGCTGTTTCGTTCCACTTTTGGCGCGTTAAAGTTTCCCTGGCCTAAAATCTAGTACTACCACCTTGTGTTGACATTGTGAAACTGCACGATTTGTAAATTATGTGTGGCGAACCACATATAATATAGTTTAATAGACACGCTGCGGGCCGTTTGAAATTCACCCCCGGTGCGCATTTGGCCCACGGGCCGGACTTTGGACACCCCTGATTTAAATGAATCATGCAAGGTGATTTACTAAGGTTTGCGCTAATCAATTGACTCTTCGCTAAGCCAAGGCAGATTTTTATTGGTCAATGGCGCAGTCGTTTTCAGTTCCTCAAAATAGCAACACGCCAACAATGCGCCTGAACACACCTGAGGCCTGTACCATGATGGTAGTTTAACAAACTCAGGGTTACAGGATTAGTTTCGAGTTGACAAAACCAAACCAATCTATTCAGGCTTTGTTGGTCCCATGATGCTGATCATCAGCTTTCTCTGTCAACTCCGGCTTTGATCCTGAGTTTAGGAGTTTAGTGACATCAGCAGTGAACAGCCAATCACATGCTGTGGATCAAGGAAACTGAGATTCACTTCTCGCGAGAGAAGCAGTGAGATTCATTTCTCTCTTCTGCAGAATATTACATGATTGAAAAATATTAAGAATTTAAACTAATTTACACAGGAAGAAGAAAAGAGCTGTCGATAAAAGAGGACCACTTAAAGAAAAATCTCACTACGTCAATGCAAGTAAAAGTTATGAAGTTAGTTTAGTTGATATATAGAGAGAATTGAACATTTAAGCTCACATGTAGTCATTTTTATAGCTTTATTTATTGATTTTAAAGCTTATTTGTATGACCTTTATATAGGCTATTTATATTCATTTTAACCAAGTGCCTATTAATGATTGATTAACTAAAATGATACATGTGTAATTGATTAAGGGTATAATAATTACATAAATGAAAATAAACCAACATTTTTATTATTATAAATAAGCATTGTTAAAAGCCCTTTGACCTTTAATTTGGAGTAGAAAAAGGGGGAGTGACTTTATTGCGTCAGAGGTGTGTCACTTTGCTCACAGCTGATTGGTCCAATTTCAGTTTGAGATCTCTTATCCAGAACATAACCTGCCCTGAAGCAGGTTAGCTGTGGAGCGTAAGTTACTATGGAGATGAACACTGCTAAAAACCAAACCTCTTTAATGGTACCAAAAACCCTGGATTGGCACAAACTAAGCTTAAACATATCTGGTTAGCCAGCTAAACCGGCTTCATGGTACAGGCCCCTGGTTTTTCATGGGCGAACAGATGGGCGCAAGGGCATTTGCTATTTAAACAACGTGGCGCTGGATGTGAAAATGAGAACTGCGTCCGGCTGAAACTAGCAAAAAACACTTGCGTGATGTCTGGTGTCGCATTGCACAAGATGTATGATAGGGCCCATGGTATGTGTCATATAGACTAGGCTACTTTTATGGTGCTTTTTAGTTATTTTTAGATAAATACCATCCACCTTCATTGTGTGTAAAAGAGCTGTTTGTGTTTTTGACTGAAGAAATAAGATAACACAGCTTTGTAGCGACATACAGTAAAGGTAAATAAATGACAACATAGTCAATCTTCCCAAGTATGAAATCCCCCAAAAAATGTTCCTCTGGGAAGATCAGTGAGCGCTGCAGCTCATGAAAGGAGGAAGGATCTTGACAGAGATAGCAGTTGCTGGATGTCAGGAAATGTAGAGGAAGCACATCTACACACACATTCAGACCAAGAACTGTCGGCTACTGTTAATGGGCGAGATAAAGAAACAGATTCTCATCAGCCCGGCATCCACCAACGGCCCTGTCGCACCGGGGCCGGGAGCACGGTAGCATTAGAATGCACTGCTTGTTTGGTGCGCAGCCCAGTACCAGCTCACCAGTGGAACCGATGGGCAGTGGCATCCATCCTCACATCCACACACAGTCATTCACTTATCAACCCCCTCCTCTTCCTCCCCTCGGCCTCGGCTTAAACAGACCAGCCTTTCTCACAACCTTCACACAATGGCCCGAGTGTACCAAACCCAGTGGCGAGATTCAGAGTGTGTGTGAAACAGAAAGACATAAATGCAGATTTGGGTGTGCGTCTTGCAAACAAAACAAAGAAAGGCCTTTCACTTTTTCGGGCCTCTTTGAAATTCCTGGAATGATTTGGATGAGTCTTTTTCCCATTTTGCATGGCCAACATCACATTATGAACCTTTGCTCCTCCTTGTCGTGGGGGTATTTCCATAAGAATAATCACAATATTTCTCCTACACAGCAATGAGATTAAATTGAGAGCAACTGGAGACTTTCTCTTGAGAAAAAGAGGCCAGTAATAGAATAGACCTCATCAATAGCCCCGTTTCCACCGAAATTACCCGGAACAATTTGTACCAGGAACTTTTTTTGCAGGCACTTTGATCCCCCAGACATGTTGCTGTCTGCGTTTCCACTGCGGCCTAAAGTACCGTGAAGATTAGGCAAATACGTGGGACTGCGAGCGACTGTTCCTCCCAGTCAGCGACGGACTGTCATTATTTTTGTACGATACTGTCTGCAACAATAACAAGTATGGAGGAGATGCGAGCAGCGCTGCTTTTGCTGGTTATGTGTTGGTTTACTAAAGAGGTAATTAACAAAACGGCGGAAAAGAGACGAGCACTGATACTAAAGCGCATTCTGAAAGCTCGTAAAGCTAGATTTAAAACAAGACAACGTATGTTATTATCAGCTATTACGGACATTGACCGTGAGATTGCTGAGACGACGCGTGCCATTGGACAGAAAGAGCAAGACTGATATTTACTGAACGCAGAACGAACCTCGCAAAAGACTTTTAAAAATGGCGGTTGAAATAAAATGCTGCGTGGAGTCAACCAATCCCAGTCCCACCCCCGAAAGTTCCTGAACTTTGGCCATTCGGAGGGGGAAATATTTACCCGGAACTTCTTTTAGACCCTGGTTCCTGCGGTCGAAACTCACCGAGTACCACCCCAAAGTTCCTAGTTCCTGGGGAAAGTTCCTGCGGTGGAAACGCAGCTAAAGTCTCAAATTTTTGCTGAGATGTTTTAACTAATTTTCCCAAGACCAAATGATCTGAACCTGACTCATACTTCTCAGATATTTCTCCTGGAAAAACAAACAAACACTTAATCTTGTGTTTCTCAACATCACAATTGTCCAAATATATTTTTGATCAAATTCAGGCAGCACTCAAACAGAGAATTGATTCCTCTTTCGCATTTACTTGTGCTTGAACGGACACATACACACAAAATTATGTCAAAATACCCATAGCTTTAAAAAAAGATGACCCTATATTTAATTTCGACAGTGTTATTTTACATTTAGGCTTAACTATTTATTTCTGTACCTGAATACTACTGTTAGACTTTGCAACTTTGTTATATATTATTCATCTCTGCTTGTAATTTTTGTATTTGTTCTTATTTTATTAATGACTGTTCACTTGTATTTTATAATGTTTGAAATATATTATTTAGACTAGTAGTTTGTTCTGTGGTATCGAAGTACTTGAAGTGAGCTTTAAGTAATGGCTGCTTGTAGGATAAGTGTGCGGATAAGCACCACCTCCAGATGCTCCCTTGAGAACCAGAACAAAAAAGTAATGTGCACTCCTGTTAATAGGGTACTCAATCAAAAGAGTAAACACAACTACAACCCAAGTATACTTAGAATACCGAATTCGGAGTGTCTATTCACACCAAGTGCAAATAGCGTGCCTTGTTGTCAAGTGCTATTCGCACTAGCTCCGCCTAACAATACCTGGTTGGGCCAAACAAGATAAAAGAAAACATGGATACTTCAACATCTTCAGTGGCGCAGTCAGTAAAGCGTAAGGCTTAAAGGGTTACTTCAGCGATTTAGCATTAAGCTTTGTATCAGTAGAAACCCGATAGTATATTCGAATTATGGTACTTTCCCCCATCATGTACCCCTGAGACGAGAGAATTATGCATTTTATTTCTGGAAAAAATCCTCTGATGATGCAAATATCGTCATTTTGCGTCATCTGAGGTTTTTTGTCCAGAGGCTAGAGACTACAGCCAATAGAAGGAGCTAGTTCCGCATGTTTTCAACCCAATGTTTTCAAAAGTGAGTGTTTCACCTTTTTAATAAATTCCTATGAAAGTTAAGCTTCCACATGCGATCTGATAACGCGCCAGACTGGACACGTGCCGAGAAAGACAAGCTCTGCTCAGCTCTTCTCTCGTGATGAATGAAATCTGACTCCTGCTGCATTTGTGTCGTGACTTTCGTTCGGCTCACTCACAACTGTAGTGTCTGTTCTCTAACTGAGCGAAATTATTTTATTACTATGAATATCAAAACAACGTTGGGGCGGTGCCGCGGTGGGCAAGTGATATAACCACACTCTCAAAAATAAAAGTTATTTGGCGAGGTGTATGGTTCCATGAAGAACCGTAAATATCCAAAGAACCCTTCCTTTGCACAAAAGGTTCTTTATAGCATAGAAAGGTTCTTTAGTCTATAAAAGGGTTAGAAAAAAATGGTCCTTTAAAGAACCTTTCCCAAATCGGTTCTTCAGGGAACCAAAAATGGTTCTTCTATGGCATCGCCATGAAAAACGAGAAGGGGCTCGCTGCAGCCTGCGGTGGATGTCCAACCCGGCCCACATCCAAATGTGACGTCAGAGGCCAGGCCAATGCTGCGATTTATTTTTAAGATTTTATTGGTCATATCAATCACAGTAGAGACACTGATCCCTAAACCTACCCGTCAATGTAATGAATGAAGGACTGATTGCCTACACAAAACACTGATCCCTAAATCTACACATCAATGTAACGAATTAAGTATTGATTGCCTACACCAAACACTGATGTCTAAACCTACCCGTCACTGTAACGAATTAAGTATTGATTGCCTACACCAAACACTTTTCCCTAAACCTACCCGTCACTGTAACCAATTAAGTATTGATCGCCTACACCAAACACTTTTCCCTAAAGCTACCCGTCACTGTAACCAAGTAAATTAGCTGCGTCAAACTTGGATGTGGGCGGAGTTGGATATCCACCGCAGGCTGCAGTGAGCCCTACTTGGTGAAAACCCCTTTTTGGTTCTTCCTGGCACCTTTATTTTTAAGAGTGCAGTAGCCGTGGCTTTGGGAGTGGCCTCGTAGGGCAGCGAAGCAAATGCATTCTGGGAGATGTTGTCTTTCATCCACATGAGACAAAAATACATTTTCTGTCTTTTCTCTGTGTAGAAGGCACCAAATTCAAAAATAATTTCACATTTATACTACATAAATCACCCAGTTTAAATACACATTCCCAGCGCTGAAGTACCCCTTTAAGGAACTAGGTTTTGACACTATCGACACAAATCCGCCTTTTGCAGAGCTCGCTCTTCTCTCTTTTCCCATCACATATCACATCGGAAAGGCATTACTTTCAATAAAAATTCTGAAAATGTTCTAAAAGTGGAAATAAAGTGCCTAACAAAATGTTTAATAATAATAAAAGCATTTATTGGGTGGGGTTAGGGGTCGGTGTAGGGAGGGCTTTTATTGTCCCATTAAAGAAGCATCCATTTAATAATGTTATTAAATGTAATCATTTACACTCTATGTTATTATTGCATCCTGTTAATGTACAACAATACTGAGGTGCCAATAGTGTGTATCTGTCAAAATAAAGTATAAATAGCATAAATAATATTTACACATATTGCAAAGAACTACTTCTTTTACATGGTTTACATTGTTTAATATTTTAATATCACATTACTTAGTGCAAAAAGCCTACTTAATTATACTTTCTTGATCAAAACATTGAGTTCAAGTATTGGCCAAAAATACTTTTCTACCAGTATAACTCAAGTACACTTAAATGCAGTTATAAGTACATTTCTGAGTACATAAAAAGTATAGTTAAAGTTTTTTTATTTAAAAGAAGTATACTGATAACACACTTGAATAAACTAATATTTGTAAGGGTACTTTTGGATGGACAAAAAACAGTATATACAGTACATATTTCCCCTTTTTTATATATTTGTATTTATTTATTTGCTGGACTGACACTGCGGTGCAAATATGTGAATTAATATCACTCCAGTCTATTATTGTGGCATCAAATGTTTCAAGTAAACCCCCACAGTGTTTGTTTGCATTATATGTCAGTCAGTCAGACCTTTACTGTCTAAGAGGGCAAAGTGGACCAGACTACATGCCGACAGTCAAAAGTCGCCTACCACATTCTTTGGTACAAGTTGAGCAAGTGTCCACTCAGCAGGCACTTTGAGGGGTCAACATAGTCATCATCTGAGGGGGGACGGGGCACTAATGCAATGGCATCACCCACTGCAGCGAGCGCATGACTTTCATGCCGTGGTTACCAGTGGGAGTGGTGGGCATTGTTCTCTCATTCATCGAACAATAGCGATTTTCAGATGCCCATACGATCCCAAAGGAAGAGATCAGAACAGAGCTCGGACTGTGCTGCCGAATAGCTGAGCAAGCTCATGAGACTAAACAATGTTGCAACAAAGAGCAGGGTGCTTCCTACCTCTTTTCCCCTTTTGTCTCCTGCATTGTATTCCTCCCTTCCACTCCGGCATTCCGTAATCCGGCTCAAAATGCAGCTTTCCAGGAGACAGTTTTGCTCTGGCGTCCCGTAATGAGAATGTTCTGTTTAATTTAGAGTCATCCTATTGCATCTCCAGTCTTTCTCTGTCTGTCTCTCTCTCTCTCTTTCTCTCTCTCTCTCTGACATGATAGAAATCCTCTCCTCAATTTCCCACTTTTAGGATTCTAATCCCTCAGACACACAGCATGTGTAGCATCCCGATCGTTACACAAACCTTTAAAACGGTTACTCTGTGTTTTGCACAGCCGGGGCTTCAGGCCCATTTAAAGAAAACAGGGAAATCAATATTTCTTATTAGGATTCCCTGCTGATGTGCCTGAGGCGCTCTGTTCTTACTACTTTTTCTTTCTATTTTCTATTCTCTTTCTCACTCTTTTTTTCAAAGCTTTTATCTTGTGCCAGTGAAGGAAATATGCATGTATTTTTGCATGATTTCTATCTGAATGCCTCCCAAGTATTGACATGAAACTGGTTGTTCATAGACTCCAGTGCTAAACCTGTGTGTGCCAAAGCTATAAACTGACTACGGATATATTGCTGTCAGTCTGTATTTGAAGCAATGCCGTGTGGTTGAATACAAATCTTCCATTTAAATACAAATCCGACTTGCTTCAGGTCCTTCCTAATTTTGATTCCCATCATGTTAAGTGTGCATAATTAAGTCCTGAAAGCCATTAGGAGTCTACTCTTCCTGGATAAAATAAAAAAAAACTTTACAATAAGGTCTCATTGGTCAACATTAGTTAATTTATTAACTATCATAAACTAACAATGAGACATTTTTCTTACAGTATTTATTATTGTTAAAGTTGCACTATGTAAGTTTTCATTCCGCTAGAGGTCACCTATTCAAAACAAAGGCGTAGTTTGATGATGCCACGTTTGAGCGCAGAATCTTGGGACATGTGGTCTTCACCTCACAGCCGGTGGAAAAGAATCGGTATAGGAATCGAGCAGAAATCATGTTCATGGATTCGATTATTAACGTTACTGTAGTATGAAGCAGAGCAGGACCGAGTGTTGTGGAGCTGAGCAAGGCCGCTGGAGCGATTGTTAATAAGATGAACACAACACACACCTCGCGAGCAGCGGGACTTTTATTATGACACAGTCACTGGCACCACTTCTGCTTTTTCCGGTCATGAGTATGAGGTAACGCAGCTCTGTTTATCATATTAGACACATCTGAGTGTGTTGAAAATTAAGTTATGACAATACTCTGTTCGTTTGGTCGGCAGCTGCTATGACACTTGTTCACATTGTAGAGAGAGTAAAGCATTTCTGCAAAATAAAACCGGAAACCGAGGGTAATGCAGATATGACGCAATTGACAGGCGACTCCCTCACACGCTTTGTTCTTTGGTTAAAATGGCAATTTTCTCACGATTTACAAATAGTTGGAAACATTTGGGATATTGTAAGTATTCAACCGAACAAAATATACAACACTGGCCTAGTGGCTTTGGGATATTTTACTGAAAAATGCTTACATTGTGTACTTTAATTATTAGTTAAAGGGTTAGTTCACCCAAAAATGTAAATTATGTCATTTATTATTCACCCTCATGTCGTTCGGCACAAGACCCATAAAAGGCACAAAAAACGTTGTTACAAAGTCCATCTCACTACAGTGGCTCTACAATAATTTTACGAAGCGACGACAATAGTTTTTGTGTGCAAAAAAAAATATTTTAATAACGACTTTATTCAACAAGTTCTTGTCTTCCGTGTAGGCCTCGGACGTAAACTCACGAAGCACCACGACGCATGTGTGAGAATATGACGCAGATCCGGCGTTCGGACACATGACCCAGAAGCGAGGAGGAGATTTGTTTACAAGCAGAGGAAGACGCGCCGTATCTAAGCTGTTGAGTTCTACATTGATCGTGCTTTAGGTCTCGGCGTAGTGCTCAAAATGGGGCTAAAGTGAGCATTTCTACGTCATATTCTCGCACATGTGTCGTGGTGCTTCGTGAGTTCAAGGCAGAGGCCAAAATGGAAAACAAGGACGTGTTGAATAAAGTCGTTATTTTTATTTTATTTTTTGCACAAAAACTATTGTTGTCGCTTCGAAAAATTATTGTAGAGCCACTGTAGTGAGATGGACTTTGTAACAACGTTTTTAGTGCCTTTTATGGGTCTTGTGAGTGTGAATGTACTGAATGCCAATGGAGGCCTATCTGAGGCCTTTCTCAGCCATCAGCTTTCAACAAAAATATCTTCATTTGTGTTCCGAAGATGAAAGGAGGTCTTACGGGTGTTGAACGACATGAGGGTGAGTAATTAATGACATAATTTTCATTTTTGGGTGAACTAACCCTTTAGTACAAATCCAGCTGTTCATTGTTTGTTCATGTTAGTTCGCAGTGTGTGCAATTGTAAGGGCCCTATCATACATATTTTTGCTAGTTTTAGCCCGACGCAGTTCTCATTCTCAAGTCCAGCGCCACGTTGTTTAAATAGCAAATGCATTGGCACCCATCTGTTCACCCATGGGCGTGCCGGTCTGAAAACCAGGTGTGTTCAGGTGCATTGTTGGCGTGTTGCTATTTTGAGGAACTGAAAACGACTGCTTCATTGACCAACAAAAACAAAGTATTTTTTTGTGTTATTGAAAGGTAGGCTAATGTTAGTAATAGGCGACTGTAGGCTGGAGCACAACACACCTACAGTCTGCTTATTACACACAGACGGATGCGCAGCACACAAACATGCCAAATATTAAAAATTAACGGATTCCTCTCCGAAGAAGCGTTCAGTCTTTCCACTCACAAATTCCGCCATGTAAATAGCGAATCCGTCATTGTGCAAGCGCAACTGGCTTTTAAAGGGAATGGGAGATGAGACTCTGATTGGTTTATTACACGTTACGCCCAAAACACACCCATGACTCATTAAGGGACTAGGTACAAGCCTATTGGACCATGCGCTTGGCGCACAGGCGTTTTTCCGTCGTTAAACTAGAAAAAGTGGATTCGGACGCCCTAAGTGCACCTGCGCCATGCTCTTCAGATCACACACTCAGATCTTTAAAAAATGGCCCTAGATGTTAAAATAAACATGAACTAAGATTCATAAATGTTGTAGATTTATTGTTAATTCTTTGTTAACTAAAGTAGTTAATTAGTCTTAACTAATAAAACCTTATTGTAAAGTGTTACCAATTAAATATGTTAAAGCTCTTATAGACATTTTCATGACTTTTCTATGCATGAAAATTCCTGTTTTCTGTTTTTTCTTGACCTTGACCTAATAACTATATAGTTTTATTAATCATTCTAAGTATATGAGAATGGAATTGCTTTCAGAATGATTTTTCCCCAGCTGAAGAACGATAAAAATAATGACAGACAATCAGAATAAGGAACTCGAGCATTTAAAGTGGCAGACGCAGTAACTGCAGTGTGCACTTGAGTATCATCTGTTAGTGTGGATGCTAATATAGTTATCAGTATAGTTATCTTTATATGTATCACTTTTGGTGTGAACGGGACATGACAGTTGTTCTTATTCTTCTGTCATCATAGATGCCTGCATAAGCCTTGCCTTGTTAAAACACAAGTTCAGGATGTTCCCAATAGTCTGGCAATGTTTGTCCTTGTTTTTCCATAATTTAATTGTATCTGTCTATTGCAACTGTCACATTTGACCTCAGAGAAATGCCAAGACAACAATACCTCAAGGTGTTCTGTGAGAGGCAGTGGGAAATCAAAGGCACAGCCACTCCAGGAGGAGGAACGGCTGTATTCACACTAAGTACCTTTAAAGGGGAAGCAGTGGTGACAGAGCCAGTGTTCATGCCAGGGATAATTGGCCTGTTTCTTTTGTTTCCCCACAGGTCTCCCTCCATTCCCCCCTCTCTCTCTATTTACTTAGTAAAAGAAAACTGTTTACTGGGGACAGTGGAGGGGGCCAGTGGAAGACGATTGGGGGGCTTTTCATTGTGATTGATTGAGAGGGCCATGGGAAAGGGCCATTGGGATAATACGCAAGTTTCACGGCCGTCCATTTCAGTGCCTGTTTTTAAGGCCAAACTGATATAAAGGCCAGTCAGGAGTGGCTAGGTAAAGGCACTCATGGCTGTTGCTTTGACAGAAGATGGAGCAGTCATGATGACATGATGACAAAACCTCCACCAATAAAACAAATCACTGTTAAAGGGTTTGTTCACCCCATAATGAAAATGATGTCATTAATTACTCGCCCTCATGTCGTTTCAAACCCGTGAGACCTTCGTTCATTTTCAGAACACAAATTAAGATGTTTTTGATGAAATCTGAGAGCAATTTAATTACCACTTTCAAGGCCCAGAAAGGTAGTAAAGACATCGCTAAAATAATCCAGGGTTTTAGGTTTACGCAAAAACAAACAAAAATAATGACTTTATTCAACAGTTTCTTCTTGTCTTTTCGTCTCGTTACATCAGATCGAAGTCAGAACGCCGGCTTACCATTTGCCAAAGCTGTTCGCGTGAGCACCACAACGTTTTTTGTTTGTTTTTGCGCGCAAAAAGTATTCTCGACACTTCATAATATTAAGGTTGAACCACTGTAGTCATACGGACTATTTTCACAATGTCTTTACTGCCTTTCTGGACCTTGAAAGTGTTATAAAATATCTTCATTTGTGTTCCAAAGATGAACGAAGGTCTTATGGGTTTGGAACGTAAGATTTTCAGTGAATAGCACATTCAATTTCAGTCTGTTCTTCACTCATTAGCTATCGTTTTACTTCAGAAGACTTAAGGCCCTTATATACTCGAAGAGCAAAATCGAAGAGCGAACTTATGGGACATCATTTCAAACAAAATCAGGCCCAAACAAACTTTGTTTGGAGTTTGGAGTTCAGTTTTTAGGAAAAGTTCACCCCTCTGGAGTCATATGGACAACTTTTAGAAAAAGTTCACTCTGGCTGGTAAACAGATTTTTACTACCATTGGTCTGTGGCTCATGTGGAAATATTTTCTTGTTAATTTCTCCTGTTCAGTCCATCAAGGTCAGTTGTCCGTGAGTGAAAGCATGAACACACTGGAGAGCTGCTTTATAGGCAAGGCAAGGCAACAAGCTTGTGCCAACATATCCATGTTCATCAGATTATTTTCTTATGCTTTATTAAAATGCTTGCCATTTTCTCAATTTTGTAGTGTGTTTATTTTGTTATTGAGAGGAAAGCATGCAGCACATATTTACATATTCATCTAACTCTCTCTCAGCAATGCTCACTAACAGTATATCACTGCTCACGTATTTCAAACTTCATTTTACCCCCAAACGAAGAACAAAAAAGATCTTCGCCGTGAGTATATCAGGGCCTTTAGAATATTGAGTGTGTCATATGGACAAAATGTATTGCCCTTTATGGAGGTTGGCTGTATAAATATCCACCCACTTTTACTGTATAGAAAAAGATCAGTGTGGACATTCTGCCTAATAAAACAATAATAGAAGAGTCAGTACAAAATAAGAGTAAGGAAATAATGTCCAAATTGTAATTTTTCTTTAGTCAGTTATAAAGTTTGGGGTCGTTAAGATTTGTTCAAGAAGTCTCTTATGCTCCTCAAGGCTGCACTCATTTGTTCCAAAAAACCAAAGTAAAAACACTTGTACAGTGAACTATTATATGATGCCCTAATATTGGCACTGTCATGGTATGTGGTAGGAATACACACGAAGATGATGATTCAAGTACAAACAGTCTTTAATAAACTCCAAAGGTATCTTGAACACAAGGCAGGCAAACACCACCGAACATTGACGAGACCGGACAATGAACATTGAAAACACGGGAACTTATATACAGACGATAATAAGGGAAACACAGCTGAACGTGATGGCAAATCATATTAGTGACCATGACAACCAAGGAGGAACAAAAGGGAAAACTGAACAAAGGAAAACAGGAGCGGATGAATGCAATCTAAAAGTCTGTGAAAATGAAACTAAGATGACACAGACAGACTAGTGGTGACAGGCATATGAGCAAAGGCGGCTGTGAAAATAAATCAGCATTGTTTATCCTTTTGATCTTTCTCTTTTTTTTTAAATCACAAACCTTTCATTGAAGTAAAACAATTGAAAGTGAGGGGGAACTCACATGAAATAAATTTTCTCCAATGCATGTTGGCACCCCTAGAAATTCTTATGAGTAAAACAAGTATATTGTTTTAGCACACCAGGGTGACTATGAATATGAAATTGTCCAGCCAGGACATCTTATTCAACAGGAGCATAAATATGAGGAAACACAAAGGCTAAATTCCCTTAATCATTCATTACAATGAGTAAAACCACAGAATATAGTTCTGATGTGCAGCAACCGATTGTTGAGCTTCACAGAATAGAAAGTGTCTGTAAGAAAACAGCTAAAGCACTGAAAATCCTCATTTCCATCATCAGGGCAATAATTAAAGGTCCCGTTCTTCGTGTTTTTTTGAAGCTTTGATTGTGTTTACAGTGTGCAATATAACATGTGTTCATGTTTCGCGTGTAAAAAAAAACAGTTTTTTCACACAATTTACTTATCTGTACACCGCTGTTTTCACTGTCCTAAAAACGGCTGATGAGTTCCTTGTTCTACGAAGTCCCTCCTTCAGAAATGCGTAACGAGTTCTGATTGTGCCAGCGGTTCCCGTGTTGTGATTTGACCGCAGCTTAGCGAACGTGGCACGGTTCCTGTGTTGTGATTCGACAGCAGCTTAGCGCACGTAACTTACACGGAAAGGTCACGCCTCTTAACGGGAGATGTATGCGCTCAATGATCTCTACAGCGTCCCTGGGAAAGCCAAACAAAGGTGATTTGACTCCGGGATGAAAATAACAGCGTCACGACGACATGGCGACAAATACACTCATACGCAACAATTCCTTTTCTCCACGCGACACATCCTCTTCTCCACGTGGGAGAGCAACAAGACCACGCCCCCTTTTTTCGCGTATTCTTGTGGGCGGAGGTTAGTCTGTTCTACTGTTCTACTGACGTAATTAATGAAGGAAGTACCAGGATGTAGTCGAAGCCGGCCGTTCGCTGTAGGCTTTGAAAGGGAACTTCTGTTAAATAAAATATCTCGCTTGGCATTGAACTTTGAGCTTTATAATTTTACAGGTATTATTTATGCTCTAACAGCAACATTACACACTAACTAAAGTTTGAACAATGGGATCACGAAGAACGGGACCTTTAAGAAGTTCAATCAACTAAAGATGGTACGAATATGTGTCTATATCGCCCTAATGCACAGCGAGGAGGAAAGTTTGAGTGGACAAAGACTCCAAGACCACAGATGGAGAGTTGCAGAGATTAGTTTTGAGACACGACTGGAAGTTCAGACGGGACCTGTTTCTGTGGGCAGATGAAACTTAAAAAAGGAGATGGGTTTGGTGCAGACAGGGATAAAAAAAGTACCCCATGCCCACGGTTAAATATACCATTGGATCTTTAATGTTGTGGTCTATTTTTTTTAGCTGGAGGTCCTGGACATCTTGTTCAGATACATGGCACCATGGATTCTAGAAAATACCAACAGATAAAAATCAAAACCTGACCGCCTCTGCTAGAAATCTTATAATGGGCCGTGGTTGGATCTTCCATCAGGACAATGATCCAAAACAAACATCAAAATCAACACAAAAATGTGTCACTGAGCACAAAATGAAGCTTCTGCCATGACCGTCCCAGTCCCCTGATCTGAACCCACATGGAGCTAGGAAGGATCTGGAGAGATTCTGTATGGAGGAATGGCCTCTGATCTCTGGTCAGGTATTCTCCAAATGTAATTTATTCCTGTAATCAAAGCTGAATTTTCAGCATCATTGCTCCATGCTTCAGTGTCACATGATCCTTCAGAAATCATTCTAATATGCTGATTTGCTGCTCAAGAAATGTGTCTTATTATTATCCGTTTTTGTCACGGGATATCCAAGAAAGGCGAAGATTATCACAAATAACACAAGGTTTATTGAAATAACTCAGAACTAACAAGCGAGACAGCGTGTGAAACACGGACACACAAACAATGTCGGACACCTGAAGAGTGGACACAGAGGAACAGAGGAGAGTCCGATGAACTTAATGAGTGGCAGGAAACAAAGGCACAGATGCACATTTGACTGATGAAAACAAACTGAAAGGCCATGAAAATTACAACAAACTGAACATAACTGACAGTGTTATCCGTATTGAAAAAGTTGTTCTTTTTTTTCTTCTTTTTTTTAGAAACCATGATCATTTTTTTCATGACACTTTGATGAATGGAAAAGTTTAAACTTACAGCATTTATTTGAAACAGAAATCATAACATTATAAATGTTTTACTGTTATTTTTTATCAATGTGTCATTGCTTAAAGGGATAGTTCACCCAAAAATGACAATTAGCCCATGATTTACTCACCCTCAAGCCTTCCTAAGTGTATATGACTTCAGAGGTGTAAAGTACTTGAGTAATTTTACTTGATTACTGTACTTAAGTATTATTTTTGGGGATTTTTACTTTACTTGAGTACAATTAAAAATCAATACTTTTACTTTTACTTAATTACATTTTTTAAGAAAAAAAAAAGAAGTACTTTTTACTCCTTACAATTTTATTTACTGTCAAAAAGTACTTCTTTTTTGGAGATCACTTCATTCTATTTTCCCTTTCTATTACCAAATGAATTGCGCTGATGCCCAGTTTAATTTAAATGTTAAATTGGTCAGACATGTTAATTGGTCCTTTGGAAGTGACGTCATGTCGCATCAACTACCCCAATGCAGCACCTTGTCCTGGGCTGCGTTTCCCAAAACCATCGTAAGCCTAAGTTGATCGTAGAGACCATTAGTGGCAATTGTTCTACGATCAACTTAAGCTTACAATGGTTTTGGGAAACGCAGCCCTGGAAATTAGAGTGAGAGGCTTTTCAGCACTGCAAGATAGCTCTTCAGCCCCAAAAGACGCTTGACACTCACAATTTTGAAAATCAGCTTCTGCTTAAAGGGATAGTTCACGCAAAAATGAAAATGTGATGTTTATCTGCTTACATGTAGGTGTCTTTGTTTCTTCAGTAGAACACAAATTAAGATTTTTAACTCCAACCGTTGCAGTCTATCAGTCGTATAATGCATGTGAATGGTACATGACTACTAGCATCATCTATGAGAGTAAAAAAACCTGCACAGACAAATCCATATTAAACTCCGCAGCTCGTGACAACACACTGATGTTTTAAGACATGAAACGATCGGTTTGTGCGAGAAACCAAACAGTATTTATATAATATTTTTACCTCAAAAACGTTCTATGTCCGACACCCGTTCAGCGCGCCATCACTTCCGGTAAGTGTGGTCAATATACATAATAATAATAATAATTTTATAAATTTATATAGCGCTTTTTTGGGTATTCAAATGGCTTTACATATAGAAGGGGGAAATCTCCCGAACCAACACCAATGTGCAGCATCCACCTGGATGATGCGACAGCAGCCATATTGCACCAGAACGCCCACCGCACACCAGCTTATGGTGGAGAGGAGACGGAGTGATGAAGCCAATCAGTATATGGGGATGAATAGGAGTCCATAATGGACAGAGGCCAATTTGGCCAGGATGCCGGGGTTACACCCCTACTCTTTTTCCGAAGGACATCCTAGGATTTTTTTTTAAGACCACAGAGAGTCAGGACCTCGGGTTAACGTCTCATCTGAAGGACGGTGCTCTTTGACAGTATAGTGTCCCCTACTGGAGTGTTAGGACCCATACAGACCACAGCGTGAGCACCCCCTGCTGGCCTCACTACCACATCTTCCAGCAGACACCTGGTTTTCCCAGGAGGTCTCCCATCCAGGTACTGACCATGCTCAGCCCTGCTTAGCTTCAGTGGGAAGCAAGTTTTGAGCAAAAGGGTGATATGGCTGCTGGCAAATGATCAGACAGAGTGCCGGAATTGATCTCTCGCACGTATCTCTACACCAGATTGTGTACATTGACCTGAAGTGATGGCACGCTGAACGGGTCGCTTTGTGTCTTAGGACATAAATGTGTCATCATGAGCTGCGGGGATTAATATGGATTTGTCTGTGCTTGTTTTTTTTTACTCTCATAGATTTTGTTTCCATTCACATGCATTATACGACTGACAGACTGCAACTGTTGGAGTTAAACATCTTAATTTGTGTTCTATTGAAGAAACAAAGACGCCTACATCTTGGATGCCCTAGAGATAAGCAGATAAACATCAAATTTCCATTTTTGGGTGAACTATCCCTTTAAGTTAAATCTGGGGTTTTACAACTTTGAGTAGCATGTTGCATACTGGCATTAGGTAGTAGTCTTATAGTTTGATAATTAAATACCATTAAATTCAAACAGTTCTAAAGCAGGATAAAACCTTGTATGTGGTTCATTCACTTCATGTTTTTAGAGATTAAAAGCTTAAAGAAGAATCTCTAGATTTCATTCTTGCTGCTACTTTTACTTTTTTAATACTCAAGTACAATTTTAATGTGGTACTTTTTTACTTTTACTCAAGTATGATTCTGGCCAGATACTTTTACTTTTAATTGAGTAAAAATTTCATTCAGTACTTGTACTTTCACCTGAGTGACATTTCTGAGTACTTTTTACACCTCTGTATGACTTTCTTCTTTCAGACGAATACAATCAGAGTTTTAATAAAAAAAATTCTTTATAATGGCAATGAACGACAGCCCAAAATGTGATGGCCAAAAAGTGCATCCATCCATTATAAGCGTGCTCCACACGGCTCCGGGGGTTAATAAAGGCCTTCTGAAGCAAATCAATGCGTTTGTGAAAGGAAATTATCCATATTTAAAACTTTATAAAGTAAAATATATAGATTTCGCCAACCTTCCGTATTCAACTTACGGAAAAAGCATAACTCGCGCAACATATGATGTCAGACGTAGCGCAAGCGTGTTGAACTGCGAGTGGCGTTACACTTTTTCCATAAGTTGAATACGGAAGGCGGTCCGCCGGAAGCAAGATATTACTTTATAAAGTTTCACATAGGCTATGGGTATTTTTCTTACAAAACCCCATCGATTCACTTCAGAAGGCCTTTATTAACCCCCAGAGCCGTGTGGATTACTTATACAATGGATGGATGCACTTTTTTGGGCTTCAAATTTTTGGCTGCCATTCACTGCCATTATAAAGCTTGGAAGAGCCAGGAAATTTGTTAAAGGTCCCGTTCTTCATGTTTTTTTGAAGCTTTGATTGTGTTTACAGTGTGCAATATAACGTGTTCATGTTTCGCGTGTAAAAAAACACAGTATTTTCACACAATTTACTCATCTGTATACCGCTGTTTTCACTGTCCTAAAAACGGCTGATGACTTCCTTGTTCTATGAAGTCCCTCCTTCAGAAATACGTAACGAGTTCTGATTGTGCCAGCGGTTCCCGTGTTGTGATTTGACCACAGCTTAGCGAACGTGGCACGGTTCCTGTGTTGTGATTCGACAGCAGCTTAGCGCATGTAACTTGCACGGAAAGGTCACGCCTCTTAACGGGAGATGTATGCGCTTAATGATCTCTACAGCGTCCCTGGGAAAGCCAAACAAAGGTGATTTGACTCCGGGATGAAAATAACAGAGTCTCGACGACATGGCGACAAACACACTCAAACGCAACAATTCCTTTTCTCCACTCGACACTTCCTCTTCTCCACGTGGGACAGCAACAAGACCACGCCACCTTTTTTTGCGTATTCTTGTGGGCGGAGGTTAGTCTGTTCTACTGTTCTACTGACGTCATTAATGAAGGAAGTACCAGGATGTAGTCCAAGCCAGCCGTTCGCTGTAGGCTTTGAAAGGGAACTCTGTTAAATAAAATATCTCGCTTGGCATTGAACTTTGAGCTTTATAATTTTACAGGTATTATTTATGCTCTAACAGCAACATTACACACTGACTAAAGTTTGAACAATGGGATCACGAAGAACGGGACCTTTAATATAACTCTGTTTGTATTCGTCTGAAAGAAGAATGTCATATACACCTAGGATGGCTTGAGGGAGTAAATCATGGGATAATTTAAATTTTACGGTGAACTATCCCTTTAATAAAAGTAGTATTGTTACAATGTTACTGACACCAAACTTTAGAACGGCAGTGTAAATATATCTAAATATGGACATACTATTTAATTTAATCAAACATGGAGCTGTCTACAGTTTTAAATGTAAAAGTAACATTTTATTTTAACTATCAAGTATCAAAACAAAAACCACGCCGCCCCTCTGTCTGTAGTTCTACACTGAGTGCTATGCAAGATGGTAATTACTGATAGGCTCCCAGACCCCTGGGACAGAGACACCTCCAGTCTCATTAGATCACTCTTATCCTTCAGTTTCACTTCTCTCCCTAATGCTTTCTTTCCTATCTTTACTCACCTCTGCTAAAGCAATTCTTTTCAGTCACCTCTTCATCTTTTAATCAATACGCTCATTCACAGTTTCTGATTTAACATGTTCAGAAGACTATAAGTATAACGCACAAGTCACATGGACAGTTTGAGCATCAAAATTGATCTTGAGCATTCAAAAGCTCTTTATTCCAAAGAGTCTACACACACAAGAGTTTTTATTTTTTGAACAAATTCCCATAGGCCTTTTAATCACAGATTAATGTCTTGAGATGTTGTTTCTTCAGAATCAACAATCTAGTCCTTGACTTTATTGATGGTACAACTCCACTGAGTTCCACATCGCCAGAGACTGACAGGGCAAGGCTGATTGATTATTGATCAGCGTTCAGGCTGATAGGCAGATCAATGAACCTATTGCTCTGAAGACAAGGTCATCAGGGATAAACAGAAGAGGGGGCTTACGTTTGAATCAGAAGAAACTGATCTCTGTTATCATTCCCGCTGCTTGCACATCGAGAGTGGCGTCTGATTGTTGTGAATCCCCTGGATTTGAGAGGCTTTGAATGAGCTTCACCCACATCAAGCTGTACCTGCTGCAGGAAAAGACCTGGACCTTCCACTGAATTCACAGCTGTGCCAATCAAGCTGAGGGGAAAACTTGGCTTTATGGTTTTGTTTTAAAGGTCAGCCATTGTTTTCCTCATTAAAAAGTATTACACATAAAGAAATGAAGAGAACTTTTGAAAGACTACAGTCATTCAGTGGCCTAGAAAACATTGTTTCATTCTGCACAAATTGGTTGACATCACATGACGGGCCTTGTCTAGAAATTTGACATGAATTTCAAACTTACTACGTGGAAAAGTGCAATTGAACACACCATACGATTTGGAAACCCGTGGGGAAATCAGAACTATGACTGTGTTGCAATGACAGCGTTGCACAGAGTCATTTGTCCAGGAGATTTGTCTGTTGACAACTGAATTGCCGAGCTAACAGTAGCTTTACCATTTTATTTCCTTTTGCATCAAGATTCAAATTTTGTAATGGAAACGGAAGTTGCAAAAGTGTTTTCTTCCCTATTGTGAGGATTATCTGAGTGAAATGGCTTCTCGAACAAGAAAAAATGAAGGGCAGGTGTTACGTCCCAAAGGTGGCTAAGGGCATGAGGGACACAGCATAAAATACATTTACATTACATTTATGCATTTAGCAGACGCTTTTATCCAAAGTGACTTACAACTTGGGGAAACATGAAGCGATTGGTCATGAAGAGTCGAGAAGCACAATAAGAGCCTGAAATCCTGAGACCGTGTACATTGCTCAGTGTAGCACAGGCTAGAGTAGGGAGGGAAAAAGGAAGAGAAAGAGGAAAGGAATTTTTTTTTTTTTTTTTTTTTATGAGGTTAAGTGCTCGCGGAAGAGCTGAGTTTTAAGTTGGCTTTTGAATGATGTCAATGATTCTGCGTTTCGGATGGCGTTGGGAAGATCGTTCCACCAGCTGGGAACGTTGAATGAGAATGTTCTGGAAAGGGATTTTTTCCCCTTCTGTGATGGTACCACAAGCCGTCGTTCCTTTGCAGAGTGAAGGCTTCTGTGGATTTCTGTGGATCTGTAGAATGGGGTCAAAGTAAGCAGGAGCAGAGCACGTGGTGGCTCTGTATGCAAGCGTCAGCGCCTTAAACTTGATGCGAGCAGCGAGTGGTAGCCAGTGCAGGGAGATGAAGAGAGGTGTGACGTGGGTCCTTTTGGAAAAATAAATAAATATTTCCCCGGATCTTAACTCTGGGAGACGTTCAGTTGTGCAGGTGCAAAAAAAAAATACACTAACTATCAAACTCAAAACATACAATGATGGCACCCGTTTCTTACCTAGTGTGTTAACAACGCGCTTCCCAAGATGTTGCGAAATGGAAGTCATGTGACATGCTTTCCTGTTCCCTACTCCCTGGTCGGGATAAAATATTGGAGGGAAAAACAATGGAAAGTGATAAAGATTCAAAGTACCAAACTAACTTAGGGACAAACCACCAAAAGAAAGAAAAAAAGAACGAATTAACACAAAATCATACTCTTCAAGGAGCAAACAAAAGAGTTAATGAGAACAAAAACCAAAACACGCAAAAAGACAAAGCGTGGCAGGCAAACAAACAATCCCGCAATTTCATGATTTCATGGTGAATTTTATAAAAAAACAGTTCTTCTTTTATAAAGGAGTGCGAACACATGCCAACCATGTGGAAATACACTGGAATTCTTGGAATTATTTTATTATTTTGTGTAATATGAGACATAGAAAAAAGTGAGGCTTTTTGTTAAACTTGTATCCATACCGATAGATGTCAGAATAATGTTCAGGGGCATTTGGACAAATAAGAAATAATACTGTTCACTATTATTCAGAATACAGTAATATAGTATTAATCAAGTTATTTACGTATCTTTGCAATAACTTATGTTTAACAGCAGAATTCCTGGTGAAAAACCACATTACCCATAATCCTGCAAAGAAATTGCACCAAAAAAAATCATGCCAAAAGAACTCTTTAACACCAGAACCTATCCCATGAAGCACAGCGAATGATGTAATACAGTCAGTCTCTCTACACTCTCAAACTGAAACGTGTATGTGTGTGTGTGTGTGTGTGTGTGTGTGGGCATGTTTTTGTGAAATATCAGGACACAAATGTGTATAATGACATGGGTATGACATAGGTATTACAAAAAGAGGGTGAAATATGAGGACGTTCCCCATGTCCTCACTTTTCAAAATGCTTATATTTCACACAGAATGAGTGTTTTTTCACAGAAAGTAAACTGCACAGTCTCCTGTGAGGGTTAAGTTTAGGGGCAGGGGCAGTGTAGGGGGATAGAAAATACGGTTTGTACGGTATAAAAACCATTACGCCTATGGAATGTCCCCACATTTCACAAAACCCCCCCTGTGTGTGTGTGTGTGTTCAAGTTTTTCTATCCCGGTGGGGACTTCAACCTGAATGCATTGACTCATGGGGACACATGTCAGCATGGGGACCTAAATTGAAGAAACAAGCTTATAAATCATACAGAATGATCTTTTTGAAAATCTAAAAAAGCAGAAAGTTTTGTGTGATGGGTAGGTTTAGGGGTAGGGTAAGCGTAAGGGGAGAAAATATACCGTTTGTACAGTTTTAAAACCATTACGTCTATGGAGAGTAAACCCCACAAAAAAATCAAGCACTGCGATGAAGCACTGCGAATGATGTAATACAGTCAGTCTCTCTACACTCTCAAACTGAAACGTGTGTGTGTGTGTGTGTGTGTGTGTGTGTGTGTGTGTGTGTGTGTGTGTGTGTGTGTGTGTGTGTGTGTGTGTGTGTGTCAACATCTGTAAATCAGTAGTTTTATATTTCTCCATAGTTTTTCATTTGATTAGGTCATTGGCAATGCTTCATGGGATTAAAGGCATTAAGTGCACAGGGTGCTTCTCAATACTCAAATTGCTTCCTCATTTCCTCGTTACTCCGTCCTCCAGACTGTGACCCGGAAACCAATCAAAGAAAGCCATCTTAAAGGACATCACATTTCTCTAACTTCCCCTGCGAGGAACGAGGAGTGAAGAAGCTTCCAGAATGGCTATGAGTGAGGAAGCACAGGTGTATTCAATGCAGTCTTTCGTGTAGAAAATCCTGACGCACTCCTCCCCCTTCAAATCTGTCACATCATTTTAATTTACAGTTTTCTTTGCAGTTTAAATACACCATACATACCAAATAGTTCAAGACAAATATTATGTCATGTTTACCAAAATAAAAACTGATAAAAATAGAGAGCTCACATTATTGGTTTGTAAATAGTAGAGGCTTATGTTGAAATGTATTTTTGTGCATGCGCTGTATTAAGCAGTACATAAAGGACTGAATGAAAAGTGGTTCTGCTGCTGCATGAACATGTCTGAAACATCTGTGCATTGACAAAATTTGCATCTGTTCTGCTTCATCTGTGATAATGTATGCAAGCGTCACTACAGGAAAGCAGAATGTGTTCAACTCCATATCTCCCTTTTCAACCCCCATTGAAATCCAGCCGAAGTCGTACACACCTCAAGACAATGGGGAACACATGACAACAATAACCAAAGACAAAGCAGAACTACTAAACAAGATGCATGAACTAATGAAGATACAGAACTGATAACAAGATAATGAAACCAGGGCTTAAAAACGGAAAAAAATATCAATCGGTTCACTCCGAGCAGAATCGATATTATAGCGTTTCGGTTTTTGCGTTCCTCAATAAACATTACTGTTCCGAAAACGGTTTGATATGAAAAAATACCGGTTAATAACGTTATTTAATTAAGCCTATACTTTAAACAAATATGTATAAATTTTAAACAAATATGTATAAATAGACTTATTTTCACTCAATAATAATATAACACATGGTAATTAAACTTGAATATTTATTTAATAACATTTTTAAAACCAGAAATACATGCATTAATTAAGGCATAAACAGCGGACCTGTTTTAATGGAGCGTTAGACAATCGAAAGTGGCCTCTAATGCCGAATTATTTTCAGAAGAGTGATAACATTCTTTGTACATAACTTTTTTTCAACACGACTTGTTTTAAAAAATGCATGAATAAAGAATAAATAAACTGGATAACCATTGCTCTTTTAATGCACCGTCAACTGCTAATTTCAAAGCAAACACTGCGCAACACGTTCTTGCATCACATAATCAAATTCAGTCAGCTAATAAAGCTTGCATTTAATGCAATATAACATACCATTTAATACGAAGCATCAACCGTCTATATAGAAAACATTGACCTGTCCTGTATTGGCAATCTGAAAGACTATAGGAAAAATGTTTGATAGATGCTATAGCTTACTTGGATAGGCTTAAACGGAATCCATAAACTATCCTAAATCAGTCTATTTGAGCTTAAAGTCCGTACTGCTTATTTAAACGTTCGAAAAGAATGTCCTCCAATACCTGCACATTCATTGTAGACCTCAGCGGGGAAAGAAATGTACTTGAGGCATGAAAATGCGCGCTCACACTGACTTGCGTTACCGGGAGATTCATAGATGATGGTGCGCGGGCATTTCACTCACGCTTGATCCGTCAACGTCACATGCTGTACTACTCATTTCATGATTGGTCACTGCCAAATTAAAATATTAAAGAGAACGATAAAATAACGTTATTAACCGGTTAATGGTCATTTCAAATTAACGTTTCTGTTCAGAACGATTCAAATTGATTTTGATTTCGTTTCCGTTTTTGTTCCTCTTAAAATTTCGTTCGTTTCCGGTTTTCGTTTTCGTTCCTTGAACCGGTTCAGAGCCCTGAATGAAACAATGAACCAATGAAAACAAGACACATGAACAAGCAGAAACAAAGATGACACATGACTAGATCACATGAGGGGAACTGAGAACACATGACTATGGCTGCGAAATCGCATTTGAGTAGGTATTTATTTAGAAAAAGTACTGTATTGTTCCGAATATAAGACGACGACTCCCCGCGACTCCCCTTTTGAAGACCAAATCTTGTCTTTTAAAGAAAATACTTTATTTGAAAATAATTTTAATATTGCATATTTTTCATATTTACATTTTTAATTTCTGTATTTAAAGTATGGTAAATACTGGTAATGTACCAACAATCACATTCAGAAATAAACACTTTATGACTGTTAGCTTGCAGGACAGATGAAAACAGATGAATAACGTTCAAAATGTAGTCTAATCTCAAGTAATTCAAGACAGGCAGACAGGTAAGCACACGGCACAACTAAATGTAACAGTGATCAGACAGAGAATGACTGTGAAGTACCAACTTATAAAGCAACCACAAATGAGGGTAATTAAGTGAACACATCTGACACATATGAACTAATAGCGAGGAGCAGGAAAACTGAACAAAGGTACACATGATAAACATGAAAACAAAATATGTGTTTAGCTGTATACGTAAAAACGTTGTATCGTATCAGTATTTCATCCACACGGATCTAGTGCTTTAGGAGCATGAAACCGGTATGTTTTGAAACCGGGTCCCAGAATTTTTTTTTCCTTAGGCAGATCACAACGCTTAAAAGATTGTTTCTCCCTGAAGTTGGAGGGCAAGCGCAAATCCATTATGGCGCATCATTCTAAGGACTGAGAGGCGCCTTTTTAAAATTGTTTTCTAGTGGCAGTGAGCATTCTGCGCACTGTTTATGCGTCCCGGGCGCCTCGCGTTTTAGCCGTCTGCTGCACCTCACGTTTTTGAAGGAGCGCTTCTGGGCGGAACATGTATTTGGCGCTACCTATGTTGCAGGTGTAGTTTTGGCATGTAAGAGTTTAGCCCCCAAATTGTTACAAACTGTGCAGGCAGGAAGGCGACGACAGGTAAAGGTAGTTCTCAAACAGAGTTTAATATAGTATTCTCAAGGAAGTCAGACAGGTGATCGCACAACACACATAACATAACTGAGATCGGAAAGAGACTGAAGGAATGGGAGGAACTTATATAGTTAACACAAAGAGGGTAATGAGAACACACAGCTGACACAGATTAACTAATAATGATGTAAACCGGGGAGACAGACAAGAGGTGGGAAACTTAACAAAGGAACATGTGATAACAGAAAACCAAAACAAACAGACCATGACTGTGACACAAATATAAGACAACTACATTTTTCAGATGTATTTCCAAGGAAAAAAACATTGTCTTTTATTCAGAATAATGTGGTAATTACTTAGCGGCCTCTAAAAAATATGTATAGCATTATGGCGAGCGAGAGACGTGGGAGGAGCGAACGAGACAGGTGAGTGATTGACTGTGCATTCACACCAGATGCGAATGAAGCAAATAAATAGTTGGACGCTTGAACAGTTTTAGTTTACTCGCTTCATTCGCGTGTGACATTCACTTCACAACAGATGCGAATTTGCGTCATGGGAGAGGCTTCTGCCAGCCGGCTCGTCTCATTGTGAAATGGCTGACATGGATTGTTTTAAAATACGGCGAATAAGCTCAATTGGCCGGCTTTAACTAGCTTGTAGTCTCAATAGGGTGAATTCAGGGTGATTGGGACACTTTTCCCAAGTCATCTCAATGGCAAAAAGTGTCCAAATCACCCTGAAATCACCCTATGTATAGCTCAAATTGAGTAAAGAGTGTTTTTTACAATTTACCAGATTGTCCGACCTCCTCACTCACTTTCATTTAAGCAAGATCCTTTTTATTCCTGTTTCTATAAAGTATGTACAGCTATGATTTTGTCCTCATTGTTGTCACTACTAGAGCAAGCTCCTGATTGGCAAATGCGGCAAACCAGTTTTTTAAATGCTCATTCATACTTAACGTTATCCGACAAAAACCTAACCTTACAAACTTTTTTTTTAATCTCAACAGCGAACTTGGAATTAGTGTAAATTATTCTTTGATTAGAGTTTTTATGTATTGTTTATCTACATGCATGCTAAACATGGTTATGTGTTTGATTTGGCTACTATAGTAAAGCCAGTGTTTAGTGTTCGTTTTGGGTTAATAGTTCTTGCGACAGATATTTGGCTATAATCGTTCTAAAAATACAAAAGTAACGGGGCCATTCAGTAGCGATCACTATAGATCCACAGTCTTTACTCTTGAGGACTGAACAGGTTCTGCTCGATCATCTTCACTAAAATTGTCTGGGTCCGATTCGGGCTCAAATTGGTATTGGTTTATTGACGTCAGTGTTTATAATAGGCTACTACCAAAGCACAGTCTACCGGTAAAGGTAAGGGGCGTGACGTTTCCAACAAACGTGCACAAGGCGGTTAGCGAACCACAACACACTGGGCCAGCTAACCAATCTGAGCCCATTGCTTATTTTTGAGGGACCGGCTTCATTCAACCATCAGACCGTTTTTACAAGGAGGGACAGAGCACTGTAGAATAAAGGTAAAAAGTATGAAAAATAATGCAATTTAAAAAAAAAAGCATGAACACCTGTTACAGTGCACCCCACAAACACAATCAAGCCTTCGAAAGAATGTGTTTTACCACCCCTTTAAACGTTCGCCGGTTCCCGCCTCCTTCTTCCCATAGCAACAAACTGTATTACAAGCATATAGCATGAATGTGTGGAGTATGACTGTAATCTGGATGTATCATGTGACCAATAGCGTCAGTTGCGTCGCTTCACTGCCATTCACAAACCCTCTCCCGTGGCCTCATGGGATAGTAAAGTGTTCATCGTACGCTCCCTCACGGCCATCCATGTACTTTTTGTCCACTATTTTGTGAATTCAGACATACTTATTTTGTCACAAACTGTTTTTCGCCTACTATTAAGTAGGGAAGTATGCAATTTTGTATGCAGCAAGGACTATGAAGAAATTTCAAAATAAAAAGACATGACAAGCAAGACATGTCTAGACAGATGTGACAATATGTCTGTATAAATCAGAATTTGTGTTGCATCCGTCTGTACATTCATTTATATTCTGCATATATATTTGCTGTTTCATGAATCAGAAACAATTAAGTCAGCTTGGGAAAAAGGACGAACTGACCTTCATATAATAAAGACATACTGCACTAAAAGCATCAAAAGCTCAAGCCATCAGCTAAGGAAGAAATGCTTTTCTTTTTTTTTTCTTGTCTGAAGTCTTTAATGCAGTCAAATGCACCGTGATTGAATTGTTGGGGCATTCTGCAGCATAAATACCAAGAATGAAATATTACTGTCAGTACATTTCTTTTCTGCTCTCGATAAGCCACTCTGGTGCATGCAGCCAGAGGCTATGTGATTGTTCAAAGGCAGAAGAGACGACTCTGAGGCCTTTGCCTGTCTCTAGAGAAAAGCATGACATAGTCTGTTTGAAAACCAGACGAGGTTTAACCAATAGATAGACAAATCATAATGCGAATCCATTTCAATTGCAGGTCACACAAGATCAAAGTCAGGCCTGCTTTATTCAATGTCTCTTTGAAAAATACAACAACAACACATACACATAGCGGTCGCCGAGTTTTGGCCCAATCAAAAAGATCTTGGCGTGTGTGTGTGTGTGTGTATGTTTCAGAAAGCACTGCGCTACTGATGGAAAGGGCTATTAACTAGCCCTGGGGAAACATGTTTACCTGCTGTCAGTGCTGCGGTATACATAGATCATTGTCATTTAAATGAGAAGCAACAACAATCAAACAGAAAAGGTAATTACATTCTACCTTTCCGAGAGATAGAATTGATTCGGTTAGCCAGGGAACATCAAACGGAATCAGAGCGCCTGTTCAAGATTTGATGATGAAGATCGCTTTTAATGCACTCTGACAGCCGAATGAATTGGGAGCGGCGCAATATGGCTGCTGCCTAAACGGAGACGGAAACACAAAAATAAAAAGCCAAACTCTCTTTAATCACACTGGAGCTGGTGACCTATACGCAGTGGCCCTTCATGCTGACAGCAACAGCACTGGGGAAGAATACCCAATATGAGCCGTGGAAACAGCATGTACTGCAAGAAATGGACCACTAGCATGATGACAGATTTACTGGGTGATGCGCTTCTGCTCAGAGCAGGTGTGGATACAAATGTAATCAAAGCTCTGTGTTTAATAATTGTTGTGGTTCCCATCTGGTTTTGAATCAGGACCCTGATTTTACATTGAACATGAAGTGGTGACCCATCGCATTACCAAAATTGTTTATCATACTAAAGCATAAAACAAATGGCTACAGATCTATCCAATTGAGTGCTGAGGCATTTTCTTTCCTGGTTCGGTTGAAACACGTCCCATAATCACAGCCCAATGGAGCAGGAGCAGACTCATATTCTGACTATGAGGTGGGGGTAGAGTATGATGACGTCAGGCATACAGTATGTTACTACCACTTTTTTTCAATTGGAATTTTACACTACCATTTTAAAGTCAGTATTTTTTATTATGCACACCAAGGCTATATAATTTATTCCTGCGATCAAAACTGAATTTTCAGCATCATTGCTCCAATCTTCAGTGTCACAAGATCCTTCAGAAATCATTCTAATATGCTGATTGGCTGCTCAAGAAACATTTCTGATTATCTTATTATTACTAAATATTGGTAACACTTTAGAATACAGTTCCATCATTAATGAATACAGTAACTACACAGGTAGTGTTGTAGTACTCGAGTACTCTTTTTTTAAAGGTCTTGGTCTTGTCTCTGCCTCGACTGCATTTCTCTCTTCGGTCTTGTCTTGGTCTCGGACTTAGAGGACTCAGGATTTTATCTCAAGACCAGTCAAGACCTGCTGGAATATCACTAAATTGCTGGTGCATTGTCTGATTTAACATCATTAATGTGATTTGATGTAAAACTTACTGCTTAAAATACAATGTGCTGCCGATTTCAGAATCAATGCAGCATTGTCTCAAAAATGACCAAAAATAATATAAATGCCCATAAATGTTTTTTTTTATTTAACATAGAATATAATTAAGCAATATCACAAGTGCAAGAGAGCTTTTTTCATGAATATAAGCGTGATTGCAAATTATATTGATTTATACAAACGTTCAATAAACAAGAAGTTCATATTAAATGACATTTTAAATGTTTCGTTATTAAATGAATCAGCTGCTTGGAACAAATCAGTTGAATAAAGGATTCCATGACTGTTAAATAATGTTAATGTGGACCCACTTTATATTAGGTGGCCTTAACTACTATGTACTAACATTTTAATTAATCATTTGAAAATGAAATGTGTACATGCATGTCTTTACATTGTACTTACATTTTTGAATATACCTGTATGTAATTACATCTGTAATTAATTTCTGTAGTTACATTTGTAATTACACTGTTGACCCTTCCCTTACACCTAAACCTACCATTATGGTGCGTTCACACCGGACGCGATTCGCGCAAGTGATTTACATGTTTAGTCAATGCAGAGACACGAACTGGCATTCTGCGGCGCGATTTGCGCGAATGAGGCGGCGCGAATGACGCGAATTGAGCGTTTTGAACGTGCGAATCGCTCAAGTTGAAAAATCTGAACTTTGGCGGATATTTCGCATCGTGTTAACCAATCACGAGCTTGCTCTAGTAGTGATGCATTTACAAGCGGAGACCAGCCATTTCACAACGAGACTGGAGCAGAAAAAAAGAGCCAGAGCCAGCGGCAAATGTGAGAAGGACTAGCCGAGGAAAGGCAGGTCTCGCCGGGTAAACGAGCGTGGAATGTCACTGATCGCCTGGATCTCACAACTCCGAAAACGCCAGATAAAATGCTCAAATAGGCACTCTTTTTATAAATTAACTTAAACTTAAATTTGCCTTGAATTACACGGCTTGGCTAACGCTAACAGGCTAAAGCTAAAATGCTGAATAAAGTCGTTATTTTTGTTTGTTTTTGCGCACAAAAAGTATACTCGTGGCTTCATAACATTAAGTTTGACGCACTGGAGTCACATGGACTATTTTAATTATGTCTTTCCTATACTTTAGGGCCTTGAAAGTGTTCATCACATTGTTGTCTATGGAGGGATCAGAGAGCTCTGGGATTTCATCAAAAATATCTTCATTTGTGTCTGAAGAACAAATGTTTGGAACAACATGAGGGTGAATAATTAATGACAGAATTTACATTTTGGGGTGAACTAAACCTTTAAATTGGTGTTCACTTTTCTCAGTGATTATTTTTTTTATCAGCTGATGTAATAATTATGATGTATTTTAATTTTATGTTTTTAACATTGTTCGAAACATTGTTTTAATTAGATGACTTACTAATTAATCAATTACTGTTCTCAGTGGGTTAAACAGACCAATGCTCATTGAAAAAACTGTTATACGAAAATTAAATACTGTTGCACCTCTTGTAGTACATAAAGTTTTTTTTTTTTTTACTTGAAGTCAGCTTTATGTAAAGGTGAAAAAATAATCTACTGTGTTTTGCACTGTTGCATTGTCATTTTAAAGTGAATAAATGTTTTGTATTGAGATGCTGGTTTACAGTTTTATGGTACTTTTAAAAAATGTGGAAAATAATTAAATTTATATTTTTTTTAAATGTAGCTTGGAAAAAAGTAACTTAATGTGTGGCTTACAAGGAGACATTTGTAAATATTACTTAAAATATTATATTGGATATACTTAAAACTATAATTTTCTAAATTGATCAAATTGAGTTGCTATTACTTAAGAGTCCAAGTTGAAAACATGCAAAGTCTAATAGGATAAACACAAATAAAATGAGTTTAAAATACTCAAAAAGCTGATGCAAATAGTTGCCTCAATTTTATTGAGTAAAACGGGTGCAGTATTTTTACAGTGTAGTGACTCAAGTGTTACTAAATCTGTCAGAAGGAGCTACTAATTATTTGGATCAATATTCTAAAGTGAAAAACATAATAACTCTGTAATAATTACTGAAGACATTGTAAACTTTTGACATTCTTGTAAGGTTTTGGATAGTAATGAATCAAGTGTTACTACATACTTCTATAGGAATGACTAGTTATTTGGATCAGTATTGTAATGTGAAGATCATGGTAACCCACTAGTAATTACTTAAATGTTATCCAAAACCTTACAAAAACCTCAAAAGCTTACAATGACTTCAGTAATTACTACAGAGTTATTGTGTTTTTCACTTTAGAATACTAATCCAATAATGATATATTATAATTGTGAATTATGAACCAGAGTTTGTTTTTTTATTCAGCTCGCAAGCCAACGGAGAGTTGCTAGACTACCCTGGCTGCAAATTAGATTTGCTGCCGCTAGGATCCGTCTAGATTTCTGGGCTAGAGATATGTTGTAACAATGTAAACATCTTTACTGTTACTTTTGGTCAATTTAATGCATCCTTTATTGAATAAAAAAAAAAAAACTTACTGATCCCAAACTTTGAACGGTTGTGTATATAATATAGAAGATGTTTGCAGCTGTTAAGATTCTAGCCTCAAATATAGCCTCTTTTATCTAATTGTTTCTAATAAAAAATATAGTTTTATTTATTTCAACTGTCTCTCTTTGTGGAGTTTAGTAACAACAAATTAACATTTTCCACTGATAGCTTTTGAGTGTACAAGAGAAAATGAGGGTTTTATAATCTAATCCCACATAAGCACTAATTAGATTTTACCTCATGTTTCAAAATGATGGCACGCAGGATCACACATTGTTGTATGTACAGTTTCATTATAGCCTTGTGGCATTTCATTTGGAAATATGTGTAGCATTCACTTCTTGCAGCACTATTTAAAGGTGGGGAATGCAATTTCAGAGAGGATAGCAATAGCAAGCTAGCTTTGAAAGCATGAGACCCCCCTTAAGAGTGCATCCAAAGACACGCCTCCTCCAAAACACATGAACGCACACAGCAGAGTCTGTAAAGCATAGTCCTGCATACGGGCTGGTTGAACCGTTAATATTTGTGGGTCTAATATAGCCAAGAGACTCTTTTGACTCAATTCGGTAAGCTTTGATAGACAGCTGCTTTCAAACAGTCACATGCTTATTTGTGTTCACACTCTGTAGTCTAAAGACCGTCAAATGTTTCTAATTACAACACAATTTGCAGCGTTGAGCACAGCAGCGTTTGCGCGCTGCAACTGAAGTGATTGACAGCTTCAGTTATTAAAAGGGTCCTATTATGCCCCTTTTTACAAGATGTAAAATAAGTCTCCGACGTCCCCAGAGTGTGTAGGTGAAGTTTCAGCTAAAAATACCCCACAGATCATTTTTATAGCATGTTAAAATTGGTTAAACTGTTAAAAATGTGCCCTTTTTGTGTGTCCCTTTAAATGCAAATGAGCTGGGGGCCCCTTTCCAGAAGAGGGCGGAGCTTCAAGAGTTTGTCAGATGCCAGAAACTGTCAGTAAGCTGTGTTCAGCCTTATATGTTCGAACCGGAGTCGGATAACAATGGATGGATTCAAGAAGAAGTGACAACATGCAACCGGACGTTTCTGAATGGTTAGTTGGTGAATTTATGTAGCTGATATGGAGTAACTATCTTCAAATCATTGATTAGCACATGACAATATCATGATAATCTATAAATCGCTCATGTGGGAACTGTTGTATGATCCTTCAGAGCCAGAGCATATCTGCGGCTTGAAGATAGTACAGGTATAGTTAAGTTTAATTACGGTTTTAACCAGGGCTTGACATTAACTTTTTTGCTCACCAGCCACTGTGGCTAGTGGTTTTCCAAAGTTACTAGCCACTCAGCATTTTCACTGGCCACAATTTTGTTGTTAGGAAATATGTTGTTGGCTATATTTAAAATACCACTGTAGTCATCCAAATCAAGTCTACATGAAATGTATAACATGACAGGTCTTCAACAGCTGTTTGTCTGTAAAAAATAAGATTCTTATTTCTATCAGCTTTGACATATTTAAATCTAGCATATTTTGTGTACGAGCCCATACAGTAGCCGAGTGAAATAAATATCCATATTTTCATGTGATTTGACAGTTTATTTTATTATATATAAAACATCTAAAAGGTGTGCATCATACCTGACACCTAGATGAAGACTTTACAGTTGGTTTTATGACTGTAAGAAATCTCTTCAAATGCTATTGAAGTTAGAAACATGTATACCAATGTCGTATGTAACTTTAGAGAAGGCACGCACAACGCTCACACATCTCTGCTTTGATGTGCAGATTTCAGTGAGTGAGAGCGCGCTCTGAACAAAACTCTGGCATTCAGTGATGACTGATCTGAACGCCTCTGGTTATGACATTGCATTTATAAACTCAACATAATTGCGTGTGATTAGTTATAATGCGCATCGTGATTATAACAGATGCCTTTTGAGAGTGACTGTGTTACACGCCACAGCTGAAATCCACCCGCGAATGGCCCTGGTTATAACTTATGTCGTCATCTTGCTTTTATGACATACTATTGCATTTGTGTTAAAGGTATAGTTCACCCTGAAATGAAAATAATGTAATCTTTTACTCACCTTGTTGTTGTTTCAATGCTCTGTGTCCTTCTACCTTTTTCGGACCTTAAAAGGAGAAATTTTGAAAAAAGTTCTGCACACACGCCTCCATATAATGGCAGTGGATGGCGACCAGGCTAAAACTTTACAAAAGGATACAAAAGTATCACGTAATGATGCAGTGAGATGCGCACCATATATGGAAAGTGTTCAGGAGGCATACTATAAGGTTTTGCAAGAAAGAAACCGTATTATTCAGTCAAAACACTGAGCTTGGCTGCGCGTTCCTGGGAGTGCGTGTGAGCCATCAGCTACCGCTCACGCTTGCTTGCAATATTGTCATGACAACTGGTACACAACATTGGCTTCAGGAGGTTTACCTTATTATTCGTTTTATTGTATTATTTCGTATCATTTACCTTATAGAAGAGACGAGAGTTGCGTTTGTTTCAATTGAGCCTGATTTCTAAAAATGGTGTGTGAGTGAACTTATCCTGGGTGCTATGACAACATTGCGAATTATAGTAAAGTGTGATACCCTGCATTTGGCCCAAGTGTTCAAGTAGGCGTGAAGACTGCAAGTGTGTGTAGAACTTTTGATTACCCGATGGGACACACATAGTGTTTTATAGGGTTTTATAATAATATATAATATTTTAAAATAAACTTCCTAATGTCTGTTCATAAGTCGCTATGTAGCTAAAGGAAGACAGAATTTTAAAATTGTTGTGCTTCTAATTAAGTGGTAAAAGGATTTGCAAATGTTGTACAAAATACACATAGCCTACTCATCTTTGCACCAATAAAATGTGTAACACTTTATGTTTTACTACCAAATTATATGTAATATCTATTTAATTTAACTTACAGGGAACGTGAGTTCCTGAACATAATGCGTTGTGGGATAAGCTTAGCCTCGGATACTGCACTGAAGTGGTATTCGAGATAGTGTGGGTTTAGTGTGCATTAAAGGCACTGCGTATTGGCATTTTTAAGACAGTCTTGCTGACTTACTTCCTGCCGTGTGCATACACTCTATGTGCTAATACAGCACGTTTGGGTATTTGGAAAAGGCATATGTCTTATTAGAGTATTAGTAGTCTGTTAGGTTATGTTTAAGTTTTTTACACTGTTAAAGACTTAGATTCCCATGCTAAACATGGACAAAGTTTCAACAAAATAAAAAGGTTGGACGTTTTAAGGAGTATTTCTGTGCCAAAAACACCTCTTTTGGTTTCTCACAAGTTTCGGAAAGTTTTTTTCGAGTATGGGTCTACGTGATGTCAACAACACTGTAAACCCTAATCAGTTGAGACTACTCAAAAGATTTGAGGAAAGTGATTCCCTCAATTCATTTGAGTAATGGGGAAACTGGCAACAATTGAATTGAGTTGACCTAATGTGGTCTCTTCATTGAATTAACTTAATTTTTTAAGTACCGATAACTTTAAAAAAACGTATATTGTTATATATCATTAATTCACAAATATTATAAACATTTATTACTTCCATTCTTTTGAAATTAGATAACTATGACTTCTTGTTGCATCGCTGCATCAATAGGAAGATAATTACAATAATATGAATGTGGCCAACCAAAGGGAACACTAATCACAATAATGGTGAAGTGAAGGAAATCTGGAGTGAAAAGTTTATAAAAAATTGCCCCGCCTCAAAAACCTTTTGCCTTCCTTTTTTTTTTTTTGCTTTAGCAAAATGGTACTCAAACCAGTCAAGTAATGTTAACTTTTTCTAAGTAACAAAGGCATAGCATGCAAATAGTTCAGATTACTTCATTGTTTTAAGTAAATTCAACAAATTATTGGACATTAAGTAAAGTTTACTTAAAAGGCTTAGTAAGAACAACTGTTGGATTTACAGTGAAGGGTGGAATGTCCTTGTACGGGCCATACGGGCTCTTCTCCCGGAAGGGCGCGCGCACGGCTAGAGCGAGAGAGCAAATACACACCCATTAACCACCTTTGTTCGGCTTTAGGGAAGCCGGCTGCGCTGCAGTCACAGGACTTCAGAAAATTAAGCAATGTCACCACAGAAGTGTGTTTTTGGTTGTCAGGGCAAGACAACCCTGTAGAGCTTCCCAAAGAACCCAGCGTTAATGGGACAGTGGATGGAGTTTGTTTTTTCCGGAGCAGCAACGGAGTTGTGCAAGTGTTTTAGTTTGTTCCCTGCATTTCGGCGACGATCGTTTTATAAACAACGCCCGGTTCAACTCCGGATTTGTAGCTCGTCTAATGCTGAAAGATGGAGCGGTCCCAGCGATTAAGGTTCACGGTCATGCGCTGGAAGAATGCGGTGAGTAAAACTGCTTCAAATGTGTTTGTGTTGTTAGCTATCGGCGTGTAAGTGCACCTCAAGTAAACATGACGTGCAAAACCGTTCCGCTTGCTAATGCTAACTTTAAGTCCTTATAAACCTGGTTTATGACCTCATAAACCATGAGTAAACACACACAAATGTTGTAAAACCTGCGCATGACAAGCCGCTAAGCAAATATATACAGTTACAGTACATACCACATAGAGACGTCCTGCTGTAGTCGTTTCTTCTGCTCCTGTTCAATTTCAACCTCCGGTTCAGATTCTGGATCATATTTGTGTGGTTGAATCTGATTGATAGTCATGGTTTATTTAAGATAACATTTTCTTTTCCACGTCACAGCTTTCAGATGTTCTCAATGCAATAGCTGCGCACGCTCGTGGCTGGTTAGCTCCGCCCCCACGACACGCCTCCAGCCGCTCGTTTTTTTCCGGAAAGACGCGGTACAGCGTCTTTTTCTTTTATAAATATGATAAAACTAAATACTTTTTGGAGATATGAAGGATGAAGTACTACTCTTTAGGTACTCAAGATTTACACGAGATTGACTGAAACTGAGTGTTTCACCCCCCATTTAAGCTTTGGGTTAGTAGAATAAGTTGACATGTACTTGCAAACTTACCTATTGTCTGTTGGGGAGCATCAAAATAAAGTGTTTGCAAATATTGAGCAGACAGTCTACTACTACTCTAATGACAGGTAGTTGACATGTAGTTGCAGAGTTACTTACAGTTAGTAGAATCTAAAGTGGACCATCGAAATAAAATGTTTGTTTTTCCTTGCTACTCTCTCAAAACAACATGCAAACCATTTTTCCAACAATTTCTGAACCACTGGTTTAAAATTGTAACCAATTGAAAATCTTGATCATGTGTAAATAGCCTGGCATGAAGTGATGTAATTGGTATAATTTGGGTTGAATTGAATCTTACATATATTTACTCAGAAACAAAAGACTATTATTTTGTAATTCGGGGGACACTGCAGTCCTGACCATTCATATTTGCAGGGTTCTAATGAGCAGCCGATTGTGCAGAGGTCTTCTAAATGAGGCCAGTACTAAACTCAGCAAACTAACCACACATTGGCATCCACCTCACGTAGAATGAAGGAACATTCAGTCTGGGCCAAACGACAGCAGCTCTGAGTTTGGATGTTGGCCTTTCTTTCTTTGGTCTTTCTTTTCATGCATCCATCCATCCATCCGTCTCTTTTTCAGACTGCCTCAACCCCAGATGTGCTTTATGTTCAGGCCAAAGTCTCTGGGTTCGTCCAGCCTGGGATAAACACACAGAGAGAGCACTAGGGTGTGATGGGTCCTTTACACAGGCTTAGTTCCTTAGAACGAAATCAAAGAAAATAACAGGGCGTAAGAGAAGCTTCGAATGATTACAAGTTAAGCCCTGTTTAACATAATCTTCTGCACTGGTAACGTGTTGTCAACAGAGAATACTTGGCTTCACCATGCAGTGATATGTGAAGCAGTGCTGATATTTTTTGTCAGGCTAAAACCAGAGAAGACTTAAAAAGTCACTTACTCAGCATTTTTTCTCTCATTAAAAAGTTTTACTCCTAAAGAAATGAATAGTACTTTTTAAAAAGACCATTCATATCAGTAGCCTAATGAAAGAGGTTTTATTTCAAGAGCGGATCATCTCAGGCCTTACTGCTTGAAATCACATAACAAGTCAAATACTGTTTCGGTAATTTAATCACAGTTGGCTGTGAATAGGGCATTTCTACAATGGCATCAGTAACTGAAATTTGCCTTTGCATGCTGCTGCATTCGTGTCATGACAATGGACCAATATGGTGTCATTGACACGAAAACCAAGGGTCCAAGGTTAATATTTGCCACACTTGACAAAGATGAAAACATTTACCAGCCATAAATATAGTCATGAATATGGCCTCTTAAAGTCCCCCTGTAGTCAATAATTGTATCCCTTAAAACTCATCTTTGATCACCAAAATTTCATAAACTTTTTTCATGCCTTGAAATAGCTTGAAAGTAACTCTACACCCTTGCTTCATTTAGTATACGTGGATCCATGAATATACAAATTAGCCCCGCCTCTGCTCAACCACTCTCAGAGATCCACTCGCTCATCTTTACTCGAGTTACAGTGCATCCAGAAAGTATTCACAGTGCTTCACTTTTTCCACATTTTGTCATGTTACAGCCTTATTCCAAAATGTATTAAATTCATTATTTTCCTCAAAATTCTACAAATAATACCCCATAACGACAACATGAAAGAAGTTTGTTTGAAATCTTTGCTGATGTATTAAAAATAAAAAACGAAATCACATGTACATAAGTATTCATAGCCTTTCTCGATACTTTGTTGAAACACCTTTGGCACTGTAACGGTCAGAGCTGGAGTGCCCTTGAGAGCCACCAGAGGGCACTCCACACACATAGACTATGATCACTCACAAACTACATTTCCCATAACTCACTGCCCGGACTCATCATCACTTATCACTGATCACATTCACCTGTACCTCATTCACTGAGTGCATTCACCTGTGTCTCACCATCCTGTTAGTCTCTGTCTATTTATACCATGATCATTCACTCACTCACGACGAAGTCTTGTTTATATGTTACCCTGCATTTCTGAGCACTCTCCTGATTTTCTTGTTTTTTGATATCTTGCCCTGTTCCCTGGATTACTCTCTTGCCTCTGGTCCCTGCCTGTTTTGTTTGTTTCTTTGTTTTGACTGCCTGTTTGTGTATGACCCTTGCCTGTACCTTGGATTACGCCTCTGGATTGCCCTCAAATAAAGCTGCTTGGATCCACCTTTGAGTCTCGGAGCAGTTCGTAACAGGCACCAACTACAGCCTCAAGTCTTTTTGAGTATAATGCTACAAGCTTGGCACACCTATGTTTGGGCAGTTGCTCCCATTCTTCTTTGCAGGACCTCTCAAACTCCATCAGTTTGGATGGGGAGCGTCGTGCACAGCCATTTTCAGATGTCTCCAGAGATGTTCAATTGGGTTCAAGTCTGGGCTCTGTCTGGACCACTTAAAGGACTTTAACAGAGTTGTCTCTGGAGTAGGTTTTCATCAAGGATGTCTCTGTACATTGCTGCGTTCATCTTTTCCTCGATCCTGACTAGTCTCCCAGTTCCTGCCACTGAAAAACATCCCCACAGCATGATGCTGCCATCACCATGCTTCACTGTAGGGATGGTATTGGCCAGGTGATGAGCGTTGCTTGGTTTCCTCCAGACATGATGCTTGCCATTCAGGCCAAAGAGTTCAATGTTTGTTTCATCAGACCAGAGAATTGTTTCTCATGGTCTGAGAGTCCTTCAGGTACCTTTTGCAAACTCCAGGAGGGCTGCCTCTTCCATACAGGCCTGATTGGTGGAGTGCTGCAGAGATGGTTGTTCTTCTGGAAGGTTCTCCTCTCTCCACAGAGAAATGCTGGAGCTCTGTCAGAGTGACCATCAGGTCCTTGGTCACCTCCCTGACTAAGGCCCTTATCCCCCGATTGCTCAGATGGGCTGGGGCAGCCAGCTTTAGCAAGAGTCCTGGTGGTTCCAAACTTCTTCTATTTACGAATGATGGAGGCCACTGTGGTCTTTGGGACCTTCAATGCTGCAGAAATGTTTCTGTACCCTTCCCCAGATCCTTGGTTTGTGCTCTGACATGCACTGTAAACTGTGGGACCTTATACAGACAGGTGTGTGCTTTTCCAAATCATGTCCAATCAACTGAATTTACCACAGGTGCACTCCAATCAAGTTGTAGAAACATCTCAAGGATGATCAGTGGGAACAGGAGCACCTGAGCTCAATTTTGAGTGTCATGGCAAAGGCTGTGAATACTTATGTACATATGTTCATTTTAATACATTTGCAAACATTTCAAACAAACTTCTTTCACTTTGTCATTATGGGGTATTGTTTGTAGAATTTTGAGGAAATAATGCATATAATCAATTTTGGAATAAGGCTGTAACATAACAAAATGTGGAAAAAGTACTGTGAATACTTTCCGGATGCACTGTGAACTTCAAATTTTCTGCTGAGGTAAAGTTAGAAGATTTCTGATTGTTTGTATGACCTTAATTCGATGAACTAGTGTCAGATACATCAGTTAGGGCCATATTTTCATTCTTTCTCTTTCCTAATAAAGTTATTGGCCAACTAGTGAATAATACTCTATAGCAAGTTTTATTTACTCACCAAAGCCAGTTTTTTAATTTGGTACCTAGCAAGTGTTAATTATTTTGTGTGTAACTGTGGATGGTCATTTTGTATTCATTTGTCTGACATTAGAAGGCCGCAGATTGCAGAACGAGCTGTTTGTGCAACTTAGTTTCAAAAGATGCTCGTTTTGGATCAGGGAGGAAGTTTTGGGTTCTGAAAGTAACAGTATGTTTTCCTAACACAATGCACTCTTTTATCTCAAAAGATCAAGAAAATTTGATTTTCCATAACATGACTCTCATGAATATCACTCTGTCCTCTAAGGCCAACACTGGGAAGCCACAAGCCCACATAGGAAGGCCACACAAATGTGAATTCATAGAAATCGCACATTCTTGCAGACCGGTCACATCGCTCAATAATTCTCTCTCTCTCCACTTTTCCCTGCTGCCTTTCCCCAACACCATCTCGCTATCTCTCTCTCTCTAGCCTCTGGTCTCAGCTGATTCCATACAGTCTGTGCTGATAGCATCTCCTGTGTGTGTTTTGACTGGCTGCGTGTGTTGTCTCTGTCTATTCTCTCCTTATCTCTGATGGCTTTCCGTGTAGGGTGGTGAGGCCTGCGGAGAGACAGAGAGCTGTCGCAGTGCTGTCATTTACAGATGCAGCGCCCACATCTCAGGCCTTTTGCAATTTCCACACGTGCTGACGGCATGCCATCAGCAAAATCTACATTAGCTGATGGAAAAAAAGAAAAAGGTATGAGAGCAATGGAGGGGGAGGTAGAATAAAAGACAAAGATGGGTAGGGCTTTAGACAGAAACCCAGATTTGCTGGTTTGCTAAAGAAAAGGCAACATATTTTGGACACAGATGGAAAGATTTTTAAGGCACGTCAGGCTTTCTCTCTCTGAGTTTATAAAATCGTTGAAGCCTTGGATGAAAAGGCTTTAATCCGCTCAGTATCTTATGTGAATTTTCAAAGATTCGCATCAGTGATGCTTTTCTGTGGGCGACTACTAACTTTCCTCATTTCTAAAACAGGACATGAGCCCAAGCCCTCTGGACATCCATTTCTAGTTTCTGACATTTCTCTGACAAACTGCTATTAGGATGTTACTTGCTGTAAAAAAAATTTTTTTTAATTTTTAAGTAAAACAAATATTATTGGTGTATGTTGAAAATACAATTTCAGGCTTTCTACATCTAAATGTCACATTTAATTCAATGTGATACTTGCTGTTTCTTTGTTATTAATTGTGCAATGTACTAGCACTTTTATGAGTGAACATTTTTTATAAATTATTTTTTTTAAGTGTAAATTATAAAATCATTTACTCAACCTTATTTTGCAGATGGAAATTTTCCCCTCTGCTTGAGCTCACAAACCTCTTTGACACTTGCGTTCAGGTATAGTGCCTATTGGCACCTTTGAGACAGATTTTTTTTCCTACTGATATCAAGCACCATTTGTTCTCAAAGTGTCATGCATTGTTCGAAAAACATGACTGCAAATGAGGTATACGAGATCTGGAGTCCCAGAGTTAATATTTGACTGATATTCTGATCCAATTGCTTCAGAAGACTTTTGTTTAATAGGACTAGGGGTTACAATCCTGGCCTTGAATGCGGTAAAGAAGTCTTGTTAGGTGGGTTGACTTGTAGCTACATTCTTGGGAAAACATTCTTTTAGCCTTATTTCACAAGACACCTTCAGCCGAGGCAGGCCCACCACATGCTGATCAACCTGGGTGTGTGTTGCATGGTGACTAACAGCAGTTTCACACCGCGAGCGTCAGGCGTAACTACACTGTCGTTTACAAGACAGCAAATTCGGCAGAAAAAAAGACGCAGGCACGGGTTTGATATAGTGCTAGAGCCTATACAGTATGTGTATTAACTAAAAGAGGAGATGGTGGTCCAGTGGGTTAAACCATGGAACTGATATGCAGAGGGTTGCTGGTTCGATCCCAGCGGTCACCACCAGTGTGTCCTTGAGCAAGGCACTTTACTCCATGTTGCTCCAGGGGGAATGTCCCTGTAATAAGGGCACTGTAAGTCGCTTTGGATAAAAGCGTCTGCCAAATGCATAAATGTAATGTAAATGTAAAAGAAAGTTTATACTGTATGTCATATTTTCTGGCTAGTTTATTTTAGTTTTTCTTTTTTATAATACACCATACTCTCATCAAAACAGATTTTTTTTTTTTATTATTCATTTTCTTTTGACATACTCCAGTTCTGATTAAATCACACTAGACATGCTTATTGTGTGAATTTTGAGCACCATTTTGTCTGTCAAAAGTGTGCTTGCACTTTAATTGGGCGTGAGCAGCGCAGCAAAAATAGACAGTGCTAAAACCCCCCAGCTTGACGTTCACATGCTGCTCCTGCTCCTGGTGTGAATGCACTCATTGCTTAACATGCAAGCTGAAAAAAATATATGCAATGCTCATGCACAACTGACGCTTACGGTGTGAAACGGCTGTAATTGGTCATTTGGCGGCCCAAACTGTCTCCTTTTCAGCCACAGCCAATGACAGCTTCTTTTGGCGAAAGTGGCAAGTACCTTAATTGTTTTCCACTAAGCCTAGCCACTGATACCTACTTCCTTTGGCAGCCCACCTCCACTGGACACACCTTCACCTTCCAGCCCCGCTTCTCCGCTTCAGCTGCCATGCCGCAGCTTCTTCCTTTCATAAGCTCCCTCGATACCCTCCTCCAAAGGGACTTCAGTTTCAAAATAAAGACACAACGGCAGGAATTAGACCAGAGAACCAGGCCCCAGTGCAGGTTTGTCATTGCAATTCCAGGTGGGAAGATTAGTCTCTGGTTTAGGTTAACACACACCTGTCAGTTCCTTGCCTTATTCAGCAGGCAAGAGATAGAAGATGAATGCTTGGTCCGCTGTTTCTCTCCTTCCTGGATAAAAGGTGTTAATTGTTGGAAGGCAGTCTGAGCTTCCAAGGAAATGTCGTTGACTGATATTCTCTTGTACTCTAGTACTGAAGCCAAGCACCTCAATACTTGGTCTTGATGCTAGGTGTATCTCCCTTGTGTTAAGCTGTTCTTACAACTCACTGGGATCTGCTTGAGGGTTTCTGGGGCTGCACACTGATGACAGACAGGGTCCTCTCCATACCAAAGATGTAGGTTTGTTGGAGAGGACAGCACATCCTATGTGGCCCTGACCATGAAACTCTACCTGTTCAGTTCCACAGATCTTGTAATTTTACGTCGCTCTGGGCCCTTCCACTTCATCCAGCAGCCTTGTTGGGCTTGAGAAACCGCTCTGACACATCTGGCTGCTTCCTCCAGGCAGTGCACCTCCTCTACCACCAGGTGTTGGCGTTCATATGGTGTAGCCCAGTGGTTCTCACACTGGGGTATGTGAGGTGACTGAGGGGGTACTCAAACAAGTTTTGCTGTTCATTTAACCCCACCTTAAAATGACATTAAAACTGAGCACGTATTTCTAGCAGGTAAAATACTGTAATGACATCCAATCAAATTACCTCATATTGGTCAAAACTGACTGCATCCACACAAGCAGTGTGCATATGACAGGTTGCGTGCAGAGTATGCTGCCTCAGCAAATCACACTACATTACTGCTGTTCTCAACAATGTACCTTTGTGAAAGTGGGGTTTTAGCACTTACTAGCATGAAGAAAAATATAGACACAGACTGTGCAAAGAGATCAATTTAAGATTCAAACGCTCTTCACAATAAAAACATACCCTGTCTGAGGTTCTGTATTTATTGTTGATCATTTATTATACAAGCAAGAATTAATATTTCCTGAATATCCACACGATTGCGAATGTGATTTTATACAACAGTTCAACAAATGAAAGGGGTAATATTAAGTGATGTTCCTTTTAAACACAGTATTGTCAGTATTTTTTGCTCTATTTTGCAACAAAATAATAGCTCCAATGAAAGCCACAGCAGAACTGCAGTACACAGCAGTGTTTCATGAACAAATCTGCAGCTTTTAACAAATTGTGAGAGTCAATAATTCAACAATTCATAAATACAGCCACTTGCTTTGTTACTGAATGAATGAATGGCTTGATGACTCACTCATTAAGACACTGACTTGCCGCCACCTACGGGTGGTTTTAATTTGATAAATGCTGATTTATTAACAATGTTTGGGAGGAACACGTTCAAATTGTGTAACCAACCGACAAGAGATAAGGCCTATACATAGCCGACTCACCTACGTTCCTCAACAGTTTTCTGCATCCCACCACTCCTCACACTCGCCTGATTACAATCCTAACCAGATTTACAGGGGGAGTGCTCTGGGTTTGGGCTGAAAAATCAGAGCTTGGAGTCCTCTCCTCGGACAGCACGCCAAATACACATATGTTTTATTGTATTGTAGTTGTGTGAACTAGTGAATCAAAAGTATCACTTGATTTTTACCATCACTGCATATTTCTCTGTTTATTTAAAGCATTATTTATTTTTATAAAAGTATTTATAAAATGTAAAAAAAAAAAAATGCACTGGAAAATTTGATTTAAGGGGGCATATATTGTCTGCTTTTAGCTATTATGCCAGCTGTAGCTGGAACCACCTTCCTGAACAGATCAGATGTGCTCCAACAGTTGCCACTTTCAAATCCAGACTCAAAACAGTCGAGCTGTGCATTTACTGAATGAGCACTGTGCCACTGTACGTCCGAATGATTGCACCTTATCTTATGCTTTTACTGAATGAGCTCTGTGCTTTGTCCGAACTGCTTGCACTTTAATTATGTGTTTCAATTTAACCCTGTTTTTATTTTTAGTTTTAATTATACTTTTTATTTATTTATTTTATTTTATTTTATTTTATTTTTTGTTAAGGCTGTCTGGGTGGAAGAGGTTGAGAGACGGGGGAGCGATAAATCGAAATCCCTCCGGCGCGAGGACGATCCGTTTAGATCTGCTCTGACGGATAGATCTGTATAGCCTTGGTGGTGAGAGGAAGGACCATGTAGATCCGCTCTGACGGTCAAACAAAGTAGAGATAGCCCCGGTGTTCCTGTCCAGGAAGATTTGTCTGTAAGGGTAATGTTTAAATGCACAGTTACCTGACAAATATTTTTTTGAATACTCCCTCCAGTGCGAGGAAGACCCGTTTAGATCTGGTCTGACAGGTAAAACATCTAGAGAACGCACTCAAGTTAGGCCAATAAGATTTGTCTGCAAGGGTACTGTCTAAATGCACAGTTACCTGACAAATATTTTTAAAGTAAACCTGACTCTCCATTTTCTTCCACCCCAGATAGGGGATTTCATCTTTATTTTTATTTCTTTTAATTCCTATTATAACTGTTATACTATATATATTTTTATTTAATTCACTTACGAATATTTTAACTTCATTTCTGTGTAAAGCACTTTGAATTGCCACTGTGTATGAAATGTGCTATACAAATAAACTTGCCTTGCCTTGCCTTGCCTTAATGAAAAAGGGGTGACTGCAGTATAAGTGGAAGAGAGGGGGTACGCAGAAGGATGTTAAATGCCTCAGGGGGTATGTCACTCTAAAAAGTTTGAAATCCACTGGTGTAGTCTTTTGCCATGTGGGTGTTATTTTTTCCAAACCAAGTCCCCCTCTGGCATGTTAGACTTACCCCACAATGCCCCGGTGTCTGAGGGCCACCTTCACTTTGCTACTTTAGCTGGATCCCATTTCTTCCCAGTTTCTAGGGTCGGCACAGTGTCTCTTATAATGGGGTCATGGGAGTCCTTGAGTGTCATCTCCAGTCTAGCTTTGGCACATTTATATTCCCCAACAAGGCTTGATATAGGTAGAGAGAGGGATCTGTTCCCATACAGGCCTAAGCTGCTAAGGCATCTTGGTTGCCCGAGCCACTTCCTCACTTGTGTGTGTAACCCCTCCTGTTAGAACTGCCCGCCCCAAGCGGGACCCCCCAAGCATGAGAGTCGGACGCTCTAACAAGGAGGCTAAAGGCTGCAACCTCTAGCGTCAGTTGCTAGAGCATCTCTTGAGATTAGAGGAGTGAGGTTTACTTGCACAGCAACTACTAGCTGGCCTCCATTACACTCACCCCCCTAAACCTCACTCCCATCCGGGTCACGGCACCAATGTAACCCCTCCTGTTCGAACTGCCCGCCCCAAGCGGGACTCGAACCCGGGTCCGCCGGCATGAGAGTCAGATGCTCTAACAAGGAGGCTAAAGGCTGCAACCTCTAGCGTCAGTTGCTAGAGCATCTCTTGAGATCAGAGGAGTGAGGTTTACTCGCACAGCAACTACTAGCTGGCCTCCGTTACATGTGCTCACCAGCCTCTTGAGTCTTGGCATGGGAAAGTGTTATGGTAGATGGTAATTGGCCACATGAGACAGGACAGCAACCCAAATTGGAAATACTACAGCTTGAACTTATGCTAAGAAGGCTCAAAGGGGTGGTTGATTATGATTTAACTTTTTTAACTTTAGTTAGTGTGTAATGTTGCTGTTTGAGCATAAACATCTGCAAAGTTACGACGCTCAAAGTTCAAAGCAAAGTGATATATTTTCTTTTAAAGAAATCGCTTTTTAAGGACTACAACAAACGACTGGTAGGGACTACAATGGGCTTCTTCTCGGGGTTGGTGACATCACTAACCATAACATTTACAAAAACCCCGCCCCCAGGAACACACAACAAAGGCCATGTTGAGAAGAGGAAGAGTTGTTGTAGTCGAGCACATTTAGGAGTCTGCTCAAGCTGTTGCATCCGTCTTTTCACATTTATTGCAATACAGTACGAACACAAATGCAATAGCATGTCATAAAACAAGATGACAAAATAAGTTATAACCGTTATTAAATTAAACTATACCTGTTCTATCTTCATGCAGCAGATGTTCTCTGGCTCTGATGGATCTTACAACAGTTCCCACACGAGTGATTTATAGATTATCATGACAGAATTTGCTAATCAATGACTTGAAGATAGTCGGTCAACATTCACTGCTCGTTAAAACATCACACTCTGACTTCATCTGGAAAAACTTGGTATAATTATAAAGATATTAATATTTTTAATAACATATTAATAACAGTCTGAGTAATTCTGTGTCTTGAATTGTAAGCTCTTAAACGTTGGCTTTCTAGATATATGTTACACATGAATATGTGTATATTCAGAAAGACTTGCGAGCAGCAGGCCTTTAATTTGTGGTACGTCAGGTAATCGGAAGCTCTTAAAGCTCCTCCATCTTGTAAAAAGAGTCATTATATGACGCCTTTAATGGTTTTTTTTGTCCTTTTTGGAGTTTGGCAGAATATTCATCAACTTATGTTGTATGAAAAACTCAGATATCTACTCAAGTTTCTTACAAAAGAAAGAGTAAATGATGACAAAAATGATCATTTTTAAGTAAACTATTCCTTTAAGGTTTTCACACATCGCCGTCTTTTTTCTTCCCTTCAAAGCAGAGAGCACATAACACTCATCATCTGCACGCATCACCATCGCTGCTGAAATACGTCATCCTTCTGCAAAAATTGTGATCCCATCGCCACCATCTCTCATGTTGAGACAGCCGGGTCTGGGCTGAGAGGTTTTGTGTGGAGAGGAATGCAGAATGGCACGGTTCACAGGATGTGATAACGCAAAAAGGCACAGGATGGAGAATGCAAACACTGATTCCTGGGGAGACTTTGAATGTGGCCCTGCCTTCCTCACAACAGCACTTCTAGAATCAGGAGAGCAACTAATTTTTAGCACAGTGTTTAAAATTTATTTGGAATGATTTTCTATTTGCAGTCAAGAACTGATCCATTCCTGACATTTGCCAATAATTGAATAAAAAGAGCTATTTCTGTATTCCCATGTCTTATTGTGAAAAGTTCATCTGTACACGTTACTCCAAAGAAAAACAGCTCACCTTCATAATCTTAAAGCTGCAATATGTAACATTTTTGCAGTAAAATATCCAAAAACCACTAGGCCAGTGTTATATATATTTTGTTCAATTAAGTACTTACAATATCCCAAATGTTTCCAACTATTTGTAAATCGTGAGAAATTGATATTTTAACCAAGAAACTGGGACGTGTGAGGTAGTCGCCCGTCAATTGCATCATATCTGTGTTTCCCTCTGTTTCCGGTTTCGTCTGACATCACCGTTACTGCCAATAACAGGCTGTACGTAGCTCCTTTCTGGTATGTACTGTAAAGGTACAGTCACAATAGCACAAATTCAGCAAGGATTTTCTTGGCAAAAAAAAAGAAGGATGGATGTATGTAGCACAGCTCACACAGAACTTTCAAACCAAGCAGCTTTCTGTCCGTCAACATGGCATATTCGTGTGACCAACTTGAACAAAAGTAAAATCTGCATGGGGAACTTTTTTAACCTCATGCAAAACTCCCAAAACTCCCAATCATAGGAATGATCGGATTTTGGCCACACACTTAACGGTCACTACCAATTAATGGATAAATTCAATCCTACATTTTTTCCACAAAAAAATGTGTTTCACACAAAAATACACCACATAACAAAGTAAACAATTTGTCTGTAGTGATTAGCAAGCCTGTAGATTGAAAAAGTGACCTGTCAGGTCCCAAAGGCAGCCGCCAATCCATAAAATGTCTTCATATAAGAGAATCACATTTGTATCATCGCTGTGTGCCACTTCACACTAACATAAATAGTGTGTGTGTGTGTGTGTGGGGGGGGGGGGGGGGGGGGTGGCTAACATAAATTGCCAGAATTTCACTCAGGGCCAGAATGACTCTATGCCAGAGGAGGGACCTACTGTCCTCATTCCTGACCTTCTAGTTGGCACATTTACCGTCTACCCTCATGTGCCCTTTCATAGAAATTTCATGGACATTAGAGTTGAGAAGTGTAACCGGAGGGATTATTTTTCAGTGGCTGGTAGCCATCGACACGGCACTGCCTATTATAGCTTCACTCCTCTATTTTTAATGTAACACAACAAATGATGTCTGCCGAACTACTGCTGCTACAGCCACATAATGTTCTTACATTATAACACTCATTTTCAACGTGTGATGGCTGGAAAACTATAATGCAAGGCCCTCAATACCTCAGAGGAAAGAGGAATAATTCAAATGTGACGGGGCTAAATATTTCCCCTGTGCTTTGTTCTACCCTCTAAAGTTTATTTAGGTCTTTTTTAGTTCTTTCAGATATTTGAGAAGGCCTGACTCTAGGAGCTCCAGCTACAGCCCACCCAGAAGACGAGGAAATGCAAAGCAATTTCAGTTTGACCCAAACTGATGTTTTTTTGTTTTGTTTGTTTTATTTACTTAAAGCTGCTGTCCGTAACTTTTTTCTGTGTTCATGATTTATATAATGAAAATGTACAACATTAATCAATTTTCCAAACCGTGTTTTTGTCTTACCCTGAATAATTATGCTACACTTATAATACGTGTTTATATTGGGACTATATAGTACTAGGTCTCTCTGTTCTCACACCTGCGCTCGAGAGTGACTCATTGTGAGCCAGTCGTCGAGGTAGTTCAGGATGCGAACCCCGTGCTGCCTGAGTAGCGCAAGGGCTGCCTCGACAATCTCAGTGAAGATACGAGGGGACAGAGCTAGGATAGCCACGCCACGTCAAAGCCCTCCGTGGACACCGCAGTGCGCAACAGAGTGTTCAACAGTGTACCCTTGGCCGCAGCCCCATCAAGGGCAGAGGAGGCCACCGAACGGTCACGGGAAGCACAGGGACTTCCAGGACTGCGTGATCTCCTCATGCATCTCGGGAGTGAAAGGCATTGGGGGCGGGGCCCAACAGCTGTCAGGTGCCACCCCCAAAAAACAATCACGCAACCACGAGCGCTCATGACAGGGCGGAGTTCCACACCAGCCCGAGGCTTGCGGCTGCCCGAGACAACATGGCTGTCAACTGTAGGTCGGATCCGGCAGCGCTGACACACCCGAAGGCGGAGCACGGCCTAATCGTCACCTTGAGATGCGGATAGCAGATGCGGATAGCAGATGCGGATAGCAGCGGATAGCAGTTGCTCTAAGCAGATAGAGCAACCATTGACTACCAATGTATTTTTTCCCCTACTATGATAGTCAATGGTGCTCTCTCTGCTTTGTTACAAACATTCTTCTAAATATCTTATTTTTTGTTCAGCAGAACAAAGGTTTGGAACAACTTGAGGGTGAGTAAATGATGACAGAATTTTCATTTTTGGGTGAACTATCCCTTTAACCATATAAAGCCTACTATATCATATTTGAGGCATGACTTTCTAAAACCTCCAAATGATTAACATGATCAACACTTTGCTGAAAATCCTGTTACCTGTAGTACAATCTACATGCCTTCTGTCATCTGATTTATAGTCTATACTTTTTCAGTAAGTAAAAGGCCTTATAGTATAATTCTAAAACATTCCCCTTCAGGTCGTGGGTTACATGTCTTTTTGCTGTGAAATCTTTACTAATCACTTACTTGATTATCCATACGTCATTTTTTAGAAAAAACCATGTTAAAATATGAATATCAAATATGACACAGGCTTTTGAGGAACATTTATTTGTTCATCTCTCATTAGCATTGTATTGAATTGCATTATATGTTTTGCCTTCCACAATAAAAACAGAGTTTAGATCATAAAAAGAACATTTAAATTATTGGCGATATAGAAGGACAATATCACGTCTGATCTTGGTTTGAACTTTTCTTTGAGTTGTGTTTGTTTGATTTGCACTGTTCCCTTTTGAGGGAATTCAACGCTGCGTCATAACATTGACTCCTTGAGATTGCACCCAGGTGTGACCCCTGTCTGAAGCATGTGTGAAACTAGGGGTTGCACCGACTACTCGACTTTAATGCTCTGCCATGACGCTTTAAGCTTATAGAAGAAGCCATTTCCTGACATCCAGGCTCTGTTTCCTAGAGTTGGGGTACTCGAACTTGGACTCTGACTTGAGTCCGGACTCGAGTCCAATTTTGAATGAACTCGGACTTGTCAAGTTCTCGGGTGAATTTGTACTCGGACTTGACACGGACTTGGACATTTTGGACTCGGAAAATATCCCGAGTGCAGTCAAGTCCGCGTCATGTGTAACAACAAAACTGGCATAAAACTAAGATAAGAAATTAATTAACGTCTCCCCGCCTGTGATTTTACTGCACCACACCGGCAGGCAGCAGTAGCATCATCTTATGCTTGCAGACAATGCACACATCACACACTGGATCGCAATGCGTGGCTAGGACAATGTATTCAAAGTCAGCAATAATTTGTTTTGCCTTTGAAAATCATAAAGAATTTATCTGCAAGAAATCCGGTAAAAAGAAGCACTCTGCGGATTGCAAATCAACTGTTACTGATGTGTCTGGAACGACTTTCTACCGACATGTTCAAAGAGAACCTGGAGAAATGTAAGTGGCATATTATAATTTTTAATACCAACTTAAATCCAAATAATTAGGGCTGGGTGATATGTCGATATATATCGATATATATTTTTGTGTGCATACTATGGATGCCACAATTCTTAATATAATATTGAACTATTCGGTACGGCATTCACGGTTGAATACACTTGTGAATTGCGTTTTTGCATTTAATTCATTTTATTTTTCTCTGTTTGAAATATTTCTCTCAGTTTATTTCGGCTCTTTTTGTGAGTCTACGCGCTGATACGGGCAAATAGAAAATCCTGAAAAAAGTCTGTTGGTGCCTCAGTGACAACTTCACTCAATCTCAGCTGTCAATCATGACGTTACACCCCCCGTTTTTATAGCATCAAATAACTAATTAAAACTAAACTTATTTAAAAAAACGAACATTTGAAATGAAATGATCGTGATAAAAACTGCCTAAAATGACAGAAACCAACTTTGGGGGAAAATTATATGAAGTGTAATTTGATTGTTTAGTTTATATCACGTCCATTAGAATGCACGGGGGGAGGGGCTGGGATTATGAGCTATAAACGGTTTCATCGGACGCACACGTGTTGCCACGGTTACGCACCTGGCCCAAAGTTAACTTCCGGTCTGTGTTTGTTTATTGGTCTGGCAAGGGGATAGTATGGCTTACTACTCAGTATAAACACATTTTTGACTTAATATTCTTGGATAACATGATATAAATATTAACGATCAAGCAGAGAGAATTCCCGCAAAATATTTCACTTTATCCTCTATTAATGGCAGTGCCCATAGAGCACGGGAATTTTCGTGATGCATTCATATACAATCAATCTCAAATAAGGTACTTTATCTACAAGTTAACTTTCCCAACATTAATCTTATGTTATGAAACAAAGAAACATGTTATTCCGATGCATTGCATGATTGAAGGCAAGCGTGCAAGCATTTATAGATAGGCTACTGTACAGAAAACACAGAAAAGGCATTACACTGTCTTTAAAGGGTTAGTTCACAAAAAAATGTCAATTCTGTCATTATTACTCTCCCTCATGTCGTTCCAAACCTGTAAGACCTTCGTTCATCTTCGGAACACAACTTAAGATATTTAACTTCTTCTCTGCGGTCTTACGGTTTAGGGTCGACACAAAGACTCCGTTTTAGTGACTGACAATGACTCTAACATGGCTGTTGCAGCACAGCTTGGCAAGTTTCAACACATGCAATGTTATGGTCACACGCTGAATTCGGCTTCTCAGCGAGCACTAAAGTTGCCAGGAGGGTTAAGGTTTTCAGGGACGGTGAGATGTATAATGACTTTTCCCACCGCAGCACAATTGCAAAGCATAAGTTGGAGGAGAAACAAAAACAAATTTTTTTATATATTTGTTTCTCTTGTAATTGCCTATAAGCTGAAAGATGGGGCAAAAGAGCATGAAAATCCAGAACACAGCACAGTGAAAGAAGACAAAAGCTCATTGAGCCCAGAGTCTGAAGTCATGTACTCCTTTTCCACCAAGGCAGTGCTGGTGTTGGTTCAGAGCCAGAGCCTAGTTTCAAATCGGTTCTTTGTGTTTCCACACCCAAAGCACCAGCTCCAAGCCAGAACAAGTGGTTCTTAAGTAGCCCCAAAGCATTGCTGGGCTAGAAGTAAGAACCGATTACGTCAGGCACTGGGGGCAGGGTCAACAAGACAAACACAAACTTGAGATTTTTTAAATAGCAGCTAATGGAGCTAACAGCTGCTGCTCGTTTGTAATCTCCATCTATACAAATTACGGCGAACTGCACGAATGCGTTGGATTCGCTGTGTTTTCGTTGTGTTTTGATGCCGATGTAGGATCGTAAAGCCATGTGAATCAATAGTAACGCAACGTTTGCATTGTTGATGGAAGGCTTGTTCGCAGCGGTGCTGTGCAGACCAATCGCCGTATGACAACGAGTCCAGCGAGAGCACACGACTCCTTATGCTTTTGATTCACTCATGCGTTTTTTTTTATATAAAACATGGATCGGTCTGCGCAGCGCCAATGCATCTCGAACAAGCCTGGTGTGTTTGTGTTTTCCGCTGCCTCACTAGCGTTGCTGAGAAGTGAAGTTACTAAACGTAATTTTGGGAGGAAGTACGCCCATCTAATCTTCCAATTAATACCAAGGTATAAAACCAGCAGCTTACCTCTTCCCGTTGTTAGTTCTTGCAGCATGTGACCCACCCCTATTCGATTTCCTGGAAGTCGAATTGTTTCCCTCTGACGACGAACTTTCTAACGTGCCAGAAACACCTGCACAATTTTCTCCCAACAGTTTGGATCCTCCTTCACTGCACATTTCACCTGTTGATCGTCCAGGTCGCCGGTCTCTCCACTCCACAAACCAGCATAAAAAACCTCGCTCAAGGAGACCTCTTTCTCCTCCTCCATCTAGATCATCACGGGGCTTGGCTAATCCTTGCCGTGATTCATCTCGTCCTTCATCATCATCATCATCATCAGAATCAACATCATCTGCAGCAAGTCCTTCAGTCCCTCCTGTCGAGAAATGGACCATCAACGCGCTCAGGCATGCGTTATCCAACGTGGGTATCCATTTCTCCCGGAAGAATTTAAAAGCGCAACTTCACAATCTGCTCGTGCGCTCTCACCAAAACACCCAGCGTCCTCCAAGCACCATGCAAGCCTCAACGCATGCAACTGTACGATCCATGCGATTTGGCTCCAACCCTCTACAGTTTCAGCCAGCAGCCGCAGCTGCCACAGCTTCCTCGTCCGCCGCGCATTGCGGCCGGCCGTCTATCGCGGCCACAAACATTAGTTCTGCGGTCACCCACGATAGTTTCGCCTGTGACTGTTACCTTTCCTCCTGCCACAGGTGAGTCCTATCACAGCTTCTCCTGCCCCCGCTTCCAACATTTCTGTTCCTCCTGTCTTTCATCCCCAGTTAAATCCATCTAGCCATTTAATAAATACAAATTTGAGGCTACCTGTGCAAATGCCACTATTTCCCCCCTACCCCCCCTCTTCCATTCCTCTCTCCTCTGCTATCGGCACAGACCCAAGCGTGAGGCTGCCTCCGCAAACGGTCATGCCCCCCCCCCCCCCTCCCTTCCCCCCTCTCATTAATTTCTCCTCTGCTATCTGCTATCGCTGCAGTGCCCTGCCAATTTGAGACTGCCGCTGCAGTGCCCTGCCAATTTGAGACTGCTGCTGCAGTGCCCCACTCTATCCCATACAGCAGCTACAACGCCTTAGCAGTTTCATAAACTGCCGCGGCAGTTTCCTGCCTATCTCAATGCTGCTGCAGTGCCATCTTCCATTCCATCTTTTTTCCTGGTCTTCTGGATTATTGAAATAATTATGCAGATTCCTTAAGTAATCATGAGCTGTTCCAATTCCCATAATTCTTGCTTGCTGTCTATTTATGCATTTATGTTTTTGGGGGGCAATCGGAGCTCTGGTAGAATATCCTCTCCGAGCCTCTCTATAGCAGACAGCAAGCCAAATCCATGTACCACTTTTACCAAGATTATATGGGCACACAAACTCGTGAAGTGAAGTTACTAAACGTAATTTCGAGAGGAAGTACGCCCATCTAATCTTCCAATTAATACCAAGGTATAAAACCAGCAGCTTACCTGTTCCCGTTGTTAGTTCTTGCAGCATCCCTCCTCCTCCACCCCAGCTCCCCCCTTTTGAACAATTTTCCTGTTATAGGGGGGCAATCGGAGCTCTGGTAGAATATCCTCTCTGAGCCCCTCTATAGCAGACAGCAAGCCAAATCCGTTTACCACTTTTACCAAGAATATATGGCTCTGTTGTGGCTCTCAGCATGTGGAAAAGCAAACGGTTCTTAGAAGGCTCCTCAGTCAAACCAACAATGAACTAAGACTAGCACTGGCTCTGAACTAGCACCTGGTTCATTCTGGTGGAAAAGAGTTAACAGAGAAACATTATAAATGTCCTGAAGAACTTTCATTTTTGCTTCACACTCTGCTGGGACTGACCTTCTCTGATGCTTCAGTTACACCACATCATCATCATCATCATCAGTCAGCCTGTGCCAGCTAAATAGGAGATGAGTAGATATCGCAGTATCCCACCACTCTCTCAATCTGAAGACTGAAGACCTCAACTGGTGACATGTCAACAAGGTTACATTTAAATTGCTCTGCAAGATGGCAAAGAGGTAAGTATGCATTCCTGCAACCAGTTTCTCTGCAGGGAGTCTTCTCACCTGCAGGAGATATTGATACAGCACAGTGAAGCACACTTACCCCTGAACATGTGGACCAACTGCTGTTCCTACACAAAAACATAACGTTTGTTCTTAATAATTGTTATTTGTAATTGTATGCATGGGCGTTGGAAGAAAAAAAAAATGTGGGTGGGTCCAGAAAAAACATTACTGGAGTAGATGCCATTTCCTGTATTCTGTTGCCTTTAATTAAACAATTGCTTGTATTGCCTAAAACGGTTAGCACATACCTGGCAAGGTTTACCAAAAATTAACACCGCAACAAAAGTGTAGTAAATATAGTGATGCAAGCAGATAACTGATGATTGATGGTGATGAACATTCACTTAAATACCAGCTTGTTTAGTGACGGAATATGACAAGACAAGACAAGGCACTATTATTTATATAGTGCTTTTTACAATGACGATTGTTTCAAAGCAGCTTCACAGTGTTAAAAGGGAAAATAATGCAACAGAATTTGATTCGGCTGTACAGCCGCTCCGGAGAAAACGGTGATGTTATCCAGCTCATTCCAATTATCATACAGTGACAATGCAGGCGGATCAGTAATTTAGTTGACAATTTATTTGAATATTTAGTTAAATATTTAGTGTCCCCAACTAAGCACGCCAAGCCAAAGGTGACAGTGGCAAGGAACCAAAACTCCATCAGGTGACCTAATGGAGAAAAATAAACCTTGGGAGAAACCAGGCTCAGTCGGGGTGCCAATTCTCCTCTGGCCAACGAACAAACAGTGTATGATTATAATTCTGGCAACATTACAGGTCAGAATTCATATTCGATCGGAATATTCGAAAGATCGGAGTCATCACGCCGGAGACGGGTTTATTGAGGATGTTGTGTTGATGGGGCAACTATGTATATGATGGGGAATATTCTATATGAGCTAGTGATGTTCGGTTCTTGAACGAATCGTTCTTTTGAGCCGGTTCTCAGCAAGTATCCGGTTGAGCTGGTTCATTAATCATACTGAATCGAACTTTATTTCCGGGTTGATGACGCAAGAAAAGCCGAAGTAGCATGTCTGACTAAAAAAGAACCGAATGAGCAGATTCAACCAGCTCTTGAAGATTGCAGAGGATTACAGAGGATTCTGATAATTGAGTTGGCGACGCAAGTCTGAGGCATGTACTGGAAATTGTTATGCCAAATTCATACATTTATAAGACTGGTTTGTTCTTTCTACATAGGCTACTTTAGACATGTAACATATCCGCGTTTATGCATGTCTAGGCTACTCAATATTGGTCAATGATATCCGACATAAAGGATCCGCGAATTAAACTGTAACCACAAGCACCATTAACTTAAGTGAATGAGAGGCAATAATCAACAATATGCACTCACACAAATAACGCAAATGCATTGACACAGATGACTTTATTTGAATGTTTCCTTGATATATAACATGACACTGAGAAATGCATAAAAAAATCATAAAAGAAATGCATAGTGACATCATTGCATGATGATGGCAGGAACCTATGAATTGGCTTTTTGAACCGGTTCATTGAGCCGAACTGTCTGAAAAGAACCGGTTCTCGGACATGAATCAGACTTTGCATCACTAATGTGAGCACACAGCCAGACCCACCTGAGCAGCAGATACTGTATGCTAAGATGCATTGTTTACCTTGCTCAAAGTGGAATGGATTTGACTTATGGCGCTCTGAAAAGCGTTATTAGAGATGGTTAAAGTATAGGTCCAATATCATTGGTCTTAAAAATGGTTCCAACGCCCATGATTGTATGGCTTTTCCATGTTTCGTTCAGACCCAGAGCTTGTTCATCTTGAATGTAACTATGTAATGTTAATGAAATGAAAATAATAAAATAATTCTTTATCATAATTTTTAAGATGGCAATACTAGATTCTAACTAGTAACTATTCTAACTTAAGATTCTATAGAACTGTACACGACAAGTATAGAACAGGGGTCTTCAGCCCTGCCCCTCAAGGGCTAGCCTACCATCCTACAGAGTTTAGCTCAAACCCTAATCAAACACACCTGAACCAGCTAATAACAGGTGAGTGTGTTGGAGCAGCGTTGGACATTGAGGGTGCTTCTTATCACTTCACTTGTCACTTCACAGTGACATCAGCTATGCTCAAGGGATCTGCCCTTATGTTGTTGAAGTTTGGTTATTTAAGAAATTTATAATAAATAATAATACTCAAAAATGCCCCGTTGAAATATGTAAGATGTATGGTTTATTTAAACTGCAAAAGTAAAGCATAAATTACTTGCATAAATTATTGACAGATGTAAAGGGGAGGAGAATTTATACATGCATCACCAGGTTAAGCCTCAGAGCACTAGCCAGGGCCGGCATTAGTTCAACCATCTCTTTAGGCAAAATTGTTGTGCCGCCGCCGGCCACTTCACGTGACCTTTAACATGCATGTGAAAGACTGGAGATTTTGTTTATTAATAAAATTGCACTAAAATAAATGCAAAAAAATGCATGCAACCAGTGCAGCATGCAAATTCTGTATTATATTACACTCAGGAAAAAAGGTACAGTGCTGTCACTGGGGCGGTACCCTAAGGTACAAAAGTGAAAAGGTACATCTTTGTACCTTACTCACCCCTAAATGGTACATAATAGTACCTTAAAAGGTACATATCAGTACTTTAAGAGTGCAAATTAATACTTTAAAGGTACATATTAGTACCTTTTCAGATTTGTACCTTAGGGTACCACCCCAGTGACAGCAATGTACCTTTTTTTCTGACAGTGTAGGGTATAGATCATTTAGTAAGCAGAAATCTGAATATGTACCTTATGTTTCTTCAAATTAGAGGAAGATGCTTATATCTGAATTGAATTGATGCTTGAAGGATGTGCTTCCACAGCAGCCATGATTAAGAGCAGTTGGTGCTATCTACTGCTGTGGTTAAAGTTTTCTATGCGCAATTTGATTTGACGAGAGTCACAAGACCGATTACTCTGAGGAGACGGGTGGTGGAGGGATGCAGAAAATTGTCAAGGAACATAGGTGAGTCGTATATATATATATATATATATATATATATATATATATATATATATATATATATATATATATATATATATATATATATATATATATATAGGGAGTGCAGAATTATTAGGCAAGTTGTATTTTTGAGGATTAATTTTACAACATTAATAATTAAACAACAACCATGTTGTCAATGAACACAAAAAACTCATTAATATCAAAGCTGAATATTTTTGGAAGTGATTTTTAGTTTTAGCTATTTTAGGGGGAAATCGTCTCGGGTTATGACTATAACCCTTGTTCCCCGAGAAGGGAACGAGACACTGCGTCGTCGAGTGACAACACTCTGGGAACGCCCACAGCGTTACGCATCTGAAGCATGAATGAAATCAAGCCAATCTGATTGGTGTCGCGTCGTGACGTAGTAGATGACGGCATACCCGGAAGATACAAAAAGGAAGCTGATGCAAACACACACTAGCTCTTTTGCGATGAAGCAAGCGCTCTAGCCGTGATAGGTGTGGCGACGAGACGCAGTGTCTCGTTCCCTTCTCGGGGAACAAGGGTTATAGTCATAACCCGAGACGTTCCCCTTCGAGGGAACTCGCACTGCGTCGTCGAGTGACAACACTCTGGGAACGTTAATACCCACTAAGCCACACCAAATCACCCCACGTCCCAGTGTGAAGCTGGGTACCCAGGCACACTTAGGACGCAAGAACTCGAGCACCAGGCGTCACCGGGAGGTGCAGACTGTAGAATCTTATGAAGGTGTGCGGGATGGCCCACCCGGCCGCCTCGCATACCTCTTGAAGCGAGACGCAGAAAGGAGGGCCACTGAGGAAGCCAAGCTCCTGGTGGAATGGGCCCTCACGGCCATGGGTGAAGGCAAATTGCGCACCCTATAAGCCGTGGCTATAGCCTGGACGATCCAGTTACTGATCGTCTGAGTTGACGCAGGCAGCCCCTTCTTGGGTGAGCCAAAGCACACCAACAACTGGTCTGACCTTCTCCAATGGGAAGACTTCTCTAGATAAATACTCAGGGCTCTGACCGGGCAGAGCAGATGAAGTCTCCCCTCTTCCGCCGTCAGGTGGGGAGGGGGATGGAAAGCCTGAAGAACCAGAGACCGGGCTCCCTGAGATGGAACCTTGGGAATGTAACCCGGTCTAGGGTGAAGGATGGCCCTTACTCAGCCGGGGGCAAACTCCAGGCAAGTTGGCGTGACCGCCAAGGCCTGGAGATCTCCCACTCTCCTCAGAGAGGTAATGGCGAGTAGAAAGGCCACCTTCAGGGTCAGGTTCTCAGGCTCAGCCAGCTCCAGTGGCTCGAAGGGGGCCTCAGCCAGCCCTTCCAGAACCACCGCCAGGTCCCAGGTTGGGACTCTGGAGCGAGCCGCAGGCCTCACCCTCCGAGCCCCACGGAGGAACTGTACAACCAGGTGGTGCTTCCCCAAGGGTCCATCACCTAGAGGTGCGTGGAAAGCCCCAAGGGCAGCCACGGACACCTTCAGGGTGGACGGGGTAAGACCAGCGGAGAAGCGATCTTGGAGGAACTCCAGCACTGAAGCCACTGGGCAGTTAACTGGATCCACCTCACGCTCTCTTCCTGGTAAAAGGAGCCCTGGAGCTGAGTAAGTTCTCGACCACTTCTGCTGACAGGCCCGCCTCTAGGTACCGAGCCCCCTCAGGGGCCAGGCCCAGAGGCTCCTAAACTCTGGCCGGGGGTGAAATATTGTGCCCCCTGCCTGAGAGAGCAGATCCCTCCTCAGAGGAACCTTCCACGGAGAGTCGTCTAGCAGAGCTATGATGTCCGAGAACCATACTCGAGTGGGACACTGGGGTGCTACTAAGAGCAGGCTGATGCCCTCCCGGCGGACCCGCTCCAGAACTCTCGGGAGCAGAGCGATCGGGGGAATGCGTACAAACGCAGCCTCGGCCACGTCTGCATCATGGCGTCCAGCCCTAACGGAGCTGGATGCTTGAGAGAGAACCACAGTGGACAGTGGGACGTCTCTCGAGACGCGAACAGGTCCACTTCCACTGGGCCAAATCTCTCGCACCTGGCCTCCACCACCTCTGGGTGGAGTCGCCTCTCCCCGGGCCTCAGCCCCTGCCTCGACAGGATGTCTGCTCCCTGATTTTGGTCTCCGGGAATGTACATCGCCCTGAGGGACGATAACTTCCCCTGGGACCACAGGAGGATTTGATGCGCCAGTCTGCATAGAGGGCGCAACCTCAAACCCCCCTGGTGATTGAGATACGCGACAACCGAAGTGTTGTCTGAGCGTATCAGGACATGGTGGCCGCGGAGGTCCGGGTAAAAGCTCCTCAGAGCTTTGTAGACCGCCAGCATCTCCAGGCAGTTGATGTGCCCTGAAGAAATGCCGGGTCTCCCACAGACCTCTCGCAAAACGGCCTTCCATGACCGCGCCCCAACCAGTGAGGGAAGCATCTGTTGAAGCGGCTCTCCGGCAACATGATGCTCCCAGCACTGGTCCTTGGGACAGGAACCAAGGTTTCCGCCATATGACGAGGGAACGAAGGCATTTGCGCGTTACCCTGATCATATGAAACGGATTTCCCCTCGGGGAAAACCCCCTGGCCCTAAGCCACCACTGTAGGGGTCTCATGTGCAGCAGGTCAAAAGGTATCACCTTGGACGCTGCTGCCCTGAGCCCCAGCAGTCTCTGAAACTGCTTCACAGTGAGGCTGCGGCCCGGCTTCACTCAGGAGACCATCGCCAGTATGGACTCCACGCGTGCGGGGGACATTTGTGCCCGCATCGACGTGGAGTCCCATACAACCCCCAGGAACGTAGTCCGCTGGGAGGGCGTCAACACGCTCTTCTTCGTGTTGAGTCTCAGTCCCAAGCATCTGATGTGGGCCAGAACGACATCTCGATGCCGAACCGCCACCGCGAGGGGAGAGTGCCAGGCCGAAGGGAAGAACCCGATATTGGTACGCTTCGCCCCCGAAAGCGAACCTCAGGAACTTCCTGTGACATGGAAGGATGGAAATATGGAAGTATGCGTCCTTTAGATCTATCGTGACGAACCAGTCCTCGGACTGGATCTGACTCACGATGGCTGGAATTATGAGCATCTTGAACCTGAATCTCCTCAGAGACCGATTCAAGAGCCTGAGATCTATAATCGGACGCAACCCACCATCCTTCTTTGGAACTATGAAGTACCGGCTGTAGAACCCGGAGTCCCTGTCCGCCAAAGGAACCCGCTCTATGGCTTCCTTGGCTAACAGGGCTTGTACTTCTTGTTCCATAACCCGAACCTGCTCTGGGTCGACCACAGTCCGGACCACCCCGTTGAAACTCGGGGGAGGAGAACCGAACTGCAGCCTGTAACCCAGCTCTACAGTCTGCAGGACCCATGTAGATACACTCGGAAGGCATGACCATGCGCCAAGATAATCTACTAAGGGAACCAGCCTCTCGAGGCTGGCCTCGGGTGTCAACCGAAACTCGTTCCCGACCCCCCTGAAGCGGCTAACCGGCAGGGAGCGGTCGAGAACGATTTTCGGTGGGCGCACACGTTCGCTGCCCAGTCGCAAGTCCCCTTGGAGGCGACGAAGGCAGCGTGTGTGCGCGGGAAATCAGTGAGGCCCGAAGCGTCTTTGACGGCGGGAACACAGCACTGATTTCCCGAGAGCTCCTGGGGGAAAACGACCTCGGTCGCTCCTCCCCGGGAGAGGGGGCTGGCCAGCAGGGGCCTCATCTAAGGGAGCAGCTCGACAGGGCCGCAATACTAGGGCGGACACTGCGCCTAGCAACCGCCTGAAACTGATGTGTCCCGCAGGCCACCAGGCGGCGAGAACGACATCAACTTCAGGAGGGCTCCCTCTTAGATGAATATCCAGACAAGTCAAACACGCTTGGGTGACAGACTGATTAAAGTATCTAACTTATCAAAGTCAGATAACATACACTCAATTCCTCAGAATTAAATGTCATCATAATCACCCAACCCGTGCAACCTAGTCTGAATAACAGGCTGAATAAAAAATACATCCAACTCCTCACGTTAGATAATATTAATTAAATGCAGCCATAATATGGTTTGAATGATAGGCTGAATATCTAACTCCTCAAAGTCAGATCATATTATTTAATTCCTCAGAATTAAATACAGCCCAAATCATCAGACGATACTGTTTTATTGTATTTATATGGCTCGTAACCATACGTTGCCTCAGCAACGTGGCTCGAGCCGTTATAATACAATTGGCTTTCATTCCTCGGAAAAAAAGTCAAACAGGCGCGAGGCTGAAACACCCGAAAAGCGCACGGTAGTACGCGTCGAGATATTTCTCAATGAAAACAGCCAGCACCCTCAGGCGCTGACCGCATGCCTCGCACCCAACAGTATCCACAATACAGTGAAACATGGTCGGAAATAACACCAGACGATACTGCTTTATTGTATTTATACGGACTCGTAAACCACACGTTGCCTCAGCAACGTGGCTCGAGCCCTTATAATACAATTGGCTTTCATCCCTCGGGAAAAAAAGCGCACGGCAGTACGCGTCGAGATATTTCTCAATGAAAACAGCCAGCACCCTCAGGTGCTGACCGCATGCCTCGCACCCAACAGTATCACATTTCACCGTATCACGTTGTATCACTTCACTAGCAGACTCGAACCTACGCACTGCCTTTTTTTTTTTTTTTGGCAACGCGAGATTGAATCTAGCGTAGGAAATGGCGAGCCTCGATACGGAGCACGTCTAATTCCTCAGAATCAGACAGCTCACGCATCGGGTCCTCCACCCCGGGGGAAGAAGCCGCAGCGCGGGCTTCCACACGGGGAAGGAGAACAATGGAACTGTCAAACAGGGAAGGAGAAGATGCCTCAGCACCCTCTCAAGTTCCCCTGACAGCCCATCTGCGAGTCCCATGATTGATCAACCGTGCTGTCTTTTTTTTTTTTTTTTTGACAGACACGGGACCAGCCACGGGGTTCGCGAGCCCTGCTTGTGAACAACGTTGGTAGACAAACAACATCAAATAAGACTGACAAAACAGAGCGCTTCGCTGAAGAGCAAAAAAGCTAGTGTGTGTTTGCATCAGCTTCCTTTTTGTATCTTCCGGGTATGCCGTCATCTACTACGTCACGACGCGACACCAATCAGATTGGCTTGATTTCATTCATGCTTCAGATGCGTAACGCTGTGGGCGTTCCCAGAGTGTTGTCACTCGACGACGCAGTGCGAGTTCCCTCGAAGGGGAACTGTGTGTGCAGGTGACTATTACTGTGCATAATTATTAGGCAACTTAACAAAAAACAATTTTATACCCATTTCAATTATTTATTTTTACCAGTGAAACCAATATAACATCTCAACATTCACAAATATACATTTCTGACATTCAAAAACCAAACAAAAACAAATCAGTGACCAATATAGCCACCTTTCTTTGCAAGGACACTCAAAAGCCTGCCATCCATGGATTCTGTCAGTGTTTTGATCTGTTCACCATCAACATTGCGTGCAGCAGCAACCACAGCCTCCCAGACACTGTTCAGAGAGGTGTACTGTTTTCCCTCCTTGTAAATCGCACATTTGATGATGGACCACAGGTTCTCAATGGGGTTCAGATCAGGTGAACAAGGAGGCCATATCATTTCCTTTTATACCCTTTTATACCCTTTCTTGCCAGCCACGCTGTGGAGTACTTGGACGCGTGTGGTGGAGCATTGTCCTGCATGAAAATCATGTTTTTCTTGAAGGATGCAGACTTCTTCCTGTACCACTGCTTGAAGAAGGTGTCTTCCAGAAACTGGCAGTAGGACTGGGAGTTGAGCTTGACTCCATCCTCAACCCGAAAAGGCCCCACAAGCTCATCTTTGATGATACCAGCCCAAACCAGTACTCCACCTCCACCTTGCTGGCGTCTGAGTCGGACTGGAGCTCTCTGCCCTTTACCAATCCAGCCACGGGCCCATCCATCTGGCCCATCAAGACTCACTCTCATTTCATCAGTCCATAAAACCTTAGAAAAATCAGTCTTGAGATATTTCTTGGCCCAGTCTTGACGTTTCAGCTTGTGTGTCTTGTTCAGTGGTGGTCGACTTTCTGCCTTTCTTACCTTGGCCATGCCTCTGAGTATTGCACACCTTGTGCTTTTGGGCACTCCAGTGATGTTGCAGCTCTAAAATATGGCCAAACTGGTGGCAAGTGGCATCTTGGCAGCTGCACGCTTGACTTTTCTCAGTTCACGGGCAGTTATTTTGCGCCTTGGTTTTTCCACACGCTTCTTGCGACCCTGTTGACTATTTTGAATGAAACGCTTGATTGTTCGATGATCACGCTTCAGAAGCTTGGCTATTTTAAGACTGCTGCATCCCTCTGCAATATATCTCACTATTTTTGACTTTTCTGAGCCTGTCAAGTCCTTCTTTTGACCCATTTTGCCAAAGGAAAGGAAGTTGCCTAATAATTATGCACACCTGATATAGGGTGTTGATGTCATTAGACCACACCCCTTCTCATTACAGAGATGCACATCACCTAATATGCTTAATTGGTAGTAGGCTTTCCAGCCTATACAGCTTGGAGTAAGACAACATGCATAACGAGGATGATGTGGTCAAAATACTCATTTGCCTAATAATTCTGCACTCCCTGTATATATATATATATATATATATATATATATATATATATATATATATATATATATATATATATATATATATATATATATATATATATATATATATATGAGAGCTGGTGTGAGTGAGTGGAGGCGGGGATAATTTGCATATTCAGAGTATACTAAATGTAACAAGGGTGTAGAGTTACATTCAAGCTCACAGACCTTTTCCTGGACCGCCCCCATCTGGTGGAATGACCTGCCTATCTCAATTCGAGCACCCGAGTCTGTAGCCTAAAACATCTAAAGACACATCTTTTCCAGCAGCACCTGACCAATCAAGAATAGCACTTAACATTCTATTAATTTTCTGTCTGTCTAATTTATTAAAAAATAAATTTTGTGTTCTGTGCTGGATTAACTGACACTTGTTACAGCACTTGCATACTGTTGCCCTTGCCCTTGACTGTTCTATTTGCTTTTATTGCTCTCATTTGTAAGTTGCTTTGGATAAAAGCATCTGCTAAATGACTAAATGTAAATGTAAATGTAAATGTAAGCTTTTTTAAGACATGAATAACTTTTTTTCACAGGATAAAATGTAATTTTGGTGTTCAAAGATGAGTTTTAAGGGATACAATTATTAACTACAGGGGGACTTTAAAATGCAAAATTTTTATAAACTACTTATAAAAGTAAAATTTCTGATAAAAAAGACTTAATTACAGTAACGTGAGTATTTGCAATGCATTACTTCCCTGCGAAACATGTTACACATTTGATAAACTCACACACTGTAAAAAATAAAATATATATATAAAAAAAATATATATATAATATATATAAATAAATTGTGCACAATTTACTGTATAAATATGAAGGAATTTTCTGTATAGTTTTTTACAGGTGTTTTACCTGTATTTTGAATTAACCTAACCACATTGTGTTGTTTTTTTAGAGTTAATGCAAATTTCCATAAAATTATAAAGTCCTGGCAGAAAATTACTGGTACATTTTCTGTTTTTATTTTATTTTGATTGATTGATTTATTTTACAGTGCACATTAGGTCATGCCAATTTAAATGTATAGTGCTAACAGATCAAAGGTGAAATATTTTGTTGCAACAAATCAAAGTGAAGTTGAGGGAACATAATTGGAGACATGGGAATTTGCCTGTCAAGTTTTTTTTTTAAGTTTCTTTTTTTTTATTCTTAGTACTAATTATTATGAATTTGTGTTAATTGGATTGTCATCTATGGAGAACCATGTGACAATAACGTTGCACGTTGTTTGAGCATTAAAAAGTTCCAAAGCATTAAGTCACTCCACACAGAGTGAGTCACTGTTATATCTGTATATCAGTGTCACTGTTTCAAAGCTCTGTGAAATGCCTCCATTGTAGTCCTGAGGTTTTGTCCGTTAAAGGTCCCATGGCATGGATTTTTTATTTTAATTTATAATGTATTCTGAGGTGTACTTATATTGTTAGTATGCTTTTTAATGCCCAATTTCAAGGGGCGTGTCTGCTGTGAGACTTCAGTAAAAATGCCCACTGTTGTGATTGGGTGACATCTTTGCATTTGAAATGAGTATCAGATCTTGTAACGGAGTGGGCGTGGTTTAACTAGATCTACGAGGCATGAGCAAGCACGAGCCTGCCAGAGATGGATGGACCTGAGTTCACTTCTCATCAGTTCTCTCAGCACGTCCCAGTTCAGTGAACTGTTGTAGTTACTAGCATATACTTCAGGTTATTAGTTTGTTTCTAGTCGGAGGGGCTGTCACTCATGTCAGAAAGTTAGTAACTTTAGTAAATGATGGATCAGCGCTGACTCGAGATGCGAACCGTTTAGAGCTATTCAGTCCGATTTCGTGAACTGGTTCGACCGGTTCACTAAAAAGAACCGGTTCAAAAGAACAATTCGTTCGCGAACCGGACATCAATGGACCAGAGATGGAGAGATTGCTAACAAAGTGATATTGTACTGAGTTGTGAGAGTGCGGTCAGCGCAAATTTATTTTGTCTGTATCTGAGAGTTCTAAATAAACACGAGTCCCAGTCACGCCGAGCCTGCCTTCCTCCTTATTACCAACTTTGTAACACATGTAATGTACCATTACAGGAGATGAACAGGTTACGAGTAAGTGTTGATTATCATTATTTTTTGATATTTTTCTATCATATGAAAAGCGTCAGTGACGCTCATTGAGTACACAGTGCAAACAAAGACACAACAGCGCAGTAATCGAATGTAATCCAATTTATTGTGGGGATAGCTGCAGATACGCTCACGCTTACCCCCCTTCTGCTTAATCTTGCACCGCGTTTGGCGCCTCCGCTGTGGGCGAGATGCAGTACTGGGGGTCGGTGATGTTGAAGGCCGACCGGTCAGTGCAGCCCAAGCCTCAGCGTGCATGAGGTTTATCTCTAAAGATGTGGCTCTGCCGATATTGAGCAGAAACTCACGACTGTATGCACATTTTAGAACAGATAGACGCGACGAGGACGTACAAAAACACTGACTCACAAGATAGAAAACACCTTTCTGTCGGGAGAGAGAGAAGCCGCAGTACGAATAATAAAGTTCTGTGTAAACTTGAATAATTAGCTACACATCAGAAATCAATGAACACAGATCAGAAGGACCTGAAAAAAGACTTCAGTTTTCATTTGTACATCCAAACACTGAGAAACTGCCAGCATTCACTCGTTCACAAGCCACAATCTCTCGAGGGCAAACAAATATGGCGCTTGCATGGGCGTGCCAAAATCTCTGGGCGGAGGAAAGGGAGGTAACCGTTCCTGTTATGACGTCATAACAGGAAAATTCAAGATCAGCTCGTCTGGGCTATCATTTTCTCAAAGGCAGAGAAAGACTCTCGGTTTACACCGATCTAAATGATTCAGGCTAGGGGAACTCATATTAATGTTGAAAACCCTCATACAATGAAAATGTAATGCCATGGGACATTTAACAAGCATGTCATAATGTTCCTTATTTGAATAATTCCCACCCAAAGACGAGGCCTGGTTGAGTTAGTTAGTAGTGTGTTGTCGCCATATCCAAGAGATGCTGTTTTTTCCACCCCGAATCTTAACCGCCTCGTTTTGTCATTTTTTAACACTATTCCTCAGCAGTAAAACCGCTGACTTTTGTTGTGTTCTCACCGTTTCTCTAACATCTGCTTTCTGAACCGTGCAGTTTGATGCAGGTCAGATTTTATAAAAGATTTTATATTTTTATGACATAGTTATAACATCACATCTGAAATGTAAGAGAAGTATAAAATAAAGCATTACCACTGTGAAATGTATGCACAAGTCATGCAGTCTCACTTTATATTAGATGTCTTTAAGTTCCATGTACTAGCATTTATATTAATGATTTGATGCAATGCACTTCCATGTTTTTACATTGTACTATATTTTTAAAGAAAAATGCCTGCATATAGTTACATAGGTAAGTAATTTATGTAATTATAGTTGTGGTCAGAATTATTGGCACCCCGGTATGATCAAAGATCGCTGTAAAAAATTAATCTGCATTGTTTATCCTTTTGATCTTTCATTCAAAAAAAATCACAAAAATCGAACCTTTTATTGAAGTAAAAACATTGAAAATGGGGGGTAAATCACATGGAATACATGCAGATTCATACAGAATCTCTCCAGATCCTTCAGATCCCCAGCTCTTCTCTTCAGTTCAGACACTCATTCTCTATAGGGTTCAGATCAGGGGACTGGGACGGACATGGCAGAAGCTTCATTTTGTGCTCAGTGACACATTTTTGTGTTGTTTTTGATGTTAGTTTTGGATCATTGTGCTGATGGAAGATCCAACCACGGCTCATTATACGATTTCTAGCAGAAGCGGTCAAGTTTTGATTTTTATCTTTTGGTATTTTCTAGAATCCATGATGGCATGTGTCTGAACAAGATGCCCAGGACCTCCAGCTAAAAAATAGTCCAAGTTAAGTTCAAGTTAACATTGAAGCTCCAGTCGTGTCTCAAACTGAATGTGCTGGTGTTTCTGGATGAGCGAGGAGGATTTTTCTTGAAACCCTCCCAAACAACATGTGGTGATGTAGGGTTGATAGGGTGAAGACTCAACCAATCTCTGCAATTCTCCATCTGTGATCTTGGAGAGTCTTTGTCCACTCAAACTCTCCTCCTCTCGTGCATTAAAGGTCCCGTTCTTCGTGTTTTTTTGAAGCTTTGATTGTGTTTACAGTGTGCAATATAACATGTGTTCATGTTTCGCGTGTAAAAAAACACAGTATTTTTAACACAATTTACTTATCTGTATACCGCTGTTTTCACTGTCCTAAAAACGGCTGATGACTTCCTTTATTCTATGAAGTCCCTCCTTCAGAAATACGTAACGAGTTCTGATTGTGCCAGCGGTTCCTGTGTTGTGATTTGACCGCAGTTTAGCGCACGTGTCACGGTTCCTGTGTTGTGATTCGACAGCAGCTTAGCGCACGTGGAAAGGTGGAAAGCATTACATGGAAAGCCAAACAAAGGTGATTTGACTCCGGGATGAAAATAACAGCGTCTCGACGACTTGGCGACAAACACACTCAAACACAACAATTCCTTTTCTCCACGCGACACATCCTCTTCTCCACGTGGGACAGCAACAAGTCCACGCCCCCTTTTTTCACGTATTCTTGTGGGCGGAGGTTAGTCTGTTCTACTGTTCTACTGACGTCATTTATGAAGGAAGTACCAGGATGTAGTCCAAGCCGGCCGTTCGCTGTAGGCTTTGAAAGGGAACTTCTGTTAAATAAAATATCTCGCTTGGCATTGAACTTTGAGCTTTATAATTTTACAGGTATTATTTATGCTCTAACAGCAACATTACACACTAACTAAAGTTTGAACAATGGGATCACGAAGAACAGGACCTTTAAGACGATATAGACACTTATACTACAGGGCCGTTGAATGCTTGAATCTGATTGGCTGATGAACATTCTGAGGTGTGCAATTATTTTCTGGGAGATGCACAGCGAACGTAGTTCCAGGCAGCTCTCTTGACCGCATTACAGTTCCATATCACTTCGCATAGTTAACTGTAATAACGGAAATTACAGGACTAAAAAACAACAATATGACAGACGATTTTCCTAAAGTAAATCTTAATATTTACGGTTAATATAAAACGTTCAACAACTGGGCGGCAGCAGTATTAGACAGTCCAGATGAAAACCAACAGACGGAAGCGGACATCAAAGGCAAGCTTTTCTGTCTCATTACTGAAATCACACACTCGCACACGCACTACAGTTTGCACAAAAAGGTGTCAGCGCTGCCCTGACGATTTGATCAGTTAGCCTATATAGTGGAGCAACTTAAAGGCTACACGTGACATTTTTTCACTAGTGAGGTAATAACAGCTGTTTAGAGACGCACAGAGGTAGCCTAATTCACACAATCACTCTCTCTCTCTCTCTCTCTCTCTCTCTCTCTCTCTCTCTCTCTCTCTCTCTCTCTCTCTGATAACTTTATTAATAACTGCAGTAGAATGCTATCAACGGCTCAAGCCTTCGTTACCAGCTTTAAAATGACGTTTCGGAACTAGCAAAAGAGCCGTTGGATGAGACGCAAAGGAAATAGTCCTACTCACAATCGCGATTTAAGTACAAAAACCGGACGAATCACTTTAAATATATCTTCGGATCGATGTCTTGAGGTGTGGTAACCGTAGTATAAGCGGAATAATTGACTCGGGGGCGTTCAATTATTAGAATAATAATGCACACCCGAGGTGTAATGGCATCACCACCTCGGGTGTGCATTATTGTTCTAATAATTGAACGCCCCGGAGTCAATTATTCCTTACACGTCCTCTTACAGGCAGATTCGTACCATCTTTAGTTGATTGAAGATTCTTAATTATTGCCCTGATGATGGAAATGGGGATTTTCAGTGCTTTAGCTGTTTTCTTACAGACACTTTCTATTCTGTGAAGCTCAACAATCTGTTGCTGCACATCAGAACTATATTCTGTGGTTTTACTCATTGTGATGATGATTAAGGGAATTTGGCCTTTGTGTTTCCTCATATTTATGCTCCTGTTGAACAAGAAGTCATGGCTGGACAATTTCATATTCCTAGTCACCCTGGTGTGCTATTAAAAAAATGAAACAAAAGATTGAAAATATACTTCAGAGATGTTTTACTCATTAACATTTCTAGGGGTGTAAATAATTATGGCCAACATGTTTTGGAGAAAAACATTTATTCCATAATGTGAGTTTCCTACCCGCTTTCAATTATTTTATTTCTATGAAAATGCACTTTTTTTTAATGAAAGTTCATAAGGATAAACAATGCAGATTTCTTTTTTTCCAGCCATCTTTGATCATATTTACCAGGGGTGCCAATAACACTGTCGACCCTTCTCTTACCCGTTAACCCACCCATACCACCAAACCTGTCCCTAACCTTACCCATATCCCACCCCAATAGTAGCAGCACTACAATACAATACAACATGGACACAATAAGTGCATTGTACTTCTTTTGTGATGTAAGTACACATCTAATATAAAGTGTGATGGTCATGCTTGTGGTAGTTCCGGTTGATCAGCTTGTTATTCTTGACTGTCATTATTGAACTGAAGCAGCAAATCTGATAAATCAGATTTTCATAAATAGTGAAAGATCTCATAAATAGTGTAGTTACAGTAGTGTTTACAGCCACAATAAGCCTCCGAAGCTCATTATGTAAGGGTCGTTACATCCTGACACACTCTCAAAACGGTGTGAATCTTGAGACAAAATAATGGCACTGACAAATTTTTAAATAAGATTTCAGTTAAAACAGCTCAATCATGCATTTTAGTCTGCGACTAGCTTAAGCCTTGTCTGTGAAACCAGGGGTAAATGATGTAAACGTATCTGTAGACCACATAAACAAAATTATAAACCTGTAAATGAGCATGTGACCCCTGAGCATGTGTCTTTACCTACTATGTACTAACATTTAAATTCATTATTTGATACAATGCACTAACTGTGTTAATGCTTTTATGGGTTGCACTATTTTAAGGTGTCTTTGAGTAATAGTAAATAATTACAGGTTAGGATTAGTGGTTACACTTTATTTTGTTTACTTTTACAGTGTTATTGTTACAGTATAATTATATATTCAATTACTGAGTAATATTAATTAACTACATGTATTTACTATAAGGTTAGGGTAGGATTAGGGTTTGGTTGAAGGTTAATTACATGTAATTATGCATAATTTACTGTTATTACTATGGTGCATGTAACATATGTAACAAGGACACTGTAAACCCATGTTGTATTTCAACCCATTCTCACTCCCAGGGCGTCAAAATATTTACATTTATGCATTTGGCAGACGCTTTTATCCAAAGCGACTTACAGTGCACTTATTACAGGGAATTCTAGAATATGAGTCTGAAACTGCTCCGTTGGGCTGTGATTATGGGGCGGGTTTCAACCGAACCAGGAAAGACCTCAATTGGATAGACCTACAACTAATCAGAGCAACGGAGCGACGCATAACGTTAGTTGTCAAATGTCAACAGAACTCAACTGCACACAGTGTTGCCAAGTCCGCGGTTTTGCCGCGGGCTGTTTTTCTATGTCCGCGGGTTGAAACAACCCCAATTATGTGATATTTAGACCCAGGAACCCAGGAAACCCAGCCAAAAAAACACATATTTTACCCCCCAAAGGCCTTTTTTTTACCCCCCCCCCGGAAAGCTATTGGGATTATTTTGGGCTAGTTTTGAGTAACTTTAGCAATTGGGCGGGTTTTGTTGTGAAAACTTGGTAACCTTGTGCTGGAAGAAGTAAGTGTAAACGATGTTTGCCAGTGTTGTAAAAAAGAATTTAAGGATACACAGAGTTTACTTACCAACACGATCATAATTTCTGAGAGAAATAGTGAAGGTGAATGCATATACAAACAATTTGATTACGAATTTGATTGGTCCGAACAGCTTCTGTTCGGGCATAGTTGCTCCCCAACGGATCGAGTCCAAACCGAACTGCTGACCTCAAATGTTGTGGGTGGGGCTAAGTTCGGCTGGCATCCAGGCTAGATCCCCTACTCCGTGAACACGCACGCACTCAGTCATATCTCATTGAAAAGATACACTGACTCTTTAGAATGACACAATCGCTCACGAGACACACAAGAGCCAATGACATTTTACAATCAAAGCTGACGTAATGACGCGATTGGTCACAAGACATACGAGAGCCAATGCAATTTCACTATGAAATGTGACGTAACGTTTCTTCGGGCGGCAATTTTTGAAATTGCGGATGGAGAGGCTGATCGCTTTTGGGGATTTTTCGTTTGGCCTCGGAACACTTGGAATATTTTTACTTTTTGAATAAATTGTGCCTGCAGTCGTATCTGCCTGTTATATCCTGCGTTTTATATTATATAAAACACAAATGGGTAGGTTTAGGGATGGGATGGGGTTGGGTTACATGTTCAAACGTGTCTAAATAGCGTAAATAAAATAAATGTAAATAAAAGTATGCTGGCTGATAAAATTGAGAATCACACTTCAACATATCATAATGGCAAAATTAAAACCCAATCTATAATTTCATCATAACAATAACATTCCCATGCCCAACGCGTCTGTGTATGACGGCAAAGGTTTCTCATTGAAATCAATGATGTACCCCTGCGCGTCGATATAGTGACGCCTAGGGGTACCTTTAGCGTCTTCATTTTGACATGGAAAGCACTTGACCATGCTTCAGATTTTGATGCCTTGGGAGTGAGAATGGGTTGTGTATTATTTTTAATTTTTTTTTAATTGCTGTAATTACATCTGTAATTATTTTCTGTAATTCCACTGTTGACCCTACAACTACCCCTTAACCTACCCTTAAACCTACTTATACCATCAAATCTTGCCCTAACCTTACCGGTATCCCACCTCAATAGCAGCAAAAGAGTTTTGCAATACATCAACACAATACGTACATTGTACATAACAAGACATCTAATATAATGTGTGACTGAAAACACTGTGAGGTAGCTTGCAATCAGCAGTGTGCCAGTATTTCATCCCTGAGCACAACTTTAGCTTGATTAGAACACATTCTCTAGGTTACTTGAATAGAGTTTTTCTCTCTTCCTGTCTGTCACTCGTCTCACAAAGCCGAACACAACATGTCCAACTCTATTCAGAGAGATCTCCTATTGTATGAGAGGCGTAGTCTTACGCCTCTTGAAAACATGAAAACATGAAATTGGACAGGATCTTGTTTGATGTCCTGTCTGTTATTGAATCGCTGACCCTGAGGAAGCGAAGGTGCCAACTTCCAAGGAACGTAGCAGGCTGCCGTGTTTATTCAGATGAGGAGGCATCTGTAATGAAAACTCTCCGCCGAGGATTGAAATAATTTGCGAGTGCTGAAGGTTTGACCTTCAAGCTTTCCCTTCCCGCGCCGAAAGTGATTTACGAAGGGGGCGTCTGCCCACCGCACCACGTTAACATGTATTCTGCCAGGGATTCCCCGGTGTATCAGCAGGGAAGCTTGGCTTGGAGGAGACTTCTGAAGGATTCCAAGTAATCTGATCTCCGTCAGTGGAGACGTGACCCTGGGGAAGGTTGGGTCACTAGGACAGGAGGAATCGTTCAGGTTCGATGCGGGTAGAGACACCCCAACGCATGTGCACATTTGTACATGCATGCTGACTGCTGAGAGACACTGCATGAAACAGAGAAAATACACACACAGACACACACACACACACGTGCATTCACCTCAGGTTCTTGAGTGTCATCATCTAAAATAAGACGTATTATAAAAGCTTCCGCATCAGACCCCCGACCTATGCTCATTATTGATCTCGCATCTAAATGCTTAACATGTTACTTTCTCCTCACCTGTCCTTGAAGCATCTTTATATTGCATCTCAGCTGTAGGGCTTGCATAGACCAGTCAAGTAGTCGAGAGATCGACTACTTTAACCACTAGTTGGCGCTGTCGGAAACAATCGACTATTCTTGCGTGCATTAACTATAAATTAATTTTAAAAAAGCTAAAGTCACCAACAGACACCACACATCATGTGTTGAAGTAATTCATCAAGGATGAGAAAACATCCTAATTTGCCAACTCTGTAAGACTACTTTAAAATACAACAGCAGTATGACAGCTCTGCACAACCACCTACGTTTGAAACAAACAAGCATTGGTGAATTCTGTAAATGGCAGATTACAGAGAGAAGACAGTTAATAACAGATTTACTTGTGGAATTTATAGTGAAGGATATAAGACCACTCTCAGGAATTCAGGGGATTTATCAACTTCTTTGAACCCTGTAGTAAAGATCGTTCATATGGGAAGAAGGAGGCGGGAACCGGCGAACATTCAACACATTTAATACAAAATAAAATGGCGGCTGGTCCTCTCTCTCGCACCGGCTTTATACGCTCTCTCCACGCCAATTACTGCAATCAGAGACAGGTGTTTGTAATCTGCGTTTGAGCCGCTTACTCACCGCTCGGTTCCTTTCCTTCTCTCCGCCCGCAGACCTCCCGAAACCACGCCCACCTCACCACAAACCCACTTACACCGTTCCATCGAATGCTACACTCTGGAAAGTCATGCACATATAGTTTGCATATACAATGCGAATGTTAGGATTACAATGTCGCGTGCAGCTATTTATTTGGCTTCCCTCTGTTACATGAAAATTAAAATATGTATTGTCATAATTATAATGTTTTGAGAGTTTACTTATGTAATTGTAGCCCGATGTCGTCATACTCAATTCTAGTCAGAATATGAGTCTGATACTCAGAGGCGTCGGCAGGCAATAGGGCAGGCAAGGCAGGCACTTGCCTGGGGCCCCGCATTTTGAGGGGGCCCTCGAGGGCTTTCTCATTTAAACAATTAGAAATGGTAATATAAACATGCAGCGACATCTCTGCATCCCCCTTAGTGCCCCCCTCTTGTTATGCTGGTAATGCTTTCGTCACCTCGCATTGGCCGCCTTCTTCAAACTGTATATGCATGATTTGATTTGTTAAGCATGAAGAGAACTTATCAGTCTGGCTTGGCCACTCACTCTAATGTTAAATATGCGTTATATAAATATGCGTAATATGTTCCTGTCACCACCACACAAAGCACGGTTTTTAAGGTGACAATTGGTTATAAATATGAAGGTTGTACTGTATTTTGAAGATATTGTATTGTATCTTATTATGAAGATCAATATTGACATTGTTAATTAAACCAAAAGCACTTTAATGTTATAAAAAAATTGGTTTTGTTAGACGTGTTTTGACTACTTTTTGTATGTTGCAAAATTAGATAACGAAGATATAATGACTTTTGTTTATTTTTTATAGGGCCTCATTGATAATTTTGCCTGGGGCCCCCACTCAATGTTGGTTCGCCTCTGCTGATACTGATACATTGGGCTGTGATTTATGGGGGCATGTTTCAACCGAACCAGGAAAGACCTCAATTGGATAGACCTACAACCAATCAGAGCAACGGAGCGACGCATAGTTGTCAACAGAACTCAACTGCACGCACACTGGAAGAAGTAGAAGAAGAAGATGAGTGTAAATGATCTTTGCCGGTGTTGTAAAAAGAATTTAAGGATACACGGAGTACTTACCAACACCATCATCATTTCTGAGAGGAATAGTAAAAGTGAATGCATAGACGAACAAATTATCCGTTTAGGATTAGAACAAATTCAACCCAAGCGCTCTTTGGTGACATGGATGGTTACGTTACTGTTGATCATCTGTCCATCATCATATAAAGCCCGCCTTCACAATTTGATTGGTCCGAACAGCTCTGCCTTGAGCATAGTTGCTCCACAACGGATCAAGTCCGGACCGAACTTCCCGACCTCAAATGTGGGTGGGGCTAAGTTCGACTGGCATCCAGGCTAATGTAATTGTTGCATTAGACAATTAATTAATAAACATTTATTGATAAGAACTATCTCATGTCTTTTCATTTAGTAGCCTACAGTAGCATGAACCACGAGTAGTCAAGTATCTCGAATATTGTTTTGATAAGAAATCAACTAGCAGAAAACAGTAGTCATGCAACCCCTACTCAGCTGCAACATCAATTGCCCAGACGACAACAAAAAGCTTACCTGTACATCCCTGCATTTGACATTATACTTGAGTCCCATTCCATGGAGAAGGCGTGGCTCTCCTATTGAAGATTGTATGGTGTGGAAAATTGCTCTTTTGAAGCTCAGGAGACTCGGCTGTGTTCTTAGTTTGAGTATCAACTACAGATGTTCCACATAGAAACGCAAAAATGGAAGAAAAAAATGCACCGCCAACATACTGAAAAAAAATGTGTATAGCATAGCATTGAGACATTTTTGATGAGATTTTTTAAAATATATCTTTTGATTGCAGACTTAAAGGAAAAATTAATGATTATCGATAGTGATAATTTATATATACTGTCAAAAGATGCTGGGACAGACTCCAGCTTCACTGTAAAAAAAAAACAGGTCTCCAATTGAAAATTTTCTAGTGACTGATCACATCTACATTTTTTAGTTGGCCAAATTGAATTTCTGTGAATTAAACTGCATCAATTCACAGAAATTCAATTTGGCCAACTGAAAAATGTAGATGTGATCAGTCACTAGAAAATGTTCAATTGGAGACCTGAATTTTTTTTACCCTATAAGTGTTTTGGAAAATGGATGGAATTTATGTATATATCAATCATAAGAAGAATGTGTAAAAAAAAAAAAAAATATATATATATATATATGGTTTTACTCATTCTTATGATTATTATGACCATATGTCAAGACACAATATTTCTAATTTGTCTGAAAATTGAAAGACCCGCTAAGAGAACACTTACAGTACCTGTCAAAAGATTACATGTTTTAGTGTTTAGTAAGTCTCTTCTGCTCACCAAGGATGCATTTATTTAATAAAAAATGCAGTAAAAAAAACAGTAATATTGTGAAATATTATTACAAATTAGAGAACTGTATTTGAATATATTTTCAATTGTAGTTTATCTCTGAATTTTCAGTATCATTACTCCAGCCTTCAGTGTCACATGATCCTTCAGAAATCATTCTAATAAGATGATTTGCTGCTCAAGAAACATTTATGATTATTGTCAATGTTGAAAACAGTTGCTGATTAACATATTTGTGGAAATGGGGATACGTTTTCTTTGTGAAAACATTTATTTCATTTATTAAAGCATTTAACTCTTTTGTAACACTGTCACCTTTGATCAATTCAATGCATCCATGTTGAATAAAAGTATTAATTTCTCTGTCTTTTTTTTATCTTACCACAAATGTTTGAATGGTTTCATCGTTTCCACAAAAATGTTAAGCAGAAAATCTGTTTACAATAATAATAAGAAGAAGAATAAATGTTTCTTGAGGAGCAAATCATCATATCTGAATGATTTCTGAAGGATCATGTGACACTGAAGACTGGAGTAATGATGCTCAAAATTCAGCTTTGATCACAGGAATAAATTATATTTAAAAAGTATATTAAAATAGGAATCAGTTATTTTAAATTGTAATAATATTTCACAATATTACTGATTGTATGGTATTTCTGATCAAATAAATGCAGTCATGACAAGCAGAAGAGTCTTCTTTCAAAAATATTTAGAAATTGTAATGTTTCCAAACATTTGACCAGGGGCCTGTACCATGAAGCCGGTTTAGCTGGCTAACCAGATATGTTTAAGCTTAGTTTGTGCCAATCCTGGGTTTTAGGTACCATTAAAGTATCTTGGCTTTTAGCAGTGTTCATCTCCATAGTAACTTACGCACCACGGCTAACCTGCTCCAGGGCAGGTTATGTTCTGGATAAGATATCTCAAACTGAAATTGGACCAATCAGCTGTGAGCAAAGTGACACACCTCTGATGCAATAAAGCCACTCCCCTACTCCAAATTAAAGGTCACTACATAGCAAATGGTTTTAAAGACTAAAGCGTCTGCTTATTTATAATAATAATAATTTAGATATCGTTTATGCAATTATTATACCCTTAATCATTTACATCTGTATCTTATCGCAATGATCGTATTACTGTATGTATCGTTTTAGTTAATCAATCATGTAATAGGCACTTTGTTATAATACATATAAATAGCCTATATAAAGGTCATACAAATAAGCTTTAAAATCAATAAATAAAGCTATAAAATGTATTGCAGGTGAATTTAAATGTTCAATTCTCTGTATATATCAACTAAACTAACTTTTACTTGCATTGACATAGTTTTTTTTTTTTTTTTTTTTTGACGTACGATTTTTCTTTAAGTGGTCCTCTTTCATAGACAACTCTTTTCTTCTTGCTGTGTAAATTTATTTAAATGGTTAATATTTTTCAGTCATGTAATATTCTGCAGAAGAGAGAAGTGAATCTCAGTTCCCTTTCGTTCAGTCACTACGACTAACGAATGGGGGTTTCGCTTAGAAGCCTATCATCTTCGAGCAAATAGAAAACGCCCAATGGCTTGCCAATGCCATGGGGCATGCGAATTTTGCATACGTAACTCCCCCTCACCGCGTGAGTATATAAGGAAGTACGTGGCAATATCGCATTATGTTTCTGCTTTCGGAGCCAAGAGTACCTACCTCTTCACTCCTCACAAGCCTTCTGAGTCTCTGTCAGCCTCTTCGAGACGAGCAGCTTTCCAGTCGGTGTTGGTGTGACAGCGCGTTCCAGTGATCGCATACTTCCTGCCCGCTGATCTGCGCAGTGGTCTGCTAGACAGCTGGTGTGTGTTTCCCTGGGCGCTTCGGCATCGACTGCGAGGTTTCCTCTCACAAAAAGAGCTTGCGCGTGGCACGTCTTTTTCAAGACGGTTCGCCCGTGCACTTCCGGGTGCGATCGATCTCCGTTGCTGTCTATGGGCACATTCACTGCTCGACGTGTTTGGGCTTCAGCACGCTCGGGCAGTGATTGTGGATGTGTCATGATCCCACTGCGGGAACGTGACCATCGCGATGTCGTGGCCCTCTGCCACACCCCAATCTACCGTCTCTGAGAGAGGTGGTACTTTGGCTGGTGGCCAGGGTGACCTGAGGGCGGTGCTGTGGTATTAAGAACCCCGACGATACGTTCCTCGGGCCACGCCCCCCTCTCGCACATCGCTTCCCGCGAGTGCTGGACTGAAACAGCGGCCCGTCTCTGACGCCTCGTTCGTTTCGTTCACACTCCAGATAGCAGCGAGGTGTCGATCGCCGCATCCCAAGGTGGGCTAGAGTCCTTTGGGGATGACGATTAGGTTGTGCTCCGCCTCCGGGTGTGTCAGCGCTGCCTGATCTGACCTAGAGTTGACAGCCATGTTATCTCGGGCAGCCGCGAGCCTCGCGCTGGTGTGGAACTCCGCCCTGTCACGAGTGCTCGTGGTTGCGCGATTGGTTTTTGTGGGCGGCACCCGACAGCTGTTGGGCCCCGCCCCCAATGCCTTTTGCTCCCGAGGTGCATGAGGAGATCACATGGTCCTGGAAGTCCCCGTGCTTTCCGTGACCGTTTGGTGGCCTCCTCCGCCTTCTCTGCCCTTGATGGGGCCGCGGCCTATGGTACACTGGGCCCCCCCCCCCACTGTTGAACACTCTGTTGCACACTACGGTGTCCACAGAGGGCTTTGACGTGGTGTGGCTGTCCGAAGCACCCTCCCTAAGCCTGTGGGCTCGTCTACTTCGGTGGCGTGGTCCTGCAGTGCTATGGGGTAGGCCGCCTCCCCTTTGCACATGCACAAGGGTGGAGCTGACCCAGGGCTCTTTTTTGAGCTGCGTGCCGCCACTGATCCCGCCCTCTGGGTGGTGAAGGTGGCCACACGCTCCCTCGGTCGGGCGATGTCCACAGCTGTGGTCCGGGAGAATTTCCTGGCCTTACCTGGTGATATGGGGGGGTTGACTGAGCCCGCCTCCTCAACTCGCCCATATCCCAGGCTGGCCTCTTCGGCGGCGCGGCTGAGAACTGTGCCCAACGTCCCAGAGCAGACTGAGGCTGTAACACATACTGCCCCAGCGGCTAGCTGCTGCCCCAGCCGCCGGCTCAGTCGCCTCAGTCCGCTCGCCGCCGAGGGCGCCCTCCCTCCTCCTATCCGGCCCCAGCAGCAGCCTTCACCGGGCCGCGCTGTGGAGGTGGTTGCAGGATGTCGCCCAGTCTGCTCCCCAGCCTGGCTAAAATGCCGGGCTGGAGGCGGACAACCCAGAGATGGGTCCCAGTTCTTTCCAGGGGATGGTAGCAGGGCCTCTCCTTCCCCCGGTGGAGGGCCGGGGAAAAATCCTTCTGCTGCTGGCCCCCGGGCTGGCAGCACTTGGAAAGAACTGGTGTCCCATCTCTGAGGTCACAGAGACCGGTGATGGCAGTGTGTGCCGCTCTCGTCCCTCTCTGTCGCCAGCCTCCTCTCAGAGCAGACCCCAGTGGAACGTGCGTCCTTCCCTAGTCTCCTCTGTCAGGATGCAGCCGTTAACCGTGCCCCCACACCGGGACGCTATGCCTCCCATGTCCGGGCCGGTAACGCTGCCTCGCTGCCCCACCCTGGGTATGTCTGTGGTTCGAGCGACCCCGTTGGTCAGTTCCTGGAGACTGGCTTCAGCTTCAGGGGCTGTCCGCTGGGTCGCGAAGGCCATCAGGCTCGGCTACACGATTCAGTTCGCGCAGGCTCCTCCCCACTCAGGGGAGTTCGCTGCACCGAGATCGGGACCAACGCCCCCGTCACGCGTGCGGATGTTGCCACCCTACTGGCAAAGGGTGCAATCGAGCCTGTCCCACCAGCCGAAATGAAGTCGGGCTTCCTTAGCCCTTACTTCATTGTACCCTAGGAAACCGGTGGGTTATGGCCAGTCCTGGACCTGCCCGTCCTGAACCGATCCCTTCACAGGCTTCCGTTCAGGATGTCGGTAATGAATGCCTCCTCGGACGCGTTCGTCCGGTAGATTGGTTGCAGCGTTCGACCTGAAGGACACTTACTTTCATGTCTCCTTCCTCGACCCAGACCGTTCCTACGGTTTGCTTCGAGGGGCGGACATCCAGTACGCAGTCCTCCCATTCGGGCAGCTCTGTCCCCTCGTGACTCTACGTAGTCTATCAGTCTGGCACGCTCCGGGTACAAGTGACTCGGGCCTGCCTTCAGACACTCACCCTGTGGTCGAACCTCAGTTTTCTACGGGCTGGTGTGCCCTTAGAACGAGTTTCCAGGCATGTTGTTGTATCGATGGATGCCTCTGCCACGGGTTGGGGTGCCATGTGCAATGGACAAGCAGCGGCTGGCTCCTGGAAACAGGCCCCAGCGCCTTCTGCATGTCAATTGCCTCGAGTTACTGGCAGTACGGTTCGCCCTGCACCGCTTCCGGGCGTTGCTGAGGGGTCAGCATGTGCTTGTCAGGTCAGACAACACGGCCGTAGTAGCGTACATCAACCAACAGGGCGGTCTACGCTCCCGCCGTATGTCTCAACTCGCCCGCCACCTCGTTTTATGGAGTCAGAAGCGCCTGAGGTCCCTTCATGCTGTCCATATTCCAGGAGCCCTGAACCGTGCAGCCGACGAGCTCTCACGGTTTCAGCCACTCCCGGGAGAATGGAGACTCCATCCACAGACGGTCCAGCTGATTTGGGAACAGTTCAAGGACGCGCAGGTAGATCTGTTTGCCTCCCACGACTCTTCCCACTGCAGCCTGTTCTATTCCCTGTCCGAGGGCACGCTCGGCACGGATGCACTGGCGCACACAGCTGGCCGTGGGGCCGACGCAAATATGCGATCCCCCCCAGTGAGCCTACTCACACAGCTCCTGTGCAAGATCAGGGAGGACAAGGAGCAGGTCGTTCTGGTCGCCCCGTACTGGCACGGCCGGACCTGGTTCCCCGAACTCTTACTCCTTGCGACAGCCCCTCCCTGTCCTATTCCTCTACGTGTGACTCCTGGATGGGATGCGGCAGGTTTGAGTGGCCTGCCACCTCCGGTGGTCGCCACCATCACTTCCGCTAGGGCAGAGCGGAATACTTGAGTACAATACTTGAGCGAGCTCTTAACATATTATACTCCATCACGTCTACTGCGCTCTCTAAACTCTGGCCAGTTGATCATACTGAGAATATCCAAATCAACTGCAGGCGGTCGATCCTTTTCCTATTTAGCTCCTAAACTCTGGAACAGTCTTCCTAACATTGTTCGGGAAGCAGACACACTCTGTCAGTTTAAATCTAGACTAAAAACATATTTATTTACTGTGGCATACACATAAAACACTTTTCTTTGAAATTATTGTTAGCTGCATTAACTAGGTCAGCCGGAACCGGGAACACTTCCCATAACACCTGATGTACTCGTTACATCATCAGAAGAATGGCATCTACGCTAATGATAGTCTCTCTGTTTTATCCCGAGGTTTACTGCAGTCAGCCGGATCCGGGCCATATCCTGATCAGATGATGGACCTGCGCCCAGAGAAGACCAACCAGGACCCCGAAGTGTACGCAGAGACCGTGTCAATTAGCCTCCCCCTGCAACTGCCTCATCGACACGGCATCTTAATAAACCCGTCTTCAGCGTGTTGACTCCGATTGTTCGAATATTACAATTAAATAATACTTAAATCGATATGTCATCCACAATAAACCCGTCTCCAGCGTGTTGCCTCCGGTCCTTCGAATATTCCGATCTATTATGACCTCTGACCTGTAAAGTTTCCAGAATAATAATAATAATAATTTGCTGTTTGTTAATTGGCCAGAGGAGAACTGGCACCCCGACTGAGCCTGGTTTCTCCCAAGGTTTATTTTTCTCCATTAGGTCACCTAATGGGGTTTTGGTTTCCTTGCCACTGTTGCCTCTGGCTTGGCGTGCTCAGTTGGGGACACTAAAATTTTTCAACTGAACATCGAAATAAATCTAATTAATAAACTAAATTAACCATATCAACTAAATTACTGATCTAATTATTGATCTAAAGCCCACACTGTCACCGTATGGAAATTTAAACTGATGACATCAAATGACTATACAGCTTAATAAAAATATGCTACATTATTTTACTGTTTACCTCTGTAAAGCTGCTTTGGAACAATCTACATTGTTAAAAGCGCTATATAAATAAAGTTGACTTGACTTGACTTGGCCACTCGGGTTTATGTGGCCGCAATATCTGCCTACCACGATCTCTTGGGGGACAAAAAGGTAAGTCAGCACGACCTGATCATCAGGTTCCTGAGGGGGGTGAGGAGACCGAATCCTCCTCGCTCTCCTCTCGTACCCTCTTGGGACCTCGCAGTAGTTCTAAGTGCTCTGCAGAGGCCTCCCTTTGAGCCTTTGCGGTCGGTTGATATTAAGTTCTGTCGATGAAGACGGCTCTGCTGACCGCATTGGCCTCTCTTAAGAGGGTCGGGGACCTGCAGGCATTTTCGGTTGACGAAGCATGCCTGGAATTCGGGCCGGCTAACTTTCATGTGATCCTGAGACCCCGGCCCGGATATGTGCCCAAGGTTCCCACCACTCCGTTCAGAGACCAGGTGGGGAACCTGCAAGCGCTGCCCGTGGAGGGGGCAGACCCAGCCTTGGCACTGCTCTGTCCAGTACGCGCTCTCCACGCTTACGTAGACAGGACGCAATGTTTCAGGACCTCTGACCAGCTCTTTGTCTGTTATGGTGGAGAGCGGAAGGGAAGAGCTCTCTCAAAGCAGAGGTTGTCTCACTGGATAGTGGACACCATTGTTTTGGCTTCCCAGCAGCAAGGTCGACCATGTCCCCTTGGGGTTAGGGCCCACTCCACCCGGAGTGTGGCCTCCTCTTGGGCTCTAGCGCATGGCGCCTCGCTAACAGACATCTGCAGAACTGCAGGCTGGACGACACCGAACACATTCGCCAGATTCTACAATCTCCGGGTGGAGCCAGTGTCCGACTATGTACTCGCCTCTACTTGTTGCCGGTAATGGACCAGGCTCAGGTGTCTTCGCTTGCTCGCCAGTCCACTCCACGGACTGGATACGTGCGATATTCTCCTCATGTGAGCTTCCTCAAGCCCTGAGTTCCTCCAGCACTGTCGACGCCGACATCAGTAAGTCTGCCCTTTCGAGCCCAGACCCTCATGTCCGGCCAGGTGCCCCGTGTGCATGGTTCCCCTCCGGCGACCCCCACATGTGTATTTCCACCGTAAGCCTGGTGTCTTTCCCTTGGCAAGTCCCTGCCACCCCTGGGGTTAAAAATCCACCTTCGGCTGGTACCCCAGAGTTCTCCATATGCAGCCCTTAGCGTCCTCCCTACGGGTAGGCATTCTGGCATATCTCCACTGGAATATGCTTCCCAGTGTACCTTGGTATTCCTGTGATAAGTGGGAGTCCTTCGTCCGTACTAGTCTTACGACAGGGTACTCACACTTACGCAGGGCACTGGAAGACAGCCGAGTGGCATCACTGTATTGGGACCCCCATTCGTTAGTCACTAACGTTACGTCGTAGTGACTGAACTAAAGGGAACATCTCGGTTACGTATGTAACCCTCGTTCCCTGAGGAGGGAACGGAGACGTAACGTCCCTTTGCCACCTCTGCTGTGCTGCTGGAACATGGAGTTCAGTCTTGGCTCCGCAGCAGTAACATAATGTGATGTTGCCCGTGTACTTCCTTATATACCCACAATGTGGGGCGGAGTTACGCATGCAAATTCCGCATGCCCATGGCATTGGCACTGCCACTGGGCGCTGTTAAATTCCTCGAAGGTAATTGGCTTCTAAGCGAAACCCCCATTCGTTAGTCACTAACGTTATGTCTCCGTTCCCTCCTCAGGGAACGAGGGTTACATACGTAACCGAGACGTTTTCACTAATATTCTGAATTGGTTTTTATTTTTAATTTTCAGTATAGTTAAAGTTTTAGAAAATATGAATGTTATAATATTAATATTATTATATTACTAAAAATAAAATAAAAATGTAATATTATAACTAATAATATTATTAATATTATAAATAGTTTATTATTTTATATTAGTTTTAGTAAGCTATAACAACCCTGACAGCCATTACTGTAGTCCAAATGAGGACAGTACTTAAGTATTTTTACTTTCTACTCCAGTACATTTTTCAAGTATATATTTTATCAGTGTTTTTCTTTGGAACACTTTTAATTCATTACATTCCAAAAGATAATTTATAATGTCATACTTTTTACTGCACTACATTTCATAAATAAAAGTTGTTGTTTTTTTTTACCTTGATTACTTAATTACATTAAAAATATAGTACTTTCTTACTTGTACTCAAGTAAAATATGAATTACTTTTACTTGAGTAAAAGTATACAATACTAAATGTTTAATGTAATTAAGTATTAAATGATATTCAATATGAAACACAGTGAAGTAAAAAGTACAGCATTATGTTTTGGAAGGTTGTGAAGTAAAAGTTTTCCAAAGAAGAATACTGATAAAGTACATATACCTGAAAAATAAAATTACTTGGAAAGTAAAAATACTTAAGTATTGTTTTCTGCTCAAGAAACATGTCTTATTATTATCAAGTAACAAGCTGTCAATGTTTACTTTTGTCTGTCCATAAAATTCAATCTTCTATCATTTTTTTTTCCGGTGATTTGCATTTTTGCCTTGGCAGAAGACCACCAATTCAACATCTCCAAGACCATGTAATTCTAGCCTCTGTTCTTTTAGCGCTTGGATCACAGCATGCCGGAGGCAGCAAAAGGAGACTTCACGCATGGACAACCACCGGATTGAGATGCTTTCTCACAGGAGTGCATTCGTCATTGTAATTAGCCTTAATCACGGGGGGGGGGGGGGGGGGGGTATATGGGGTATAGCTTTCTAAAGGGGAGGGGGAAAGGGGCGTGTGAGACTCCCAATGTGTCAACAGTCGATTCACTGGCCGCATCCATTTGAATTTGAATCTCCACAGTGACCAACTGAAAGACAAAGACTTCTGCGTTAAGATTCCGCTCGCTCGTACGCTCCCCACCGAAGGCCCGAGCCCCTTGATACTGGGCCTGTGTCATGAACACTATATTGTATCCTCATCCCCTGAATGACACATGGGGAACTTGGGGGCTCAGTGTGGCACTGCCAATGAGAATGAGGGGGCGAAGCCTCAAAGCTCTGCCTTTCTGGCTTACACGCATGCACAATTCACTACATGCAGAGGGGGTGCTCTCATATTGAACATCCACTCACAAAGAGCAAGTCTACATGTTTTGTCTTCAAGTGACACATTCGGAAGGAAAGGCGGATTCATCCATGCATGCATGTTGAAATGCTATTTTTTATTCTCTGGAGAGTATTCAACAGGTCCACTGGGCCCATACAGGATATATCACTGCCGCTACACTGATCTCCGCTCACACTGAGCGTTTTGCCGTCGTACATTCCGAATGATAATTATTCACTGTTGAAATGATTAGAGTGTCTCGACAGACTCCAGTTCAAGCCAACAGTGATTAATGGGAGAACCCTGGGAGCCCTTATTTTAATAATTAATAGGATAACGTGATGATTGCTGCAAACTCTTTAATGTTATTACACTTGCAAATGGGATTTTTGACGTGAGAGAAACCAAAGCCGTCATCTGTGTTTCTGTCCAAGTAAATCATGTTTTAAGGGGTTATTGCATAATTCATACAATCTGTGGAGAGCACACCTATGAATAATGTAAGTTTTGCATATTAAAATTAGCATTTTAAAACAAAATTTTTTGTCCTTTGGGGTCTCAATTTTAGTTTGAAACTCAAGATTTTAGTGGCCCCAAAACTATTTTAATGCTTTAACCCTAAAATGTTAACATTTTACAATTGTAACAGTTCTGTTCTATTTGGATACTGTTTTCGTCTTAAGCCGTAGAGGTAGTACTTTTTCAAAGTTCAGCAACTTTCGGGGGTGGGACTTGGGCGCTGAACATGCTGATTGGTCGAGCTCACACAGTATTTTATTTCAACCTAAAAGTGTGTTGTGGTGTGTGCAGTAAGAGTTGTTTACTATTCGAATCAACAATGGAGTTTAAAAAATACGACCGATGGACCGACAACGAGGTTCAGGCTTTATTACATTTATTTGCGGAGGACAAAATCCAGTGGGCTCTGGAAAGTCGCGTGCAGTCCTATGCCACCGGACTAATCTTCAAGGTACTTTAGACCGCTGTAGAAACGCAGACAGCAGCAGGTCTGGGGGGAAAAGAGTTCCTGGGAAAAACTTCCTGGGACAAATTGTTCTGGGTAATTTCGGTGGAAACGGGGCTTTAGTTTCTTTCCATCTTCTTTTAGTTTTTTATTTTCAGTCACATGTGTTTTTCTTTGTTCAAGTTTCCTGCCACTTATCAGTTGTCATGGTGATTAATTTGATCTGCACAGGTGTTTGTCATTTCCCACATTTACCATGTGTTTAAGTTGCAGTAGTTTTTTAGTTCTCAGTTGTCTGGTATTATTTGTGCGTAGCACACTGTCTCGCTTTGTTTGGATTGTTATTTCTCTGCCTATTCTGAGTTCTCTAATAAATTCTGTTTTATTTTAAAATCATCTTCGTCTTCTTCGGAACAGCGTTACAGAATACTAGACCAAGAATGGATTACGCAGCGAAATTCACCTCCCTAGCCTGAGAAGGGCTTCCTCTTATGGACTTTGTCATTAATTCCTGTCAACTCGCTGTAATGACTGTCTTCGATGATGAGACGTTAAAGTCCCTCTTCTGGGTCGGGGTAAACTACTACTATCCTGTAGACCTCCCAGACACCACAGGGCTTGATTGGAAGGAGGCCATCATCCGGTGGAGAGCAACTACCTCTGACCCAGAGCACAGCCAGACCCAGAGTCCAGCCCACAACCACCATCTAATCAGAGTTTCCGACCCACCACAAACACTGAGCCTGTGACGACAGCGTCTAATAACGCCCCGGAACATAAGTCTAACCAAGGGTGTGAGCCAGCAAACATCGTCCCGTTAGGAGTCCTGGTGGAGCTTGACACAGAGGACTGCCCTGATTGATTAGGACTCTGAAGCGGTGCTTCCCACCCTGTCCCACCTGAACTTTCGTCATCAGAGCCATCATTAGAACTATCATCACCTCTGGTTCTAGCCACTGGAGAAAGGATTTCATCGCCCAGCAAAGACACGGAATTATAAGTGATCCCGCCCAGCCTCCCTCTCCCACCTCCACTGCAGATCTCAGCCAGTCCATTAACCCTGCCTCAGCTAGTTTCCTCCATCCCCTATGACGCCTTGCAGTGTTGTTAGCATCAGGACATGCACTCATCAGCTTTGCCTAAGCGTGAGAATCCCTCTGCTCCGCCTCCGGCCACTGATCCCTTCGCTCTGCCTCTGCCCATCGACCAGTCGTCTCCTCCCACCCGCAGCTCCACCCGAGATCCTCAGCCTTGCGGCTCCACCAGGCTCCCTCGTCCCTCCTGCTTCACCTTGGTCAGCCGTGACCCTGCATGTGCTGCGGTCTTACGAGCCATCCGTGGTTCTCTGGCTCTCCACCCCTTCAGCTTCAGCAGGCTCCACCCTCCCTCTGGCTCCAGCTGGGTCCTCGGTTGCACCGGCTTCGCCTCAGTCCTCGAATGCCCTTTAGTCCAATCTGTCCAATCGTCGCCCTTTACCAGCCCTTCGCCATCTCCTCTCATCAGCCCTCTCATCTCGTCAACCCCCCAAGCCCTCAACATTCCTCCTTCTCTGCATCTGTTATGGCGCGAGGTCATGCCTTCCAGCAGGGGGCGTACTGTCACAGTTCTGTTCTGATTGAATACTGTTTCTGTCTTAGTTTCATTTTCATGGACTTTTAGTTTGTTATTTTCAATCATTTTCAGTGTTTTTCTTTGTTCAAGTTTCCCACTACTTATCAAATGCCATGGTGATTCATTTGATCTGCACAGATGTTTGTCATTTCCCACATTTACCATGTATTTAAGTTGCAGTCTTTTCAGTTCTCAGTTGTCTGGTATTTTTTCAGTTGTCTCACTTTGTTTGGATTGTTATTTTCCTGCCTATTCTGATTTCTTTAATAAATCCTGTTTTATTTTATAATCATCTTCGTCTTCTTCGGATCAGCGTTACAACAATAAGGTCCTTAGGTTAGGTGATGCATTAACTAACAATGAGCAATACATTTGTTACAGCATTTATTCATCTTTGTTAACGTTAACTAATAAAATTATGTTCATTGTTAGATAGATCAGGTCCATTAAATACTATTAACAGATACAACTTTTGCGAATGAACTAACGAATGTAGTTAACTAACTAATAGAACCTTATTGTAACCAAAACATCAAATCTAGTGGCATTTTTTTAAAGATTTAAATAAATATAGGCCTATTACACATTAAGTCAGTTTAAATGATAAAACAATAGATATCCTGTTCAAAATAAAGGCAAAAGTATTGTGACATTTTGTGGTTGTTGCATTAGTGGATGATTTTGATAGTTAATGTGATTCTCTTCAACCTGTGTTTCCTCTGCTATAGGACACCTGTGTAAAGCTGAGGAGAAAGAACTGACTTTATAGAAAATCACCAAAACACCAGCTGATTAAAAGAAACTGGAGGAAACTACTTCTATGAAATCCTGCCAGCATTTGTATCTAATCCAGTGACATTTAGTCTTAAGTGTTCAAATACTGTTAGCTATTTTACACAATGACATATGCAGTTGCCTCAATAATTAGGAGATGTTTTGAAGTATTTCGGTGGCCACTGCTCAGTCCACATGTTAGTGACCCCCAGCAGCACCAGACTTGCATCGCCATCTACTGGATGGAGTGCTTTTGCACCCCTACAGCCCAATTGTTATATTTGAGACAATCTTCCTGAATGCTACAATTCCAAAAGTGGATACAAAACCTTCAAGATAACCTTGTGACAGAGCTCCTGATACATGTGAGATTTTCTTTGAAGTAAGATACAAAGAGCAAATATTTTAGTGAGAACTACTGTTATTTGGTGCTTAAAATTACATACTGCAGAACTATAAAGAGTTGTGCCAGAACAATTGTGCCATTTTGGGCATCAGGAGGAAAAGAAATATATCAAAATGTGAAACCTGAATTTGAAAATAAACGGCTCTCCAAAGAAGACAAGAAACAATGGCAATTGCAAATGTCAGCATGTACTGTTTCAAACAGACAGTATCAACAAACTTGAAAGAAAAATGAGTTTAATTTGATCTTATAATGTCACAAAATGTTTTAACCAGGCCCAGATGGAATCATGAGACTTCTGTGGAATGGAATTTAACGTGTTAAAGAAAACTGACAATTCTACATTCTAAATAGTAGCAGAAGGAATAATCTAATTAGAATTATTGGACACACTTTATATTAAGCATCTATAACTAGTATGTATTAATAATTTGATCAAGCGGCAACATCCCGCAGTTTCTCTTGAAGCCAATACGGAAGTGACTTATACTGCAATTCATCGACTGGCCGCTAGGGCCAGGCTCCAGAAGGAGCAGAATCTCATTGAGCGCCATGTTAAAATGCCCAACTTTACAGCAGAAAAAAAACATGTTTACAGCCTCGTACAAATTGTGGTTTTGGTCTATATGTCTAATGTTGCCCTTCGTGACAACTGTGAGGGGGGTGAATTTTTTTATAACTCATTCATTTACATTATATAAAGCCTTAAAGTTCTGCATAATTAAGGGTGTGGCCACTTTGAGTGACAGGTGGATAGCCATTTATCTGCAGTCTGTTAGTCATCACATCACCTCAGCTCCGCCCACGTCCCGCCTCTTTGCCCATTTTCTGTTATCCGGGAGTGACAAGCGATGGCGCGCTGCCAAGATGGCCAATGGCCAGCTCGTCCCTACTTAACGCTTCAAAACTGCTCTTCAGAATCCTATGGGTGACATCACGAGCCAAATATACGTCCATATTTTTTTTACAGTCTATGCATTTGATACAATGTACTTACTGGACATACATGTTTTGGTTACACTTTATCTTAAGGTGTTCGTGTTACAGTGTAATTATAAATTTAAGTACTGAGTAATAACAATTAATTACATGTATTTACTATAAGGTTAGGCTAGGATTAGGGTGTGGTTTAGTGTTAATTGCATGTATTTATGCTTAATTTTTAGTTATTACTACAGGAACTACATGTAACGTGTAACAATGACACTGTAAAAAAAAGAGTTGCCCACTTTTACGTTATATTTACATTTATAATATATATCTGCATGTGATTACATCTATAATTACAATGTTTACCCTTTCCGGTTACTTTATTCTAAGATTTCTTTGTTGCACTATAATTATATAGTTAAGTACTGAGTAATTTTAAGTAACTACATGTACTTACTGTAGGGTTAGGATTAGGGATTGGTTTGGTTTAGGGTTAGTTGCATGTAATTATGCATCATTTATAGTTATTACTATAGTAACTACATGTAACATACAGTGTTGGGGAAAGTTACTTTGAAAAGTAATACGTTACAATATTGTGTTACTCCTTTAAAAAGTAACCAATTGTGTTACTTGGTTACTTTTTAAAGGTCCCGTTCTTCGTGATCCCATTGTTCAAACTTTAGTTAGTGTGTAATGTTGCTGTTAGAGCATAAATAATACCTGTAAAATTATAAAGCTCAAAGTTCAATGCCAAGCGAGATATTTTATTTAACAGAAGTCCCCTTTCAAAGCCTACAGCGAACGGCCGGCTTGGACTACATCCTGGTACTTCCTTCATTAATTACGTCAGTAGAACAGTAGAACAGACTAACCTCCCTCCACAAGAATAAGCGAAAAAAGGGGGTGTGGTCTTGTTGCTGTCCCACGTGGAGAAGAGGAAGTGTCGCGTGGAGAAAAGGCATTGTTGCGTTTGACTGTGTTTGTCGCCATGTCGTCGAGACGCTGTTATTTTCATCCCGGAGTCAAATCACCTTTGTTTGGCTTTCCCAGGGACGCTGTAGAGATCATTAAGCGCATACATCTCCCGTTAAGAGGCGTGACCTTTCCGTGCAAGTTACGTGTGCTAAGCTGCTGTCGAATCACAACACAGGAACCATGCCACGTTCGCTAAGCTGCGGTCAAATCCCAACACGGAACCACTGGCACAATCAGAACTCGTTACGTATTTCTGAAGAAGGGACTTCATAGAACAAGGAACTCATCAGCCGTTTTTAGGACAGTGAAAACAGCGGTATACAGATAAGTAAATTGTGTGAAAAATACTGTGTTTTTTTACACGCGAAACATGAACACATGTTATATTGCACACTGTAAACACAATCAAAGCTTCAAAAAAACATGAAGAACGGGACCTTTAAGAAAAGTAATGCATTATGTGAAAAATTAACTCAGATATTTTGTTGTAAATTTGTTGTAAGTAATGCGTTACTTTACTAGTTACTTGAAAAAGTAATCTGATTACATAACTCAAGTTACTTGTAATGCATTACCCCCAACACTGCATATGTAACAATGCGCTGCAAAATAACCCTTAACCGACCCTTACCACCAAACCTGTTTCTAACCACATCTAACCCAACCACCTCACTAGCAGCAAATTTGTTTTGCAATATAACATGAACATTGTACTTAACATTGTTAGTGAATAGTAATTAAAGGCATCAAGTGGGACACTAATTTAATATTTATACATTTGAATAAATATGAATAGGTTTGGTTGACATTAACACATCAGTTTATCTTATGTTTTATATGTTAATCATAAAAGCATGTGGGTGAAATGCTTGTAAGACCATGTTTTAGGTTTAAGATTTAAGATTAGAGGAGAATACATAGTGTCACAATTTAAAAGCTCATGCATTATCAATAAACACCTCACGACTGTAAAATAAAATCTATGTTATCTTTCTTCAGAATGTGGGAATTATACCGTATCCCACAGTGCCTTGCGTGTTCTATCTGCCTCTCTCTCTCTCTCTCTCTCTTCCCCTGAGATTATTCCTCTTTGGTATTATGATTTCACCTTTGCGCTGCCATTCAGTGATTATTGATGATGTCTCTGGAAATGCAGCGCATCCAGCCTTTGACCAGAGGACACATCTTGATTCATGCAGACAAATAAAAGCATCAGAGGCAACATATCGATTTCATAGTGAGCGACCAGAGCAGACACGTTGGCAAGACCTTTTGCTTTTTCATGAAAAAAACCCCCAAACAAATCTAAAGAAACCAAAACCAAGAATAAGCTTGTTTTATATGAAGAAAGAGCAAAGAAATAACTAATTATTAATTGGGATGAAGTGAGATGTGTTGGCCTGCTGGCCCGATGGAATCAATGTCTGGCTTCACTGTGACGCGTGGCATTTAGACAGAATGAATGCTGTGTCCTCTCACACGCTTAAAGTTCAGTTAACATCGAGGGTTTTTGAGGGTTTATATTAAAGTCACCATGAAATCAAAACTGACAATTCTTATGAAATATTGCAGTTCTCATAAATTATTTATCAGTGCACATCATTATTTTTGTTTAAATTCATGTGCCCTCATAATCTTTAATCAAATGTGTTCCCCTCCCTCTTGCAGTGACTTCTCTTCTCTGATGACAAGGATGGGGCAACCTGTCACTCACATGAGATCCACCAATAGCAAACCACAACCATCCATTCAATTCACGATGGACAAAATCAAGTCCCGCCCCAACATTTTATCTTGTTCGAGAAGCTGTTTAATTCGGATAAACGTCACAATAGGGAAGACAAGACTTTCACAACTCCAATTTAATTCCGACTTTAAAGGTCCCGTTCTTCGTGATCCCATTGTTCAAACTTTAGTTAGTGTGTAATGTTGCTGTTAGAGCATAAATAATACCTGTAAAATTATAAAGCTCAAAGTTCAATGCCAAGCGAGATATTTTATTTAACAGAAGTTCCCTTTCAAAGCCTACAGCAAACGGCCGGCTTGGACTACATCCTGGTACTTCCTTCATTAATTACGTCAGTAGAACAGACTAACCTCCGCCCACAAGAATACGTGAAAAAGGGGGCGTGGTCTTGTTGCTCTCCCACGTGGAGAAGAGGAAGTGTTGCGTGGAGAAGAGGAAGTGTTGAGTTTGAGTGTGTGTTGTAGCCATGTCGTCGAGACGCTGTTATTTTCATCCCGGAGTCAAATCACCTTTGTTTGGCTTTCACAGGGACGCTGTACTTAGAGATCATTGAGCGCATACATCTCCCCATTAAGAGGCGTGACCTTTCCGTGCAACGTGCGCTAAGCTGTGGTCAAATCACAACACGGGAACCGCTGGCACAATCAGAACTCGTTACGTGTTTCTGAAGGAGGGACTTCATAGAACAAGGAACTCATCAGCCCGTTTTTAGGACAGTGAAAACAGAGGTATACAGATAAGTAAATTGTGTGAAAAATACTGTGTTTTTTTACACGCGAAACATGAACACGTTATATTGCACACTGTAAACACAATCAAAACTTTTTTTAAAAATGCGGAACGGGACATTTAAGGCAGTATCAAATCACATGACATGCTTGTTAAAGGAATAGTTCACACTAGGGATGCTAACGATTAATCGACGATCGATTAATTGTCGATAATAATTTAATCGATAAAACATATCAGTCGTCAATTAAGGTCATGCATGTACGTGCTGCTCATGCAAATTAAATTAAGTGAAATTAAGTTATGTCTGGGACCATTTTAAAAGGTTACACCTTCTTGACTATAAGAATGCATGTGCATTCGCAGCCTGCATATGTAAGTTGTAATATTGTGTTTATTTTGTGTAGGCCTATATACACTATATTGACGAAAGTATTGGGACAGCCCTCCAAATCATTGAATTCAGGTGTTCAATTACTTCCATGTTCCACATATAAAATCAAGCACTAGGCATGTAGACACTTCTACAAACATTTGTGAAAGAATGTGTCGCTCTCAGGAGCTCAGTGAATTCAAGCGTGGTCCCGTGAAAGGTTGCCACCTGTGCAATTTGTGCAAGTCCATTCTTGAAATTTCCTCACTACTAAATATTCTACGGTCAACTGTTATTCTACACCTACGTTCACACCGAATGCAAAAAGAGCATCTGGAGCGATTATGGAGGTCCTGTGGCGCGAAAGACGTGAATTGAGCATCTGGAGAGATACACTCGTTACGCGTGAGTGATTTTATTTGTTTCTTTTTGTGCATTTACGCGTTTGAATAAACGGCGGCAGACCTGCCTGCTCGATACTCACTTCGATGCTGGACAACAGGTCATCAAACTAGGCGAAGGATAGGGGGAAGTACCGCTGAAAGCAGCCATCATCCAGGCGCAGCGGTAGTGGTGAAACTGGATACGCCTCTGGAGTGTCTGGTGGGCCCAAGTACGGCGACACTGACCCCTACGCTGCTGTTCTGCTCTCCAGTGCAAATACTGAGCGGTGACTCTCTCGATGAATGCTTGATCAACATCAGCCATCTTGCAAACAGACAACCGTCCCTCCCAGGCTCCCTCTTGCCCCTTTTGCCTCGGACGCGTGTCTATTTTGCTTCAAACGCACAATTTATATACGCGTCCAATTCGCTGTGGACGTGCGAGTGGATTCAAAATGTTCAAGCATCAAACTAGGCGCGAAAGACGTGAATTTGTCACTCTATTCGCGCTTGGTGTGAACGCAGCATAAGTGGTATTATAACAAAGTGGAAGCAATTGGGAACAACAGCAACTCAGCCATGTAGTGGTAGGCCACATAAAATCACAGAGCGGGGTCAGCGCATGCTGAGGGTTTCTGCAGAGTCAATAGCTACAGACCTCCAAACTTGGAACAGATGGAACTGGACAAATATTCTGAATGTTCCGATCTAATCTGACTTCTGACCTGTAATATTTTCCTGAATCATAATCATACACTGTTTTTTCATTGGCCAGAGGAGAACTGGCATCCTGACTGAGCCTGGTTTCTCCCAAGTTTTTTTTTTCTCTATTCTATCACCTGATGGAGTTTGGTTCCTTGCCATCATTGCCTTTGGCTTTTGGCTTGCTTAGTTGGAGACTAAGTTGGAGTATTATTCAAATATATTACTGATCCGCCCACATTGACACTATATGATAATTGAACTAAGCCGGATGACATCACTGTTTTCTCCAGAGCGGCTGTCGAGCCAAAACAAATTCTGTTGTATTATTTTCCTGTTAACACAGTGAAGCTGCTTTGAAACAATCTGCATTGTAAAAAGCGCCATAGTATATAAATAAAGGTGACTTGAGACTTGAATTAAATTATCAATCACATCGACTCATTTTACAATACCACTAGCCCTTTATTTGGAGTAAAAACCCTTCTCACTCATTTGGTGAGGAACACCCTGTCATTTGCACACACTGTAATGCTGTTTCTCCACTGCTATAGACACGATTAATCAGTTAATTGATCGTTAATTTAAACAACGATCGATCATGGGAATTTATGTAAATTTACATCCCCAGTTCACACCAAAGTGGAACTTAAACCCAAATGTAATTTCTGTTTCCATTGATTACAAAATAAGTTATTTAGCTGCTCCTTTCCAAAAAAAGGCATTATTCATACGACTCCAATACTTGCAAGTCATCAAGGGATCCTTCCTAATAAAAGTAGAATTCTGCAAAACACTGCTCTCCATTTTACAGATTTTCTCAATCGATTTGACACATTTCTCAGGTCACTGCTTTCTAAACAATTAACACACTCTTACCTTAGCCAAACAGTTCAACTTTTCTGTATAATGAAGAATTTTTTTTTTCTTTCTGGTAAAGCATTTATTAAGTAAACCATCAAAACTACATGAAAATATGAAAAATATTTTACTTTGTTGTAAAGAGTTTTTTTATAAGTTCTTCTGCATCAACATCTCCACAGGTTGGTGGTATTGTTTAGCATTGCCATGCTCTTATCCCTTTGAAAAAAAAACTTTTTCATCCACCTCAGTGTTCTTGAAATGTTTGGACATTTACAGAACTTGCCACTCTAATGGTGCAATCACACCAAACGCGAATGAAGCATTTTGTGTGAGTGATTTACATGCTAATGCAAATTAGCAATTCTGCAGCATGATTCGCGGGAATGAGGTGGGCGAATTGAGCGTTGGATGTGCGATTCGCGCTGAGTTGAAAAATCTTAACTTTGGCGGATATTCGTGCCGCGTTAACCAATCAGGAGCTTGCTCTAATAGTGACAACAATGAGGACAAAATCATATGTGGATACCCAGTGCAATACAATACATCTTCGTACTTTATAGAAACATAAAAATAAAAAGGATCTTGCTTGGAAGAAAATGAGTGAGGAGGTCGGACAATCTGGTAAGTTGTAAAAAACGCTCTTTACTCTATTTGAGTTATACATAGGCCTATCGAGACTACAAGCTAGTTAAAGCCGGCAAATTGAGCTTATTCACCGTATTTTAAAACAATCCATGTCAGCCATTTCGCAACGAGACGAGCGGCGAGACAATCCATCGCGCTCTTTAAGGTCACTAAACTCTAGGCTTCTGGTCATTCCTAGGATATCTAAGTCCACTAAAGGAGGGAGGGCTTTTTCACATTTAGCTCCTAAACTCTGGAATAGTCTTCCTGATATTGTTCGAGGTTCAGACTCGCTGTCCCAGTTTAAAAATAGATTAAAGACACATCTCTTCAGCCAAGCATTCACATTATAATTACCCTTTATACTACCACAGTTAAATCGGATCAAAAGCATTAATATAATATTCTGAACAGCAGCTACGCTAATTATTTCCCATCTGCTTTTCTGTTGTTATCTCGGGACACTAGTCCCGAGGTAAATAGTTCGTCAGCTCCAGTTTGTATCCAGCCGCTTATGGAGACTTCGGATGCCCCAACACCTGTGATGAGACGACGCCACGCCTGTGAAGAGACGACTCAACGCCAGCGTTGTTATGGCCTAAATTAATACACGATTGATTAACTTTTTCGAACATTATTCTTTAACATTGTCTTTCTAACATTTTTACTGTTCATCTATGAAATGTACTTTCTGTAAAGCTGCTTTGAAACAATGTGTATTGTGAAAAGCGCTATACAAATAAATTTGAATTGAATTTAATTGAACAATGAACGCACAGTAAGGCTGCCTCAAAACTACAAATGTACACTGTCAGCAATCATAGTTTAGTACTCATAACTCATAACTATAGACATGGAATGCCATAGTAACACTTTAGATCTGTTTCCTATTCTTAGGGGGCGTTTACACAACACCGTTTTCAACTAAAAACTGAAAACTTTTTTTTTGCATTTTAGCCGCTCATTTACACGACAACTGCATTTTGGGGACCTGAAAACATAAGCTTTTGAAATCGTTTTTCAAAGTACAAGTTCCCCTTCAAGGGAACTCGAGCTGCGTCACCGCTTTGGGAACGCCTCTGCGTGATTGCGTCGAGAAGGACGTATGCCATCAGTCCAACAGAGAGACGGAACGTCATCGGCGGGTGACGTCGTCGACCCGGAAGCTATAAAGCACACTGGCAAGCACACGCCGTTAGCTTCTGTTGTCTTCAACAAGCGCTATGTGTCATTACTGTCCTTCTGTCATTCTTTGTTGTGTCTGAGTTCAGACTTTGTTATTTTCAAGTTACACAAGTTTGCACTCACACCAACAGTATTTGAGAGATATGGTGAGCGAACAGCATTACACTAAGTGTTTCTCCCTGTTCATGCTATATCATGAGCGGGGTACACATTTGATGTGTGTTGTTTGTCTGGGTGAACAGCACGCCCAGTCAGCACTCGAGGGTGTCGGCTGTGAGCACTGTGAAGCTCTGCTACTATAGGGGCTGATATTATAAGGGAGATTCGTTCATCAGCAGATCTCGCTCTCCGTGCCACCAAGGAGACAGCCAGATGTGTAGGCCGTTCTATGGCAGCCCTGGTGGCCACAGAGAGGCATCTTTGGTTGAATTTGACTGAGATCAATAAAAGAGATAAGAGTTTCCTGCTTGACACGCCGCTGTCTCCTGGAGGCCTGTTCGGTGACGCTGTCACCATTGTTTCCGACAGGTTCCAGGAGGCAGAGAAGCAATCTGCGGCGCTCAAGCAGTTCCTTCCCCGAAACAGGAGCAGCAGCAGACGCCGAGTACGAGCTCCTCCCATAGGGTGCATCAAAAACAGACCGTTGCCACTCGCACACCCCCATAGAAAGGGTGGGCTGGTGGATGGCGCTCTATGGGTCGAAGAAGTCCTGGTGCCACGTGTGAGGGTTATCCCCTCCGCGGGCAGATGGTGCTTACCTCAGTACACAGTACCCGTGTGTCCTCGCCGCCCTCACAGGGTCGATCCACCAACCCCGCCCGAGTGTCGGGGTGTGGAGAGCCCTCGTGGGTCATCCGAGGATGGCTTGTGCCCTCCGAGGAGGGAGGTGGCGCTGTCGAGTCAGTTGATCCCTGCCGGTTCGCTGCTTCAGGGCACTGCACTCGCGGTGCAGAGTACATCAGAGGCCAGTCTCGAGAGGCTGGTACCCTTAGTAGATTTGCTGGCAGAGTGGGAGAGTCTGCCGAATATATCTAAGTGGGTCCTGCAGTTTATAAAGAAAGGGTACGCCATTCAGTTTCGATGTCGTCCACCCAGTTTCAATGGGGTTCTGCCCACGGTGGTGGGCCCCAAGCAGGCTCTGGTTATGTCTCAGGAAGTACAGATACTGCTGCAAAAAGGGGCTATAGGGAGGGTTTCCCCGCCCGACAGGGAGTCAGGCTTTTACATCCGGTACTTCATCATGCCAAAGAAGGATGGAGGGTTGCGCACGATCTTAGATCTTCACGTTCTGAACCGATGTGCAGCAAAGCTCAAGTTCAGGATGCTTACACTCAAACAGATCGTGTCTCAAATCAGGTCCGAGGACTGGTTTGTCACGATACATCTCAAAGATGCATATTTCCATGTCTCCATCCTTCCACAGCATCCGAAGTACCTGCGGTTCGGTTTCAGGGGAGAAGCGTACCAATATCGGGTGCTTCCCTTCGGTCTAGCAATTTCACCCTGCACGTTCACGAAGTGTGTGGACACTTAATGTGTGTTAGTCCCCTTGTGTATGCAGGGGATTTGCATTCTCAATTATATTGGCTGATCCTAGCAAAGTCAGTTCATCTCGCGGTTCAGCATCGAGATGTTGTTCTCGCGCACATGAGGAAGTTAAGGCTGAGGCTCAACTCCAAGAAGAGCGTTCTTTCTCCAGTTCAGAGAATAACGTATCTAGGCGTGAGCTGGGAGCTGTGAGCCTCGCATACAGTCGATCCTCTCGGCTGTGAGAGGGGTGAAGCTAGACCAGTCACTCACTGTGAAACAGTTTCAGAGGCTGTTAGGTCTCATGGCAGCAGCGTCCAATATCATTCCGTGTGGCCTGTTGTACATGAGACCATTGCAGTGGTGGCTCAAAACCAAGGGCTTTTCCCCGAGGGGAAATCCTTTTCGTGTGATCAAGGTTATGCGGCTGTGTCTCCACTCCTTGGTCATGTGGAAGGAGCCTTGGTTTCTAGCTCGAGGAAGTTTCCGAGAAGTTTCTCACGCTAAAGACTATCTTTCTTCTCGCTATTTCTTCTCTAAAGAGAATAAGAGATTTACAAGCTCTCTCTGTGGCACCCTCATTTGTTTAATGTTTAATCATTTTCGGTTGATCCGTGTGAACAGGGATCGTTTTGACTACATGGTCAAAAAGTTTCAGTTCTTAGTATATTGTTGTCGTGTAAACATACCCTTAAACTCTCTCCTTTTAACAATCTTTGTTACTTTTGAAAATAGATTTTATAGTTAATGCCCCTGATCTATATAGATATTTATATACAGATTAGTGGTTAATGCAATTGATAATGATAGATGTGTAAACAATTTGAAAAAATGCATTCCTGTGTTGTGTGTATTATTAACCCAGCAGATACCAGTTTGGGGCCAAATGAAATCATTCCATGTGCAATGGAGAATATGACAAATTACAGAATTTAGTTTGCCATGTTGGAAAAATTTATTTTTGTAAATAGTGCAAATATATTTCCCCCTGATATATTGACATTTTGGCCGGCTGTGTGAACTGTTGTGAACACATTTGAGAACTGTGTACACAAAGTTTTGAAAAAATATGCATATGATTTGTATGAAATGAATAAAAACTTACAATATGTTTAGGACAAAGTGTTCAGATAAACATATTATTTGTTTTGAGAACAGTGATCTGAGTTTGGAGAGATTTTTCAAATCGATTGAGAAAAACTGTAAATGCTGTAATTAACTGTAACTAAAGCATAATTAATGTATGGTCCACTACAACTATATGTCAACTGTTCGGAGTTAGGGTTCGGGTTAGTAGAATACGTTGACGTAGTTACAAAGTGACTTATAGTCAATAGAATGTCTGTTGGGAAGCATCAAGTTTCAGTTCAGTCTCATGGTTGCGGTCACATGCGCCAGCTGGATTGCCCATGAGCGCCACCAGAGGACACTCCTTCTGTCTCCTTTGCTCCTTTGGGCAAAAACAAAAGTGTTGCATTTATTTTGTTCAGTGTATGTTCCCCTGCACTTTTTTAGGCATTTTGTTCTGCACCTAATTTTTCATTTATTAGAAAGGTATATTCTATTCAAATTTAATTCTGTAAATTAAAGGGGTTCTTCACCACTGGAAAGATGAATGTGTGTTTAAATTGGGTAATTTATGTAGAAGAAATGTGAAATTATTTTTGAAGTTGGTGCCTTCTTGACTGAGAAAAGCCAGAAAATGTATTTTTGGCTCATATGGATGAAAGACAACAACTCCCAGAATGCACTTGCTTCGTCTGCCACACCTACCGGTTACATCACTTGCCCACCGCGGCACCACCCCACTGTAGTTTAGATTTTTATAGTAATAAAATCATTTATTTCAGTTAGAGAACAGACACTGCAATTAAAAACTGAACGTGTCTGACTAATACAGCACGAGCCGAACGCGAGTCGCAGCACAAATGCAGCAGGAGTCAGATCTCATTCATCAGAGAGTGAGGAGCTGACAGACCAGATGATCGCGGAAGATTTGGTTTCTACTTATACAAAGCTTAATGCTAATCCCTGAAGTAACCCTTTCATTTTAATTGATGGATTGATGGATTGTTTTCCGGTGCAACGATGTAACGCTATACTTAGAGCGTGCTCCAATTTAATTAGATTAGCTGACATGTGAAATGCAAAGCCTTTCGGTAGTTATATTTCTTTGTTATTTTTTAGGTTTATTTATCCAAAATGTTTTTATAAATGTTTTTCTATATCTTTGTGTGATGTTCTGTGCATCGTAAACATAAAATATTATGGGGGATCGTTTTACGAATATTTATCCCCCACCACACACACACACAATTCGACTATCAGTCGACTATAGGCAAGGCTAGACTATTCTGATTCGACTGTGTAAATCCTTAATGTGTTTTGGGTGTTGGTTCATGTCCATGTTCATGTTTCATGTTTTTAGTTTATCATGTTCACTGTCTTGTTTCCTGGTCTTGTCATGTGACTCTCATGCCCTCATGTGATCTTGTGTCTTGTTCTGTCATTGGTTCATTGTTTGATCACTGTTCACAGGTGTCACTTGTCCTGTTATTAGTCTGTGTGTATTTAAGCCCTCATGTTTGCCGTGCGTCTTGGTCTGAATGATCGTGTAACCACTGATGGTGAATTTCTGTTGTCAAGTCTGTTCTCATGTCAAGTTTAATCAAGCCATGTTTATTGTTTGTTTCGCCAAGTCCTTGTTTTATATTTTATATTTGGAAATAAACTGCACTTGGGTTCTTCAACTTGCCTCTTCAGTGGACTCTGTTACAGTCGAGGACACCCCTACTTGAAACACACAATCCTGTAAATAAATTGGGGTTAAGTACGTTAATCAAATTGATATTACTGAATAATAAATGTCTTTCAAACCCCAATTAAGCAAGCTAAATGCGACACTAGTGGCAAGGAACCCAAACTCCATCAGGTGACAGAAATGGAGAAAAAGAAAAAAAATTCAGATTGTGGATTGGGACCCATTTTATATTAGGTGGCCTTAACTATGTACTTGATACAATGCACTTATTGTGTACATACATGTTTTTACATTGTACTTACATTTTTAAAATTAGCTGCATGTAATTACATCTGTAATTTCTGTAATTACATTTATAATTACACTGTTGACCCTTCCTTTAAACCGTACCTTACCCTTAAACTTACCCATACCACTACACCTGTCCCTAACTTTACCCTTAAACTTACCCATACCACCACACCTGTCCCTTACTTTACCCTTAAACTTACCCATCCCACCACACCTGTCCCTAACTTTACCCTTAAACTTACCCATCCCACCACACCTGTCCCTAACTTTACCCTTAAACTTACCCATCCCACCACACCTGTCCCTTACTTTACCCTTAAACTTACCCATCCCACCACACCTGTCCCTAACTTTACCCTTAAACTTACCAATACTACAACACCTGTCCCTAACTTTACCCTTAAACTTACCCATAACACCACACCTGTCCCTAACTTTACCCTTAAACTTACCCATACTACCACACCTGTCAAAAACTTTACCCTTAAACTTACCCATCCCACCACACCTGTCCCTAACTTTACCCTTAAACTTACCCATCCCACCACACCTGTCCCTAACTTTACCGTTAAACTTGCCCACACCACCACACTTGTCCCTAACTTTACCCTTAAACTTACCCATCCCACCACACCTGTCCCTTACTTTACCCTTAAACTTACCCATCCCACCACACCTGTCCCTAACTTTACCCTTAAACTTACCCATCCCACCACACCTGTCCCTAACTTTACCCTTAAACTTACCCATCCCACCACACCTGTCCCTTACTTTACCCTTAAACTTACCCATCCCACCACACCTGTCCCTAACTTTACCCTTAAACTTACCAATACTACAACACCTGTCCCTAACTTTACCCTTAAACTTACCCATAACACCACACCTGTCCCTAACTTTACCCTTAAACTTACCCATACTACCACACCTGTCAAAAACTTTACCCTTAAACTTACCCACACCACCACACCTGTCCCTTACTTTACCCTTAAACTTACCCATCCCACCACACCTGTCCCTAACTTTACCCTTAAACTTACCCATACTACCACACCTGTCCCTAACTTTACCCTTAAACTTACCCATACTACCACACCTGTCCCTAACTTTACCCTTAAACTTACCCATACCACCACACCTGTCCCTAACTTTACCCTTAAACTTACCCATACCACCACACCTGTCCCTAACTTTACCCTTAAACTTACCCATACTACCACACCTGTCCCTAACTTTACCCTTAAACTTACCCATACTACCACACCTGTCCCTAACTTTACCCTTAAACTTACCCATCCCACCACACCTGTCCCTAACTTTACCCTTAAACTTACCCATACTACCACACCTGTCCCTAACTTTACCCTTAAACTTACCCATACTACCACACCTGTCCCTAACTTTACCCTTAAACTTACCCATACTACCACACCTGTCAAAAACTTTACCGATAAACTTACCCATACCACCACACTTGTCCCTAACTTTACCCTTAAACTTACCCATACTACCACACCTGTCCCTAACTTTACCCTTAAACTTACCCATACCACCACACCTGTCCCTAACTTTACCCTTAAACTTACCCATCCCACCACACCTGTCCCTTACTTTACCCTTAAACTTACCCATCCCACCACACCTGTCCCTAACTTTACCCTTAAACTTACCCATACTACCACACCTGTCCCTAACTTTACCCTTAAACTTACCCATAACACCACACCTGTCCCTAACTTTAGCCTTAAACTTACCCATACTACCACACCTGTCAAAAACTTTACCGATAAACTTACCCATACCACCACACCTGTCCCTAACTTTACCCTTAAACTTACCCATACCAACACACCTGTCCCTAACCTTACCCTTAAATTTACCCATACCACCACACCTGTCCCTAACATTACCTTTAAACTTACCCATACCACCACACCTGTCCCTAACTTTACCCTTAAACTTACCCATTCCACCACACCTGTCCCTAACTTTACCCTTAAACTTACCCATACCACCACACCTGTCCCTAACTTTACCATTAAACTCACTCATACCACCACACCTGTCCCTAACATTACCCATAAACTTATCCATACCACCACACCTGTCCCTAACTTTACTCTTAAACTTACCCATACCACGATACCTGTCCCTAACATTACCCATAAACCTATCCATACCACCACACCTGTCCCTAACTTTACCCTTAAACTTACCCACACCACCACACCTGTCCCTAACTTTACCCTTAAACTTACCCACACCACCACACCTGTCCCTAACTTTACCCTTAAACTTACCCATACCACCACACCTGTCCCTAACTTTACCCATAAACTTACCCATCCCACCACACTGTCCCTAACTTTACCCTTAAACTTACCCATACCACCACACCTGTCCCTAACTTTACCCTTAAACTTACCCATCCCACCACACCTGTCCCTAACTTTACCATTAAACTCCCTCATACCACCACACCTGTCCCTAACATTACCCATAAACTTATCCATACCACCACACCTGTCCCTAACTTTACTCTTAAACTTACCCATACCACCATACCTGTCCCTAACATTACCCATAAACCTATCCATACCACCACACCTGTCCCTAACTTTACCCTTAAACTTATCCACACCACCACACCTGTCCCTAACTTTACCCTTAAACTTACCCATCCCACCACACCTGTCCCTAACTTTACCCTTAAACTTACCCATCCCACCACACCTGTCCCTAACGTTACCCTTAAACTTACCCATAACACCACACCTGTCCCTAACATTAGCCTTAAACTTATCCATACCACCACACCTGTCCCTAACTTTACCCTTAAACTTACCCACACCACCACACCTGTCCCTAACTTTACCGTTAAACTTACCCATACCACCATACCTGTCCCTAACATTACCCATAAACCTATCCATACCACCACACCTGTCCCTAACTTTACCCTTAAACTTACCCACACCACCACACCTGTCCCTAACTTTACCCTTAAACTTACCCATACCACCACACCTGTCCCTAACTTTACCCATAAACTTACCCATCCCACCACACTGTCCCTAACTTTACCCTTAAACTTACCCATACCACCACACCTGTCCCTAACTTTACCCTTAAACTTACCCATCCCACCACACCTGTCCCTAACTTTACCATTAAACTCCCTCATACCACCACACCTGTCCCTAACATTACCCTTAAACTTACCCATCCCACCACACCTGTCCCTAACTTTACCGTTAAACTTACCCATACTACCACACCTGTCCCTAACTTTACCGTTAAACTTACCCATACCACCACACCTGTCCCTAACTTTACCCTTAAACTTACCCATCCCACCACACCTGTCCCTAACTTTACCCTTAAACTTACCCATAACACCACACCTGTCCCTAACATTAGCCTTAAACTTACCCATACTACCACACCTGTCCCTAACTTTACCGTTAAACTTACCCATACCACCACACCTGTCCCTAACTTTACCCTTAAACTTACCCATCCCACCACACCTGTCCCTAACTTTACCCTTAAACTTACCCACACCACCACACCTGTCCCTAACTTTACCGTTAAACTTACCCATACCACCACACCTGTCCCTAACTTTACCCTTAAACTTACCCATCCCACCACACCTGTCCCTAACTTTACCCTTGAACTTACCCATACCACCACACCTGTCCCTAACTTTACCCTTAAACTTACCCATCCCACCACACCTGTCCCTAACTTTACCCTTGAACTTACCCATACCACCACACCTGTCCCTAACATTACCCTTAAACTTACCCATAACACCACACCTGTCCCTAACATTAGCCTTAAACTTACCCATACTACCACACCTGTCCCTAACTTTACCCTTAAACTTACCCATACCACCACACCTGTCCCTAACTTTACCCTTAAACTTACCCATCCCACCACACCTGTCCCTAACATTACCCTTAAACTTACCCATACCACCACACCTGTCCCTAACTTTACCCTTTAACTTACCCATCCCACCACACCTGTCCCTAACTTTACCCTTGAACTTACCCATACCACCACACCTGTCCCTAACTTTACCCTTAAACTTACCCATCCCACCACACCTGTCCCTAACTTTACCCATAAACTTACCCACACCACCACACCTGTCCCTAACTTTACCCTTAAACTTACCCATCCCACCACACCTGTCCCTAACTTTACCCATAAACTTACCCATACCACCACACCTGTCCCTAACTTTACCCTTTAACTTACCCATCCCACCACACCTGTCCCTAACTTTACCCTTAAACTTACCCATCCCACCACACCTGTCCCTAACTTTACCCGTATCTCACCTCAATATCAGCAAATGTGTTGTGCAATACAATATGAACACAAGTACATTGTACTCATTTTTTTTTTAAGTACATAGTAGTTAAGGCCAACTAATATAAAGTGGGGCCGTGGATTGATATTATTGAAACCGTTCCTGCATGAAAATGAAAATATGTCATGCCAGCATTTGGTGGGAGGAGCTATAGTCTGTCCAGAAAGATGGAGGCAGAGCTGCTGTTTAGCCAGTAGTTGACGACTGTCTTATCAATGCACTGCGGTGCGGTCCTGGCAGGTCGTGTACTCCACTGGATTAAGGCTGTGCTGATGGAAGAAGGGGAGGTAAACTGTGAGTAAGTAACCCCTGAGGACAGAACTGCACTACAGTTACTACTGTCTGTTCACCAGGAATAGTTTGAGCTTGAACATAAGATCAACTCCCTCCAATACACATAATTTGCCTCAGAGATGGAAAAGCTATTACACGCCATGAAACACCATGAAACTATATAATTTGAAACTCCAAAAAATAAAGTTCAGTTATTTACAAGTAATGCTGTGTGCAACACACCTCTCCTCTGAACTGTGTTGGATGTTAAATAAAGAGCATTAACAATTCTCATTTTGCATTCCACAATTCAAATAAATTAATTAATTAATAAATAAAAGCCTGCAGGTTTGGATCAACATGAAGGTGAGGAAACTATTGAGCACTGTTCAGCACATCACCTGTTCTAACAGACCTCAGTTAAGTACGGCCTGGCACTATTGCCAAATTACATTTTTCCCTCGGCTGCTGAACAGAGGAATGTTTCTTAATGTCAGCTTTAATCATCTGACCTGTTACATCTCCTTAAAGATGCAATTCAACATCAAACGTTTCATTGCCGACCTTCAAAATCTTTAATGCGTTAATGAGAGTCAAAATGAAAAGATATGAAATTTAAATGTATAGAGTTTTCACTAGTGTGACATTTAAATCACAGCTGCATGGCAGTGAATGCCAGACTGAGCTTGCAATATTCCTCCTCCGTTCTGTTCCCTTAGGCCCTTGAGACCAGGTAAAAACGTAGTCATCAAAATGCATCAAAAAGACTTTGTGAGGTCACAATCATCCCAAGCTCAGCTGACAGGATATTACAGAATGGATGTGTAGTCAAGCAGAGAGATGCTTTAAAAAAATCTGAATGCAAATAATCCTCAGCTCTCAGATGGTGATTGACGGATGGAAATTAGTTTTTCAATATCTTTGTGGGTTACACTTTATTTCAAGGTGTCCTTGTTACAGTATAATCATATATTTAAGTTCTGAGTAATATTAAGTAACTACATGTACTTACTATAGGGAGTTAGTTACATGTAATTGTGCATAATGTAGTTAGTATGGGCGGCAGTGGCTCAGTGGTTCATGTAGGTTGTCTACAAACTGGAAAGTTGGTGGTTCGATCCCCGGTTCCACCTGACCATGTGTTGAGGTGTCCATGAGCAAGACACCTAACCCCAGCTGCTCCCGATGAGCTGGATGGTGCCTTGCATGGCTGACACCGCTGTCGGTGTGTGAATGGGTGAATGTGAGGCAAATGTAAAGCACTTTGGATGGCCGTAGGTCTGTTTAAAAACTCTATATAATTGCAGTCCATTTTACCATTTATTATTATAGTGACTGCATGTAACGTGTAAAAGGGACACTGTAAAATTAAGTGTTTCCTCTTTTTGTTTGTTGGATCATCATGCTTATAATATCGAAACATGCTTAGAAAAATGAGAGCACCAAAATAATAGGGGTGTAACGGTACATGTATTCACAGTCAGTCACAGGTGATCCTCACTCCTATCCAGAAGGGAGCATGTGCGGTAATGCAATGCTGTTTGCTAACTGCAAAAATAGCAGCAGAAAAAGAGACGATCTACGCACCAACCCAAAACAATGCTGTGTTCTAAACCGCCCCCTATACCCTCATTCACTATTCCACCAGAATGAACCGGGTGCTAGTTCAGAGCTAGTGCTAGTACCAGTTCAGAGTTGGTTCGACTGACGAGTCTTCCAAGAACCGGTTTGCTTTTCACAGGCTAGAGAGCCACCACAGAGCCAGTCTTACGTCATTGTCAGCAACAATATCTCATCTTTCTCAGCAACGCTAGCTAGGCAGCGGGAAACACAAACACACCAGGCTTGTTCGAGATGCACCAGGGCTGTGCAGACCGATCCGTGCATGATATCAAAATACAGCAAGAGCGAATCAAAAGCATAAGGAATCGTATGCTCTCGTTGTACTTTGATGTCATATGGCGATCAGTCTGCACAACGCCGATGCATCTCGAACAAGCCTTCCATCAACAATGGCGAACTTTGCTTTGCTATTGATGCACATGGCTTCATTAAAACACAACAAATCCAACCCATTTGTGCAGCTCATCGTGATTTGTATAGACGGAGATTACAATCAAGCTGCTATTAGCTCGATTAGCTGCTATTTCAAAAATGGCGGTCACAAGTTTGTGTTTGTCTTGTTGGTCACGGTAACCCCGCCCCCAGCCCCTGACACAAGCGGTTCTTACTTCTAGACTAGTAATGTTTTGGTGCTACTTAAGAACCACTTTTCCTGGTTCTGAGCTGGTGCTTTGGGTGTGGAAAGACAAAGAACCGATTTAAAACAAGGCTCTGGCTCAGAACCAACACCAGCACTGCCTTGGTGGAAAAGGGTGTATGAGATAGTCCACTTGAAGGAGTGAATGGAAACGAGTGAGTGAATTCGGACACTGAGTGCACCAGAAGGGCTGCCCCTTTTGCACAGTTTCTGCTCGCTGTTTAATACTCATTTGAAACATAGCAAACAGGCAGCTCCAGTAGTAATGAAATGATTTATCTTGAACTCTGCCATGGAAACTAGCATGTAAACCTTAATTAAACAATCAATTCAAAAGGAATTTATACCTGTATGATATGGATATTCTCTAGCCGTTGAGTATACATCAGTTATCACTCGTTATTGCAGTGCATTGTGGGATTGAATGAGTGCACTCAGTAACGTCCACTATGGTTTCAGACACCACTACAAATGGCTGTCCCCTCAAATAATGCCCTATTTATGGGTATAGGGGGCGATTTCAGACACAGCCCAAAAGTTCAGATGACACGCAAGAGCTTGCTAGTAGCCTATTCGCTGAGTCTCGATTAATTTTTGTTACACACTCCGCTAACTTCACGGAAAGGGAACTGGGACGACAGGAATCGTCATCCTGTTTGTTTTATTTTTATTTTACAAAAGTACAAGAGAGAGTGAGAGTACAATAAAAATAAACCCTTCACAGTTTCAAATGATGCCCATCCTAACCTTTATCTCTATGACCATACATATCTAAAGATAGCGACAGTACAACTGTTCTTTAGATCCTGCAGTTGTAAATAATTATAGACCCCTCTCAAAAATACCTTTTATTTCAAAAGTATAGAAAAGGCAGTAGCCTATCAATTGCTGAAGGTTGTTAATGGAATTAATATTTTTGAGAAATTTCAGTCGGGTTTTAGAGCAGGTCATAGAGCCGAAACTGCACTTTTATGAGTTATTAATGATTTATTGGTGGCAGAGGATGCTGGTGAATGTTCAGTTTTAGATTTGACTGCAGCCTTTGATACAGTGGACCATTCTATTTTAATTAAAACATTGGAAACATGGGCCAGGGTTTCAGGGAGGACATTGGATTGGTTTGTATCTTATTTGTCAAACAAGACATTTGTAGTGTCAGTAGGAGATGAAGTATCCCAACGTTTTGAAGTTATATGTGGAGTTCTGCAGGGTTCACTGTTCACAATTTACATGTTGCCATTATTTGGGGTGGCAGTGGCTCAGTGGTTCATGTAGGTTGTCTACAAACTGGAAGGTTGGTGGTTTAATCCCCAGTTCCACCTGAACAAGTGTCGAGGTGTCCATGAGCAAGACACCTAACCCCAGCTGCTCCCGACAAGCTGGATGGTACCTTGCATGGTTGACACCGCCGTCGGTGTATGAATGGGTAAAGCCCTTTGGATGGCCATGGGTCTGTTGAAAGCGCTATATAAATGCAGTCCATTTACCATTTACCATAGGTGCTGTAATCAGAAAACATAATATAAATTTCCACTGTTATGCAGATGACCTACAGTTATACTTATCACTGAGTTCTAAGGATCTGAATAGTCTGGATGTTCTTCAAGCTTGCTTAACTGACATAAAAAATTGGATGGCCTTAAAGGTCCTGTTCTTCGTGTTTTTTTGAAGCTTTGATTGTGTTTACAGTGTGCAATATAACATGTGTTCATGTTTCGCGTGTAAAAAAACCCAGTATTTTTCACACAATTTACTCATCTGTACACCGCTGTTTTCACTGTCCTAAAAACGGCTGATGACTTCCTTTATTCTATGAAGTCCCTCCTTCAGAAATACGTAACGAGTTCTGATTGTGCCAGCGGTTCCCGTGTTGTGATTTGACCGCAGCTTAGCGAACGTGGCACGGTTCCTGTGTTGTGATTCGACAGCAGCTTAGCACACGTAACTTGCACGGAAAGGTCACGCCTCTTAACGGGAAATGTATGCGCTTAATGATCTCTACAGCGTCCCTGGGAAAGCCAAACAAAGGTGATTTGACTCCGGGATGAAAATAACAGCGTCTCGACGACATGGCGACAAACACACTCAAACGCAACAATGCCTTTTCTCCACGCGACACTTCCTCTTCTCCACGTGGGACAGCAACAAGACCACGCCCCCTTTATCGCGTATTCTTGTGGGCGGAGGTTAGTCTGTTCTACTGACGTAATTAATGAAGGAAGTACCAGGATGTAGTCCAAGCCAGCCGTTCGCTGTAGGCTTTGAAAGGGAACTTCTGTTAAATAAAATATCTCGCTTGGCATTGAACTTTGAGCTTTATAATTTTACAGGTATTATTTATGCTCTAACAGCAACATTACACACTAACTAAAGTGTGAACAATGGGATCACGAAGAACGGGACCTTTACATTTTCTGCAGTTAAATACAGAAAAAAAATATTTGAAAAAAATGAAATTTAAGTTAAAATCAGACTGAGCTTGCTCTAAATGGGGTTTTTTCCAAATATTAAGCAGGTAGTAAGAAATCTGGGTGTTTGTTTTGATTCTAATTTAAATTTTGAATGTCTTGTTAAGAAGCTGATTCAGTCCTGTTTTGATCAGTTAAGAAACGAAAGGTGAGACAGTTTTTGAATTTGAATGATACAGAGAAGCTTATTCATGCTTTTATTTCCTCCCGTCTTGATTATTGTAATGCTTTGTTTTCATCTTTGAACAATCACACTTTATCACACTATCAGCCAGATTACTGACACAAACAAAGTTATTTCTTCATATTAGACCTGTTTTAGCTTCTTTACCTTGGTTACCTGTTTATGCCATGGTTGATTTTAAGATTTTATTGTTGACATATAAAGCTTTAAATATGGCACCTATATTTAACTGAGCTCAAGAGACCTTATGAAGCAGGGAGATGTCTGAGCTTATCTTTTAACAAGCTGCTGGATGTAGAACTAGATATAAAACTAAAGGAGATATTTTCCTTCGAAATTATGGAATAGTTTGCCAATTGATATTAGAACCTCTGAATGTGTGTCTGTTTTTAAATGTCGTCTGAAAACGTACTTGTCTAGACGTGCTTTTAGTATTCAGTGATGTCCTACGTGTCGTTTGGGTTTTGATATTTTATATAATATTTTGCTTCTTCATGTATTGTGTATAGCTCTTCATTATGTATTTCAATGACTGTGTTTTTATTGTGTAAAGCACTTTGTTCTTTGAGTATTTTAAGCTGTTTTCCGCTGTATAATGAGACAAAATCTCTTCTCATTTAATTTTTTGCTTATTCTATTTATTTTGTAATTTTATAACACAAGAGAAGCTTTTCAGTTTTGTAACTGATTGTGACCAAATACCTTTTGTTTTTTAGCCTGACATCGTCATACTCAGATTCTAGTCAGAATATGAGTCTGATACTGCATTGGGCTGTGATTAAGGGGCGTGTTTCAACCGAACCAGGAAAGAAAATGCCTCTGCACTCAATTGGATAGATCTACAACCAATCAGAGCATTGGAGTAAGGGACGTATGTTGAGCGATGCATAGTTGTCAACAGAACTCAACTGCATATGGGTTGTTTTAACCCAGCGATTGAGTTGTTTTAAGCAAACATTTAACCCAACCGCTGGGTTAAAACCACCCATTCACTGGGTTAAAACAACCCAATTGCTGGGTTTGTCCATTTTCAACTCAACTTGGAGTGTTTTTAACCCAGCATTTTTTAGAGTGTACGAACAAGTTCTCAGTTTAGTAAACGAATTAAACCCAAGCTCTCTTTGGTGACATGGATGATTACGTTACTGTTAATCATCTGTCCATCATCATATAAAGCCTGCCCTGACAGTTTGATTGGTCCGAACAGCTCTCTTTCGAGAATAGCTGCTCCACAACGGATCAAGTCCAGACCGAACTTCCCGACCTCAAAAGTTCGGCTGGCATTCAGGCTATTTGTTTTTTAATAGCCCTGCAAAAAATATGACCTATGCAAGAGTGCCTTCTTTATACTGCTTAGTGCTAAATACTCTAAAGGCGACTGTACTGTTCCAACAAGGGGACTAAATGCCGGTAGGTGGAACAAACTGTAACTTGCGAAAGGTCTGTTCAAATAAATGAAAAGAAACCTAGCATTGAGTAGCAACGAGTACCAAACTAGTATCGAACCGTGACCCCAAAACCGAGGTACGTGCCAAACCGTGACTTTTGTGTACCGTTACACCCCTACAAAATAAAGTTTTGAGAACAATATGTATAACAAGAAACACGGACAGACAGATAGACAGACATACGTTTCCAGAAGTTTCTAGTAATCCCGAAAACCTTCATTATCGGATTCAAGTGTGTTCAATCAGTTGGACATAAACTCCTCAGGAATGTGTCTTTTCTTCCAAAAGTACAAGCAGGTTACCAGAACATATGATTTCAGGTAAGAACCTTACACACTATTGTGCTATGGTCCTTTTACAACAGACATTTCAAGTTACCACACATCCCATAATGCTTCTGCAACTGTGTCACTTCTTGTAATATAAGACAAGGATATTTGCTTTCATAGATGAACGTCCCCTCTGTTATGACATAAGACAGCCACAGGAACATACTGTATATGCTTTAGGAGGTAAGGAAGCTGTCGTACTTGATTCTGTTATGAAGTGGATGTAATTGAATGGAGCCTCACTTTCCACCTACAATGTATTCCTGAGGGTGCATTACACAGGGGGCTGTACGGCCCTCAGGGAGCCAGGATTAACGCTCCACTTTAGAGAAAAGAAAAAGGGTACAGTGCTGGGTAATAGAACCCCTACCAGAGACTCCCCATGCAATCTCAGAGAAATCAATGGAGAAATATCACATTGCTCTCGTCAGGTGTATACAAGCAGCAACATGCCTAAGCACAAATACTGTTCTTGAGTTCAGTGCAGATTATATTCTACAAGTCATGCCTTCAATGAAGCTGCCACAACCGTTACTTGATGATAGGAAAGATCGTACCTCAGTGCTTGGATTTATGTGGCTTTTGCTGAATAGAGCACTTTGCTTTGAGGTCAAAGTTTAGCCTCAGATTTTGCTACATGTCTTCAAGCAAACACCAAATATGACTTAATGTTGGCCTTTCTCAGAAGTCCTTTTCTAAAGAGGCAGAATTCAGAAGTGCCAAAAAGATTGTTGATGTCTGGGCAGCTTCCATTTTAGTCAAAAAGCTCAGCAAATGGCAACAATGTCAGTTCTTTAATGCAGGGGTTTTCAAACTGGGGTCTAAGGGCCCCCAGGGGATGCAAGGGAGAGAGTGCTAGGCTTGGAGAAAAACTTATATATTATAATATTTTTTTTATTTTCACAGTATAAATGAGTTTTGTGGATTTATTTTTCTTTAACTCCATCTCAAGATTCCACCTGAGAGGACGATTTTATTGCTCACATGTTGCTCGTTCACAGCTCAGGAGTTGCCTTTTAATATCGGCTTTGTCTCAAATCTCTTCTTTCAATCCTGAACACAGTTTGTTAGGTGAGAACTGCCAAACAAAACACTTATGAGAGTGAGTGTGTAGGAGACATCTTGAGGCAAAAGACATAATTACATTGCTGTCAAGGAATCTCATTTTTTAATTTTAGTTATACACAAGTGGAGATGCACCTTGTTAACCTAGTGTGTGTTCTGTCAAGATGATTGAATTCCTACATCAATAATAATTCTGAAACATCTGAATGTAAAAATTCTTTAAGCATTCTTGTGAATATAGATGTGAATATCGCCTGAGAGGGTTGTGGATTCGATCTGATGAGGAAATCTGCGTAAAAATGGTTTGCGTTGTAGCAAAAATAACTAGAAGAAGACAGCTGGCATTCCTCGGGGATCTACTTCAGTGCTCCTTTAGTGTGTTTAGGTGGGAATGCTGCTTTAACCCTTGGGTGTCAATTAAAAAAAGTTACACATAGGTCCATAGAGGAAAAATGTCCATATCATACAAATCTGAAGCTTGGAGCACAGAATTAAGTTCGGTCTCATTTTAAAGACCACCCTTGGCAGATTATTGTTTAAGTAAAAAAAAAAATTAAGCAAAAAAAGTTATGGAGGTTTAAGTTTATGAAAATGATTTATGAACATTATTTTATATTAAATATATATTTTATTAAACATGTTGAAACCTAAAACTGCTATAAAATCAAAGCCATAAATCTAAACAAATTGTGTTCCAAATGTAAGGGTTGATATTTCCAAAAATTAGCTTTCAGTAAGATTTTGTTTGAGCGCAGTACCAAATTTTCCCCATTAGATGTCTGGTACACACAGTGGTTGGATTTGTGATTTGTAGTAGAGTTTTTCTCTCAAATATTATGAGCACACACACACACACACACACACACACTTTTTTTCTGTTATTAAACACATACAAACCACACTGTGACATCCATTCCAACACACCCACACAATTATAGCTGCATAATTTATCCAAATGGTTCTATAATAAAGAGAAGCAGAAAACAGGAATGATGCAAGTTTTTGCTTTATAGGCCAAACCCCAGAAAATGAAAAAAAAAAAAATTTAAACCTTGCCAACAGAATGTAAACCTATTAACAAAGACTGCATCATTTTATAGTAATCCCTGGGATTAAAAATTGCAGTTGCAGTTTCAATGGGGACCTTTTTCAACTAGCCCCGCTTCACCTTCTTCGTTGCTCTGGTAGGTTGTAGCGCTATCCTATTGCGTGCAGAGGGAATTTGAAAGACAACCGTTTATCCCGCTCCTCGGATTGAGCCCTGCCAATGGTGTGTTCCCAGACCCGACATCTTGATGTGGGTCTGGCTTGTCAGGCTAGGGGTGAGCAAAAATGTGCCGTTTTTGCGTGTCCCTTTAAATGAAAATGAGCTGGTGACTCCGGCCCCCTTTCAAGAAGAGGGCGGAGCTTCAAGAGCTTATGCTGCGGTGTCAGGACAATCTCATCTCAAGGAATGAAAATGTCAGAACAGAAACTCTCAGTAGCGGTGTCCAGTTCGAACCGGAGTTGGACAATAATGCCTACAGAGCCAGAGAATAAATACTGTATGGAGATGCATAGTATAGTTTAGTTTAATTACGGTTATAACGTATTTGTCATATTGCTTTTATTCACTATTAGTACAAGTCTGTTGTAGAGGACACTGTCCGAATGTTGGCCAAAACTTTACTGATGAGTTTTCTCCCTTGCATTATGATCAGCATACACAGCGAATTACACAAAAACACTCCTTACAACTAACAGTAAACAAATACAGAACTTTTCAGGGGTGCTTAATAAACTGGTAAACTTTATATCCATAAAACAACTCCGGTGTACTGTAACTGTGCATTCACACCGCCGCCGGCGAGAGCGTCAAACTTCGCTCTGGCCGCCCTGCCATCGACGCTGTAGAAAGATTCATGGACGCGCTGCCGCTCTGACGTAGATCGAATGCTTGGTCTTTTTTAAAACTGCATTTAAAGGGGCTGCAAAGCAAACAATCATGTTGATCGACGTTTGTGCAGACTGACCACAGGTAGGGTATAACTGTATAATATAACCTCATGAGATCATTTAAATGTGAAATTTTATCGATGGAAAGAACTAAACAATTATAGTTACATGTTTGCTAATGAAATAAACCAATTAAAAGCCATTTGTGTGGTGTATAAATAATGTTGCACGTCTTCTTATCAAACCCGCCGCACCAGCAGTGATCAACCTCTCCTCTATTTTGCTGGGGAACTAATGTGGTCGGAAATAAAGTTTACAGCACTGCGTTCTCTGGAATCCTCTCAAGCGGAGCACTTCTATATTCCCATTGGTTGCCGCCGGTTGCCGCCGAACCGCGTCATAGCTCATTACCATAAAGTTGACCTGATTCCAACTCTCCTCGACGCCCAAATCATCCAAGACTCGCCGCGCCGCTCTCGCCGGAGCTCGCCGCCGGGCTCCCATTGAAAATGAATGACTTCTGGCCACTTTGACACTCTCGCCGGCGGCGGTGTGAACGCACCATAATAAAGTGCACGCACCGTGACCAATATCGCTCAGGAGACTATAAGCTGGATCACGAACAGTTGGTATTGATCCATCCTTGAGTAACAACTTTTTAGCAAAACCTGCCTTGTATTGTCTCTCATTCACAAAGCAGTCTGGAGTGAAATAATTTGCGCAGACATAAACAAACCTAAACCTGCTCCAGCGTCGAAACAAAGGCGGACTGTGCAAAGCTCACTCAGGGCGGGTCTATGCTAAAACGGCAGTGTCCGTCAACAGTCGTGGGAGAGGCCTGTGCAAAGTGACATCACTTTGCCCAGAATCTGCGAACGGCTTGTTCTGAGACACTGCTTATGATTTATGAGGATGAAAAAAGTGGAGTGGGTTGGTTTTTGTCTTTAAAGGGTAGTTGTATTCACACACTGCCAACAGACATTTATGTTCAAACATCCTGTAAATGTGAATTTTGCATATGGGTAGCCTTTTAAGGTCCCGAGTGTAACTTTTTTGTCTTACTGGTGTAAAATAGATGTATTAAAGGACATAGAGGTGAAATAGTACATTTCCAATAAAAATGTATTCGCAAAACTGCTTTATAGATAAAATGAACTAATTTAATAATTGATGATGTTTACAACGGAACTGAATCAACACTGAAGCTTGACTTGATTTGTAACTGCTTTGAAATAATATGTATTGTATAAAGCGCTATATAAATAAAGGTGACTTGACAAAACACATGCAAATCTGCTGCACCCCCTTAGGGAACATCTTTATCCCGATAATCACTGATCGCAAAAACGCTCACCATCACACGGCATATGAAGCATAATAACTTTCTGACACAAGCCCCTCTTCTCCGACTCACACAGTATATTTGTCAGTTGCAACCGCCCTGCTACAGTTTCCTGGATCTGAGGCAGATCTCTGACAGCTTGGAGTTGATCCTGGTACCAATCTGGGCCTTCCGTGCCAACGGGAAACAGGCCAGCATGGCATCTGCGGAGGGGGATCGAGCGACACTGCGACAACAGTTGGAGGCTCGTGAGTGAGATAGAGGGACGGAGAGAGCGACACAGCAGTTCCTCAGCGTTGCCAGAGCTGTCAGACCATTAAAAAGCCAAATGATGATGAATGAGAGAGATCAGCCTGTCGGAAAAAAGCCCCCCTGGCTGTCATCAGCCAGCTACCCCACTCTCAATCCTCATTCCACTTTTGAAGGGTTTTTCCTTTCAAATCATTCACATCCCAATGCATCCCAATCCCCGACACACCTCCGAGATACACGCTGATCGTGTTGATGATTTGGTGTCAGAAATTGAATTATTGCATATGGTGATAACAGTCACAGAAAAGAATATTTCCGTGCCTCTATCTATAGGGACGTAAAATAGCAGAAGAGATATTGAATGAATAGAGTGGGCTTATGGAAGTGGATGGAAACTGTAAATCAAAGACAGTAAATGGATAAGAGCATCCACCTACGAGTGGAACAGCGGCAGGAGTCTAAGAGCAAGCTGAGAGTAAGTCATGATGAAAAGCTAAGAGAATTTGTTTAGCTGTTTTGAACCAGAGTGGTGCCAAATCTAGTAGAGATATTTACTGTACATAACTCGGAGTTTGAAGGGATTCAGGGGAGCAAACTGGCTCCGTTCCAGAACCTAGCGGGCTGCCTTCAGTAGCATCCTAACTGTCAGGAAAACTCATACGTGATTGATTTGAAGCTTTACACGGGCAGAATCTCCACAAGGGAGACTCGACTTGCAATGATTTGAATGATTAGCATTTTGTTAAGCTAACGACATGAAAACAAGCATACACTGCAAAGATTTTATACATCACAAATTTATTAGATCGTGGAAATCGAATTTGCTTTGAAGTACAGGAAAACTGAAACCAAAAACTAATGAATGCTATATTAAAATAATATTCATCCTTCATATCGTTAGCCTCATAGCATAATTGCCCAGATCATATTTAAATGTTTTTGGACTTAGGCAATTATGCTATGAGGCTAACGATATGTATATTTTAATGTCCATCAAGTCCTGCACGCATTTAGGAGACTGCCTCTGCTGGTTTGCAGTGCAAGGGAGAACTGGTTCTTTGAATAAGTACAGCGTTTTATTTACTCAAAACATGATGTGTGTAAAAGCTAATGTTTATGTATTTGTGTAGCAGAGAAGAGCGTCTTAAGCCCTATTTGCACAGGATTAGTATTATCTGGTGACCTCTAGTCATTTGTAATAATTGCGGAGGTTGCCTGTAATCTTAATCCCGTGTGAATCGGTCATGTCTGTATTTGTGACCTACCATATTTCGCTGAACACTGAGGTCCTGTGATAATATTAGTCCTGTGCGAATCGCCGTCTCTGCGATTTAGCCAGAATTTGGTGGGGTCGTATATCATTTTTTCAAGGTTTTTGTTTCCTGTGCACCTTTTCATCCAGCTGTCGCGAAGAATGGAGGCTGTGTAGGAGTGTTTTGATAATATTTTGTGCTGGGTCATATCATTATACACCATACAACTATACAATTTGCATAAAGAGAAAGTTGAAAACATCAGTTCAGACAGGACCACTTTGGCAAATAACTTCAATTTATTGAAACACAGTTTATCTTTGGCGTTATGGTTCCTTTATGGGGGTTCTTGCTCCATGATTAATAGAACATACAAGAGCTTTGCATTAACCCCCCATGGAACCATCAGCTTGAGTGATATACAGATGATTTTAAGACACTTAAGTAATGTCTTTAAGTGGAACAGTGGTAATGTGTCGTGCAGTGAATCCTGGGACGTCTACTGTAGCTTCACGAGTTTGTGTGCCCATATAATCTTAGTGAAAGTGGTAAACAGATTTGGCTTGCTGTCTGCTATAGAGGCTCGGAGAGGATATTCTACCCAAGCTCCGATTGCCCCCCTATAACATGCAAAATTGTACAAAAGGAGGAGCAGGGGAGGAGGAGGGATGCTGCAGGAACTAAAAATGGGAAGAGGTAAGCTGCTGGTTTTATACCTTGGTATTAATTGGAAGATTAGATGGGCGTACTCCTCCCGAAATTACGTTTAATAACTTCACTTCACAAGTTTGTGTGCCCAAATAATGGAATGGGAGACTGCACTGCAGCAGCAGTATTGAGGTAGGCAGGTCACTGCTGTGGCGGTTTTAAAACAGGTGAGGTGCTGTGGTGGCAGCATGGATTGAGTGCAGTATCAAATTGGTGGAGAACTGCATCAGCAGTATCAGGCGGAGCACTGCAGTAGTAGTATCAACTGGCAGAGCACTGCAGCGGCAGAATCAGGCGTAGCAGTGCGGCAGCAGCATCAAATTGGCGGAGCACTGCAGTGGGGAAATCAAAATGGCAGAGCACTGCAGCGGCAGCATCAATTGGAGGAGCACTGCAGTAGCAGCATTCATTGGAGGAGCACTTCAGCGGCAGTATCAAATTGGCGGAGCACTGCAGCAGCATCATCAATTGGCGGAGCACTGCACCGGCAGTATCAATTGGAGGAGCTGCAGCGGTAGTATCAATTGGAGGAGCACTGCAGCGGCAGCATCAAATTGGGGGAGCACTGCAGCAGCAGCATCAATTGGAGGAGCACTGCACCGCCAGTATCAATTGGAGGAGCACTGCAGCGGCAGTATCAAATTGGCAGAGCACTGTAGCGGCAGCATCAAATTGGCAGAGCACTGCAGCGGCAGTATCAATTGGAGGAGCACTGCAGCGGCAGTATCAAATTGGCAGAGCACTGCAGCGGCAGTATTAATTGGAGGAGCACTGCACCGGCAGTATCAATTGGAGGAGCACTGCAGCGGAAGTATCAATTGGAGGAGCACTGCAGCGGCAGCATCAAATTGGCGGATCACTGCAGTGGCAGTATCAATTGGAGGAGCACTGCAGCGGCAGCATCAAATTGGCAGAGTACTGCAGCGGCAGCATCAATTGGCGGAGCACTGCAGCAGCAGTATCAATTGGAGGAGCACTGCAGCGGCAGTATCAATTGGAGGAGCACTGCAGCGGCAGCATCAATTGGAGGAGCACTGCAGCGGCAGTATCAATTGGAGGAGCACTGCAGCGGCAGCATCAAACTGGCGGAGCACTGCAGCGGCAGCATCAAATTGGCGGAGCACTGCAGCGTCAGTATCAAACTGGCAGAGCACTGTAGCGGCAGCATCAAATTGGCAGAGCACTGCAGCGGCAGCATCAAATTGGCAGAGCACTGCAGCGGCAGCATCAAATTGGCAGAGCACTGCAGCGGCAGTATCAAATTGGCAGAGCACTGCAGCGGCAGTATCAAATTGGAAGAGCACTGCAGCGGCAGTATCAATTGGAGGAGCACTGCAGCGGCAGTATCAAATTGGCAGAGCACTGCACCGGCAGCATCAAATTGGCGGAGCACTGCAGCGGCAGTATCAATTGGAGGAGCACTGCAGCGGCAGTATCAAATTGGAGGAGCACTGCAGTGGCAGTATCAATTGGAGGAGCACTGCAGCGGCAGTATCAATTGGAGGAGCACTGCAGCGGCAGCATCAATTGGAGGAGCACTGCAGCAGCAGCATCAATTGGAGGAGAACTGCAGCGGCAGCATCAAATTGGCAGAGCACTGCAGCGGCTGTATCAATTGGCGGAGCACTGCAGCGACAGCATCCAATTGGCAGAGCATTGCAGCGGCAGTATTATATTGGCAGAGCACTGCAGCTGCAGTATCAATTGGAGGAGCACTGCAGCGGCAGCATCAATTGGAGGAGCACTGCAGCGGCAGTATCAAATTGGAGGAGCACTGCAGCGGCAGTATCAAATTGGAGGAGCACTGCAGTGGCAGTATCAATTGGAGGAGCACTGCAGCGGCAGTATCAATTGGAGGAGCACTGCAGCGGCAGTATCAATTGGAGGAGCACTGCAGCAGCAGCATCAATTGGAGGAGCACTGCAGCGGCAGCATCAAATTGGCAGAGCACTGCAGCGGCTGTATCAATTGGAGGAGCACTGCAGCGGCAGCATCAAATTGGCGGAGCACTGCAGCACCAAATTGGCGGAGCACTGCAGCATCAAATTGGCAGAGCACTGCAGCGGAGGCATCCAAATGGCAGAGCACTGCAGCGGCAGTATCAATTGGAGGAGCACTGCAGCAGCAGTATCAAGTAAAGCCAAACACTGCAGCAGCAGTATTAAATTGGCGGAGCACTGTAGCGTCAAGCGAAGCAATGCAGAATCAAGTGAAGTACTGCAGCAGCAGTCTCAAATTGGCTGGCACTGCAGCAGCAGTATCAAGCGAAGCACTGCAGCAGCAGTCTCAAATTGGCTGGCACTGCAGCAGCAGTATCAAGCGAAGCACTGCAGCAGCAGTCTCAAATTGGCGGGCACTGCAGCGGCAGTATCAATTGGAGGAGCACTGCAGCGGAAGTATCTAATTGGCGGAGCACTGCAGTGGCAGTATCAAATTGGCGGAGCACTGCAGCGGCAGTATCAAGTAAAGCCAAACACTGCAGTGGCAGTATCAAATTGGCGGAGCACTGCAGCGGCAGTATCAAGTAAAGCCAAACACTGCAGCGGCAGTATCAAATTGGCGGAGCACTGCAGCATCAAATTGGCGGAGCACTGCAGCATCAAGCAGAGCACGGCAGCATCAAGCGAAGCACGGCAGCATCGAGCGACGCACGGCAGCATCAAGCGAAACCCTGCAGCGGCGTTATCAAGTAAAGCCGAAAACCCTGCAGCGGCAGTATCAAATTGGCGGAGCCCTGCAGCATCAAGCAAAGTCCTGCAGCATCAAGCGAAGCACAACACTGCAGCAGCGGTATCAAATTGGCGGAGCACTGCAGCAGCGGTATCAAATTGGCGGAGCACTGCAGCAGTGGTAGCAAATTGATGGAGAACTGCAGTGGCAGTATCAAGTAAAGCATCTGAGGACCACCAACCCAGAAGTTTAATTTGATGGTCTGGCAGTCCTTTTGGGCTGCGGTGGTGGCTGCTCCAATGCGGAAGAAGTGAGATGAATACAAGTGAGCTTGGATACCAGAGTGGAGAAGGAAAGATATTGATATGGCTGGATAGGTGTCAGGAGATTGAAGATATGGATGAAATGGACGTTTTTTAAAATGATCAGTTTTTCTGCGTTTGATGAAGAAACGGATGGTGTCCTTGTTTAAAACTTAGTTTGGATGGATGGCCTTAGATTGGAAAAATGTAATGCCGCTGAGATGGTACTAGGTTGGATGGACTTAATCTGGTTGAGATATGAGATGAATGAAGAAATTGAAAGAAGGAAAAAGTTGGGAAAACTGGTTGTAGGAGGAATGGAATTGTTTAAAAGCTCTCCAAGCTGTCCAGTAGGATTGCAATGTTCTGGGTGAGATGGCATAAAATGCCAACGCTCGGAGCTGCAACGCTTGGAGCTGCTTTCTTTCTGCTCCATAAAGCCACTTTTGACAACAAGGTGTATTAAAATATATATATTTTTTTTACATTTCCTGAATAGTAGCAGTTCTACACTAACATACAATTTTCGCTGGTTTCAAACCACACCACGCTGGATATTACCTGCCATGGACACATATCCTTGGATAAACTCGGATTTAAACTCGGATAAATCCTTGGATAAACAAGGATGACTTGACAGCTGAGTGCGGGCATTTAACTCACGTTGGATGCATAAGTGTCACATTTGCATAGGCCATAATATTTGAATTCACGATTGGTTGACTGCCAAATTAAAATCATAACTCTTTCCCTGCCAGCGTTTTAAAAAAAAGTTACCGCCAGGGTTTTTGATCATTTTGTAATGAAAATGATCAAAAATGTAATGGCCCAAAGAATATTTTTTTAGCATGAATATTTGAGCATGCAATAGCCTATATCAAAAGAAAGAGCAGACCCTTTGCTTTTATTCTAGCTTCATGCATTCCTTTTTTATCAACACTTAAATATGGGTAAGTTTCATGAAAAAAAGCAACATTTTGAACAAAAAGCTGAGAAAATCACATCCAGATCAGATTCAGAGTGATGATCATTATACACCATACAACTATACAATTTGAAGAAAGAGAAAGTTAAAAAAATCAGAAGAGCGAAAACAAAAAGAATGATTAGATAAGGAACATTCTTTTGTTTATGATATATCATAAAGCTAGACCTTTAACGACAAGACATTTCCAAGCCTTGACATCATATCCAGGAGATAAGTCAGTAAATTTGAGTAAAATCACAAGCTTTGCTCATCCTGTGCGAATGCGCCATGCGAAATGCAGATGTATGTGTGTGTGTGTGTGTGTGTGTGTGTGTGTGTGTGTGTGTGTGTGTGTGTGTGTGTGTTTCTAATTCAAATGATAATACTAATCCCAGATAATACTAATCCTGTGACTTTAGTCTGGTATTTATGGTCTAGTCATAGCCAATACATCCTGTGCGTTACACTTCGTCTATTATAGCACAAGCGTTTTGCCAAATATTTTAAACACAAGTAAAAACTGAGCGCCCACATAGCTACAATAACCTTTAACCTGTAAGTTAATAAAAACTTAAATGTCTTAAATGTGACCATTCTAATGACGGACAACACACAAATCTCCAATATTCGCTGGTGAGAAAACTCTTAACTCCATTTAAGATTGATTTAGGAAAAATGTTGATATAACGACACATGCAATTGTCTGACTATACATAAAGCCACCTTTGACAACAAGGTTTGCACATTTGCATAGGCCGTATTATTTGAATGGTTTGACTGCCAAATTAAAATCTTAAACAGAACGATAAAATAACGTTATTAAAGGTCCCATGGCATGAAATTTTCATTTTATGAGGTTTTTCAACATTAATATGAGTTCCCCTAGCCTGAATATTGTCCCCAAGTGGATAGAAATGTTGATCGGTGTAAACCCGAGTTCTGGCTGTCTCTCTCTGCCTTTGAGAAAATGACAGGCCAGACGAGCCAATCCTGAAGTCTCCTGTTTTGACGTCCAAGCAGGAACGGTTACCTCCCTTTCCTCCGCCCAGAGAATCTGCCACGCCCATGCAAACGCTCGAGAGATCATTCCTTGTGAACGAGTGAATGCTGGCAGTTTCTCAGTGTTTGGATGTACAAATGAAAACAGAAGTCTTTTTTCAGTTCCTTCTGATCTGTGATCAGTAATTTCTGATGTGTAGCTAATTATTTATTATTCGTGCACACAATGCGGCTTCTCTCTCTCCAGACAGAACGGTGTTTTCTATCTTGTGAGTCAGTGTTTTTGTACGTCCTCGTCGCGTCTACCGGTTCTAAAATGTGCATACAGTCGTGAGTTTCTGCTCAACATCGGCCTCACACACGCCGAAGCTCGGGCTGCACTGGCCGTTGGCCTTCAACATCCCCGACCCCCAGTACTGCATCTGGCCCACAGCGGAGGCACCAAACGCGGCGTGAGATTAAGCAGAAGGGGGGTAAGTTAAGCGTGAGCATATTCGGGCTAGCCAGCCTAGCCCCACAATAAACTGGATACATTTGATTACTGCTGTTGTGTCTTTGTTTGCGCTGTGTACTCAACGCGCGTCACTGACGCTTTTATTTTATTTTAAAAATAATGCTATTATCAACACTTACTTTTAACTCGTTCATCTCGACAGCTGTAATGGTACTTTGCATGTGTTACAAAGTTGGTAATAATGATGAAGACAGGGTCGGTGTGACTGGGACTCGTGTTTATTCAGAACTCTCAGATACAAACACAATAAACTCACAGCGCTGACTGACAGCGCTCTCATAACTCAGTAGGTACTATAAATAACTTTGTTAGCGATCGCTGAGCTCCGTCTCTGGTACGTTAGTGATGTCCGGTTCGTGAACGATCTTTCTTTTGAACCGGTTCTATTTAGTGAACCGAACCAGTTCACCAAATCGGACTGAATCGTTCTAGATGTCAGCCAATCACAACAGTGGGCGTTTTTACTGAAGTCTCACAGCAGAAGTCTCTGCTGTGAAGTCTCAACGCCTCTTGAAGCAGGGCATTCAGCCACAGGGCAAACAGCAGTATTGAAAAAATGCCTTTTATTTCTAAATTATGACATTTTATGATGTAAAAGTCATACTAACAATATAAGTACACCTCAGGAAACATTATAAAATAATAGAAAAATGCCATGCCATGGGACCTTTAAACGGTTAATTTCAAATAAGTGTTTCTGTTCAGAATGTTTAAACTTGATTTAGCTTTTGTTTAATTTCATTAGTTTCCGGGTTTTGTTTTCGTTTCTTGAACCGGTTCGGAGCCCTGATGTAAACGTCTTTTTCATCTCGATTTATGTTTGAGTAACTAAATGAATTCTAGGCTGACTATTTAACTAACTATATTCTGATTATAAACTAATTATTGCACTATTGATCCTGTTAAAGCTACCTGAGAAAATTGAAAATACCGCCATGCCAACAAGTGATTTTTCCCTGGAAGTTTTCCAGCCGTCTTACGGATATTATTGCGGCAGTTTGTAAGAACGTTCTGTGCATATAGCGGATTCCCATTCATTTTGCAACTCATGGCCTGTCTCTTATATGTCTCTGCTTTGATGTACTGGCCTCCAGCCAAAAGTGCTGTGCACAGTGAACACCTGAGCCCAGATGCACCTCCACTTGATGAATTTAATAAATAATACACAGCTACAAAACAGAATTGTTGAGTGACCAAGCAAGGGAAAAGTACCCACGGAAAGGGAACCAATAAAAAAAAAAGAAAAAAGAAAGAACCAAGTTGAGAAAACAAAACATTTGGAAAAGGTCAGGATCAGATAAGTGCAATATAAAAGATGCCAGGTACAGAAAGACTGAATGTGAGACAGATGTTAGAAACACACATGCAGTCATGGCGTGGCGGCCCCAACTGTGTGCGAGAGCAGCTTCGCCTGTGGAGACATCGATCCACGTATTGACCGAATCCCCTCGCACCTGCCTTTATCTTACTACAGCTCAGTGAGACTCCCAGAGGAAGAATGACCAGCGAGAGGACAAAGAGTGTACGGCAGGAAGAACAGGTCTCCAGTAATTCATCACCTATCACAGGAGAACGCCGCTGATGCTCTTGACATTTAGTCGTTGACTCTACATACAGATGACACCCGCTGCAAAATATATATTCCTTTGTCATTTTCAGATAGGTAGGAAAGCAAATATGACTTTTGTGGCTAGAATTTGAGTAGAATTGTGCAAGATCCTTGAGCAGGTTTTGACTCTATGAAGCAAAACAGAGATGTGGATTCTAAAGGCTTTTGATTTGACCTCCACATGAAAACGTTGCAGATACTATCACGGATTGGGCAAACATACACTGTAAAAACACACCGTGACACATTTCATGAATGTGAGTTCATGAAATGTTACCGTCTTGCTCTTGGTGAATTAGAACTGAGACACTACTCTAAAACAGTGGTTGGCAACTGGACCAGAGGTCTTCAAACCTGCTCCTCGAGACCGACTGTCAGGAAAAGTTTATTTCCAACCTGCTTCAACACACCTGCCTGTGATTTTCAAGTGATCCTGAACACCTAGTCTGCGTCCAAAAGCTTAGGCAGTGACTTGTTGCCTCGCTGTCTTATCACCCACATGAAAAAAACCTGTATGGTTCATATACAGCGACTATATATCTTCCTTACTTAATTCAGCCAGAATGATCTTATGTGTTTTTGTAAGTCCAATATATGTCATACACAAAATCAGACCGTTTATGGCCACTTTCATACTAAAAAGCCCACATAAAACTTGTAGGGGATTTTTGGGTCATGTATGAATACTGTATTTTACATGTCAACAGTATGTAATGATGTATGGTATTAGAAGAAAATACCTAATATTCATATACAAATCATATAAACTGAATCATATGCTAGTCAAATTAAAATCATATAGGATTTATTTACATTTTGTGTCATTTGTTTATATGCATTTCTTTCAAACAGATTTCAGATATTTTAATAGGGAAATGGTGTGTTAGCTCTTCAAGCTTATATAATATACATATAAACTACATATAATTAGCATACATGATTTCAGTCAATATTACAATATCTCTGCACATACTAACCATACATGATTTCAATCAATATTACAATATCTCTGCACATACTAACCATACATGATTTCAATCAATATTACAATATCTCTGCACATACTAACCATACATGATTTCATTCAATGACATGCACAAATTTGTGATGGAAACACTTTTATTTCAACGCAAAATGAAACGCACTCAAATTATACTCCACATGAGTAACTGACAATTCCAACTTGATAGCAAACTGAACTTTGTTCGGGAAAAAAACAAAACACAAAACACAAAAAAAAAAAAAATATATATATATATATATACATTGAACACACTGTCATGGCCATCAATCAAAGATAATTAACGGATTAGTTCACCCCAAAATGAAAATGTGAAAGGACAAGACCCACCCACTTTTTACGATCAATGATATTGGATCCACTCACTTTTATCATCTCTAACATTCAGCACATGTGTGTTTACCTACCCCTAATCGATAAACACTTATTATTAAACACGTTAGACGCTTTAATTCCGCTTTTCTAATATTTTCTTCATTTTTATTGAAAATAAACGCCTTTCCGATCTGATATGTGATGGGAAAAGGGAAAGGGTTGAGTTTGGCGAAAGGCGGACTCGAACCGCGGGTCGATTTGTATCAAAACTAGATGCCGTGCATCTTACCCCTACACTACTGCCGCTTTCAATAATGTGGCGATTTCCGTAATTTTGTCTTTCCGGACTAAATGTTTAGCAAGCAAAGCGGTATATTTGTACTTAATGTAATTGGCATCTACTCCAGTAACAAAATTCTGAGGACCCACCCACATTTTTATTGCTTCCGACGCCCATGCACTGCACAATATGGTGTCTGAGGTAAATTTGGTAAATAATGCATTAGTCATTGTTGACATGAGTCATGTAAAAGGCCCTTTTTTACACATTTTAGTTTCCACCGTTGTCCAAAGAGTTGGAATAACTTCTAATCATTCTCTTTGGAGTGCAATCATAGATCAACACTTAGGGTACGTTTACACAACAACGATGTACTAAAAATTGAAACGTTTTTCCTTTGTGTTTTTCGCGCACAGAAGACAACATTAACAAAATGACCCCCATTCACACAGGTCTGCGAAAACGATTAAAAGCACTACATTTGTTGCCAGGCCAGTAGTTGGCGATGTCACTGTAAAGAAAAACTAGGCACCTATAGACTGAACACATAATACGCGTGCACAATGATTTGAAAATACGCATACACAATGAAAAATTTACGTTTTTGTAGTTTGTCAAAAAACTTACCTTTGAAACCGTTTTCAAAAGTTTGCATTTTAAGGCCCCCATAATACCGTTGTGTAAATGAATGGACAAAACACATAAAAAGTTTTCAATTTTTAGTTGAAAACTATATGTTGTGTAAACAGCCTCTTAATGTGGTTCAAACACAACTCTATCCCTTTCTCTATTGGCCTGGTGATACTGCTTTTCCACTGGGGCTGGTGCCAGAGTTAGTGCCAAATTTGGAACTAAGCTGCATTTTTCCACACAAAAAAATCCTGGATAAATTCCAAATCCTGGTTCTGGCCCCCAAAACATTGCTGGTGTCATCTCACTTACAAAACAAAAAAACCCAAACAGATTGCAGTGAAATGCAATCTCAGAATATTACGCAAACCTGCAATAATTAAATATATTACAATACATAAATATACTTTATGTATTTAATCTCACTTTATTTACAAATGTCTTTGCTGCTGCCCTTCAATGATCTCCTTCAACCATACTAATACGCAAAAATTACTTAAGATAAACTACATTTGTGTTTCAATAAAAATAAAAATAAATTGTTCAAGTAAGTGTGTGGAACTTTCTTCACCTATGTTTTATTCTTCTGCAATCCAGAATGGCAGCACAGAAAAGTTTGTTTGAGCTGCACCCTCTACTTTACAGCCGTGAATTTGCATTTCTTTCAGCGTGAGGATTATTCATTTCACTTTTGGTGTGAAAGAGCCTTTACAATTGCCAAAAATGTAACTTTTTTGTTGTTATTAAAAACAAACAAGCAAGCCCAGCCCAGCCCAGGCTACGCAAAAGTACTGTAACACATTACATTCCATAAAATAGTGTTGTAGTCAAGACCACCTAAACCGAGACCATGACAAGACCAAGACTTTGAAGGGTCGTGACCAAGACAAGACCAAGACTTTGAAGGGTCGTGACCAAGACAAGACCAAAACTTTGAAGGGTCGTGACCAAACAAGACCAAGACTTTGAAGGGTCATGACCAAGACAAGACCAAGACTTTGAAGGGTCGTGACCAAACAAGACCAAGACTTTGAAGGGTCGTGACCAAGACAAGACCAAGACTTTGAAGGGTCGTGACCAAGACAAGACCAAGACTTTGAAGGGTCGTGACCAAGACAAGACCAAGACTTTGAAGGGTCGTGACCAAGACAAGACCAAGACTTTGACGGGTCGTGACCAAGACAAGATCAAGACTTTGAAGGGTCATGACCAAGACAAGATCAAGACTTTGAAGGGTTGTGACCAAGAAAAGACCAAGACTTTGAAGGGTTGTGACCAAGAAAAGACCAAGACTTTGAAGGGTCGTGACCAAGACAAGATCAAGACTTTGAAGGGTCATGACCAAGACAAGACCAAGACTTTGAAGGGTCATGACCAAGACAAGATCAAGACTTTGAAGGGTCGTGACCAAACAAGACCAAGACTTTGAAGGGTCGTGACCAAGACAAGATCAAGACTTTGAAGGGTCTTGACCAAGTCAAGACCAAGACTTTGAAGGGTCGAGACCAAGTCAAAACCAAGACTTTGAAGGGTCGAGACCAAATCAAGACCAAGACCAAGTCAGGCCGAGACCGAGTCCAGACCAAGACCAGTGCAAGTCCCCACACTGCATGACACACATATGATAAAATGTGGAATATGCATATGATTGGGTTACGTCATGATTGACAGCTGAGATGCTTCTCTGAGTGAAGTTGTCTCTGAGCCACGGGATTTTTGGGAAGAGATTGGAGATTTAGCTTTAATTTCTAAATTTCCATAACTGTTTATTTACATAATTAATTGTTCTGCATCTGTGAGTGTGGGTGGGCTTTTGATATCAACACGACATTCACGACATTCTGCTCTCTACTGCGCGGACTCTGTCTCAAATCTGGGCAAGATGTCAGCGCCATATGATGTCAAGGCATTGAAGACGATGCGTCCATATTTTTTACGGCCTATGGTGGACAGAAACACCCAACTGACACTGACAAAGGGCCTGTGCTTTCTGCTTGTGTGTTTTTGTGAAAAGCGCTCACGCCCATTTTAAAACTTTAAATAAGTTGCATAAAAACACTAATCTTGCTGAGGTAGCCTATTAATCTAGACACAGTCCATTATGTCTTTAAGGGTTAGTTCACCCACAAATGAAAATAATGTCATTTATTACTCACCCTCATGCCGTTTCACACCCGTAAGACCTTCGTTCATCTTCAGAACACAAATGAAGATATTTGTGTTGAAATCCGATGGCTCAGTGAGGCCTGCATAGCCAGCAATGACATTTCCTCTCTCAAGATCCATTAATGTACTAAAAACATATTTAAATCAGTTCATGTGAGTACAGTGGTTCAATATTAATATTATAAAGCGACGAGAATAATTTTGGTGTGCCAAAAAAACTAAATAAGGACTTAGTGATGGTCGATTTCAAAACACTGCTTCATGAAGCTTCGGAGCGTTATGAATCAGTGTTGAATCATGATTCGGTTTGCGTGTCAAACTGGCAAACTGCTGAAATCACGTGACTTTGGTGCTCCGAACCGCTGATCCATACGCTGATTCATAACGCTCCGAAGCTTCATGAAAAGTGTAGTGTTTTTAGGTTTGTCAACAACGGAAAATAACTGATAATTCCATTCCCATTACTAATTTGACTTTGAGCCATTGATTTTCTGCATATTTCTCTCTAGCCAGTACTTGAGCCTGAAACCAGTGGAACTGAAGCTGGTAGTGTTATTAAATTCTGGCTTTAGAGGGGTCCTATAATGCCCCTTTTTACAAGATGTAGGTCTCAAAAATGTAAGTATAAAATAAGTCTCTCATGTCTCCAGAGTGAGTATGTGAAGTTTTAGCTCAAAATACCCCACAGATAATTTTTATAGCATGTTAGAATTGTCACTTTTTGAGGGTGCATGAGCAAAAACGCTCCATTTTTGTGTGTCCTTATGAGCTGCTGTTCCCGGCCCCCTTTCTAGAAGAGGGTGGAGCTTCAAGAGCTCGCGTTAACAGCTCCGATTGCCTCATAGAGACACGCACTGAAAATGTCAGAAACTGTTCAGCCTTTTATGTTGAAACCAGAGTCAGACAATGATGGAGAGACTCAAGAAGACAAGATTTCTGAATGGTTAGTTGATGAATTTATGTAGCTGATGTGGAGTAAACCATCTTCAAGTCATTGATTAGCATATTCTCTCATAATAATCTATTAATCACTAGTGTGGGAACTGTTGTAAGATCCTTCAGAGCCAGAGGTATAGTTTAGTTTAATTACGGTTACAACTTATGTTGTCATGCTTTTATGACGTTATTGCATTTGTGTTACGTACTGTATAGCAATAAATGTGAAAAGACGGATGTGACAGCTTGAGCAGACTCCTCATTGTAGTCCCTACCAGCCGTTTGTTGTAGTCCTTAAAGCTACACTGTGTAACTTTTTTTGTTTATTTTTAGCTAAAAACACTTAGTTCTTTCAAAAATATATGTGCTCATTAATGTATATTTACTTATTTCAAGTAATAAAGTATTCTCATAAGTTTATAATATGCCATTGAAAATACATACGGGTAAGGGGTTCGAATGGGGGTCGCCATGTTACCCCTCCATCTTGAAAGTACATTAGCCAAAGAGGGACATACCCGTAAATTCAAGCTTCGTCTTTCGCGTTTTAGCACTCAATGGCACCGTGTCGAATGTGAAGAGGGGGATTGCTTGAGACTGCTATATGAAAACCTGAAAGCCTTTTTGAAAGTCTGTTGCTGATGGAGGATCACTCTTATCCTCGAGGATATGTAACAGAGTCGCTGTACACTGCTCTGTCCCTCCTTGTAAAAACGGTCTGATGGTTTCCGGGTTCTATGAAGCCGGTCCCTCAAAAATACGCAATGGGCTCAGATTGGTTAGCTGGCCCAGTGTTGTGATTCGCTAACCGCCTAGTGCACGTTTGTCAGAAACATCACGCCCCCTACCTTTACCAGTAGACTGTGCTTTGGGTAGTATTAGAAACAATGGAATCAATAAAACCATACCAATTTGAGCCCGAATCGGACCCAGACAATTTTAGTGAAGATGATCGAGCAGAACCTGTTCAGTCCTCAAGAGTAAAGACTGCGGATCTATAGTGATCGCTACTGAATGGCACTGTTACTTTTGTATTTTTAGAACGATTATAGCCAAATATCTGTCGCAAGAACTATTAACCCAAAACGAACACTAAACATTGGCTTTACTATAGAAGCCAAATCAAACACAGAACCATGTTTAGCATGCATGTAGATAAACAATACATAAAAGCTCTAATCAAAGAATAATTTACACTAATGCCAAGTTCGCTGTTGAGACTTAAAAAAGTTTGTAACGTTAGGCGTTTGTCAGATAACGTTAAGTATGAATGAACATTTAACAAACTGGTTTGCAGAGCCAAACAGCGTTGTCATCTGTTTACTTCCTTGCTACAACATACAATTAACAATACGAACTATTACAGGAAAACACATCGACGGAAAATAAATCATACTTACAGGTTGTGGCCCGTAAACCGCTTCTGTTTTTAAATCCATCTTTCAGGACAAGCCGTTGTGCGAATCCTGCATTGAACTCGCGAAGATTGTGGAAGCTTTCCTCGTGAAATGTGCAGCACAGAGAGCAAGATTTGGGTAATAATTATGAGGGACAGAGTTAAAAAATACATTTTAACCATTGATCCCTAACTCCCCCGTCCCTAGGAAGGCTGAACAAAGTGGACCTGCAATCCAGATGAAAATAACACGTTTCGTCTGCATTGCGGCAACAACATTAGGCACATTTGGTACACTCTAAAAAAGGATGTGTTAAAAACAGCACAACCTGTGTTATGGCATCTACGCTAATGTTAGTCTCTCTGTTTATCCTGAGGTTTACGGTAGTCAGCTGGATCTGGGCCTGCAGAGACCGGGTCAACTAGACTCTCCTCTGTGACGGCCTCATCAACATGACATCCTCAACAAGCCCATCTCCTGCGTGATGATCTTCAACCAGATGGAACTGGACAAATATTCTGCATGTTCCGATCTATTATGACTTCTGACCTGTAATGTTTGCCTGCCATAATCATACACTGTTTGTTCGTTGGCCAGAGGAGAACTGAGCCTGGTTTCTCCCAAGGTTTTTTCTCCATTCTGTCACCTGATGGCGTTTTGGTTCCTTGACTCTGTCGCCTTTGGCTTGCTTAGTTGGGGACACTACAGTAAATATTCAACTAAATTACTGATCCGCCCACATTGACACTATATGATTACCGAACTAAGCCGGATGACATCACCGTTTCCTCCAGAGCGGCTGTAGAGCCGAATCAAATTCTATTGCATTATTTTCCTGTTAACACTGTGAAGCTGCTTTGAAACAATCTCCATTGTAAAAAAACACTTTATAAATAAAGATGACTTGACTTATTTCTTAATACACCTGTGTCTAGTTAAAGACAACATATTTTGTGTTAGTTTTAACTCATGCAGTGTGTTATTCTTCTTAACACAGACAGTGTGTTAAAATATTTTACACACTAAGCATGTTTTTTTTTTTATATATATATGTATTTATTAAAACTTGACTGGTACATTTACATGAAGTCAATATTCACATAGACATTTCATACACATTTTAAACATATTTATATTTTGTATATAAACTGAAAATCCCGTACCAGTAAGCACGAGAGGTTGCTGTGTAAACACACCTTGACCGTCTAAAAATTTCACAAACAACAATAAAATATATATTTTTAATAGTTTCTAATAACAAATAAACCCAAATACATGACATATGAGCATTCAAGTCGTCCACCGGTGAAAAAGAGGCACTAATTTGCTTAACAACTTGCTGAGTGAGGTAGGCAGCAATGTGATTGGGTAACAATAAACACATTTTGTGTTGGATACAGTGTTGTTTTCCTTGTATTTCTTTTTTTTTTTTTTTTTTTTTACACACACATTCAACATAAAATTACACAACATATGTTAAAATAGCCCAACACAAATTTTTTTTTTGTGTGTAGAATTCTCCAAAACCTACAACTCCCACAATGGATGCTTGGCTGCCTCCCATCGTGAGCTCCAATGAACTGAGATACTGGGTCAACTCTCAGGCAAAGGTGTTCCTAAAGGTAGGTGAGAGAGGAAGATCAACTAGATCATATCACGTGGTCTCATGGAAAATGGGGTTCTAGTGTGAAAGTGCCATTACATTGTAAGTGAATCTTGATTAAGGTCTTTCAGCACATGTAAGTGTGTATGTGGTGTGTAGTAGTGGTTAAGGCCGCTTCAATCCCAGCAACGAGTGAGCCATGAGGCATCACTATTGTGCCCTTGAGAAAGGCACTTAACCCCAGGTTGCTCCAGGGGAATTGTCCCTGTAATAAGTTCATGTGCTGTTCTATGGTGACATTGCGTGAAAGTGACGGAAACTAATTCTGCGGGCTCTGGCCATGAGGCAATAAATAAAGATTCTAATCTGTTTTATATAGTAGTGCCACTGTGAGAACTGGAGCTAAACAAGCTGCTGGCAGTCGTGAGAAATCATGAGGAAAGGAGGAACAAAAGAGAGCAATAAACCAACAACAACAAAAAATGCTCTAAAAATCCTCTCAGTTTAAAAAAAAAAAAAAAAACAGTTAAAGGTTTCTGGCATTTTGCATTTTCCTGTCTTATGTTTTACTTCCTGAACTCTGCAATGATTTGACATTAAAGGGATAGTTCACCCAAAAATGAAAATTAGCCCATAATTCACTCACAAGTAGGCCTGCACAATAAATCGTTATAAAATCGTGATCTTGATTCACCCTGTTCACGATTTAATTTTTAAATGACTTCGATTTAAAATTTTTGAAAGGACCGCTCCCACAAAGTTCAGGGCTTCACCCTCAGCCAATGACAAAGCGTCTTTTAGTCACGCATTTCACCCTCAGTTAATATAATTCCAAGGATTATAAAAAGAAGATATGCGCTAAAACTAATCAGTGATTGTTGTAAAAGGCAGGACGTGTTTGGTGATAAAAAGAGCCACAGAAGAGACGCTGTTTCCAACTTCAAGATGGCTTGTGTGTGCGTGTGTGCGCGCGCGCTGTGTGAAACGGACCGACTTGCACATTATACATAGGCTTCATGTGCGCGTCTAAATCATCAAATTGGCTACACAACACTTATGGTGCGTTCACACCGGACGCGATTCGCGCAAGTGATTTACATGTTAAGTCAATACAGAGATGCGAAATGGCATTCTGCTGCACGATTTGTGCGATTGAGGCAGCGCGAATGACGCGAATTGAGCGTTTTGAACGCGAATCGCTCAAATTGAAAAATCTGAACTTTGGCGGATATTTCGCGCCGCATTAACCAATCACGAGCTTGCTCTAGTAGTGGCGCATTTACAAGCGGAGGCAGAAATCCGAACAACAATGGAGGACAAGATAATCGTGGCTTCTTGTGGATACCCGGAGCTGTATGATACATCATCCTATCACTGCAGGAACAGGAATAAAAGGAATAAAGGAATAAAAATTATCTTGCTTGGAAGAAAGTGAGTTATTGTGAGCCATTTCACAACGAGACAGGAGCAGAAAAAAGGGCCAGAGCCAGCGGCAAATGTGAGAAGGACTAGCCGAGGAAAGGCGGGTCTAGCCGGGTAAACGAGCGTGGAATGTCACTGATCCCCTGGATCTCACAACTCCGAAAACGCCAGATAAAATGCTCAAATAGGCACTCTTTTTATAAATTAACTACAGATTTGAGCTTTAAACAACTATATTATCGCCTGAAAAAGTCTTTAAACTACGTTTTGTCACACATTAATAGTAGTATTTTTTACAAAAAAGACGTCAAGTGACCGAGACGAGCTGGCTCATCTAGGCTCATATAGAAGCCCCTCCCATGACGCGAATTCGCGTCTGTTGTGTAGTTGTCACACGCGAATTTCACACGCGGTTCGCGAGAATGAAGCGAGTAAACTCAAAATGTTCAAGCGTCCACCTTCTGCGCAGTCATGTAGGATCAGGAAGGGTCCGTCCCCAAACTGTTCCCACAAAGTTGGGAGCATGAAATTGTCCAAAATATCTTGGTATGCTTAAGCATTAAGAGTTCCTTTGACTGGAACTAAAGGGGCCAAGCCCAACCCCTGAAAAAACAACCCCACACCATAATCCCCCTCCACCAAACTTTACACTTGCACAATGCAGTCAGGCAAGTACCGTTCTCCTGGCAACCGCCGAACCCAGACTCGTCCATCGGATTGCCAGACAGAGAAGCGTGGTGGTCTGTAGCTATTGACTCTCTCTCTACCGTCAACCTATCACGGTACCACGCTTCAGTTCACTGAGCTCCTGAGAGCGACCTATTCTTTCACAAACGCCACTTCAAAACCACCGTCCGGTGTGAACGCCACATTAGACTATGCCAAAATGATCGGATTGGAGAGCAGTCACTTAAACACAGTTTATGTCTTAAATGGCCGTAAATGGTTTGGAGAAATGGGAGAATATGATATTATTAGTTCTGCATTCGGTCTTAAAGGGGCAGCGTCTAATAAACCTGCTGACGATTGAGCCATTAATGCGAATCAAACAAAAGGCAAAGAGAAAATATGCCATACCCACATAACTCCAGTAGGAGCAAGGAAATAACAGAAGCCATTGCTTATCATCTAGCAAAAGATATGGTTCCAATATACGTAGAACGTGACGGATTTCAAAAGATGATCCATACATTGGACAAATGCTACTCAATACCATCCTGCAACTATTTTGAATGTTGTATGACGTTTCAATTAGCCTATTTAGAGCCATATTCAGTGCAGTCCATTAAATTTCTATTTTTGGTAACCTCGTTGAATTGCTAGTTGAATGCTAATTGTACAAAAGTCAAGTAGTTAAAGAGTTTTTCTTCTTTATTCATTGGAGCCTCTATGCTTACAGGCTTGTGGTGATGTGCAATTTTCTATGTGCCAAAACAAATATTTTTTGTACCGCCAATTTAGTTTTGTCATGGTTCATGTATGCAATAAAACATTACACTTCATGAGAAAAAAAAATCGTTGCAGAGAATCGTGATATCAATTCTAAGCTAAAAAATTTGTGATTCATATTTTTCCCAGAATCGTGCAGGCCTACCCTCAAGTCATCCTAGGTGTATATGACATTCTTTGTTCAGACGAATAAAATCTGAGTTATATTACAAAAGTCCAGGCTAATCCAAGCATTAGAATTGTATTCATAGTTGCTCTGTTTTTGAAGTCCATAAAAAGTGCATCTGTCCATCAAATAACTGCTCCACGCGGCTCTGGGGTGTTAATAAAGGCCTTCTGAAGCGAATCGATGCGTTTGTGTAAGAAAAATATCCATAATTAAAACTATATCAAGTAAACTTTCGGCCGACCTCCTTCCCTGTTCAATTTATGGAAAAATTGTTGAAAGTTCCCCTGCCGATCGAAAGACTAACGTGACCAGGTAGGCTCGTCATGACGTCACGTACGCATCTTGAGTTTCACTTTCAACATTCAACACTTTTCCACGGAAGGCGGTCGGCCAAAAGTTTACTTGATAAAGTTTTAAATATAAATATTTGTCTTTCACAAACGCATCGATTCGCTTCAGAAGGCCTTTATTAACACCCCAGAGCCGCGTGGAGCACGTTATTTGACGGACAGATGCACTTTTAATGGACTTCAAAACAGAGCAACTATGAATCAAATTCTAATGCTTGGATTAGCCTGGACTTTTGTAATATAACTCAGATTTTATTCGTCTGAACGAAGAATGTCATATCGCAATTAAAGGGTTAGTTCACCCAAAATTGAAAATAAAGTCAGTAATTACTCACCCTCATGTTGTTCCAACCATGTAAGACCTTCGTTCATCTTCGGAACATAATTTAGTATATTTTTGATGAAATCTGAGAGCTGTCTCACTCCTCCATAGGCTTTCAGAGGGACTGAAACTTGATGGCCCAGAATAGTAAGTAAAAACGTCATTTAAGGAGTCCAAATAACTACAGTGGCTCTGTATTAAGTCTATCATGCGACGAAAATACTTTTTGAGCGGAAAAACAACAAAAATAACGACTTTATCCCACTATTATTGTTGTTCAATTTGAGCCTCTGACGCCACGACGCATGCGCGAAAACGGCGTTCTTCTTCTACTACTACTGATCTCAGTTTTTGCGCATGCGTCGTGGCGTCAGAGGTGTGCGTTACGGATGGTAATGATTGTACGTTACGGATGGTGTAGGGAAGATCGTTCCACCAGCTGGGAACGTTGAATGAAAATGTTCTGGAAAGGGATTTTTTCCCCCTCTGTGATGGTACCAGAGGGGGAAAAAATCCCTTTCCAGAACATTTCGGTCAAATATTCGGCCAAAATGATATTCGGCCAAAATGATTCTTGTCACTCTATAAAATTTAGGTTTGAATTACTGTAGTCATATAGACTATTTTATCGATGTTTTTACCTTTCTGGGCCTTGAAAGTGGTAATTAAATGGCTGTCTATGGGGTGTCAGAGAGCTCTCGGATTTCATCAAAAATATCTTCATTTGTGTTCTGAAGATGAACGAAGGTCTTACGGGTTTGTAATTATTGACAGAATTTTCATTTTTGAGTGAACCAACCCATTAAATGTTTACCTCATGAACACAAGATCAAATTAACGTCTATTGTTCTTTAAGTTAAGTTATGGTTTATTTTTCTCTTTTCTTTAACGTAATCAGCTATTCCTGGAAAAAAGAAACGTCTAAAAAGGAGTCTGTCCCTTGAGGGAAAAGGAAAAATATTATAATCTGTCATCTAGCTCATTAATATGCAAATTGAATCCTGTTTAGTCAGTCATTTTACCATGCGAGTAAGGTTGTTATATGCCACATCATATTTGTAGAGATGTAGAAAACATAACATTGATGCCTTTTCAATTTGAATATTAATGAGGTTTAAATCATTTGCTGCTCTTCCAGATTTAACAGGTTCTTGCATTTATTAAAGTGTACACAACAAACATCTTCGTAAGATAGATCTTCAAACAGGGCAAGCAATTCTGGGACAGACCAAATCCTATTTGGAAGAGTTAAATGGCTCTGTCTTTGAAATGAATAATGCATTGACAGTGCAAATCAAAATATGCACTGAATCTTAGAGTGAAAGACCATGAAAACCAAAAGCCACTCGCAAGTTCAACAAATACACAACAAATATGAGAACCTCAAAAGGTCAATAAAGAAAATTGGGCATGCAGATTTAGGTAAGCACTAAACCGTACAGATTTTCTTGGATGTTGATCCAAATGGGAGCTGTGATTTTGATACAGGTGACTGTAAAACATTATTGGTACAGTTAAAGACACTGTCATTTAAGTTTGAAGCAATTTTAACGTGTGTGATTGCGCAACAATTTGGGAGGGAGGGATTTTGCACCCAATTCAACTAACAAGATAACATCAAATTATTAGAGGTAAATTTACTTCATAACTCACAAACTCTTCTGACCAACAAGTCATTTTTATTGACCTTTAATACTATAGTATAGTACTCGGGTACAAAAAGTCAAAAGGTGAAGAAACAGGGTTATCCCCAGGTTGTCTGGTGTGTAATGGGAAACAAGTGAATGGTAATAACATCTATAATGAGTATAATTAAATACCTGCAGTGCTATGCTATGCCTGCAGAATAGTTATTTTGTTAGAATTCAATAAACAAATAAATTGAATAATAAAATAATAATAATTACCAAAAATATAATATTTATCTCTGTCATACATTCTGTCAGCTTGGCAGGAAGACAAGTAGAATATATATATTCATTTTCTCATTCTTTTTAACGCAATATTGACAGATTATTATTATTTTTTTACTTGACTTTATGCATCTGCTGGTCTGATCGTCAAAATTAAACTAGGGCTGAATCCGAAATCACCCCCTATACCCTCAACCAGGGCATTATTTCAAGAGACAGACATTTGTAGTGGTGTCCGAAACCATAGTGGACGTTATTGAGTGAGCTCATCCAATCCCACATTGCACCACAATAACAAGTACACACAACGGCTGTCCGACTTCACTCACTCGTTTTCATTCACCCTTCAACTGTATTAGTGGACTAACGTAGGGAATAGTGAATGAGGGTTTAGTGGCGAAATTACCTTCAATAACCCACGTGCAAAGAACACGCTGGTCCAATAACTTCCTCTGAGGTTTATCGAACAAGGAAATGTAGTTTTTCATTGCTCGCGTCTTTAGCACTGTTACCTGTCAGACCCACTTGAATTTGAACTATTCATGTTGTAGCTGAATTAAATGAGGAGAAATCCAGAGAACTTGTCATTCGTCGTCTCCTACGCTACTTATTTTCCTACCGCTGCAGAGCAGGCGCTCATGGACTCCATTTCCCATCATCCCAAGCTGCTTTGGCTCTGTTCGCAGCAAGCGACATGTCAACAAACACCAAAGTCACACACTGGAGTGAATCTGGGCTGTAACAGTTATCACAGCATGATCGGTAAGCCCATATTTTTTAACAGATATATATGGCTGCCCGTAGGCTATAGTAACTAAGTCTTTATTTCCATCTGAAACAGATGTCATACCGGTGGTGGCGTCATTTGACATTGTAGGCTACCTTCACATGACAGCTCACTGCTGCCGCATTATATATTGTAACACAATATCATCGTGTAATCATATAAACAGTTGTAAAATACATCTCAATGTAAAGCTATGGGCTGCAGGTTGCGTCAAACTACGTGAATTCAAAGAAATGTGAAGGGGAGTGTTGACAAATAATAGGAACTTTTTCACCATCAAGATTTAAGGTTAAATACTGCTGCTGCTACTACTACTACGTCTAATAATTATAACAGGAGGGTAGTTTTTACTCTTTTACTCTTTTTCTTATAATTCAGGTGAGTTTTGGAAGTCAGTTTATTTACAGACACCTTAAAATATCTATGAAATACAAAACAATTCAAGAAAGAGCACAAATTATAAGGTAACAGAAATATCCAATATTTTTTTAATCTATAATTCAATTCATAAATTGTATAAACATAGGCCTATAGCATACATAACAATTGCCCTAATATGATTGTATAGCCTACCTGATATTTACACAAAGCCATTTAGTTAAAAATGCACCTTGAGTAGTGCTGAGCATATGTCGGTGTGATTTTATTGTGTGCATTTTCTTACCAAACAGCTGCTAAAATTAATGATATTAAAATTTGGATTTAGAGGACATCATTTACAAAAAAAGTACCATTTAACCCCTACGGGTCTGAGGCAGTTTTTGGGCCCTTTAGAAGTTTTGACATGCTCTGACATTTGTGCATTTTTCAGTTGCTTATAAACATATTAATGGCAAAAGTGTAATTACACTGTATTCAGCACAAACTGGGCTACCATAAAGTGAGCAAACAACAATTTGTGTCAAACCATTACAGAGATACCGTATGGCTTTTAAGAAATCTTTCATGTGTGACATGAAGACATGACATTGCTCATATAGTGTATGTATATATATATATATATATTCTCAGTTTTTCATCTATCTATCTACAACCCCAAATCAGAAAAAGTTGGGACAGTATGGAAAACGCAAATAAAAAACAAAAGAAGTGATTTCTAAATTTACTTTGACTTGTATTTCATTGCAGACAATTTGAACACAAAATATTTCATGTTTTGTCTGGTCAACTTCATGTCATTTGTAAATATGCATCCTTTCCTGTCATTCAGACCTGCAACACATTTAAAAAAAAGTTGGGACAGGAGCAATTTAGGGCTAGTAATGAGGTAAAATGGTTAAATAATGATGTGATTTGAAACAGGTGATGTCAACAGGTGATTTGGTACAAAAGCAGCATCCAAGAAAGGTCTAATCCTTTAGGAGCAAAGATGGGCCGAGGATCGCCAGTTTGCCAACAAATACGTGAGAAATTTATTGAAATGTTTAAAAACAATGTTCCTCAAAGAAAGATAGGAAGAGATTTGGATATTTCACATTCAACAGTGCATAACATAATTAAAAGATTCAAGGAATCTGGAGGAATTAGTGCGTAAAGGACAAGGGCGCAAGCCTAAGCTGAACAACCGTGATCTCCGATCCCTCAGGCGGCACTGCATCAAGAATCGTCATTCATCTATAAGCGATATCACCACATGGGCTCAGGACTACTTTGGCAAACCTTTGTCAAGTACCACAATACGTAGTTACATCCACAAATGCCAGTTAAAACTGTACTGTGCCAAAAGGAAGCCCTATGTTAACAGTGTCCAGAAGCGCCGGCGACTTCTCTGGGCTCGGAGGCATCTGGGATGGACCATCACACAGTGGAAACGTGTACTGTGGTCAGATGAATCAGTATTTCAGGTATTTTTTGGGAGGAATGGACGCCGTGTGCTCCGGACCAAAGAAGAAAAGGATTATCCAGACTGTTACCAGCAACAAGTCCAAAAGCCAGGGTCTGTCATGGTATGGGGTTGTGTCAGTGCCCTTGGCAAAGGTAACTTGCACTTCTGTGAAGGCACCATTAATGCTGAAAAGTACATAGAGATTTTGGAGCATAATATGCTGCCTTCAAGAAGACATCTTTTCCAGGGACGTCCATGCATATTTCAACAAGACAATGCAAAACCACATTCTGCACACATTACAAAGTCCTGGCTGCGGAGGAAGAGGGCACGGGTACTTGACTGGCAATAGAGAATGTGTGGCGCATTTTGAAGCGCAAAATGCGACAACGAAGACCGTGCACTGTTGCCCACCTTAAGACTTGTTTGCAGGAAGAATGGGACAAAATTACACCTGAAACACTTCATCACTTGGTGTCTTCAGTCCCTAAACGTCTTTTAAGTGTTGTGAAAAGGAATGGCAACATTACAAAGTGGTAAATGCTTTACTGTCCCAACTTTTTTTTAAATGTGTTGCAGGTCTGAATGACAGGAAAGGATGCATATTTACAAATGACATGAAGTTGACCAGACAAAACATGAAATATTTTGTGTTCATATTGTCTGCAATGAAATACAAGTCAAAGTAAATTTAGAAATCACTTCTTTAGAAATCACCATTTTTTTTGCGTTTTCCATACTGTCCCAACTTTTTCTAATTTGGGGTTGTAGTTTTTAAGTTATTATTTTATTGTGTCACTAAGCATGCTTTATTATTTTACTTAATTTGTTCAGTTCTTTATGGAAATCAAAGCAATTTTGTGAACAGCCATTAAACATAATTATCCCCTGGTTTCACAGACAATGTTTAAGCTAGTCCCAGACTGAAATGCACATTTGAGCTGATTTACCTGAAAGAAACTTGCACCGATATATCTTAAAATATGTCAGTGCCATTATTTTGTCTCATGATGCACAGCTGTAATGTTTGTTTATAAGGCACGTTTAAAAAAGCTACTTAAATGTCGTAGTTGAATTAAGGCCTAATCCTGTCTTAAAATGATAGTTCACCCAGAAATGAAAATTCAGTCATCATTTACTCACCCTCGTGTCGTTCCAAACCCGTAAGACTTTTGTGTATCTTCGGAATCTTTTTAGTCCACATTTTCTGAAGAGACTCGATTGCTTTATATGATGAACAGATTTAATTTAGACTTTTATTCATGGGCGTCGGAAGCAAAAAAAAATGTGGGTGGGTCCTCTCTCAGAAACTTTTTACTGGAGTAGATGCCATTTACATTAAGTACAAATATACTGCCTTGTTTGCTAAACGTCTGGTTGGGCAAGACAAAATTAAGGAAAACACTGTATCAATAGCCACGTTTCTATTACCCTTCAAATTGAAAAAAGCTTTTTCATTCTTGTGTTACACAGCACGTTTGAGCTTCAGCGAGAACCAATGAGGTTCATTCTTGTGTTACACAGCACGATTGAGCTTCAGCAAGAACCAATGAGGTTCATTCTTGTGTTACACAGCACGATTGAGCTTCAGCAAGAACCAATGAGGTTCATTCTTGTGTTACTCAGCACGTTTGAGCTTCAGCAAGAACCAATGAGGTTCATTCTTGTGTTACTCAGCACGTTTGAGCTTCAACAAGAACCAATGAGGTTCATTCTCGCGTTACTCAGCACGTTTGAGCTTCAGCAAGAACCAATGAGGTTCATTCTCACGTTACTCAGCACGTTTGAGCTTCAGCGAGAACCAATGAGGTTCATTCTCGCGTTACTCAGCACGTTTGAGCTTCAGCGAGAACCAATGAGGTTCATTCTCGTGTTACGCAGCACGTTTGAGCTTCAGCAAGAACCAATGAGGTTCATTCTAGTGTTACGCAGCACGTTTGAGCTTCCTCAAGAACCAATGAGGTTCATTCTAGTGTTACGCAGCACGTTTGAGCTTCCTCAAGAACCAATGAGGTTAATTCTTGTTACGCAGCACGTTTGAGCTTCAGCAAGAACCAATGAGGTTCATTCTAGTGTTACGCAGCACGTTTGAGCTTCCTCAAGAACCAATGAGGTTCATTCTCGTGTTTCGCAGCATGTTTGAGCTTCAGCAAGAACCAATGAGGTTCATTCTCTTATTATGCAGCACGTTTGATCTTCCTCAAGAACCAATGAGGTTCATTCTCGTGTTACGCAGCACGTTTGAGCTTCAGGAAGAACCAATGAGGTTCATTCTCGTGTTACGCAGCACGTTTGAGCTTCCTCAAGAACCAATGAGGTTCATTCTTGTGTTACGCAGCACGTTTGAGCTTCAGGAAGAACCAATGAGGTTCATTCTTGTGTTACGCAGCACGTTTGAGCTTCCTCAAGAACCAATGAGGTTCATTCTAGTGTTACGCAGCACGTTTGAGCTTCCTCAAGAACCAATGAGGTTCATTCTTGTGTTACGCAGCACGTTTGAGCTTCAGCAAGAACCAATGAGGTTCATTCTCGCGTTACGCAGCACGTTTGAGCTTCCTCAAGAACCAATGAGGTTCATTCTCGTGTTTCGCAGCACGTTTGAGCTTCAGCAAGAACCAATGAGGTTCATTCTAGTGTTACGCAGCACGTTTGAGCTTCCTCAAGAACCAATGAGGTTCATTCTCGTGTTACGCAGCACGTTTGAGCTTCCTCAAGAACCAATGAGGTTCATTCTCGTGTTACGCAGCACGTTTGAGCTTCAGCAAGAACCAATGAGGTTCATTCTAGTGTTACGCAGCACGTTTGAGCTTCCTCAAGAACCAATGAGGTTCATTCTCGTGTTTCGCAGCATGTTTGAGCTTCAGCAAGAACCAATGAGGTTCATTCTCTTATTATGCAGCACGTTTGATCTTCCTCAAGAACCAATGAGGTTCATTCTCGTGTTACGCAGCACGTTTGAGCTTCAGCAAGAACCAATGAGGTTCATTCTCGTGTTACGCAGCACGTTTGAGCTTCCTCAAGAACCAATGAGGTTCATTCTTGTGTTACGCAGCACGTTTGAGCTTCAGGAAGAACCAATGAGGTTCATTCTTGTGTTACGCAGCACGTTTGAGCTTCAGCAAGAACCAATGAGGTTCATTCTCGTGTTACGCAGCATGTTTGAGCTTCAGCAAGAACCAATTAGGTTCATTCTCGTGTTACGCAGCACGTTTGAGCTTCAGCAAGAACCAATGAGGTTCATTCTTGTGTTACGCAGCACGTTTGAGCTTCAGCAAGAACCAATTAGGTTCATTCTCGTGTTACGCAGCACGTTTGAGCTTCAGCAAGAACCAATGAGTTTCATTCTCGTGTTACGCAGCATGTTTGAGCTTCAGCGAGAACCAATGAGGTTCATTCTCGTATTACGCAGCACGTTTGAGCTTCAGGGAGAACCAATGAGGTTCATTCTCGTGTTACGCAGCATTGCTGTCAATGGAGGGACTGAAATCTCTCAGATTTTATCAAAAATATCTTAATTGGTGTTCCGAAGATGAACAAAAGTCTTGCAGATTTGGAACGACATGAGAGTAAGTAATTAATGACAGAATTGTAATATCCCTTTAGGGGATGAACTATCACTGTCTGTGAAACCAGGCCCATATGGAGTTGGATTGTACCATAATTTCTGGTAAAAACTTTCTCTCATGTATCTTTCAGCAGATGTTTTCACAAAGCAAAATTCTTTTGTCCTTTTTAGGTGTCTCGCATAATTTTCAGACCCGTCATATTCCACTTCCCTGTGCCTACATAGATTATCTGTGAAAAATGTTATCAATGTTGAATCTGAAATATCGTTAAAAAAAAAAATGTGTTAGAGCTTCTCGTCTGAGTCTGCCTTTGGACTGCTGGGCTCTGAAAGAAGACGTATTGATTGTGTCTTTTCGAGTGTCTCGATACGGGGCTTGCTGATCCCCGCGAGACAGGGATTTGGTTTGAGTGAACTGACTGGCGCTTGTCTGGCAGAATGAGCATGAATCAAGCAGCACGCCTCCACCCTCAGGCACAGCATCTCCTGCTATTGGAACAATATCTGTGCCAATAGTCATGTCACGTAAGCTTGTTTTTATATTGACTGAGCTGTGAGGGGAACTGACTCTTGTCCCACCAGGCTTGAATTGGATGCAACAAGCTTATAGTGAGCATAACATATCCTGCATCTTTTTAAGGTTCAAATGCTGCACTCCATATCCAGGCTTCAATTCAGAATACCGAGCTGAACAACCAAATGTTCTTATGACAGCCTGCAACATAATTACTTTTGACATATTTGACATTTTAGCTTTTACTCAAGCAATTCTTTCAGGGTGAGGTGTCTCTCAAGAGCACAATGGTTATAGTTCATGTCATGATCATAAAGTTCAACACAATTCATTTACTCAACTCTATCTGTGAAATGCAAAAGGAAACGTTCCAATGTCTGAGCTTCTTTTGTCCATTCCAGGAAAGTCAATGGTGGTTTATACTGTCAAAATGACAAAAAAGCACCATAAAAGTATCATAAAAATAGTCTATACGACTTGTACATTACAGTGTTTCCCCTACCATTGTTTTGGAGGGGCCGCCCGCCCTCCCAAAACGAGCCCCCGTCCCCTCCGAATGAATGACAAATATTATTTGCCCGATGGTCCAGTGCCAGCGTGAAAGACACTCAGGCCAATGCTGCATCTTCACGGAAACTGATCATTTGTGCATTTTTAAGCCTTGCCAATTTAATTATTCAAGCTCACATTGACGAGAAAGTGTCTCTCAGTTTGCCCAGACTTCCCTCTCCCTAGACACTTCCTCTAGCTCTTCCGGGGGGATACCGAGGCGTTCCCAGGCCAGCTGGGAGACATAGTCCCTCCAGCGTGTCCTTGGTCTTCCCCGGGGCCTCCTCCCGGTTGGACATGCCCGAAACACCTTCCCGGGAAGGCGTTCAGGAGGCATCCGGAACAGATGCCCGAGCCACCTCAGCTGTCCCCTCTCGATGTGGAGGAGCAGCGGCTCTACTCCGAGTTCCTCCCGAGTGACTGAGCTTCTCACCCTATCTCTAAAGGAGTGCCCAGCCACCCTGCGGAGAAAGCTCATTTCGGCCGCCTGTATCCGGGATCTTGTCCTTTCGGTCATGACCCAAAGCTCATGACCATAGGTGAGAGTAGGAACGTAGATTGACCGGTAAATCGAGAGCTTCGCCTTGCGGCTTAGCTCTTTCTTCACCACGACAGACCGGTACATCGACCGCATTACTGCAGAAGCTGTACCGATCCGTCTGTCAATCTCCCGTTCCATCCTCCCCTCACTCGTGAACAAGACCCCTAGATACTTGAACTCCACTTGAGGCAGGAACTCTCCACCAACCTGAAGTGGGCAAGCCACCCTTTTCCGACTGAGGACCATGGCCTCGGATTTGGAGGTGCTGATCCCCATCCCAGCCGCTTCACACTTGGCTGCAAACCGTCCCAGTGCATGCTGAAGGTCCTGGTTAGAAGGGGCCAACACGACAACGTCATCCGCAAAGAGCAGAGACGAAATCGCCTCCATGAACTGCCACCTTTATGTGGTGGAGGGGTTTGAGTACCCGAATGACCCTAGGAGCTACGTTGTCCGGGGCTATATGCCCCTGGTAGGGTCTCCCAAGGCAAACAGGTCCTAGGTGACGGGTCAGACTAAGAGCAGTTCAAAAACCCCTTATGATTATCTAAACATGCAATATATCAAAAGGAAGAACAGACCCACTGTTTTATTCCATCTTCATACATTATTTTTTTAATCAACACTTGAATGTTGCAAGTTTCATGAAAAAGCAACATTTTGAGCATAAAGCTGATAAAATCACGTTTTTGTAAAAGACGAACGTTACGTCCGAACGATGAACAAAACACAGATGTTGTAGATCGAGTCCATCAACACCCCAAAGCTTCACAGTCCTATAAGCTCGTCCTGGGTTGACATTTCATTCGATAACATTAGGCAGTTGTGATTTTATATGCTGTTTAATGGTGATGATTGCGTAATTTTACATATGCATCTGCTGACACATGATATCGCACGTTGCTGCTTCTTTGGCTGTGTTTTGATCACGAGATTCTGTTCTCGTCCAGGAAATGCGCTACAGCGCCCCCTACCGTATAACAGTGAACACATGGAAAGTCGGAAAATATCGTCATTGGCTATATAAATATTGAGAAAACAAAAGACAAAAAAAATCACTTACTGTTCTTAACTGAATAACTTTTAATAAGGCTTCATCTATATTTATATGCAGTAACATATAATTTTATGCAGACTATACAGTGATATTTTACATTTGATTACTATTTTTGTACCTGACTAGTTTAGACCTATATATTTGTATATATTTGTTCTGCTGCATTTATTTGTGCTTTTGCTCGTAATTTGAAACACCCCCCCCCAAAAAAAACAACTCGATTTGATTTGCGAGCTCCATGTAGTAACTTTAGTGGTAAAAATGTCGAAGAGGAATGGAACCTAAACAGGCAAAAATTAGCTTTTTTTTTCTTAAAAGCAACAAAATCCAGAGAAACAACTCAAGCAAAGCCAACCTCTTTTGTGTTGTAAATAGTTGTGTGATGTATAAATAAATGTTGTTTATATTTATTTACCAAATAAATGTATTTATTGTCAATGGCAACGCCACGTATCCGTAACACTCCAGCTCCGCGACACTAGTAGTTTCGGGAGGTCTACCACCCCCCTCCCCAAAGCTGTAAACCTAGGGGAAACACTGCATTATATTCTATAAAGCTGAAACTAGCAAAAAACACTTGCCTGCCGTTGCATTGCGCCGGTGTATGATAGGGCCCTTAGTTAGAGTTTTAATAAAACTTTAGTGTTGTGTCACGATAGGTCATGTGATACGTGAGAACTGATGGCATGTTGTAAAACTTTTGGCAGTATAAATGTGTTTGTGTTCTTATGCTTGGTAGTGTAAATATCACCATTTTATTTTGTGCTTCACAGAAGAAAGAAAATGATGTGTGGAGAAAGGTCATATGAAGTCTCTGATGGGGATTTTTTTATAAAAAGGCATAGATTTTTTGTTATAATATATTCAAAGTATGTTTTCTACAGTCAAAAAGAGATATACAATCATAATGAAATTCAGTTGATTATACACTACTGTTTTTTTAAATACAAAATTCTTTTTAAATGTCAACCAACCTTTTGTGAAAATAAAGTGTCTGTTTTATTCCTGAGCTGTCAGACATCTTTGTGTAAGAGGACATTGTGTACGTGCTGGCTCAGGATTCAGAAATCCTGTTTTCTATCTCTGAGAACAGAGCAGGTGTTACAAGAAGTTGAAGGAGCCACATTTTCTGTGGTCTCACTTGAAAACCATCTATATTTGAGACTGTTCCCCACTGTAGGTATTGTCTCTTCTTCTTTTTTAAGCATGCTCTAGTTTATGAGTACAACACTTCATTCTACATGTGTATATATAGTCAGTTTTGTCCTGTCCTGTTTTTCTACTGTCTGCATGAAGTTGCTTTTGAAAGCTGAGAGACACTATCTTCGGGAGGTCTACCACCCCCCTCCCCAAAGCTGTAAACCTAGGGGAAACACTGCATTATATTCTATAAATCTTCTGAAGAAATACAATAGTTTTCTATTGGAAACAGACCTACATTAAAGTTGTTTTTCACAGTTAATTTAGTGTCTTAGTCATTTTAGAACTTCAACTTCAGCTTACTTTATTTCAGTTAGTGTGCCAATGCCAAGGCAACATTTACTAATTATCTTTCAAAGTTTTTAAGTTTAAGTTTCTATCTCTGAGAACAGAGCAGGTGTTACAAGAAGTTGAAGGAGCCACATTTTCTGTGGTCTCACTTGAAAACCATCTGATTTTGGTCTGATTTTTCATAGCATCCTATATTGCTGTATTGCTCTTAGTCTGCAAATAGAGTATGCAGTATGCTGGACCTGAGTTGTTGCCAGGCTGTTGTTGTGCACTTGCTAAGGTGTTTGACTGTAGGCGGTCACTTGGGCGTTGTTTGATTTTTTTTGGGTGGTTGCTGGTTCAAGATAAAATTGTATTCAGTTCTCTCACTAGCAGTGGCGCGGGAAGTGGGGGTGCTGAGGGTGCTGCAGCACCCCCTGTCTGTGGGCTACTGTTTAACTGCTGGAAAAAAATATATATATATTATTATTATATACTGTATATTTATACTGGAATATATGAGATTTTTCTATGAAAAGAGACTGTGCAGCAGCAGATATATGGTTGAGTTGAGTTGAGTTGAATTTATTCAAATAAAATCAAGATGTGTATTAACCAATCAAATGTAGACTATCGTTGCCGTGCAACGTGAATGAGGGACGTAATTTCAGTTAGACACACGGAGCGCTGTGTGAATTTAAGCATGTCGCAAAAGAGAATTTCTGAGTTTTTTAAAAACCCTAAAAAAATAAAAGTTTCAAGGACGAGCGTGGATGATTCAACTGCCACCAACTCCGTGTCCAACTCAACCGCTGGCGACTCCGTCAACGTTAGCCCTTCTTCGGATAAACCCGCCTGCGCTGACACAGCGCCAACAGAAGAGGCAGCTGCTAACACTGCTGTCAGCATATGCCTACTTGTGGAGCCTTTTCAGCCAAAGGATTTTAACTTTCCATCCAGACGTTTTGGGACTGAAAACTTTGCGAGATCATTCAACTCAGGTTGGTTTCAGCGATGGAAATGGCTTCATTATGTGAAAGAGACGGATAAAGCATTGTGCTTCACATGTTGCTCTGCTGTTGCAAAGAAGCTAATTAATGAGGACCGGACAAGATCTGACGCGACATTTGTGAAAGGAGACTTTTGTGTGCATTTTACAACTATATCATCGTTATGGCTTTCTGCTTGTGTGGGGTTCTTATAAGGGCCTCATTTATTAATTTTGCCTGGGCAATGTTGGTTCTTGTCAAGAGACAAACAGTCTGACTCTCATAACCTCCGCCGAGTGAACGTTGTGTATCGGTATCCAGATACATTTGTGATCTGTACAGTATGAAGTGCTTGTATCAGAACTGTCATTCGTATAAACTATAATAACCTGGACGTGAGTCACATCTCTCACCCGCATCCATGCATTTGCCGTTTTTATGCATTAGTTCAGTGTTGTTTGCTGCTGTGGCTGCTTCGACACAAAGTGTGTTAGTATTCAAGTTTGCCGCCTGTTGTAGTTTACAACGTTCAAAATTGAGTATAAAATATTGTCAATAACTTAAATCTAAATTATCTGGGCCATTCAAATTAATTCTAAAAAATGAATATCGCTTAGAATAGAGCTTTTAGTGTGACGTCACTATATAGACTGACTTTCTCTCAGCACCCCTAGCTGTGACTGACTTCCAGCGCCTCTGCTCACTAGGTAGCATGATTGCACAGTAGGGCTGGGCGATAAAACGATATTAGCGATTAACTCGAATGTGTAGTTTACGTCGATTTGTTTGAATGAAAATCGGTTTTCTCTTTAACATCCGCCGACGCTCCCCTCTGGCCTCCCGTAGTTCCGAAGGGGCTCGGCCGCCCCCCCCCCCGCGCGTTTGCCATAGGCCCTGTCCCAAATGGCACACTTCATGTGCACTTTCGGTCTTGTGGACTTACAATGGCCGCTGCGTGCGCGTGTCCGTTAAATCCACGAGACTGCAGGGTGTCCATCCATCTATCCATCCATCTTCTTCCGCTTTATCCTCCCGGTTAGACATGCCCGAAACACCTTCCCGGGAAGGCGTTCAGGAGGCACCCGGAACAGATGCCCGAGCCACCTCAGCTGACCCCTCTCGATGTGGAGGAGCAGCGGCTCTACTCCGAGTTCCTCCCGAGTGACTGAGCTTCTCACCCTATCTCTGAGGGAGCACCCAGCCACCCTGCGGAGAAAGCTCATTTCGGCCGCCTGTATCCAGGATCTTGTCCTTTCGGTCATGACCCAAAGCTCATGACCATAGGTGAGATGCCTTACAGCTTAGCTCTTTCTTCACCACGACAGACCTGTACATCGACCGCAATACTGCAGAAGCTGCACCGATCCGCCTGTCAATCTCCCGTTCCATCCTCCCCTCACTCGTGAACAAGACCCCAAGATACTTGAACTCCTCCACTTGAGGCAGGAACTCTCCACCAACCTGAAGTGGGCAAACCACCCTTTTCCGACTGAGGACCATGGCCTCGGATTTGGAGGTGCTGATCCTCATCCCAGCCGCTTCACACTCGGCTGCAAACCGTCCCAGTGCATGCTGAAGGTCCTGGTAAGAAGGGGCCAACACGACAACGTCATCCGCAAAGAGCAGAGACGAAACCTTGTGGTCCCCAAACCTGACATCCTCCGGCCCCTGGCTGCGCCTAGAAATTCTGTCCATAAAAATTATGAACAGAACCGGTGACAAAGGGCAGCCCTGCCGGAGTCCAACATGCACCGGGAACAAGTCTGACTTACTGCCGGCAATGCGGACCAAACTCCTGCTTCGGTCATACAGGGACCGGACAGCCCTTAGCAAAGGACCCCATTTGTGTGTCCCATGTGTCCCAAATGGGACACCCGTGTCATTTTAGGTCTCAGAAGGGTGCTCGCGAGGTCGATATGTGCCCTCGATGCGCACTTCTGTCGAGTCTGCACTGGTGCGAGCTATGCAGCGGACTTCTTCCCGGCAGTCAAAGTGGCATTATGTCGTGAAAGTGCGGACTCAGAGGAAGACCGTGAGGGTTTAGGGTGCCATTTGGGACAGGGCCATAGAGATGCACAAACAACAAGGACAGTGTCATTCGTAATTAGTTCGGGTTTCCGGCGTCAGTCGCAGAACAAACAATACCCTTCTGCAAAGTGTGTTTTAAGTCTGAACGGAACCGCGCGGAACCCGCAATTCATAAACCTTTGATATGTATATTGTATATTTCAAAAGATATGGTGCCAATTTATACCGTGGAATAGCCGGGGTTTATTCACATGCTGAAAGTTTTGGACCCCAGGTATGTGTAGTGGTGCAACGGATCACAAAACTCACGGTTCGGATCGACTTCGGATCATGAGTCACGGATCGGATAATTTTTCGGATCAGAATAAAAGGGGGAGGAGACTATTTTTATTTGCTTTCCATTTATTACATGAAAACTTTTGGTGTTAACATAACCTATATGGTTTATAAGTTAACAAGGAACTTTTGGTGTTAAAAAAAATAAAATAAATAACCATCTGAATAAATCAAATTTGGATAAAAACAACCTGAGACATGAAAATGGGCCTGAGGTTTATTTTTATTTTTTAAAGATTAGGATGTCAACGGGAGAGAGTAGACCTCTCACACTTGTCAGCATTGCAATTCTCTTTGTAGGCCTATACACTATTTTATAGATATCATGTTTAAACGCACTACACTTAAACAACATTTTATTGAATTCATTACTTTATATTTATATGGCCTAATACCTACTTTGGATGTAAATATTACGTTGCTCATGCAAATTGCAAAACAGACAATAGACTGTGTTAAAATAACAAACATTTTAAATTAAAACTTATGCTATTCTTTCGTTTTTAATTTTTTTTTACAAGAAATCCTGCAGGTCATAAAGAACTTTGTTTTTCCACCTCCAAGAAAGGACAGGTGCTCCATTATTTCTCCTTGTTTACTTGAAGGCCGTTTTCCTTGCTTTACTCGAGGCAAAAAGCCATGTGTTTACTTTAAAACCGAGTAGACGTTATATTATATGCATCTGTGGTAGAATTACTAGATTTTCGCATCGATACATGTTTGTTTTAATGCGGATGCGCTGTCACTTTAATTCAGCGCCAGCACATCAAAAAATAGACTCTGTGCGGAAACGATCAGCACAGCTGTTGTACGGCCACACGCTCCTGGAACGCACTGACGGACCGAAGCCGGGCACGGAAAAAATACGCACCCCATACCCACTGCAAACGGAGTATGTGTGAAACGGGCATCAGCAGGTGCCATGCTCGATGTATGCGCCACTTTCATACGGCTTTCTCGTGCCACAGTGCCCATACTCTTAGAGTTTTGTCCACCACCCTTCTTCCGTCATCATTATATTTTACGGGGAAGCCAAAATGGTCCCATACACGTGATTTGAACAATGCAGGAGGCTTTTCAAGTTCTCCTACTTCTCCGCTAGCCACGGTTGACTGATTAACATGCCCTGTTCACGTGAACACATGTGTTTCTCTGAAACTCCGCATCGAGTTTAAAGGTTTAAACGAGATCACTTAAAAAGCAATATCGGCAGAAAAATTGTCTTTTAGTCTGCGATCGCTAAACAATTCAGATTAATCTACAAGTTAAAAAAAAAAAAAGCGCAATAAATCCGCGGGTCACGTGCGTGCCGAACCGTGGGTCGTGATCCGTACGGATCACGGATCAACTGCGATCCGTTACACCCCTATGTGCTACCAAGCCGCAAATATCTTTAAACAAAATAAAGTAAAAAATTGTTTTGAACAATTTCTTTGTCATCTGCAGATTGATTTTAAGTAGGAGGGGAAAAAAATCGATTTAAATCGTAAATTTGTTTTAGGCAATATCGCCCAGCCCTATCGCACAGTAAAGGAACAACACACCTCTCCTTGACCAGCTGTAGAGTTTATTATTCATGCCTTTAGCGCAAGCACCAAAAGCAACCCACACTAAATTTCAATTAAAGTGATAGTTCACCCAAAAATGAAAATTCCTTCATTAATTACTCGCTCTCATGTCATTCCAAATAGGGATGGGCGATATAAAATTCTCCCCACAATAAGAATTATTCTTCCCGTGATAATAACGATAAAGCCTAGTTGATGACGCGACCCATTTGCATCTCACATGCAGAGTGAAAACAACTATGGCGGAAGCTGCGGAGGAGTTTATCGCTAAAAGAGGAGCTACCTCTACAATCTGGAACCTGTACAGATATATTTTCACTTGCTGAGCACTTGGACTGAGCACTTGAGAGATTTGGGCTTTGTCAAGCGATCCGTAAAGTCTATTTCAGTTCATCTCAATGAATGCTTTGTTTTTGACACACAGAAAACACTAGTGTGCTGTGAACGCGTCCGTCTGAGAGCGCTCAGTGTTTCACACACGCACTCAAAGAGAGAGAGCGAGAGCCACGCAGAATTGATGTGTAAACAATATTTATTGTTTTATTTTTCTGTAAAATAACGCTGTTCGTTTGGAAGTATTCAGCCTTTATGAACAAGAAGAAACTAATGCTCAAAAAGCAATCTCATTGGCTGGCGCTCACCTGTTACTGTCCCCGTTTCTATTTCAGCAAATAAGTTCGAGCAAACTTAGACAGCGCGATTTAATATTCATGAGCCCAGCAGCTCATTAATATTGTTATTAGTTATAGAATTCATAGTATTATTATCTTACCAGTATTATTGTTAGTTTTTCTTTTTACAGAAACACTGAATGATGAACAATGTCTTAAGCACCACCACCAGTCCTAAATTAATTTCAAATGACAATTATTTGCATTCATATTTTTAATTTGCACATGATTACCAAGTTTTAGATCAAATTACTTGAATTCTATCATTAGATAGCTAATTCTTTTGTAATCTGAAGACATTATTAATGAATAGGGTTGGGCATCGTTTTGATTTGAACGATTCTGATTCCGATTCTTACTTTCGATTTCGGTTCTTTTCGATTGTCGATTCCGATTCTTTGAGGGGTGGAGTCAAAACAAGTCACAGGCTCATTTCACAGAGGACATTTTTATTTTGATTCAATAATGAGTTTTAGTTTTGGGACTTTCTCCGCTGGCATTTTCCTCTGCTTTGCTGCAAAGGTGAATGGAGTTTCACACAGAGTCTCCGCCGGTTTAGCAATAGCATTAGCAGCAGTCATATTAGGACTGCTACTAGCGTGGGTAATTTGTGTAAAGCTACATTTATCTACGAGGGGGAAAAAAATAATTTCAGTAACGTTGTTGTTCACCACAATTAGCAATTTGGTCAAGGGCTTTGTTATTACACTGCAATCACTTACCTGACTGTGACAATGTAACGTTAAAGGGATAACGTTAGTTCACCCTGAAATGAAAATAAAGCCATCTTTTACTCACCCTGCTGTTCAAATGCGCGTGTTCCTGTGTGTGCGCACTCCAAACCGGCAGTAGCTTCACGCAATGTTGTCATGACAACCGGTACACAACATTCACTTCAGGATGTTTTATTATTAGTATTATTTCTTATCATATACGTTATAGAAAAGACGAGTGTCACGTTTGTTTCTATTGAGCCTGATTTCTCAAAATGGTGCATGTGTGTGCTTATCCTGGGTGCCATGACAACAGTGCGACGGCTGACGGCTCTGAGTGCCCACACACGAGGAACGCGTGCAGAGTAACGCCGAGCTCAGTGTTTTGACTGAATAATAAGTTTTTTTTCTCGCAAAACCTTATAGTATGCCTCTGAACACTTTTCATAAATGTTGCGCATCTCACTGTATCATTGCGTGATGCAGTTATATATTTTTGTAATGTTTTAGCCTGGTCGCCATTCACTGCCATGATAGGAAGGAGCGTGTGCAGGACTATTTAAAAAATGTCTGCTTTTGAGGTCTGAAAAAGATAGAAGGACATAGGGCACTGGGACAGCAGCAGGGTGAGTAAAAGATGGCTTTATTTTCATTTCAGTTTGAACTATCCCTTTATTAACGTTGGTTAGCGCAGGGTTGCCCGAAGAGGACGAGACAGTGGACCTGCCACACTTTTGAGCGCCGCTTACCGTGCTCCATGGCTGCAACAGAACAAACGTGCGCGCCAAGCACTTCCGGAAATCCGGTGGCCACTATGGAAAACAAAACTTGCGCGTTTGGAACTGATGATCGGAATCGAAAACTAATTTTCTGAACGATTCCAATGGCATCGTTATTTTTTAAACGGTTCCAAGTTGAAACGGGTTCTCGATGCCCAACCCTATTAATGAAGGGATTATTACTTTTGCTGTTTGCATTCTTTTTGCCACTGTTTGCTAGCCTGGATGCCAGCCGAACTTAACCCCGCCCACAACATTTGAGGTCGGGAAATTCGGTCTGGACTTGAACCAGAGCTGTTCGGACCAATCAAATTGTGTGGGCGGGCATTATACGATGATGGACATATGATCAACATTAACGTAATCATGCACGTCACCAAAGAGCGCTTGGGTTGAATTTGTTTCACCTTTACTATTCCTCTCAAAAATGATGATGGTGTTGGTAAGTACTCCGTTTATCCTTACGTTCTTTTTACAACACCGGCAAAGATCGTTTACACTCATCTTCTTCTACTTCTTCCAGCGTGCGTGCAGTTGAGTTCTGTTGACAACTATGCCTCGCTCCATTGCTCTGATTGGTTGTAGGTCTATCCAATTGAGTGCAGAGGCATTTTCTTTCCTGGTTCGGTTGAAACACGTCCCATAATCACAGCCCAATGAAGCAGTATCAGACTCATATTCTGACTAGAATCTGAGTATGACAATGTCAGGCTAACTGTTTGCACCATGAGAGTATGAATAAATACAGAATCTGTGTTTACATTTCAAACTTGTCATTGATTTGAATTATTATTGTTTGTATTGAGTGATATTTTTCATCACAGTTGCACTATTTAAACATTACCTGCACCTTTACAGAAGAAAAGTATATCTGCAATTTATCCATTTCTGAAAAGGCTGGTGTTTGGATATTTACTGTTTATTATTATTATTATTATTATTTTTTTTAATGAAATTTGTTTATTATAGGAGTTTATTATTTGATGATGGGTACGTTTTACTTTAGATCATTTTGTTTTTCTGAGGCTCTCAAGAATGCGTGCAGCTCCCTATTTGCAGCCCAAAAATGGGGAATGGGACTAAATGTATATTGGCATTGATATCGTTATCAAAATAAATACCAGAAAATATTGTAATACATTTTTAAGTCCATATCGCCCATCCCTAATTCCAAACCCGTAAGACCTTCGTTCATCTTTAGAACACAAATTAAGATATTTTTGATGAAATCCGAGAGCTCTCTGACCTCCATAGACAGCAAATTAATTTAACGCTTTCAAGCTGCAGAAAGCTAGTAAAGACATCGTTAAAATAGTCCATGTGACTCCAGCAGTTCAACCTTAATTTTATGAAGTGACAAGAATACTTTTTATGCGCAAAAAACACAAAAATAATGACTTTATTCAACAATCTAGACTGACACAGACATGAATAAATTGTTGAATAAAGTCATTATTTTTGTTTGTTTGTTGTAGAAGACTACAATAAAATTCAACCCACCAAAGTGGGAGTGACTGTGTTACACGCCACAGCTGAAATCCACCCACAAATGGCGGGTGTTAATGTCGAGCCCTGAATATAATCATTACTTTTTTATGGCTTTTAGTGTTTTGAAAATTGTGATGGGATTTGGGGCCACTTGTTAATTTTGGATGACTAAAAAAAATACACTTAAAAAACAGTAGCTTCTCCCTGACTCTTCTTTGCTGTTTACAGTCTAGGGCTGTTTTGAGGACACCTATTTCAGTGATTTCTGTCAGGTAGTAGAGACATGTAATGAGCAATATTCCCAAAAATATTGCTTGCTGCATTTTTAAGATAATAATACTGTGTGCACATTTTGTGCACAAAAGCCATTCGAGGTTTGTAGTCCCTTGCCCGAAGCAGATTTTATCAGGGGAAAATCAACCCCACTATAGACCCTGAACAGAAAAATAGGTCAAGTAAAGGTCGGATCAGGGTGGTCCATCAGATGTGGGTGGAACCCAAAACAAGGGGTTTGTATATTGGGTTCAGTGCTAATGTTTTTCCTGTGCTGTCCTCTGGTGGAGACGGATGGAGACAGATTGACAGTGGATATCTGCCCAAAGTGGAAGTGATCAGAGGGTCAGGAAGGTCTGCTTATAAACTCAGTCAGAGAGAGAGAGAGAAAGAGAAAGAGAGATAAATTTAGTGTCAAGGGGAGAGAATGGAGTAAAAGAGAGAGCGAGAGCGCCGTGTTGGTCCTCTCTTGGGACGGCAGTGCAAAGGGACAGGATTATTTACTCGCTGTGTTTGGAGTCCAAGGAGAGAATAAATTGCTATTGATTTTTGCAGTTAAGTGTCTTTCCTGCCTCCAGACTGACTGTGGGCAAAGAATAATTTGCTTTAATATGTATCCACATTCGTCTTACCTCTTTTTCTCCACGTCCAAATGGGAAAGTTTCTTTGACGCAGCATTTTTTCTCGCTGTCAGCCCTGTGTGTATGAAAGATGAAAAGTGATTTTAAAGGATCCTGATGCAGAACATAGGGATGGACGAATGCTGCAGGCATAAAATCATATACATTGCATTACATTCAGAGTCTTTGTGCCGATCTGTTGAGGCTGGTGCTCATAACTTAATTTGAATATGAAATGTTGAAGTAGGCTTATATTAGGAATGCTATTTTAGGAAGAACCACAGAACAGCAGTGGACTCGAGCTGCATGCTTCTCTATTTGCATGCTTTTATCTTATGCAAACTTTCTACTTCACTGATGAGTTGAAAGTATATGTTGGAATATGTAGGAAGGCGATGTTTGTATTGTAGTGGTAATGCAGTTGGTCCAGTTAATTCAATTCAATTCAAATTTATTTGTATAGCGCTTTTCACAATACACATTGTTTCAAAGCAGCTTCACAGAAAGTGCATTTCATAAATGTACAGTAAAAATGTTAGAAAGACAATGTTAAAGAATAATGTTCGAAAAAGTTAATCAATCGTGTATTAATTTAGGCCATAACAACGCTGGCGTTGAGTCGTCTCTTCACTGGCGTGGAGTCGTCTCATCACAGGTGTTGGGGCATCCGAAGTCTTCATGAGAGGCTGGATACAAACTGGAGCTGACAAACTATTTACCTCGGGACTAGTGTCCCGAGATAACAACAGAAAAGCAGATGGGAAATAATTAGCGTAGCTGCTGTTCAGAATATTATATTAAAGCTCCCGTTCTTCGTGTTTTTTGAAGCTTTGATTGTGTTTACAATGTGCAATATAACATGTGTTCATGTTTCGTGTGTAAAAAAACAGTATTTTTCACACAATTTACTCATCTGTACACCGCTGTTTTCACTGTCCTAAAAACGGGTTGATGAGTTCCTTTATTCTATGAAGTCCCTCCTTCAGAAATACGTAACGAGTTCTGATTGTGCCAGCGGTTCCCGTGTTGTGATTTGACCGCATCTTAGCGAACGTGTCATGGTTCCGGTGTTGTGATTCGACAGCAGCTTAGCGCACGTTGTACGGAAAGGTCACGCCTCTTAACGGGAGATGTATGCGCTTAATGATCTCTACAGCGTCCCTGGGAAAGCCAAACAAAGGTGATTTGACTCCGGGATGAAAATAACAGCGTCTCGACGACATGGCGACAAACACACTCAAACGCAACACTTCCTTTTCTCCACGCGACACGTCCTCTTCTCCACGTGGGACAGCAACAAGACCACGCCCCCTTTTTTTGCGTATTCTTGTGGGCGGAGGTTAGTCTGTTCTACTGTTCTACTGACGTCTTTTATGAAGGAAGTACCAGGATGTAGTCCAAGCCAGCCGTTCGCTGTAGGCTTTGAAAGGGAACTTCTGTTAAATAAAATATCTCGCTTGGCATTGAACTTTGAGCTTTATAATTTTACAGGTATTATTTATGCTCTAACAGCAACATTACACACTAACTAAAGTTTGAACAGTGGGATCACGAAGAACGGGACCTTTAATGCTTTTGATCCGATTTAACTGTAGTATAAAAGGTAATTATAAAGTGAATGCTTGGCTAAAGAGATGCGTCTTTAATCTAGTTTTAAACTGGGACAGCGAGTCTGAACCTCGAACAATATCAGGAAGACTATTCCAGAGTTTAGGAGCCAAATGTGAAAAAGCCCTCCCTCCTTTAGTGGACTTAGATATCCTAGGAATGACCAGAAGCCTAGAGTTTAGTGCGATGGATTGTAGGGCGATAGAAGATCCGTTAGATACACTGGAGCTAAACCATTTAGGGCTGTATAGGTCAGTAGCAATACTTTGTAATTGACACAGAACTTAATAGGTAACCAGTGTAGAGATGATAAAATTGGTGTTATATGATCATATTTTCTTGACCTAGTAAGAACTCTAGCAGCTGCATTTTGGACTAACTGTAGTTTGTTTATTGAGGATGCAGGACAACCAGCTAATAAAGCATTACAGTAATCTAATCTCGAGATCATGAATGCATGAACTAACTTTTCTGCATCAGGAATAGATAGCATGTTACGTAGCTTAGCTTAGCCGTAATATGATTTTCGGTTTCAGTTACTGCATATACACTGAATAGTCTTCAAATATCAGATTATCAACACCGTTTGAAATTGCGGAGCAGTTTATGAGTGACATTGTTATGCGAATAAACAAATACAGGGCTCTACAGTAACATTTATGTTCATGAGGTATAGGGTTGGGAACCGAGAACCGGTTCTTATGCAGAACCGAAACTGATTTTTGAAAAATACCAGAACCGCACAAAATGTTACGCTTTACGCTTCTGACACTTGCTTGTCACACAGAAGAAGAAGAGAGACAGTATTTACGTGCTAGCCAGCCGTTCGCTGTAGGCTTTGAAAGGGAACTTCTGTTAAATAAAATATCTCGCTTGGCATTGAACTTTGAGCTTTATAATTTTACAGGTATTATTTATGCTCTAACAGCAACATTACACACTAACTAAAGTTTGAACAATGGGATCACGAATAACGGGACCTTTAATGGATCGTGGAAAGCAGCACAAAATTGATTTTGCAAATTTGATCTAATATTTAATATATATTTTTTATGTTGTAGATTTATGTAGCAAATGAGAATCAATAAAATGAATGTCTATATTTTGAGATAAAATGTCTTACTAATGATTTTCAGTTTTGTTCAAGGTAATTAAAGCAACCGTTTTCTCAATAAAGTAAGAATATGTAAAAGTATGGTATTTGAGGTAAAAGGCGCCGTTGTAGTTGGGACGAAAAACACAATATTTAACATGATAATAAACAGCCGCTGACTATTCTATTTGTTGCATGACATGGTTAGAGTCAGATGGGAAATATATCAAATTTGGTGTCCAATATCATATCATATAATAAAATGTAATTTATTGTTACTACTGTAAACCTATATTAAATTATTATGGAATCTCCTTCAATGCTTTCAGAAACTTTACTTTTTAAATATATATTTCTAGAGTTCATAAATATATACATATATGTGTGTGTGTGTGTGTGTGTGTGTGTGTGTGTGTGTGTGTGTGTGTGTGTGTGTGTGTGTGTGTATTCAAATATACATAATAATTATAGACAGTTGAGTACACACACATATATTATGTAAACACAAACTTTTTTTTTGGAAACGATTAATCGAGATTAATCTATTTGACAGCACTATTAAAAACATATTATTTTAGCTAAAGAGCAATACTTTATGCTGGTTTTACCCCATGTGTAAAAGGCCCTCCTCGCAACCTCATACATTTTTAAGATTTTTACAAACCTAAATGGATCAAAATTGACAGTAAAGACATTTATAATATTACAAAAGTTTTATTTCTATTTTAAATAAACGCTGTTCTTTTGAACTTCAATCAAAAATTCCTGAAAAAAGTATCATGGTTTCCAGCACAACTGTTTTCAACATTTATAATAATCATAAATGTTTCTTGAGCAGCAAATCATCATATTAGAATGATTTCTGAAGGATCATGTGACACCAAAGAATGGATAATGATGATTTTTTTGTCAAATAATTGCAGCCTTGGTGAGCACAATGGGCTTCTTTCAAAAACGTTAAAAAAATCTTACCGACCCCAAACTTTTGAATTTTAGTGTATGTACAAGCAGACATTAACAGTGACTACAGAAAAAAATAATATTGACAAAATGCATAAATACATTGCTTAAACTTAAATATGCAGCATTAACTGTTCAAATAACTCAAATGTATTATTGATGACAAATGAAAGCTATAATAAATTGCTATGAAACATATCATTCTCATTAGTACGAAAATTCATGTTAATGAACATTCAAATACATTCAAAATGTTCTATGAGGTGCACATAAACTATACCGCACATTTTTTATTAAAGACCATTCCTACTAAGGTGTCTGCTTTGCTCATGAATATTAATGACATTACTTGACATTAAGTAACTTATTGGCTGACAGGCAGACATTTTGCGCTAATCAATTGGTGAATTAAGGAATCTGGTGAAATTGTGGCTCATGAATTTTTTAATGATGTTACTTGACTGGACTCTTCATAAGGTTCTCTGGTCAACATCTACATGACCTAGTAAAATTAATACAAAGTTCTACTTGTTCAGAAATCATAATTGCAACATTATGTGCACTTGAGCGATTTTAGACAGATACAAAGGACTTGCTGGACAATTTTCCATGCCATTCCACAACTGAAGAAATCAATGAAAATATCAGTCTGAAGCCTCATTCGCCTGTAGGATTAGCTGCATTTGGGAGTTTTTATTTTGAGGCAGTTATCTGAGGTTATTATGGTGTTATTTGTGTATATCGCCAGCAGCCATATCACCCTGTAGCCCAAGACTGGTTTCCCACTGAAGCTAAGCAGGGCTGAGCCTGGTCAGTACCTGGATGGGAGACCAACTGGGAAAACTAGGTTGCTGCTGGTAGAGGTGTTAGTGAGGCCAGCAGGGGGTGCTCACCCTGTGGTCTGTGTGGGTCCTAACTCCCTAGTATAGTGATGGGGACACTATACTGTAACAAGCACTGTCCTTCGGATGAGACGTTAAACCGAGGTCCTGACTCTCTGTGGTCATTAAAAATCCCAGGATGCCCATCGATAAAGAGTAGGGGTGTAACCCCGGCATCCTGGCCAAATTTGCCCATTGGCCCCTGTCCATCATGGCCTCCTAATCATCCCCATATATATACGATTGGCATCATAATCATCCCCATATATATACGATTGGCATCATCCCTCAGTTTCCTCTCCACCAATCAGCTGGTGTGTGGTGGGCGTACTGGCGCAAAATGGCTGCCGTCGCATCATCCAGGTGGATGCTGCACATTGGTGGTGGTTCAGGAGATTCCCCCCTTCTATGTAAAGCGCTTTGAGTACCTTGAAAAGCGCTATATAAATGTAATAAATTATTATTATTATTATTATTTATAAGTATTAACCAGGTGTCAGATATGCAGGTGTTTGCACTGCTCTGTAATATACTTTGAATATTTTTGGATTGCACAGATTCGGCCTGTCGTGTTTATGATCACTAGTCCCACTGCTTTAACTAGCTTCAAGTAATCATGCTGGACTTTACACAAAATGATAATTGAGTTAATTAGCATCAGTTTAATAACATCTATGCCACAGAGCCCCAAGTCACATTCTGTTTCAGTGTGCATTTAAAAGCAATCCATCTACAGTTGTGGTCAGAATTATTAGCCCCCTTGGTAAATATGAACAAATAAGCCTGTAAAAATAAATCTGCAGTGTTTATCCTATTGATCTTTCGTTCAAAAATTTCACAAAAATATAACCTTTTATTGAAGTAAAAGAATTGAAATCAAATTACAAAATATAATTTTTTTCTCCAAAACACGTTGGACACAGTTATTGGCACCCTCAGAATTTTTTATGAGTAAAATATCTCTGAAGTATATTCCCACACCAGGGTGACTAGGAACATGAAATTGCCCAGCCATGACTTCTTGTTCAACAGGAGCATAAATATGAGGAAACACAAAGGCCGAATTCCCTTAATCATCATCACAATGAGTAAAACCACAGAATATAGTTCTGATGTGCAGCAACCGATTGTTGAGCTTCACAGAATAGAAAGTGTCTGTAAGAAAACAGCTAAAGCATTGAAAACCCCCATTTCTACCATCAGGGCAATAATTAAAGGTCCCGTTCTTCGTGATCCCATTGTTCAAACTTTAGTTAGTGTGTAATGTTGGTGTTAGAGCATAAATAATACCTGTAAAATTATAAAGCTCAAAGTTCAATGCCAAGCGAGATATTTTATTTAACAGAAGTTCCCTTTCAAAGCCTACAGCGAACGGCCGGCTTGGACTACATCCTGGTACTTCCTTCATTAATTACGTCAGTAGAACAGTAGAACAGACTAACCTCCGCCCACAAGAATACGCGAAAAAGGGGACGTGGTCTTGTTTCTGTCCCACGTGGAGAAGAGGACGTGTCGCGTGGAGAAAAGGAAGTGTTTCGTTTGAGTGCGTTTGTCGCCATGTCGTCGAGACGCTGTTATTTTCATCCCGGAGTCAAATCACCTTTGTTTGGCTTTCCCAGGGACGCTGTAGAGATCATTGAGCGCATTTATCTCCCGTTAAGAGGCGTGACCTTTCCACGTGCGCTAAGCTGCTGTCGAATCACAACACAGGAACCGTGCCACGTTCGCTAAGCTGCGGTCAAATCACAACACGGGAACCGCTGGCACAATCAGAACTCGTTACGTATTTCTGAAGGAGGGACTTCATTGAATAAAGGAAGTCATCAGCCGTTTTTAGGACAGTGAAAACAGCGGTATACAGATAAGTAAATTGTGTTAAAAATACTGTTTTTTTTTACACGCGAAACATGAACACATGTTATATTGCACACTGTAAACACAATCAAAGCTTCAAAAAAACACGAAGAACGGGACCTTTAAGAAGTTCAATCAACTAAAGATGGTACGAATCTGCCTGTAAGAGGACGTGTGTTATATCGTCTCAATGCACGGCGAGGACGAGAGTTTGAGTGGACAAAGACTCTCCAAGATCACAGATGGAGAATTGCAGAGATTAGTTGAGTTTTGTGGTCAGAAAGCCTAAAAACAATTATCAAAAACCGCACCTACATCACCACATGTTGTTCGGGAGGGTTTCAAGAAAAATCCTCCCCGCTCATCCAAAAACAAACTCCAGTATATTCAGTTTGAGACACGACTGAGACTTCAAACGGGACCTGGTTCTGTGGTCAGATGAAACCATGGGCGTCGGAAGCAAAAAAAATGTGGGTGGGTCCTCAGAAATTTTTTAATGGAGTAGATGCCAATTACATTAAGTACAAATATACCACTTTGCTTGCTAAATGTAAAGTTCGGAAAGACAAAATTACGGAAAACGCCATATTATTGAGAGCGTAGTGTAGGGGTAGGACACACAGCATTTAGTTTTGACACAAATCGACCCTCGGTTCGAGTCTGCCTTTCGCCAAACTCAATCTTCTCCCTTTTCCCATCACATATCAGATCGGAAAGGCATTTATTTTCAATAAAAATGAAGAAAATATTAGAAAAGGGGAAATAAAGCATCTAACGTGTTTAATAATAAGTGTTTATCGATTAGGGGTTGGTAAACACACATGTGCTGAATGTTAGAGACGATAAAAGTGAGTGGGTCCAATATCATTGATCGTAAAAAGTGGGTGGGTCTTGTCCCACCCACATGCAATGGTTCTGACGCCCATGGATGCAACTTAAAAAAGGAGATGGTTTTGGTGCTAACAGGGATAAAAAGTACCCCATGCCCACGGTTAAATATACAGCTGGATCTGACATTTTTGGCCATTTTTTTTTTGCTGGAGGACCTGGACATCTTGCTCAGATACATGGCATCATGTATTCAAGTAAATACCAACAGATAAAAAAAAAAAAAAAAACTGACGGCCTCTGTGGCCTAATGGTTAGAGAGTCGGACTTGCAACCCAAAGGTTGTCGGCGGGGGGAGTGAATACCAGCGCTCTCCTCCACCCTCAATACCACGACTGAGGTGACCCTTGAGCAAGGCACCGAACCCCCAATTGCTCCCCGGGCACCACAGCAATATGGTGTGTGGTTCACGGTGTGTGTGTGTGTTCACTACTGTGTGTGCGCACTTGGATGGGTTAAATGCAGAGCACAAATTCCAAGTCACCATACTTGGCCACACGTCACTTCACTTTCACTTCACTTTGCTAGCGATCTTTTAAATGGCCGTGGTTGGATCTTCCATCAGCACAATGATCCAAAACAAACATCAAAATCAACACAAAAATGTGTCACTGAGCACAAAATGCCATGACCGTCCCAGTCCCCTGCCCTGAACCCTATGAAATGAGTGTCTGAACTGAAGAGAAGAGCTGGGGATCTGAAGGATCAGGAGAGATTCTGTATGGAGGAATGGTCTCTGATCTCCAAACTCATCAGGCATTATAGAAGAAGACTTAGAGCTGTTATCTTGGCAAAAGGACGTTGAAAAAGTATTGAATAAAAGGGTGCTAATAATTATAGCCAACATGCATTGGAGAAAAACATTTATTTCATAAAGAAATTTTCCCCACATTTTCAATTCTTTTACTTCAATGAAAGGTTAGATTTTTGTGAATTTTTGGAATAAAAGATCAAAAGGATAAACAATGCAGATTCATTTTTACAGGCTTCGTTGTCCATATTTACCAAGGGGGCCAATAATTCTGTCCACAACTTCACCTAAATTCATTACCATAAAATAAATTTTTACTCAACTTTGAGGTTTGCACATTTGTCAGCAGCTGATAAAAACCATTCCAAACTCCTCCGTTCTTTAAGGGACTGTTGGCGGTATTAGCAGTGATGAGCAAACTACGCGTCCATTCTTTGAAAATCCATTGATTTCATGAACGCCCTTATTCTAATCTCATGCTGTTTAGGACTGAAGGGCGTCAGGAAAGAGTGTAATTATCAAGCGAGGTTTTGGGTTAAAGGTTAAAATCCGAGGGTGATAGACAATCTTCATTTTCAAGCATATGCTATTTCTCTCTGGAGCAGAACTCTTTATATTCCTTTCGTTAGAAAGTCGGTTCATTTCCCGCTGAACATGGAAATGACTAATTTTCCATTTACATCTTTCAACATTTTCAGAGCTTTTTATAACCCGGTGACCTTTAAAGAGAACAAATTTGAGATTTAAGGCCAGGCTATTTACTGCTTTTCAGGCTGCCAAGAGGGAATTCAAATGGCGTATTTAATCACATATTAACATTCGGTAGCTCTTTTAGCTCTTTATCTGAAGCCTGATATGTCTTTTCAGTCATATTTCCGCTTATTGGTTCCACCCGAGGCTCAGAAAAAGAAGAGACTTTGAGAAATCGTAGCTTTGGCGTGTGCTGGCAGAAAGGAAATTGGTGTGTCAATCACAGGTTTTCATATCTTCAAGCGAGCTGTCATGAGAATCAGAGAAATGGATGGAGACGCTGAAAGCAAAGAGTGGCAATAAATAGCATAGGTTGGAGAAAGTGAGTAAAGGGGTAGATACCACAACGGCAGAGTGTAAGTGCTGCTATCTAATTACCCCCGCACATTCCACAGCTATTGGTGAAATTGAACAGGATAATGACTGCACTGCTGTCAGTCAATACTAGTACAGGGTCAGTGGATTTGTGCAGATATGTTTGTCGCCCGAGCTTGAAGTCTATCATTAGGCCACTTTTAAGGGTCTACAAGGTCGTTTATGTCCCGAATGCTGTCATTCATTGCAGCTGTTTTTGGATAATGGAATACGTGTGTCGTGAGTGAATGTCTGCGGTAAATAACAGCATAAAAGGACTCGGGTTACAACTTAAACTTGTGCGTGAACAAAATACAGTGCGTACTGCTTTCCACTGTGACTGCGGAGACAGAACGTTTTTCAGAAATTAATGAGCTGCGAATATTTCTTTATGAGAGAGAACTTCATTCTTTTGTGGAGACTTTTTTTCTTCATTATAATATCAGGACAATATCACCCTGACCTTTTTACTCACAAAAAAAGTCAAAATGAATTATAATTCTGAAATTAGAAACATGTTCGTTGTTGAAGTGGTGTATTTATACATTGTATGTCACTGAATTTTAATTTGTATTATATATATTGCCAAAAGTTTTGGGACCTTTACATGTACATGAACTTTAATGATACCCCTTTCTTAATCCGGAGGGTTTAATATGGAGTTGGCCCACCCTTTGCAGCTTTAACAGCTTCAAATGTTCTGGGAAGGCTTTCCACAAGGTTTAGGAGTGTGTTTACGGGAATTTTTGACCATTAGATGTTCTATCGGGTTGAGGTCAGGACTCTGTGCGGGCCAGTCAAGTTCCTTCACACCAAACTCGCTCATCCATGTCTTTATGGACAGACGCTTTGTGCACTGGTGCGCATATTGGATCAGGAAGGGGCCGTCTCCAAACTGTTCCCACAAAGTTGGGAGCATGCAAAGGTCCAAAATGTCTTGGTATGCTGAAGCATTAAGATAAAAACAACCTGAAAACCCCTGAAAAACAACCCCACACCGTAATCCCCCCTCTACCAAACTTTACACTTGGCACAATGCAGTCAGGCAAGCACCGTTCTCCTGGCAACCGCCAAACCCAGACTCGTCCATGGGATTGCCAGACAAATTGGTGATTGGTCACTCCAGAGAACACGTCTTCACTGCTCTAGAGTCCAGTGGCGGCGTGCTTTACCCCACTGCATCGCATGCTTTGCATTGCGCTTGGTGTTGTAAGGTTTGGATGAGCTGCTCGGCCATGGAAACTAATTCCATTAAGCTCTCTACACTGTTCTTGAGCTCATCTGAAGGCCACCTGTGGCTATGGAAGTGAGTGAAACACCTGAATTCAATGATTAGGAGGGGTGTCCCAATACTTTTGGCAATATACATAAAAAGTTATTAAAAAGTTGGGCCACACTTTAGTTTAGGGTCCAGTTCTCACTATTAACTACGACTCCATAAACTCCTAATTACTGCTTATTAATTGTTAGAGTAAGGTAGTTGTTAAGTTTAGGTATTGGGTAGGATTAAGCGATGTAGAATATGCGTTTTTAATAAAAGTTGCCAGTCACCGCCAGGGTTTTTGATCATTTACACAAAAATGTAATGCCCCATAGAATATTTTGATGTATGAATATCTGAACATGCAATACTGTATATCAAAAGAAAGAGCAGACCTTCTGCTTCTAAACATAAAAACAAAAACCTTTTATTCTAGCTTCATGCATTCATTTTTTATCAACACTTAAATATGGGTGTTTCATAAAAAAAGCTACATTTTTAACAAAAAGATGCAAAAATCACGTTTTTGTCAAAGACTACATCCCGATGGGATTCAGAACAATGATCAAACACAGATGGAGTAGATGAGTCCACCCCCAAAGCTTCACAGTCCTAGAGCTCGTCCTGGGTCAACATTTAATTCAGTAACATTAGGCAGTTTTGATTTATATGATGTTTAACCCTCTGGTGCTCTTCGGTCATTTCTGACAGGAACATTTTCTGTTTTGAAATGTTAAAAATCACAGCTTCATCGGAATGATATGAAACTAGGTGACTTTTCTTGCATTAGGTATGTAAACACACACATTGGGGTCATGATTTGAGCATGCTAATTGGTCGTAAAAAAAAAAGTCAGACCATAGGAAATGAATGGGAAATCGGCAAAAACACAACAATTCACAGAATATTTGTGTGTACAATCTACAAATCAGCCACAATGCTGAAAAAGTGTGATGTAAAGCAGTAAAGGGGTGACACTCTAAAATATCAAGAGTGTGATATTGACACATCCACTCACACACACACGCACACTTATACACACACACACACCTATGAAAAACTGAGCCTATGAACCACATTTTGAATTTTTTTAAATCACAGCTTCATCGGAAAAATATGAAACTTGGTGACTTTTCTAGCATTAGGTATGTTAACACAAAAAAATTGAGGGCATGATTCGGCAAAAACACAAAAATTCACCAAATATTTGTGTGTACAATCTACAAATCGGCCACAATGCTGAAAAAAAGTACACAGCAGTAAAGGGGTGACACTCTAAAACATCAAGAGTGTGATATTGACACACACATGCACACACGTGTAAATATATATATATATATATATATATATATAAAAAAATAAAAATAAATCATTAAATGTGTTCAAAACAGAACTAAGGAATTCTCAAGCCTCTCCATAGAGACCCTAAGAGGGCGCTAATCTGCATTCAAAAAAAAATATTTTGAAGGCCTAGTCTCTATTTTAACCTGAAATACTGCAATAATTACAAAAAAATTACAAAAAAAAAATTGTGTATAATTTTCAATGGCAAAAATAGACCATAATTATTGCATAAATATTACAAAATACCATTAAATCATCTCAAAATACAAAATTAAAAAGACAAAATATTATTTTGAAAAATAAATTGCATTGGTTTAACAAGGGTGGAGGAAGTTTAATTTTTAGGTGTCCGGTCACTTATGACCGGGAAGACAACCAATGCAACCCCTAAATGAAGAGCACCAGAGGGTTAATGTTGATGATCACGTTATTTTACATATTTATCTGCTTGCATACGATCACTTGTTTTTTTTGCGTCTCCTTCCCCTGTTTTGACCAGGAGACTGATCTGAGCTGTACTCATTCAGTAGATGCGTTATAGTGCCCCCTAGCGTAAACCGGGGAAAAAACAAAGGAGTTAATAATGTGTAATATGTGCTTTGTAAGTACTAATAAATAGCCAATATCCTAGTAATATGCATGCTAATAAGCAACTAGTTAATAGTGAGAATTGGACCCTAAGTGTTTACAAATGTATGTGCAATGTAAATATTTTAGCTATTTGAGTGTTGATTATTAAATAAGTTTGATTAATTAATTTATTATTTATTTTTGATTTCAGTTTTCGGCCAAGCGCATCCTGAATTTTCGGTTTTAGCCCAGAATTTTTCATTTCTGTGCATCTGTAATTTCTATGTTTTATGTTCAGCGGAAGTCATGTTTGGAACAGCATGAGGGTGTCTAAATGATGACAGAATTTTCTGTGAACTATCCCTCCCTATTGCATATATTTGGTCACATATTCCACTGTGACATTTGTAACGCTTATTTTAAGTAACTGACATTGCAAAGTATGCAATCTTCATTTTTCTACCAAGCACTACTTTCATCCTTGGCCAGTGTCTCTAAAATAACTCAAATTTGTGTATATAGTCTTGCTGAAGGTTTAGATAATAATGTGTTTTCTTTCTCTTGCTCTTAGGACCCCAATCCCATTCTTGAACACCTCACTTTGATCCATTTTCCCTGAATTAATGTTTTATTGTTTAGTCAATGATTAGACCTACGAATAATTTCATGGTTCAGTTGTGCCGGTGTGTGAATAGCCACCCGAAACACGCTGGGCCCCTTCTCTGAAAGCCTCACTTTATAATTAAAACTTGAGGATGGGGTCTGGAAAACAAATTCTGCCTGAAATTGGAATTGGTTACACAGACTCATGCAAATGCGAGATGGCGGCGGCAGCAGCCCCAGGCCTGTCGTGAAGGACGCAGGTGAAAAATTTCTCACTGGAAAAATCACAAAATGGGAAAAACTAGAGAAAAGATTAAAAGAGCAGTACGCTAGTCATAGGCTAAAATCTTCACAATAAGGGGATCACGTATATAGCACAATATAAAAAAATAATTATTATCTATAATTGAATAATCAAATGAATGCTTCATAAATGAAACATACTTCATCAATAACATACAAACTGTATACTTATAAAACAGGATATATAAATACCTAAGAACATATTTTTTCTTATATTTTTATGCAACATATATTTACACTGCAAAAAAATGCTTTTCTTACTTAGTATTTTGTTCTTGTTTCCGGTCCAAATATCTGAAAATTCTTAAATCAAGATGCATTTACTAACTAGTAAAATAGCATAAGATATGTCTTGTTTTCTGGGGAAAAAACAATAATAGTTAATCTAGTAAATGCATCTTGATTTTAGAATTTTTTTATATTTGGACTGGAAACAAGACAAAAATACGAAATAATAATAATAAGAAAAGCATTTTTTACAGTGTAGTATTTATATAGATGCAGAAAAAAAACCATCAGACACAATATGGTTGAAAAGTTTGGGGTCAGTAAGATTTGATTAAAGAGAAAGAAATGCATTTATTCAGCAAGGACGCATTAAATGGGTGGTAAAACACATTCTTTCAAAGGCTTGATTGTGTTTGTGGGGTGCACTGTAACATGTGTTCATGCTTCGTTTTTAATAAATTGCCTTTTTACCTTTTACCTTTATTCTACACTGCTCTGTCCCTCCTTGTAAAAACGGTCTGATGGTTTCCGGGTTGTATGAAGCCGGTCCCTCAAAAATACGCAATGGGCTCAGATTGGTTAGCTGGCCCAGTGTGTTGTGATTCGCTAACCGCCTAGTGCACGTTTGTCGGAAATGTCACGCCCCTTACCTTTACCGGTAGACTGTGCTTTGGGTAGTATTAGAAACAATAGCGTCAATAAAACCATACCAATATGAGCCCGAATCAGACTCAGACAATTTTAGTGAAGATGATCGAGCACAACCTGTTCAGTCCTCAAGAGTAAAGACTGCGGATCTATAGTGATCGCTCCTGAATGGCTCTGTTACTTTTGTATTTTTAGAACGATTTGCCAAATATCTGTCGCAAGAATGAACACTAAACTTTGGCTTTACTATAGCATCCAAATCAAACACAGAACCATGTTTAGCATGCCTGTAGATAAACAATACATAAAAGCTCTAATCAAAGAATAATTTACACTAATGCCAAGTTCGCTGTTGAGATTTTAAACAGTTTGTAACGTTAGGTGTTTGTCGGATAACGTTAAGTATGAATGGGCATGAATTTAACAAACTGGTTTGCAGAGCCAAATGAGCGTTGTCATCTGTTTACTTCCTTGCTACAACGTACAATTAACAATACGAACTATTACAGGAAAACACATCGACGGAAAATAAATCATACTTACAGGTTGTGGCCCGTAAACAGCTTCTGTTTTTAAATCCATCTTTCAGGACAAGCCGTTGTGCGAATCCTGCATTGAACTTGAGAAGATTGTGGAAGCTTTCCTCTGTAAGATGTGCCGCGCGCGCCCGTCGTGCATTCTCACACTGGCAGTGTTTGTCTCGTGCAGCTGAAGGCTCATGTATTGCAAATACAGATGAATATTGTCCATTATGTCACATTTTCCGGTCTTCTCCTCCGACCCCTGTCTGTCTTGTGCTTTGATTTATGATGGGCAGCATGTATCTGTTGCAAATGCGACCGTGTTTCCCTCTGTCTCATACACACATGCATATAACATGTTGTATGTTCAACGCACTGCAACACACCCCCGTCCCTAGGAAGGCTGAACAAAGTGGACCTGCACTCCGGATGAAAATAACAGCGTTTCGTCGGCATTGGCAACAACACTCCAGCCTACTAACTATACCACAACAACGCTTCCCTGCTGCAATACAAAATGGCCTCGCCCCCCTTATTTCATATTCTCGGAGGAGGGGTTTATGTAAATATTGGGCCTGGTGATGTCAGAGACCCTGGGTGAATGTGTAGTAGTCCCTACCGGCCGTTTGCTGTAGTCCTTAGAAACTGATTTCTTTAAAAGCAAATATCTCCCTTTGCTTTAAACTTTGAACGTTGTAACTTTGAAGATGTTGTTTATGCTCATACAGCAACATTACACACTAGCTAAAGTTAGAAAAGTGAAATCGTGGTTTACCACCCCTTTAAATGGATCAAAAGTGACAGCAAAGACATTTATAATGTTAAAAGATTTCTTGTGCAAATAAATGCTGTTCTTTTGAACTTTCTTTTCAAAGAATTCTGAAAAAATATCACGGTTTCCAGAAAAATATTTACTGTTTTCAACATTAATAATACGAAGAATCAGCATATTTAGAATGATTTCGGAAGGATCATGTGACACTAAAGACTGGAGTATTAATGCTGAAAATTCAGCTTTGATCACAGGAAATAAATAACTTTTTTTCTTTCGAGAAGAAATAAAGCAACCTCGGCCTTCGCTCCTTGAGTTCTCTCCAGCACTGGAAAGCTGATCCGATATTTACACAGGTCCTACTTCTTGCCTGATCGTAAGCCTTCTTTTATTCCACAGACATCCTCCACATGTGTTTTTTATCTGCCATCTCTCTCTTTCTGTCGTCGCTCGGCTAATGTCCGCCCTGCGTCGTGTCTTTTGAGTAACAATGTGCACTGAGCGCTCTCTTCTCCCCTTCGTTAGTAGACACGCCCCTTTCTGCTGATTGGATGTTTGTTTTGGTACTCGCACTCGGCCCGAGACACTTTTCTAAAGCAGTTTTGAAATACCACTTACCCCACCTTTAAATCAAATAAATACAGCCTTTGTGAACACAAGAAACTTTCGAAAACATCATAAACAAATCTTACCGACTCCAAACCTTTGAACGAACGGATGGATGGATGGATGGATGGATGGATGGATGGATGGATAGATAGATAGATAGATGTTATGATAATTTTTTGATGTTTTTATTAGGTTTATATTTCAGTAGGCTGGTTGTTTGTAAGAGCACTTGTGCTGTGCTTTTACCGCTTGGATTCAGGCAAACAGAACACTTACTTTAAAGAGACTGCAGCTTAATGCTAAATAAACAATACATTTTCATGTAGCGCTCTTGAACTAAATCTAGCATTTTCAATTCCATCCTAGCTTTTCCTTTTTTACACCGCCTCATTCTTTGTGTTTTAAGTGCTTTATCGTTTTGCATCTATCAGCTGGTTTATAAGTGGCTGGTGGGCTGAAGTCAGGGTCTGTCTGTGGCCCCTCAGGTGTGCTGGCCCCGGTGCCACAGGCACAGGTCGAGTCTCACGACTTAATTACCATTGTTAATGATGTGCCTTTCTGCTCAACCCGTGCCTCAGTGATGGGCCATGACAGACAGACAGTCACGCTCTTGTGTCCAAAATCATCAACACCATTTGGTCCGCCTGTCAGTTTATTGCCTCCAACAGCAGTATATGAATTTATCTTCGCAGAGATGATGTCAGTAGATGTCAAGGCGAATCAGGGATGTTCATAATGTGATTTGAGGGACCAGCCAGAGACACAGATCTCAGCCGAATGGCCTGCGACATCATTTTAGACTTTGAGGCTTTTTTTCACGTTTCACCATGCAGGCCTCTCACATTGTACTAAATCTGAACCGTTTTCAAGCTGGGGCCTGTGTGACATGAATGCATGAAGCAATTTCACTAATGTGAGTAAAAATGTTTTATATGTGATAGTATTGCATTGTTACAGATCAAATACAATGTTACATTGTGTACATGTCTAACTGAACATAACTTACCACTGTCACAGGGCAAGCCCAACGTCCGGGGGCTATGTGTTTTCCAGACGGGCTACCAATACATATCATCATAAAAAGTGAAATAACATTCCTTTCTTGATGTGCGTTCACTCTCTTGACTTGATGTTTGAAGGAAAAATACAACTGCGGAAGTTTTGTTCATGCTGTCTGCAACGTTGGTGCGCGTGTATATCCACGAGGGCTGTCAAATAAAATTTTTAATTTCGAATATTTGGCGAATTTACAAAAAAAAATGCACATTCACCGTGTGAATGCAAAAACCGTGCATTCGAATTTTTGGTAGAGGCGCGCGAGACATGACGATGACCGAACTGACGCGGTTTGTTTATCCAGTACAGCGCGGTGCGGCTGTGTTGTTCATTTGAAAAAGGCGGAAAAAACAGTGAGGACTCGGAGTCAGAGAGAAAATGGGCAACCTGTCCAACGGCGCATACAGTCAGACACAGAGCAGTGCAGAAGAAGGCAATCAGGGCTTTGGAGCATGAGATGGATATAAATGAAAGAAAAGATATGCTGCCTTGGTGGCAAAATCATGCGGTATAACGTTATATGTATCCACATATTGCACACCTGGCAAAGACATACTTGATCATACCTCAGCAAAAAACGCTCCGCACTCGCTGCAGGTCAAGATGACTGTTTGGTGTTTTTGACGAACAATATGTAGATGTTTTAGTGAGTGGAAATGGATTGTTTCTGAATGTCAGTTTGCTATTTTGTGTTCACATTAAGTTACATTGTCTGTTGAAGCGTGTTTTCTTAGGTTACCGAATGCACTTACCTAATTTTCCTTACATGCTCATTAATGAAATTATATTTTATTTAATAACAATTGTTTGAGAAGTTAATGCACTGTAAAAAGTGAATGTCATTTCATATCAATAAAAGATGCAATGCTTGATTTGGTTTAAATTTGCTTGTTGTGCTCGCTTCCGCCCTCTTGTGGGCATAGGATACAATACAGTACTTTTTCCCTCTAAAATTCAGTATTGCCTTTAGAATTCGAATATAATTAGAATTTTGATAATATTTAAGAAAGAATTTCGAATTTAGCTTTTCAGCAATTTTGACAGCCCTAATATCCACCGATCGGGCGGGCCAAGTAACATAAAATAACATTCATATTAATTGCGGGTGGATGAGAGATAAATCATTGTGTTTGTTCCGGTTGCCGTTTTTCACACACTTTCAAAACAATGCCTCACGCGTACTCATGAGGGAGCTGAAGCTCATTAAATATGCAACGTTTATCCAGTCCTAGCCGTGTGCGTTTACTTCCAAGTCTTCAGTGCGGCACGCCCATCAAAACCAACCGTGCCTTGTGAGATCCTCAAAACCAAGGCAGAGAATAGCCTATTACTTATTCATTATGATGTTTCTGAATGTAAAAACCACGCAAACGTCACAAGTTGACCTCAGACAACAGTGTAAAAAAATAAAAAAGCTAGTTCATGACACCTTTAAAATCAATGGCTGTCAATAGAATAACATTTTAAAATGTATCTCATGGTTTCAAACCAGTCTTTAGAAAGTATTAATTTGGTAAATGTTACCTGTCTTTTTTTCTTTTTCTTTTAAAATTTCTTTTCTTTTCTACATTTCTGAAATGTAGCACCACCTGACAGCCCCTGGAGGTCTGTTGTCCCCAATTTTGACCTCTTCTTTGGACCCCACATTTGAACTCTTTCCCCGCTATCGACGGAAATTTCCGGCTTTTCGTGTTTTCACTGTTATACGGTTGGGGGTGCTATGACACATCTTCTTAGTAAGAGTAAAGAATCTCCTGATCAAAACACAGGCGAAGAAGAAGCAGAAACAAGCAATATCATGGCTGCGTCCGAAAGCTGATTCGTTGCCTTGCTGCCTTATCAGACAATGACTTGTAAGGCAGCGTTTGTGCATGAAGGCACCTCACGAAACAAATATCGGCACATACTTCTTATGGTGTGTTCACACCAGACGCGAATGAAGCAAATAAATCGTGTGTGAAATTCGCTTCATTCGCGTGTGACATTCACTACACAACAGATGCGAATTCGCGTCATGGGAGGGGCTTCTGCCAGTCGGCTCTTCTCGTTGCGAAATGGCTGAAGTATAGTTTTAAAATACGGTGAATAAGCTCAATTTGCCGGCTTTAACTAGCTTGTAGTCTCAATAGGGTGAATTCAGGGTGATTGGGACACTTTTTTCCAAGTCATCTCAATGGCAAAAAGGGTCCCAGTCACCCTGGAATCACCCTATGTATAGCTCAAATTGAGTAAAGAGCGTTTTTTACAACTTACCAGACTGTCCGACCTCCTCACTCACTTTCTTCCAAGCAAGATCCTTTTTATTCCTCTTTCCATAAAGTACGAAGATGTATCGTACAGCTTCGGGTATCCACATATGATTTTGTCCTCATTGTTGTCACTACTAGAGCAAGCTCCTAACGCGACGCGAATATCCGCCAAAGTTCAAAATAGAGCGAGCTTTGGTGAGAATTAAACAAATATTTAATTACTACAGTTGTAATTTCTCTCTAGAAATGACATCAGAAGTGGAAATTTTTGGATAGAAACGCACATTTACACACAAACTGACCAGCAACTGCAACTTTCAAATGGCATCTTTTTTTTCCAGCTTAACTGTCACCGAATGGAACGCACAGGATTGTTTTAGATTTTGAGCTTAAGCATTCAAAGCGGCTGGCTTATAATATAACAGAGCGTTATTGGACGCTGGTGTGGATGTTTGAACCTGCACTAGCGAATCACATGAATCCTCTTGAAAAGTTGGTCTGGAGAAGAGGTTTTTAAATTGGGGACAACAGACCCCTAAGGCTGTAAGATGGTGCTACATTTCAGAAATAAAGAAAAAGGAAAACAAAAGAACATTTTAAAAATGTAACATTTACCAAATTAATATTTCATTCTGTTTTCTAAAGACTGGTTCTTTTGTTTTCCTTTTTCTTTATTTCTGAAATGTAGCACCATCTTACAGCCTTAGGGGTCTGTTGTCCCCAATTTAAAAACCTCTTCTCCAGACCAACTTTTCAAGAGGATTCATGTGATTCGCTAGTGCAGGATCAAACATCCAGACCAACGTCCAATAACGCTCTGTTATATTATAAGCCTGCCGCTTTGAATGCTTAAGCTCAAAATCTAAAACAATCCAACTATATTGTTCCACTGTGTCGTTATCGTTATAGCTGTGGTGTATTATTAAAATATTATAGTTATAGTTCAATCATGACAACTCTCTGAATAGTTTTAGCATGTTATAGAATATGTCAGTGTTAATGTATTTAATTTTGAAGGATTATGTTAGTATGGACTTGTTAGTATGGACTGCTTAGTGTTGGGGGTAACACATTACAAGCAATTAGATAACTTTTTTATTTAACTAGTAAAGTAACACATTACTTTTAAATTTACAACACAATATCTGAGTTTTTCAAATAATTAACACGTCACTTTTTTCCCATTTATAGACTGACATCTCTCCTGAGAGATATGCAAACTCAGAATATTATGCAAACCTGCAATAATTATGTTAAATAACACAAATAATCTCACCTTTTTAAGCAATGTCTTTGCTGCTGACCTTTGATGACCAGTTCAACCATACGGATAAGTAGCGATTTTTCGATTAATCGTTTTTTTAAAATTTGGTCGATTCAAAATCGATTCTCGAAGGCCAAAAATTATTTTTTTCCCCCATATTTATTTAGTAAAAATGTAACAAAATTAACGTAAATCTAATTACTAGTCTTCTCCACTAGATGTCACCCTCTTATTGGCTTTGCGCGATGTTACAAAGGAGCGAGAGGCGCGCCAGTCATTCCTTCATTCAGTGGCGCCTCACAAATGATAAATCAACAGTCAATAGAGTCAATAGACAGCGCAGGACCAATAATTCAAACCTAATAGCTTAGCCTGTATTATAAACAGATTTCCTCAAATAAAAGTTAGTCCACATAAGTCAGCACGTTAAGGTATTGTTAATTACCACAGCAACTACTTGTGTCTAGGAATGAAAAGCGAGCGGTGCAGAGGGAGGCTCGGACGCCGGGGGCTCCGTCTCATCCCCCGGCAGAGAGATGACCGAGCAGCGCGCCCCGCAAAGAAAGCACCCATTCCCGGTTACGACCTCGAAAGGCCTCGTCAGGCACTACGATCGACCCGAATTACAGACGGTTTCGCCGGCGCGTTTCCGAGATATAGCCGGTTAAAGTTTCAACTGGTCTCGTTCGATCCGCCCCCCCCCCGATCACTATAAGCAAGCCAGCGCATCGCGGTTCTCCTTCCCGGGGGTTTCCAGTCGATCCTGCCCGGTATCGCATATATGCTTGTCGCAAAGATAAAATCGAATGGCAATCGCCTGTAAGGAAGACACGCAAATAACAGAGAGAGTGACGAAATATAATGCACCATCCAGAGCACGAATCAAAGCTCAGACGCCCCTGGAGGAAAAAGCCTCCATAAAAACGGACAGAGTCTGAATGACGGTCGGCTAAATTGCAAGAAAAGCTTGTCCATTACTGAAAATGGCTGAAAATCATCCAATATCCTTTTTATGTTTTAGAATAAATATATAAAAATATCCCCAAAAAAACTACATTGTATTGTATTTAACATAATTGTATGCATTTGAAATTTAGAGATGGTTTCTCTTTTAATGTACCCAAGTGTATCTAAAATAAAAAGAGTTTAATATACAGGTTTGTGGGTAATTAAAATTTCTTTTTAATTACCCACTTGTAAACTTGTTCACTAGAATTTGTATTAAATCTATATTCATTGAGTTGAATCGAAAATCGAAATTGAATCGAAAATCGAATCGAGAATCGAAATTGAATCGATAACTTTCCCCAACTTCTGCTGCTGCATTAATAGACACACATAAATCCCATAGCAGATCTAGGCAGGTGGAGCTAGTGGAGGTGGAGGGTTTCAGAGGACTAGCCTACGGCAAACACTGAACCAGACTATTTAAATGTGGAGTAATTTAAATATTTAAAGGTCCCGTTCTTCGTGATCCCACTGTTCAAACTTTAGTTAGTGTGTAATGTTGCTGTTAGAGCATAAATAATACCTGTAAAATTATAAAGCTCAAAGTTCAATGCCAAGCGAGATATTTTATTTAACAGAAGTTCCCTTTCAAAGCCTACAGCGAACAGCCGGCTTGGACTACATCCTGGTACTTCCTTCATTAATTACGTCAGTAGAACAGTAGAACAGACTAACCTCCGCCCACAAGAATACGCGATAAAGGGGGCGTGGTCTTGTTGCTGTCCCACGTGGAGAAGAGGACGGTCGCGTGGAGAAAAGGAAGTGTTGCGTTTGAGTGTGTTTGTCGCCATGTCGTCGAGACGCTGTTATTTTCATCCCGGAGTCAAATCACCTTTGTTTGGCTTTCCCAGGAACGCTGTAGAGATCATTGAGCGCATATATCTCCCGTTAAGAGGCGTGACCTTTCCGTACAACGTGCGCTAAGCTGCTGTCGAATCACAACACGGGAACCAATGGCACAATCAGAACTCGTTACGTATTTCTGAAGGAGGGACTTCATAGAACAAGGAACTCATCAGCTGTTTTTAGGAGAGGGAAAACAGCGGTATACAGATAAGTAAATTGTGTGAAAAATACTGTGTTTTTTTACACGCGAAACATGAACACATGTTATATTGCACACTGTAAACACAATCAAAGCTTCAAAAAAACACGAAGAACGGGACCTTTAAATAAATGTAAAAGAACCTATCAGCCAGCGACCTCTAGAGTTTCATGACTGAACTACATATTAAACCTCCTTGACACACAGATAACTTTAAAATGATGATTGACTAATGATCAATTGTTACCCAAAGACTTTTCCCTTTATATTTATTTCATTTTTTATTGTAGCTGAAACTGTACATTTCTATTTCTACACCTCTAAGTAGTGATTTACTGCATGTTTCCATTAGCTCTTTCCAGAGAAAAATGACTCGTCCAATGCGCTAATAGGAGAGGACGGATGGAGGAGGGAATATTTCCTAGTGCTACTGTGCATCTGATGAACAGTGCTCGACGGAATCAATTTGGCCATTGGTCTGCGGATAACTCTCCTCTAGACAGTGCCTTTCTCCTTTCCCTATTTCTCCTCCACCCCCCTCCTTCCATTCCATTTGGATGGATAGATAGCACTATAGTTAGTTCTTTGTCACGACCACTGAGTTGTGGCCCAAACAACGCTGTCTATTTTTGTCCTTCCAGTCATATCGCTAAAAGTCGAGAGGCGGGGAATGAAAAAGCCTTACAGTAGTATTTGTTCTCTTAATTGCTCAAACTGAGTTCTGGAATGGAAGAATCAATCTTCTTTATTGTTATGGTAGGGGAAATTAAAGGCAATGGAGTTGGCAGTATTTTATGGTGCTTTTGTCAGCGCTGTAGCGGTGCTTTATTGCTAATCAATGGCAAGTAGACCGACCCGAGCCCAGGGAAAGTGGCCTGCAATGTCAGACGATGTTCCTAAGGTGTTTTTGCAGTAATCACCTTCTTATTTCCATGAACAAAATAGGGATGTGCAAAACAACATATTTGTTTTACAAAATCGACTAGGCAGTGGCTTAGTCAATGAAGCAGTCAATTCGACCGTTTTAAGGAAGTCTTGTTAATTAGGGTCCACCAGACCTCAATCAGATGTGTTTCTTAAGGGTTTTTCACACTGCACTTCACGCCGAGTTATTGTCGTTCTTAAATCGCTTTTAACCCTGGGTAAAGAAACGTTTCACACTTGTAATTTAGAAGCGGGGTTAGCACCGCTTTTTACCCGGGGTTATGAAACCTTGCTCTGGGGCCAAACTTGTGCAGTGTGAAACGATGCATTGTTAGAATGTTAAAGCTAGACGCTTAGCAACAGACAGCCAATCGCGTCCTTATATTTGTGTGCTTCGGACAGTCATGGAAACGCTACCCATTGTATATAAACAGTAAATTCTGCCTTTGAGAGGAAACATTTTTCATTCTTACCGTTATAGTCCAAAGTGTCCATTTAGTATAAACTCGAGAGTACAGACAGCAATACGATGATGCACAATGCTGGTGCTTTTATGTAAACAGGTCGCAGCGTTCATCCAATCAATGACACAGACACCACAAATATGCAAATAAGAACGTAAACTGAGGGTTTAGGAATGTACTGTGAGAAATGTCAGTTTATGAATACCCAGGATTAATTGTTAACCCCGGGTAAATTATGACAAGTGTGAAACGTGAAGCAAGATAACCCAGGATTCATTTTACCCGGGGTTTAGAATGACCCAGGGTTAACTGTTTCAAGTGTGAAAAGCCCTTTAGAGGGTTTACACACAGCTCACATTCTTGTATTAAAAAACCCCAAAACAAACAAACAAACAATAAAACCTGCACATAGCATATGTATATTTTAAGGTTTTGGGAAGTCAAACCACATGACACTTTACAACCTTAACTAACTTTGTCAAGTTATAAAAATACGGGATGCACTGATACCGATACCAGTACTCGGGTGTCGGTCCGATACTGTTGTCAAGTACTCGTACTCGTACTCGTAAAACTACCCCGATACAACCGCACCCGATACCACTTTATGGCAACGCATCTTCGGATGCGGAGCCGCTTGGGAAGTTACATAATTCGGCGTGCACACCGCGGCGCCAAGTGCAAAGAGGTCTCGCGCTCTCAAAGCGCACGACTGCCATAATATGCCGTCATTTTTGCCGAGCGCACCCGAGCGCTAGTGCGGACGCGGCGAGTATAAACCAAGCCTAACCACTCGTAAGGCAGATACCGCTCGGTAATGAGTGCTGTTTAGTAGAGATGTGCGCAATGACTAGCCTAACTCCGGTAGTATAACAAGCCTAAGCAAGCTTAATTGTTATACTAGTTTGACATGACATGGAAGAAAATGGAAAATTTTTGTGAAAGCTTTCAAAAGCTCCCCGAGTGGAGATTTATCTGAAGCCTCCACGAGCGCCAGAGAAAACCAACGCATGCAAAACCTGAGGTAAAATTAAATGATTTTGTTTTGCTGCAGATATACACTTTTCAAAATAATATATACATTTCAAGATATAACATTAACACAACAGTAATTTAAACATAGCCTTTGTAAAAAAAATATATATTTAAAGCTAAAGCTTAAATGTGCCAAAGAAAAGTAAACGACTAGTATTTTCCAAGTCGTCTTGCAGCACTAACAGCACTAGCACTAACGTTTAATCGACTAGTCTCGCACATCCCTAGCTCAGTGTCACACATTGTAGATGAAAACAGAAACAGGCTCATAGCTGATAATGCAGAGAAGCTTCTTTTCATCTCCAAAAAGGGCTGTATGGCTATGATAACATATAATAATTTAATTCAGTTGTTCTGCTGCTATGTTGTGTGGTACTGGAATCCACTGAATGTTACAGGTTACGTTTATGTGAAATGGGCAGCAGTGCCATGTTTGTTTAGGAAAACACCAAGTTGAATGTTAAAATGTCAGCAACAGCATCAATTTGTGTATTTACTTTGTTACAGTCAGAAAGTGAAAAACATCTGATGTAAATAAAACATTGTTAGAAGAACTGTAATGGTATTAAGTACTCGTATCAGTACTCGGTATCGGCAAGTATACCCAAATGTAAGTACTTGTACTTGGTCTGAAATAAAGTGGTATCGGTGCATCCCTATTATTTACCTTGGCACACAGTCATGTGGGTCTACATTTCCTGTTTTTCCTATTGATTTATTTTTGCTGCATGTTATTACTGCATGTTGTGGTTACACCACATGACTTTAATTTGGCGGACACTGTTTTTCCCCAAATATTAACAGTTTTTTTGCCAAACTACTTAATAATATTTTCTTTTCATTTCATACTTGTAATGAAACGTTTTCCTAATTATGTTATCAGGACAGTATCACACTGACTTTTATACCCCCTGAAATTACAAAATGTATTTTAAATCAGGAAAGAAGTTTATTTAAAAAAAAAAAATAATAATAGCTTTGAAAAAAAAAAAAAACGAAAAACAAAAAAAAACTGTAGTGTCATGTAATACTTTAGTATAAGGAACACATTCACTATTTACTATGACTTTTTCCTCAATAAACTTCCAATTTACTGCTTATTAATAGTTAGTAAGGTAGTTTTTAAGTGCATTGGTAGGATTAAGGGATGTAGAATGTGGTCATGCAGTATAAGGCAATAATATGTGCTTCATATATAAACAGTAATATGCATGCTAATAAGCTACTAGTTAATAGCGAGAACTGGACCCTAAGCTAAAGTGTTACCAATGTCATTAACCCAAATATATAAGCTAAATATTGATAATTAAATATTGATTGATTTTATTGCAAACTATCAAAATCCTCCTAAAAATATGAAGACCTTCAGATTATTACATTTGCTAACAGCCGTCGTTTTAAAGTCTAACAGTATCCTGACATTTATTGTTGAAGATGGTGGATCTGTTGCAAAAGCGGAGCGTTTATTGCTGTAGCAGCTGTGCTTTAAAGCGAATGAATTTAGAGATGCAACTTCTAAAAGGGTTTTACTGTGCTGACAGCACTGGGAGACTGTTGGCAAACTGAACGTTCAGCTTGCTGTCAGCGCGCTAAAACCATGTCCAAGATGTGCTTCTTCATATTTCCTCTTTAATACACCACTGAAAGAGTATCAAAAGAGTATTAAAAGTAAGATCACAAACAAACAAAAAATGCTGCCTTCAGCCAATTAGCTTTGCCATAACATAATTTTGTCACTATTTTCTTATTGGCTAAAAGACTCGAGACAGAGTCTAGAACCGAATGTTGGGGGTTCCTGCACCTGCTGAATGACTGCAGTTGAGGATAGCTGTCTTAAAGGTGACCTGATATGCAAAATTCATTTTAACGTGGTGTTTGAACATGTAAATGTCTGTCGGCAGTGTGTACACAACCACCCTTTAATGGTAAAAATCCACGACTCCTCTTTTTTAATCCCCATAAAGCACAAGCAGTGTCTCAGAACAAGCCGCTGGCAGATTGTAGCTTTTTTGACGTCACAAATGCTTAGGCCCCGCCCACGACTGCTGACAGACTCTGCCCTTATTATCCTGAGCTGTACACAGTCAGCCATGTTTATCTCCTCACCAGAGCATTTAACATCAGCATTCATTCTAAATCACAAGAGGTCCCCAGATAATACTAATCCTGTGTGATTAGGGCTTAAGAAATGTATTCTTATACAGCTACTAAAGGTATTCAGTCAAGAGCAGTGAATCATTTTCTGTTTTTCTTTTGTTGTTTGATTCATATTAACAGCATATACAGTAGAGTTGGGCGATATGACCAAAAAATGATCTCGATAAAATATTTTCATGTCAGTCAATATCGATAATTATCACGATAAATGTCAAATATTTGTTTCTTTTGAATTTAAAGGCAGATTTTTGCTCCTAAGTGGAAATTGTAGAAACCAGACTGTTCGTTGTGGTTTTAAGATACTTTTTATTGTCAGAGCACTTCACGTTTTTGAATTCCTTTTCCAGTAATTTTTCCTTAACAAAATACATTTCTTAATAGAAAAAATGAATGTCTTAATTTCTGCATGTGCTAACGGGTGATTTTGTTTCTAGTCATGAAACAGGTTTGTGTTGCCTGACGTGTATCTTCGGCACAGTTTGCAGTGCCGTATTAATATTACATATTTTGTCTTTTAAATGCACATTTGACAGTGAGTTGACAGTAGTAGCTTGAGTTAGGAGGATGCAGATTGTCAGAGTCAATAAAGAATGGATCCAAAAGCAGAGGTTGACAGGATAACAACAGTCTTTAATGAGAATATAAACAAGGCAGTCTGTCGTTAAGGCACACAGAACTGGTAAAACAAACTGAGAAGGCAGCGGAGATGATCCTGTCTCGAAGAGGAGAGAGATCGGGACACCAGTAGAGGTGGAGGCAGTTCTTGAGAATAAATCACAGTCAGGAACAGAGGACCGCAAATGTACTCTTGCAGCAAATGCAGAACTCAGACTAAACTTAGGCGCAAGGCTGTATCACTGCCACTTCCAAAAGCAAATCAGACATGAAGAAAGCAGCAGTCGTAACACATGACATGAAACAATGATCCAACAAGAGGCAGTAAGAACAAACACTAGATAAAGGGTAAGCACTCAAACAAAAGTGGGAACAGGTGTCATCGCAAGGCAGCGAGGCGCTGATTGCGATGACTAACAGGTGCAGGTAGACAGAGAGAAGATGAGCCTAATGAGCGAGTGAGAAAGTGTGTGTGTGTGTGTGTGGGTGTGTGTGGGTGTGTGTGTGTGTGTCTAAAACAATCAGGAAGGAGAGTGAGTGAAGAAAAGGATAGTGAGAAGCAAAGAGAAAGAACCTGACACATGACACAGATGCAGTAAATTTATGTTCATTAACAAAAACACGGACATTTATAAAAATTGTATGAACCTCATTTTTATATGGTAAAATTGAAATATTCTGACTGAGTTTTATTAATATTAACCATTGGTCTTCCATAGTATCATACATTTAGATCATGATAAAAACACGGATATAGCTCTTCACTACCATGCTAAAATATATCTATATGGTTTCTGTGGAAAAACAGTAAGCACAAATCTATATCGCAATCACAAAAAATAATGTAATAATATTCCATTACTCCTTTTAATACAAATATCCAGAATATCTCACATTTCTGCCACAGATGGTGCAGTTAGTGTTACAACAGTAAATCTATGGTAAATTAGGGAGATTTGTAGATTGAAAAGCCTTCGGACTGTATCGTTTCTCCTGTTTGTCAGCGCTGTTTAATCTGGCTTTAAACTAGTTTAAATCACAGTCTCTGCTATTTGTGTTTAGCACGCGCTTCTCACTGGATCTGACAGCGCTGTTTAGTGGTCTGATCCGTTTGGACTTTGACCCGAGCGGATCAATGTGACGCGGTTCAAATGAGTAACAATTCGTGCTACCTTTTATCGACAAATTCGTCGCCTTTGGACGATAACTCTAGGTTAGTTTTAGTTTCACTTTCGATTTAACGTTCGTCGCCGCTTCCACTGGTCGAGTTTTCTTTGCCAGTAGAGCATACTTTTGATGTGCACGTTAAAAGCTGCACGCTGACTGGCTGTAGTCATGCTTATTTCTGCTGTGTGATTGGGTGTTAGAGTAATCTATATCAAGTCAAGTCAAGTCAAGTCAACTTTATTTATATAGCGCTTTTAACAATGGAGATTGTTTCAAAGCAGCTTTACAGTGTTAAACAGCAAAATAATGCAACCTAATTTTATTAAGCTGTATAGCCATTTGATGTCATCAGTTCATTTCAATTTCCATACGGTGACAGTGTGGGCTTTAGATCAATAATTAGATCAGTAATTTAGTTTATATGGTTAAATTAGTTTATTAATTAGATATATTTCGATGTTTAGTTGAAAAATACAGTGTCCCCAACTGAGCACGCCAAGCCAGAGGCAACAGTGGCAAGGAAACCAAAACCCCATCAGGTGAGCTAATGGAGAAAAATAAACCTTGGGAGAAACCAGGCTCAGTCGGGGTGCCAGTTCTCCTCTGGCCAATTAACAAACAGCGTATTATTATTATTTTAAGGGGAAATGATTATATCAAGTAAAAATGTTCAGAGCTTATCATTATTATCGACATCAATTTTATCGCTATTATTCGATATCGTTTATCGGCCCAGCCCTAATATACAGCAGTAGATACTGTATATTAGGCTGCTGTCACTTTAAAACAAAGATCTATTATACACATGCGATTTCTTTCCCTGCTGTTTACGTTCACAAACATAACAACTGTGTTTTTGTGAACTTTGTGTGTTTCTGACATAACCTTTTGTGTATTTGACAGTTTAAGTGGAATAACGTGAAAGAGAAGTTTAATACTCATGGGACGCACTGTCTGACATCCAGATTTTTGTAGGCTCCGCCCTCTTCTGGATAGGGGGTGGGGAGCAGCAGCAGCTCATTTGCATTTAAAGATACATGCACGAAAACAGCATGTTTTTCCTTCCGCTTAAAATGACATTTACAACATGGTACAATAAATGATCTGTTGGGTATTTTGAGCTGAAACTTCACAGGCACATCCTGGGGACTTATATTACATCTTGCAAAAAGGGGCACAAAAGGTCCCTTTAAAGAGTGAGTTCACCCAAAAATAAGATTTTTGTTCCTCTTTGACCATAAGACTTCTGTTCATCTTTGAAACACACATTAAGATATCTTTAATGAAACCTGAGTGATTTCTGTACCTTTGCTGAAAGTCCATTCCATCATATCTTTGACGCCTCATGAAAGTAATTCATATGAATATCATATGAATACAGAAGCGTCACCCGGCAAAAAATGCATTCGTTTACCACATTTAATGTGCTTTTACGATGTCTTTACAAACCTTTTAAAGAGTCAAAGTTTTGGTTGCTTGTGCTTTCAATAGAGGGACAGAAATCTCTCAGGTTTCTTTAAAAATGTCTTCATTTGTGTTCTGAAGATGAACAAAAGTCGTATGAGTTTGTGAGTAAATGTTACATTTTGGGGTGAACTGTTCCTTTAATGTATTATAGACGTCCTTGAGATGAACTAGTTAGGTGTTGGATGACTAATCGACTAGTTGACCCTGCTGACTTATCCCTAGAACATAAGGAGCCATCTCTTTCCAAACATCCAAGTCTTCCCCATCCTCTTGGGTTTTACATTTACATCTTTCCCTTCGTAAAACATTCTTCTGACCCTGCCTTCTTTCTGTCTCCTTCCTTCTCCTCCTTCGCTCTGTCTGGCTCCAGCGTTAAAGAGTCCCCAGACTCTATTTCTCTCAGATGCTGCAGTACAGAATTAAGCCAATCTGTCTTCATATTACTGCCTGTGTGTGGCCTAGATTGATCTGGCCGCCTGCCACTCCAGGCGGACACAAATCATTGGCTGGTCATGAAACCCCGGTCGCCCCTCTTTTGATTGACAGCGCTCTGCCTCGTCTATCTTGCACTCTTTTATTCCTTCTGCATTCTCGGAATTACAGCCTCGGCATGTTATCTGTAAATAACACACATTTCATTATAAGATGGCTGGCAGGTAGATTTTCCTCTTACTGAGCTGCTAAGTAGAGTCGTTTTCTTTAGTCATTCAGGGAATGTGCTCGCTACCGGCCGTCGGTTGTAGATTTGCTTATACATGCTGTCACCACATACGCAGATAATCAGACACGCTTTGAAGAAAAGACAGTTTCATTCAAATTCATGTTATTCCACTATCAAATGGTGTGGCATTTCTGTTTTCATGACAGTATGAGCAGGTTGGCATGACATGACATGCTAGCTTGAAGCATTGTTTGACCAAGTGATTTAGTCCTGAGTACCTGTTCTTGGTTCAATAACCTTTGTTGGTCCCCCTTTTGCTGCCAAAACAGCCCTGACCCGTCGAGACATGGATTGAGGCCAAGTCAACACCTCAAACTCGTTGTTGTGCTCCTCAAACCGTTCCTGAACCATTTTTGCTTTGTGTCAGGCGCATTATCTGCTGAAAGAGCCACAGCCACCAGGGAATAGCGTTTCCATGAAAGGGTGTACATGGTCTGCAACAATGCTTAGGTAGGTGGTACGTGTCAAAGTAACATCCACATGAATGGCAGGACCCAAGGTTTCCCAGCAGAACATTGCCCAAAGCGTCACTGCCTCCACCGGCTTGCCTTCTTCCCATAGTGCACCTGGTGCCATGTGTTCCCCAGGTAAGCAACGCACATGCACCTGGCCATCCACGTGATGTAAAAGAAAACGTAATTCATCAGACCAGGCCACCTTCTTCCATTGCTCCGTGGTCCAGTTCTGATGCTCACGTGCCCACTGTAGGTACTTTTTTAGTGGTGGACAGGGGTCAGCATGGGCACCCTGATTGGTCTGCGACTATGCAGCCCCATACACAACAAACTGCGATGTAGTGCTGGACGGTATACCATATTTTTGTTATGATATGAACTTTGATGATACCGCAATACCGGTATATGTCGCTTAAACAATGTTCGGAACGCAGCACTGCGCGACATCCCGTTTCACTGTTGCACTGTAGTGAGAGCACAGCTGAGATTGCATTACAGCCTATGGCTGAAACCGAAATCGCCCCCTATGCCCTCAAATAGGGCATTATTTGAAGGGACAGTCATTTGTAGTGGTGTCCGAAACCATAGTGGACGTTATTGAGTGCACTCATTCAATCCCACATTGCACCACAATAACGAGTGTACAGCCAATTCGGATTCAGCCTATGATAACAGCGGAGAATTCAAACAACATGTGGCGCACGCATAAGAGTGGTTTCTGTGCCGAGCGCCGCGAAGAGATTAACAACCCTCACCACATGGATCATTTCAGATATATAGACCGGAGCGAGCGTGCTTAAGTTTTTTATGGACATATTTCATATGCTCTAGTGCTGTAAACATGAACCGGCAGCGTGTATATGCACATAAATATATATGCAAACAAGGACACTGATACTACAGCCGTACATCTGATCACGCCCGCAATGTATTATTCTGATACACTGAAGACAATGATGTAAGTTAATACAGAAAGACTGACAATTCAAAGAAGAGTGGGCAAAAAAGTAACTACTTTATTCTTTCTATGTTAAACTGTCTTGTTCAGAGACTGTAGTGCTCTTAAATGTATTGAAAATATCCTTAGACCTTTTAAATGTTCTTCCGCGTTTCTCCCTTGTTTTGTCAGTTTGTTGTTATATAGGGTGCTAGAGTAGCTCTCTGTTTGATCAGACCACACGGGCCAGCCTTCGCTCCCCATGTGCATCAATGAGCCTTGGTCGCCCATTACCCTGTCGCCGATTCACCACTGTTCCTTTTGATAGGTACTGACCACTGCAGACTGGGAACACCCCACAAGAGCTGCAGTTTTGGAGATGCTCTGACCCAGTCATGTAGCCATCACAATTTGGCCCTTGTCAAACTCTCTCAAATCCTTACGTTTTGCAAATCAACTTTGAGGACAAAATTTTCACTTGCTGCCTAATACATCCCACCCACTATCAGGTGTCATGATGAAGAGATAATCAGTTTTTTTCACTTCATAATGTTCGTAATTTTATGCCTGATCTGTGTATTTTTTGTTTTTTGAAAACTTTTTCATTAGGGGTGTTGAAATTAATTGTTGCATTGCGATGCGGACGTGGACGATTCTGCATCGATGCAGTAATAGACCATAATCGATTATAGCCTTCTGACATGGCTGTTGAATGAAGTTGACATGATATTCGAATTGAATCGTGAGACCGGTGACGATTCACACCCCTATTTTGACAGACTATTTGATTGCACATCGGTCGATTAATCCTTGATAGTAAATTGATGCATTTATCTTTTAAAATCTTTATGTGAGGAATAACACTCAAAGTCATAAAACCTTTTTTTTGAGATTTAAGCAAAAACAAAATGTGGTGCAGAGAGTTCAGTGCTTTCCAATCTCTACAAGACGCTAATATGCTTACGCTGGATTATGGAAGCATAGTGTATGGATCAGACAGGAAATCATACATCCAGCTCCTCGACGCCTCAAATCATCCCTACAATAAATAGTAAGGCTAAAGACCAATAAAGGAAATCCGGCTTATCTTGTTTTCTTAACTCCTCTTACAAGCTTGTACGAACAAAAACCAATATCCAACCTTTTGGACTATTGATCAAACCACATTTACAAATTCTCAAAGCGGGTCTAAACATACTGGAACAAACACACTTCTGTAAAATTCCACCACTGGAAATAAAAAAATAAATAAAAAAATTTGAACTTAACAAGAAACAAAATCTAAAACATACCTAAATGACTTTCAACAACAACTCCTCTACATCAGAGAAATGTTTCCATCACATATCCCTGTATATACTGATGGATCACAATCTAAGGACCGTGTAGTGTGTATAACCTCAAAAATTAAAAAAGAGGAATATCCATCCCTAAACATGTCTCCAAGTAATCATTCCTTAAAAAAATGATCACCCAGCACTTGTAATGATGTTTTATAAACTGCTTGAACTAGAGGGTCATCAATTTAATATTGTGTTGGGTATCTGGACAATGTGGAATCAAAGGAAACGAGGAAGCAGACTCTGGCACAAAAGAGGCATTATCAGTAGATGTCAAAATTTGCACAGTACCTCCTATGGATCTAAAACCAATAATTCATTTCTATGTTAATAACAAATGGCAAACAGAATGGGATCAGGGATCTATATACTATGAACAAACTTCATGAAATCAGCCCCAATGTTTGAAGAAGTTTCTATCAAATCTCAAACCGATGGGACCAGATTGCAGAATAGGCCATTCCAGGATAACACGCAAGTTTTTAATAGTAGGAAAAGATCCACCAACATACTCTTTCTGTCAAAAGGCTTTATCATTGAAGCATGTTTTATTAGATTAGAGATATTAGAGGTTTTAATATTTATTATTAATATTCATTCCACATACATTATCCATATTCCCATATTATCATTCTGTGTTTCTGTGTTTACATTTTATATATTACATTTATATTGAAGGACTGAATGGACCTGGTTTGATGATTGTAGGTTATTATTGCTTTGTGGTGGTGTTGTATTTTGATATGTGATAGATATATTAACATAATCTTCATTAAAATCCCAGTGCATGTACTCCGGCAGGGCTACCCTTTGTCACCGGTTCTGTTCATAATTTTTTATGGACATAATTTCGAAAAGGGCAGGAGAGCATCCGGTTTGGGGACCACGCAATTTCGTCGCTGCTTTTTGCGGATGATGTTGTCATGTTGGCGTCTTCAGACCAGGACCTAAGCGTGCACTGAGTCGGTTTGCAGCCAAGTGTGATGCGGCTGGGATGAGAATCAGCACCTCCAAGTCCGAGGCCATGGTTCTCAGTCGGAAAAGGGTGGCTTGCCTGCATCAGGTTGGTGGAGTGTTCCTGCCTCAAGTGGAGGAGTTCAGGTATCTTGGAGTCTTATTCACGATTGAGGGAAGGATGGAATGGGGGATTGAACAGGCTTCTGCAGTAATGCGGTCAATGTACCGGTCTGTCGTGGTGAAGAAGGAGTTGAGCTGTAAGGCGAACGTCTCAATTTACCAGTCGATCTATGTTCCTACTCTCACCTATGGTGATGACATTTTGCAGTAAACCAGAATGAATGGAGGGTTTATCATGTTCTGTAAATAAGTGTTTATTCAGTGCTCTCACAGAACTGAAGGCACACATTTTAAAGATTCAATTTCCAGTGAGATCCTTTTAAAACTGCAGGGACAAATTCTGTAAGATTCAATAAGACTCTTCCTTACCTGCACATTCTATATGCATCTCTCCACTTAGGAAGGTATCTTGGAGTCTTATTCACGATTGAGGGAAGGATGGAATGGGGGATTGAACAGGCTTCTGCAGTAATGCGGTCAATGTACCGGTCTGTCGTGGTGAAGAAGGAGTTGAGCTGTAAGGCGAACGTCTCAATTTACCAGTCGATCTATGTTCCTACTCTCACCTATGGTCATGAGCTGTGGGTCATGACCGAAAGGACAAGATCCCGGATACAAGTGGCCGAAATGAGCTTTCTCTGCAGGGTGACTGGGCGCTCCCTTAGAGATGGGGTGAGAAGCTCGGTCACTCGGGAGGAGCTCGGAGTAGAGCCGTTGCTCCTCCACATCGAGAGGAGGTGGCTCGGGCATCTAGCATTCGGATGCCCCCTGGATGCCTTCCCAGGGAGGTGTTCTGTGCACGTCTCACCGGGAGGAGACCCCGGGGAAGACCTAGGACACGCTGGAGGGATTATGTCTCCCGGCTGGCCTGGGAATGCCTCTGTATTCCCTCGGAATAAGTGTCTAGGGAGAGGGAAGTCTGGGCGTCTCTGCTTAGACTGTTGGCCCCACGACCTGGCCCCGGATAAGCGGAATATGATGGATGGATGGATGGAATAATTCAAATCATTTAAAAAATAAAGATGTAGAACGTTAAACTGACATATTTTTGAGTTTATTTGTTTTATTACCAGGGGCGGATTATGACGTGGTCATGCCCTGGGCTCGGACCTGTGTACTGAGAACGGTCCTCGGTAGCCTCTTGCGTTAATCCATCTCTGTTTATTACAATTTATGCATCAGAGGTAAATATCAGATAAATATCAGCTTAGATTGGAGGGCCTTTGAATATTGTCGCAGACAAAGGAGGGCCTTGGTGTCAACAAATGTTGAGAACCACTTCTCTAAAGGCCAGTTTCCACCAAGAACAATAACTAGCATCCACACCAACAGACGATAAAGTCCAGTTTATTATAAACTCGTACTGCAGTTATGTTGTCTGCTGCTTTAAATCCTCTAGCTCTTTAAAGTCAGGTGGATTCTAACTGGCTGCCAAGGTTTTTATCGTTCATCATTTGGGGAAAAAAATGCTCTGAAAGTGATTCCAATGATATTGTTCCTATGACGTTATCTTTATATTTGTGGTGTGTCTGTCTCTATTCTCTTACAATTAGAATGATTATTAAAAGTTTATGGTTATTGTTATCGCTCTTGATGTGAACTGGCCTTAAAGCCAGGACTGTCAAGGTCATGAAGTAACTACTGTGTTGCTTTTCACTTCATGCTGAATTCTGGATGTTTTTGAAGAGCACCGGTAAATGACAAATGGAAAATTACAATCTTCTGCATTGGCGTTTTCAAGTCCTGTTTGAGCACATTGGCCCTTTTCTTTCATATGTAAGGATGACATTTTGCAGTAAACCAGAATGAATGGAGGGTTAATCATGTTCTGTAAATAAGTGTTTAATCAGTGCTCTCACAGAACTGAAGGCACACATTTTAAAGATTCAATTTCCAGTGAGATCCTTTTAAAACTGCAGGGACAAATTCTGTAAGATTCAATAAGACTCTTCCTTACCTGCACATTCTATATGCATCTCTCCACTTACATTTTCTTTTTTTTTCACTTCACCCTGTGCTCGGTTTACTCTTAACACAAATTTATTTTAGATGGTTCAAGCAATTTCCACTGTCATGGTCCAATGAAACCAAGACATGAGGTCTCAGATAGCAAACGTAATGGGAGCTGTGGAACTGGGGGTTAATGTTCTTGTTGGTTGCATTTAGCTTGTTGGGACCAACAACACCAAGGTCAAGGTATGGGTTTGATTTCCACCCATTTAACCAGTTTTTCCACTTTGCAGTGTGAGTATTTGCACCCTGTGTTGAGTAGACGTGAATCTCTAGAAATTATTTGACCACATTTGTCACATACTTATGCAGACATATAATCTACAGTTATTTGTTTTAGCAGACTGCATTTGTCTATTTGTGCGATTTAGTTCAGACCAGATTGAGTTTTCTGACCAGAACTCCACATTTTCCAGCAACTGCATGCGTCAAACATTGCGTCAGCTTTCCAAATAAACGCATCTGCCCTGGAGGATGAAATTTTATTGCTGCAGTCTGACATTCAGATGAAGGCAGAGCTTCTGCTGGACATTTTTGGAACTTGGATGAGAGAAAATATCCCAACATCAGAAGATGTGCACTGAACCATGACAGCCTTGTTTGGCTTCACATACTTGTGTGAGACAGCATTTTCCCACATGAAGATAACCGAATCCAAATACCGCTCAACCTGAACTGATGATCACCTGGATGCCTGTTTAAAACTGGCCTCAGCAGCTGATTCCATTGGCCTGGCTGATTCATTTGAGTGCAAGTCATCTGAATTCTGTCATTTCTTTGAATGAAAAGTGCTTGCATGATGCCATTTGAATAAAGAAATCAGAATTTCTCATTTCTCCATTTCATGGAGCCTAAAAGTCTGGGTCCACATCAGAAATCTGGGATTCCAAAATTGTAATTAAATCCTGGAAGCAACTGTAAAATGAACATAATGATTTTAAACTGTACACAACCACCCTATTATGCAAAAAATCGATTCCACTCCATTTGTTATTTTCCCCATAAATCAGAAACAGTGTCTCAAAATGAGTTCTTCAGGAATGCATATGAGTAAATTCAGAGTAATTTGCATGTAAAATGTAGCCTACGTCGTCATACTCAATTCTAGTCAGAATTTGAGTCTGATACTGCTCCGTTGGGCTGTGATTATGGGGCGTGTTTAAACCGAACCAGGAAAGATCTCAATTGGATAGACCTACAACCAATCAGAGCAACGGAGCGACGCATAACGTTAGTTGTCAAATGTCAACAGAACTCAACTGCACTGTGTTGCCAAGTCCGCGGGTTGAAGCGACCCCAATTATGTGATATACAGACCCAGGAATGCGAAATTTAGCAGGCTGTCCAGCCAAAATAACACATATTTTACCCCCAAATGCCATTTTTCCCGGAGAACCCCCCCACCCGGAAAGCTATTGGGCTTGTTTTTGGCTAGTTTTGAGTAGCAGTTGGGCGAGTTTTGCTGTAAAAACTTGGCAACCCTGTCTGTGCGCACGCTGAAATAAGTCACATTAGAAGAAGAAGATGAGTGTAAACGATCTTTGCCGGTGTTGTAAAAAAAGAATTTAAGGATACACAGAGTACTTACCAACACGATCATCATTTCTGAGAGAAATAGTAAAGGTGAATGCATATACGAGCAAGTTCTCTGTTTAGGATTAGAACAAATTCAACCCAAGCGCCTTTGATGATGTGGATGATTACGTTACTGTTTATCATCTGTCCATCATCGTCTAAAGCCCGCCCTGACAATTTCATTGGTCCGAACAGTTTCTGTTCGGGCATAATTACTTCTCTGTGGATCAAGTCCAGACCGAACTGCCCGTGCAAAAAATTTTGTGGGCGAGGCTAAGTTCGTCTGGCATCCAGGCTATGTAAAATGGCCCTTCCCAGAAAACTCTCCTCCGGATTCACAAATGCATCGTAAACATCAGATTTGATAATTAAACGTGTATAAAACTGTATGTTAATGAATTCCAATCATTCGTAAATAGGGTGTGTGCACGCTCATTCACAATTGGCATAATATCCAGGAACACTGTGGAATCTTCTGGACTGCCTTCTTAGGTTTGGCCTCATTATATTGCATAAATGCTAAAGAGACTAATAGGCCGTATTCCTACCAATAAATATTCAATTTTCGCGTGTCCACCAAAGTGCTTTCAGCTAGCTGGGAAAAAAATACCTGGTGCTCTTCTGAAAATGGCCAGCTGGTGGTGCGTGAGAGCGCTTTGGAGCACATGTTTGGCCCATGTTACTATAATCTCATTTTGAAAAATATTACTGTATATAAAAATGCAGTAACCAGCAAACTTCTCCATTGTTGTTCAGTCGTTGTATGAGTAGGATGGTTGGTCGGTGTAGTATTTGTCCCACCCCACTGTGATTGGATGGCTGGGAGAAAACTTGACAGTGACAAGCACTGCTTTTTACCCAAAGTTGAACAGTTTTCAACTCTCAGCTACAACAAAAAAAGTTGTGAAATATTATCATGTTAGTGCATCAAAGTGCAGTGTCATCAGTTTGCCTCAAAGAACACAGAACATGTTTTATGCACCATTTACCCGTGGTAGGGAGCAGATGTACATTTCTTTCGTACCAACTTATTTTGAAAATACAAACATTTTAATGAATCTGAAAATTTACGTCAGAACGGCGTCACGAATGATTTGCACAAAAAATCATTCTGCTCATGTTTCATGAATGAGGACCATTGGGTGGTGCAGGTATGACGTCAGAGCCCAGAAGTCTAGAGCTAGTGTTATACTTTCCTTGTCCGCTTGATGTAAAAAATGTCATCGGAGGGTGTCTTTGCAGACATCCGTGTGCCTCCCATTTTTTCCGGACACTAGGCTACAAAAGCACCAACTGTGCATGTGTGTGCTGTGTGCTTGAAGTCTTCGACGCAGACAGCGTTTTAATCTTTTGTTTGTATAAACTTATCAACCCACTCCTGTATGTCCTTAATTATCAGACGATTTCTTCTCTGTGAGTGTAAAGCTGCAAGATGCGCGATGAAACAATAGATGGCGGTAATGCACGATGTCACTATGTGATCAAATAAGAAGAAAACTGTGCTGCTTCAATGCATTGCAGGCTCGTCAAAACACAAAACGGAATGTGGCTTTTGGTCGCGCTACACCGCTACTTGCTGGAAAAAGTAGTTAGCTACTAGAAAAGCTACATTGTTTTAAAAGCAACTGAGCTACTTGCTACTTGCTGGAAAAAGTAGTTAGCTACTAGAAAAGCTACATTGTTTTAAAAGCAACTGAGCTACTGACAAGCTACTGAAAAATGTAGTTAAGTTAGTAGCGTCGCTACTTGGAGTTAACTACTCTCCGACACTGCTGACGTCATACCGGCACCACTCTATTGTGATGTCATTGTGGAACAGGCCCCGCCCACAACTGCAGACAGAATCGGCCCTATGAGCTTAGCTCCTCCCCTGAGTGAGCTGTACATAATCCACCATTTTTATCTCCTCACTAGAGCATTTGAGAGCAGCATTTAAGTGAAAAAATGAACTCTTAAAGCTACTAAATTTGTTCAGTCAAGAGCAGTGAGTGATTCACTTTAACGACATAGCAGCATGTACTGATTATTAGGCTGCTGTCCCTTTAATTGGTTTGTTGCTGGCAGAGTGTCCGAGGTGCAAGCTGTAGAGAGGCTCCGCAATCTTCTGGAAAGGGGGCGGGGAGAAGCAGCTCATTGGCATTTAAAGATATATGCACGAAAACAGCATGTTTTTGCTTCCACCCAAAAATGGGCATTTACAGCATGGTATAATAAATGATCTGTGGGTATTTTAAGCTGAAACTTCACAGGCACATCCTGGGGACACCTGAGACTTATATTACATCTTGTAAAAATGGGCATAATAGATCCCTTTTAAGGCAAAAACATGTTAGATCATCTATGCATGTTAAATATTAACATTTGTTTTTGACCAACTAATTTTTAATCACAGTATCTTCCGGGGAAAACATCAGGCATGTCTCTGACGTATGCCAGATTTCTCCAATCATTATATCCGCTTAAACCCTGTCACTCCACATTTGACAGTAAGCTTACGTTCATTTTGGTGAACCAACATCCCAATATCCAATCAACAAGCGATGGATAGAACCAAGCCACTGGGCTATACACTCACCTAAAGGATTATTAGGAACACCATACTAATACTGTGTTTGACCCCCTTCGCCTTCAGAACTGCCTTAATTCTACGTGGCATTGATTCAACAAGGTGCTGAAAGCATTCTTTAGAAATGTTGGCCCATATTGATAGGATAGCATCTTGCAGTTGATGGAGATTTGTGGGATGCACATCCAGGGCACGAAGCTCCCGTTCCACCACATCCCAAAGATGCTCTATTGGGTTGAGATCTGGTGACTGTGGGGTCCATTTTAGTCCAGTGAACTCATTGTCATGTTCAAGAAACCAATTTGAAATGATTCGAGCTTTGTGGACATGGTGCATTATCCTGCTGGAAGTAGCCATCAGAGGATGGGTACATGGTGGTCATAAAGGGATGGACATGGTCAGAAACAATGCTCAGGTAGGCCGTGGCATTTAAACCATGCCCATTTGGCACTAAGGGGCCTAAAGTGTGCCAAGTAAACATCCCCCACACCATTACACCACCACCACCAGCCTGCACAGTGGTAACAAGGCATGATGGATCTCATGTTCTCATTCTGTTTACGCCAAATTCTGACTCTACCATCTGAATGTCTCAACAGAAATAGAGACTCATCAGACCAGGCAACATTTTTCCAGTCTTCAACTGTCCAATTTTGGTGAGCTCGTGCAAATTGTAGCCTCTTTTTCCTATTTGTAGTGGAGATGAGTGGTACCTGGTGGGGTCTTCTGCTGTTGTAGCCCATCCGCCTCAAGGTTGTGCGTGTTGTGGCTTCACAAATGCTTTGCTGCATACCTCGGTTGTAACGAGTGGTTATTTCAGTCAAAGTTGCTCTTCTATCAGCTTGAATCAGTCGGCCCATTCTGCTCTGACCTCTAGCATCAAATTTCGCCCACAAGACTGCCACATACTTGATGTGTTTCCCTTTTCACACCATTCTTTGTAAACCCTAGAAATGGTTGTGCGTGAAAATCCCAGTAACTGAGCAGATTGTGAAATACTCAGACCGGCCCGTCTGGCACCAACAACCATGCCACGCTCAAAATTGCTTAAATCACCTTTCTTTCCCATTCTGATATTCAGTTTGGAGTTCAGGAGATTGTCTTGACCAGGACCACACCCCTAAATGCATTGAAGCAACTGCCATGTGATTGGTTGATTAGATAATTGCATTAATGAGAAATTTGGTGTTCCTAATAATCCTTTAAGTAAGTGTACATCACAATACAAAAGAAAAGATCTGTTGCTGTTTCATTTTCATCATGCCTTTATGCAAAATACTAAGACATTCTGGAATTCATGTTGACTATTTCAACAATATGTTGAAGTAAATAGTCAACATGAATTCCAGAATGTCTTTGTATATAGATATGTAACATATTATGATGCTAATTTGTATTGGGAACAAAAGCATTCATTTTGAAAAACTGATTGTCATATTTTTGCATAGAACATCTTACTGTAATCTGCTTGTTAAGTTTTGACTCATTGAATACTGTTTCCAAGTCCAAGCCGCTAAGTGAGAATCAGCCAATGATGATCACTTTTCATTTGTAGCACACATTTATTTAAGACCATTCTAATCTCACACTGTACACTACAGTCTTTTAACGATCCATAAAGAATAAATCACTATCTGGCCATCAGCAGCTTAAAGTCAGACTTGACAATCCGATAGCATTATGAAACACTCCTGGTTCTGTAGTTCTTGACAAATGACACAGAGTAGTAATATCTGGAGATCTGCAAGTTTAACATACTAGGGCTTGAATTGTAGCATTCCAGAGTTTGGCCTCATTGCTTTAAAATCGGGCCCAGTGGCGCGGTGATGATTGCTTTCTGTCGCTCTCGCTGACTGACGAAAAACTCTGACAATCCAGGCACGTCGAGATGCGCTCGCAAAACTGACTCCTGCTGTGATGAAACATGACAAAGGGGGAATTTACTCATTTGTTATCCTCCTGGAAGGCAGACAAAACAATGAGAGACATTATGGAAATCAGCACGACAGCACACGTCACCCCCGACCTGCCCTGGCTGTGGCTCTGCGCTCAGTACGGGCTTATCTTTGTTTCAACTGTCAGCGCAGGCATTGCTATTCTTAGTATAATCAGTAGAAATAGTCTGAATGGAAATAGACCAGTTGCCCTAACATTAAGGCCTGCTTGGTGTTACAGCATAAAGAAATATAGCAGTGATATGTGCAATAAAGAAGGAAGAGGCGTATTTTACCAAGGCAATGACTTACATCGTGAAATTTAAAGGATAGTTCACCCAGAAATGCAAATTCTGCCATCATTTTTCTCACCTTCCTGCACTCTTAAAATCACTGGGTTAAAACCAACCCAATTTGGTTTTTAACCCAAGGGCTGGGTAAATATTGAACTAGTTTCCCAAAAGCATTGTTAGCATGTTGTCACACGTGTGACAAAGTTACTAAGGTTTCGAGAAACAGTCATAACTAGCTAGTTAGTCTCTCCATTTATGCACCATACCATAGAAGATAAAGGGTTAGTTCACCCAAAAATGAAAATTAGCCCATGATTTACTCACCCTCAAGTCATCCTAGGTGTATATGACATTCTTCTTTCAGACGAATACAATCAGAGATATATTTAAAAAAAGTCCTGGCTCTTCCCAGCTTTATAATGGCATTGACTTGATGGTTTTGTTTTTGAAGGCCATAAAAGTGCATCTATCCCTCAAATAACTGCTCCACACAGCTCCGAGGAGTTAATAAAGTTCTTCTGAAGCAAAGTGGCGCATTTGTGTAAGAAAAATCAAAACTTTATAGACTAGGGCTGTAACGGTTCACTCAACTCACGATGCGATACGATTCATGATACTAATTTCACGATACGATTTTACCAAAAAATTTTTTTTTTTACAAAATGAGATTTAAGACAAATTTTTAAATGAAAGTGTCCTTTCATTTCTCAGACAAAATTCTGCATATTTCTTTGTAAAATTTAAATATATATTTTATGTCAAATAATAACTCAATGGAAATTTTAAAACAAATCCTCAAAAAGTCCCTTCAAGGAGATCTTCCAATGGTGTTTTCTAGGGAGGAGGTTGTTTCAGCTTCTTCGCCCTCAGGAATAGCAGAAATAAAAAGACTAGGTCAAATTTAAGTACAGCAGTGACAGGGGTTTCACATTGTTATAAAGGCTAGGGGTTGCACAGACTAGTCGACTAATCGACTAGTCGACTTTAATGCTCTGCCATGACGCTTTAAGCTTGACGTCAACTAATCGCTGGCCTATAGAGTGCGCGACAGGATAAGCCATTTCCTGACATGCAGGCTGCCAGGCTCTTTTTCCAACAGTTAAAAATGACAAATAAATACATACTCAGAGAGCTCTCCACAAGACATGTTTGATTATACCATCTGGAAGCTCAAAATTGATCGGGAGAATGCGCGCTTATTGTACAGGTCAGTTAATCACCGTTCTAAATGCGTACTGCATTGTAACCAGTGCCGCCACTACCACCACGCGCTGCGCGTAGGGCACCAAGTGCTCCGGGGAGCACCACAATGCTCTCTCTACCCTCCCGCAGGTCAGCTCTGTAAAATTTGCGAATGCCGCCACCGCGGGCATCATAAAGTGATCGCGCTTAGGACATCAAAACGGCCAGGCGGCGGGGACTGATTGTAACACACACACACACACATAGCTCGCAGATCACGCAGAGATCACAAAACCATTCAGTAGCGCAGAAATGTATCAACACTGTTATGTGATTTATCACTAAAATAGCTTAGAAACTGAAAAGTTTTAGCATATATTTCTTAGTAACTAAAACTCACAGCTTATAACTAGTAGAGAGACGCTGGCAAGTAGAATTAATTCACACGCAATCGCTCTCTCCACTAATGCATTCATATACATGTAATCTTTATTGTGCTACTTTATCTGTATCTGATTCAGAACGAGCAGAAATCTGTCAGAAATGTAACGACCCAAAAGACAAAAGAACTGATACAAAATCTGTTGTAGTAGGAGCAATAACCTTATGGGCAGCGCTGTGCCATAGCTGTCCTGTGTCCTGTTCGCGTCTCAGCTCAAGGTTCAGGGTTATTTGTTTATTAATGACATCATCTGCGACTAGTCGACTTTGACTCGACTTTCATCTCATAAATGTCGACTTGAAAAAATCGGAAGTCGTTCAACCCCTAATAAAGGCAAGTTTTTAATTATAATTTGTATCATTACACTTGCATGAGTTAGAAAAACAGAACAGCGCTTTCAACAGACCCATGGCCATCCAAAGCGCTTTACACATTGCCTCACATTCACCCATTCACTCACTCACTCATTCATACACCGACAGCGGTGTCAGCCATGCAAGGTGCCATCCAGCTCGTCGGGAGCAGCTGGGGTTAGGTGTCTTGCTCAAGGACACCTCGACACTTGGTCAGGTGGAACCAGGGATTGAACCACTAACCTTCCGGTTTGTAGACAACCTACATGAACCACTGAGCCACTGCCACCCCAACCCATGATAATCAACAAATTATAGATATATATATTTTTTTACACATTTAGAGAAAGAGATACAACACAACACCTGGTTCTGCAACAGCACAGATTTCTCCTTCAGTCTGTGAAGCACATCCTCGTGCTGGTCTTTCTCTTGATGAGAAAGAGCATGTGGCAATTTCCCTTTTTTTACACGCAGACGGAGGTGACTGGAGCCTCTCACTGTGGTGATTATTAGTCTTCGGAAAATCAAAATGCCGCCACACCTCCGATTTGAACGAGTCAATGTAAACTACGCACTTGCCGTCGCCATGCTTCTGTTCTGTTCAACTTCCATATGAATGAACTGTTATTGAAAACAACTCACTGATCTCACTCTTCTTCCCGCCAGTGTGCACGCACAGTCCGTAACACTAGATACAACTTGCTCGTTTCTATTGTGCCTGTAAAGCAAGGTCACAGTATATGGTTTCAGCATCCCTGCTGTTTAAAACATGTATAGCGATTCGTTTAACATCTCCACCAACTTGAATCATCAAACATTTATATTGATTTTCAACCGGCTTTGACTGAATCGTTACATCCCTATTATAGACTAAAATAACTAACCCTTGACGCATGCGTATTGACGAACGCAGAGGATAGAGAAAAACAAAACACCGGTCATGAATTAGAGTCTAATGAAGACTAGAGGCTTTCCTGTAGCTCAAACAGTAGAGCATGGCGCTAGCAACACCAAGGTCATGGGTTCGATTCCCAGGGAAAGCAAGAACTGACAAAATGTAAAATGTGTACCTTGAATGCAATGTAAGTCGCTTTGGATAAAAGCGTCTGCCAAATGCATAAATGTAAATGTAATGTGGCGTTCACACCGGACGCGAATGACGCAAATAAGTTGCGCAATTCACGCGAAGTTGGATGCTTGAACATTTTGAGTTTACTCGCTTCGTTCGCACGTGAAATTCGCTTCATTCGTGTGTGATGTTCACTTCACAACAGATGCAAATTTGCGTCATGGGAGGGGCTTCCGCCGGCTGGCTCGTCTCGTTGAGAAATGGCTGACATGGGCTGTGTTTACACGTCTTTTTTGTTAAAATCTACTGTTAATGTGTGACAAAACGATAATGTAGTTGTTTAAAGCTCAAATCTGTGGTTTATTTATAAAAAGAGTGCCTATTTGAACATTTTATCTGCTGTTTTCGGAGTTGCGTTTTCACTCAGCGTTCGTTAACGCCAGTGAGAGCAGCCTTTCCTCGGCCAGTCCTTCAGACATTTGCCGCTGGCTCTGATGTGTCTGGGGTGTCTCGAGCTATAATTCGTCAAAATACAAAAAAATACAAAATAATATTTGTTCCCTGGCAAATCGTTTAGGCTGAGGGCAAAGTGAAGTTTCATTACTTTTTATTTTTAGGCTATAACTTTACGTTACAGTTTTAGCCGACTAGCACTGACTTTGAATGTTTGACTGAATTGTTTGCTTTATTTCATGTATAGCTTCTTATACCTTTTACTTATACTTTTGTATTATCGATCATAAATAAACTTGCATTTAACAAAAAGAGACTAGGTTGTGTTTCATGTCATTTAATGTTATCACTGTGATAATCATATTGTCTGAACCAGATATTAATATACAGATTTTCTCCTCATTGTTGTCACTACTAGAGCAAACTCCTGATTGGTTAACGTGGCACGAATATCCACCAAAGTTCAGATTTTTCAACTCGGGCGATTTGCGCAAATCACGCGTCAAACGCTCAATTCGCGTCATTCACGCCACCTCATTCACGCGAATCGCACCGCAGAATGTCTATTCACGTCTTTGCATTGACTTAACATGTAAATCACTCACGCGAATCGCGTCATTCGCGTCCGGTGTGAACGCACCATAAGGCCCTGTCCCAAATGGCACACTTCATGTGGACTGCGCGTGTTTGTTAATTCCACGAGACTGTAGGGTGTCCCATTTGTCATTTTAGGTCTCATAAGGGTGCTCGTGATCGCGCCCCCTTTGAGGTCGATATGCGCCCTCGATGCGCACTTCTGCTGAGCCCGCACTGGTGCGGGTTATGCAGCAGACTTCTTCCCGAAAGTCAAAGCGGCATTAGCGGACTCAGAGGAAGACCGTGAGGGTTTAGGGTGCCATTTGGGACAGGGCCTAAAACGAGAATTTTAAAAAGAGAAATGGCAGAGAATTTCAATATAAGAGAAGAGAGGCTTGAGTTTGTTGGCCAGCCCGACCAACAAGAGAGGCGTCAAAGCTTGAGATGCTGTACATCGCGTCAGGGGATACTCGTTTAGCGCAAGTCGACTTGCGTACCGCTGACCGCCGGAAGCTATTTTAGTCTATAAAGTTTTAAATATGGATATTTCTCTTACAGAAACGCGCCACTTCGCTTCAGAAGGCCTTTATTAACCCCCGGAGCCGTGTGCAGTTATATGATAGATGCACTTTTATGGACTTCAAAAACGAACCATAAAGTCAATGCCATTATAAAGCTTGGAAGAGCCAGGACTTTTTAATATAACTCTGATTGTGTTCGTCTGAAAGAAAAGAGACATATACACCTAGGAAGACTTGAGGGTGAGTAAATCATGGGCTTATTTTCCTTTTTGGGTGAACTATCCCTTTAAACAGCGAGTTACGGCGTTGTGACATGAGGGAGAGTAATTGACAACAAAATTTAAATTTTTAAGTAAACTATCCTCTTAATCGTCCTTTTAACCCAGAGTATTTCTCTCTTCCAATCCATCCAAGTGCAGGTTTCTTCCTCTGTTCCTGTCCGCTCTCTCCGATATGATTTGTTGTATTTTTGGCCTGCTGTTTGGGCAAGTGTCATTTGTCTCCAAATCTGGTCAACAGAAATGCCTTTATTAGAGAATGTCACGCTTTAACAACAAGCAATCACTCAAACCCCTCTTAAAGAGCGTTGCAAGACCCTCAGCTTCCGTCGTTTAGTAGCAATCAGTGCAAGCGTTGCCCCCTCTGTGCTTAAGTCAACAATATCACCCGATGTAATTTCCTGGAAGAGCTATGGCTGAGTGATATTGAGTCTACATGAGCAAATCTCTCTCTCTCTCTACCTCCCTTTCATTTTTGAGTATGTTTGTGTGTTTCTGGAAAATACTAAGAAAGATGTTTATACAGAAGCATAATATGGTGTTCTGCCCTGTTTTAGAGCTAAATATGATTTTGTTCAGTTATAAATGAGAGTGACAGCTATCTATAACCATCTAGAACCAATTATTTTTAATTTCTTAATATTTGTGTTGTGATGATGCTGTATGAGCTAATTATATTGAGTGTGGAGAACAAACAGCTTCACACCGTCCTCTCACCCGTAATGTGGAATTTTAGTGCATTTTCTATTCCTTTTAATATCAGTCATTTTTTTCATTTTGAGTTTATCTCTACGCCTCTGGGCTCTGAAAAGGTTGACTCATTTCAATTAAAATAAAATAAGCTCACGGAAGAAAGTCCTTCTGCACCAAATCGCCGTCATCTTAATGAAAGGGGGTTGTGTTTTTTAGGGGAGGGACGGCACAGCCTGATTGTTAACATGGGTTTTTTTCATGGCTCTTTTGTCTCTGTCGGTCACCTGTCCTCGTCCCAGTCCCCTGCTTTCGTCGACTTCTGTCTTTAGTCTCTTCTGTGTGTCCGGTACTTTCACACATTGCCTTTATGCTGTCTACTGTGTGTTTGTGTTGTTTCACTGTCTTGTCTCTAATACAAATTTACTTTAAAAAATGGAGTTAAATCAATTTATAAAAATGAAAGCTTTAGCATAAGTTCAACTTTTTTATCTATCCAATCACAGATCGGTACTTAGTCATTTCTGAGTTTGCAGATGCTGACTCTGAATTTTCATTTTTGGGTGAACTAACCCTTTAAGGTATTTCGAGAATATATTACAATTCCTAGCCCGTCAGCGGCATTACGCGTGCATCTCCATTCCGGACCGTGGGTCCAGCGACTCACATCCACGGCGGCGCAGAAGTCCCTCTGCGCCCCCTTCCTGGACCCACGAGGACACCAGTGTGCATGCACAGGGAGAGAGAGACTAGCCTCTTGAGGAAAGGCGCGCTCGCAGTTAACAGCGGCGATGATGAGGCTTGATAAGATTCAGGTGTGCCTCAACACTCGTCGCCATTTCTTGCATCAATGAGCCTTGGCCGCCCATGACCCTGTCGCCGGTTCACCACAGTTCCTTCCTTGGAGCACTTTTGATAGAGACTGACCACTGCAGACCGGGAGCACCCCACAAGAGCTGCAGTTTTGGAGATGCTCTGACCCAGTCGTCTAGCCATCACAATTTGGCCCTTGGCAAACTCGCTCAAATCCTTACGCTTGCCCATTTTTCCTGCTTCTAACACATCAACTTTTGAGGACAAAATGTTCACTTGCTGCCTAATATATCCCACCCACTAACAGGTGCCGTGATGACGAGATAATCAGTGTTATTCACTTCACTGGTCATAATGTTATGCCTGATTGGTGTATATGTATAGTTACACCTCTTATCCAGGATGTAGTTTATTGCCTGTGGCCGGTTGCATAAACTACTTAGACTAGTCTTATCCGTTAATCACCTAATTTGTTTCTCCAAGACTGGTCATAACTTTTGTTCACAGCTCTGTGTCCAAGCACATTAATAGAGAGGCGAAGGGAAGGAAAAGATGTGGTAGAGAAAAGTGTACAAGCAATAGGGATAACCGTACCCTGGAGAGGATTGTGAAACAAAACCCATTCAAAAATGAGGGGGAGATTCACAAATAGTAGACTGCAGCTGGAGTCAGTGCTTCAAGAACCACTACGCACAGACGTATGCAAGACATGGGTTTCAGCTGTCGCATTCCTTGTGTCAAGCCACTCTTGAACAGCAGACAGTGTCAGAAGCGCCTCGCCTGGGCTAAAGACAATAAGGACTGGACTGCTGCTGAGTCCAAAGTAATGTTCTCTGATGAAAGTAAATTTGGCATTTTCTTTGGAAATCAGGGTCCCAGAGTCTGGAGGAAGAGTGGAGAGGCACACAATCCACATTGCTTGAGGTTCAGTGTAAAGTTTCCACAGTCAGTGATGGTTTGGGGTGCCATGTCATCTGCTGGTGTTGGTCCACTGTGTTTTCTGAGGTCCAAGGTCAACACAGCCGTATACCGGAATTTTAGAGCACATCATTCTTCCTGCTGCTTACCAACTTTTTGGAGATTTAATTTTCCAACAGGACTTGGCACATGACCACAGTGCCAAAGCAACCTAATTATATGACCAGCACCTGTATATATTATTTGCTTCTAATTTCAGATTTATTTACAAGCTTTATACTGCTTTGTCCTTCTAAGGCTGTATTGCAAAGGCCACATTATTTTAAATGTCAAGCTGTGCTCTGGTGTGGACGTACTGATAAGGACTCCTTGCATCGGAGTGTATGTAATTTTAATCTACATTAAGAAAAAGAGTGGCAGAAACTGAGGCAGTTGTTATCAAAGACAAGATATGAATCTTTCTGACATTAAGGCTGGTTTAATACTGGCCTGCTTTAGGGCCCTATTTTAACGATCTGAAACGCAAGTGTCAAAGCGCAAAGCGCAAGTAACTTTGTGGGCGGGTCTCGGCGCTGTTGCTATTTTCCCGGCGGGATAAATGGCTCTTGCGCCCGGCGCAAATCTAAAATGGGTTGGTCTGAAGTAGCTTCATTATTCATAGGTGTGGTTTGGGCGTAACGTGAATAAACCAATCAGAGCGTCATCCAACATTCCCTTTAAAAGCAGGTGCGCAAGTTCCATTATGGATTGCTATTATTATGGCGTATTTACCAGGCGCACGCCAGGAGCGGTTCACAGCCGAGGAGACTGATGTTCTTGTAAGAGCAGTGAAAGACAGAGAAGTTGTGTTGTATGGGGATGGGAGAAACCCACCCAAAATAGCGTCGGTTAAATAAATAATTAGCCTGAATAATTTGTAAGCTAGATTTATGCCTATTTTTTCACATCTTCGTGGCACACCACAATGATTTCCGTCATCTCATGTGTTAATATTTTTTTAGTGTAACAATTTATGATTTGCAAAAATAACTGTTGCATCTGTGTAGATTACATGAGCAAAGTGTATGCGCGTTGTGCACGCTATGGTCAAGCATGCGCCCTTAAAATAGCATAATGAACAACGCGCAACGCGCCACTGACTTTAGACTAGGTTTTTTCTGGTCAGTGGCGCAATTGTTTAATGGAACAGCAAAATAGCACCAGGGATTGTTTGCGCCGGAACACGCCTCCTTTTTTGCGCTGAACCGCCCATGGAGCGCAAGTTCATTCACTAGTTTAGCGACGTGCTTCTGTGGAGGGAAAAGCGCGCTTTGCGCGGGTGCAAAATAGGAATGACACATGCGTCGGTGTACAAAGTCAATTGCGCTGGGTGCAAGATAGGGCCCTTAGACTCTGAAACTTGGCTTTAACCTATGGTTTATATAGCCTATTCCTTGCTCCATCCACTCCATCCAAGTATACACTTTATCCATATATGTCCCTTTTTCTGTGGTATATCACAGGCTATCATAGGTTAAAACCCATGTCGGTCTTTGAAAATGATCAGGATTTGACAAAATCTCTCCTTTTCTCTTAGTGTATGTGCGGTTTAATTCCAGCCATGGGTTCCCGGTGGAATTGGAAAGGGGTGCGAGTGTAACTGAGCTGAAGGAGATGGTGGGACGTTTACAGGGCGTACAGCCTGATCAGCTGCGGGTCATCTTTGCTGGAAGAGAGCTCTGCAATGAATCCACACTTCAGGTATTCCCCCAACCACAACATGGTTCAAGTTACTGCCTGATGTACTACCAAACATGGTAACACTTTATTTTATGGTTCAATTCTCTATATGAACTAGTTGCTTATTATCATGCATATTACTAGGGTATTGTCTGTTCATTAGTACTTATAAAGCACATATTAATGCCTTATTCTGCATGACCATATTCTACATCCCTTAATCCTACCCAATACCACGTTGTGCGTTAACCTGTAAAGTTAATGTTATATGCTAGTTCACATGTAGGCTGAAGTTATAGTACTGACGTTACGTTTTGCAGGTCTTATTGAAAATAAAGACTAAGCTTACCACTCAGAAGCGTCCATTTCCAATCTCAAAACAATTGGTTGTTCCTCAAAATCTGCATCTTCGTCAGAAATCAAACATATAAGGTTGGATGCATAATCTCTCCATTTTCATGATGGACAGTAACCTTATGTTTTTCTGTCACTAAAGCTACTGAAATTAGCCGCGCAGTGAAACAGCCAATCAGAGCAGAACTCTACATTAATATTCATGACCCTTCCAAATAAGGCAAAAACAGACCATTTCATTCTAGGGACAGTTTCTAGGGTTGTAAATGGACCTGTAAAACCGTATCTGGACAATTATTGACCTTAAAGGTCCCGTTCTTCGTGTTCTTTTGAAGCTTTGATTGTGTTTACAGTGTGCAATATAACATGTGTTCATGTTTCGCGTGTAAAAAAACACAGTATTTTTAACACAATTTACTCATCTGTACACCGCTGTTTTCACTGTCCTAAAAACGGCTGATGACTTCCTTTATTCTATGAAGTCCCTCCTTCAGAAATACGTAACGAGTTCTGATTGTGCCAGCGGTTCCCGTGTTGTGATTCGACAGCAGCTTAGCGAATGTGGCACGGTTCCTGTGTTGTGATTCGACAGCAGCTTAGCGCACGTGGAAAGGTCACGCCTCTTAACGGGAGATGTATGCGCTTAATGATCTCTACAGCGTCCCTGGGAAAGCCAAACAAAGGTGATTTGACTCCGGGATGAAAATAACAGCGTCTCGACGACATGGCGACAAACGCACTCAAACGCAACAATTCCTTTTCTCCATGCGACCGTCCTCTTCTCCACGTGGGACAGCAACAAGACCACGCCCCCTTTTTTCGCGTATTCTTGTGGGCGGAGGTTAGTCTGTTCTACTGACGTCATTTATGAAGGAAGTACCAGGATGTAGTCCAAGCCAGCCGTTCGCTGTAGGCTTTGAAAGGGAACTTCTGTTAAATAAAATATCTCGCTTGGCATTGAACTTTGAGCTTTATAATTTTACAGGTATTATTTATTCTCTAACAGCAACATTACACACTAACTAAAGTTTGAACAATGGGATCACGAAGAACGGGACCTTTAAGTAAGTCACATACCTTCTATGTAGATATCAGAGAACAATTTCAAATATTGTTTCAACTCATTCTAGGGAACCTTTAAAAGCGATGTATATTAAATGCAGTTAGCTGAACTTTCAGCTTTTTTGACCCACTTCAGTTTATTTAGGTAATTTCATAATTAGTTGTGTTATCTTTGAAATATGGTTAAAGGGATAGTTCACCCAAAAATGAAAATTAGGCCATAACTGACCCTCAAGACATCCTAGGTGTATATGACATTCTTCTTTCAAATAAAATCGGAGTTATATTACAAAAGTCCAGGCTAATCCAAGCATTTGAATTTGATTCATAGTTGCTCTGTTTTTGAAGTCCATAAAAAGTGCATCTGCCCATCAAATAACGTGTTCACGCGGATCTGGGGTGTTAATAAAGGCCTTCTGAAGCAAATCGATGTGTAAGTGTAAGAAAAATATCCATAATTAAAACTTTATCAAGTAAACTTTCGGCCGACCTCCTTCCCTGTTCAATTTATGGAAAAATAGTTGAAAGTTCCCCTGCTGATTGAAAGACTAACGTGACCAGGTAGGTTCGTCATGACGTCACGTACGCATCTTGAGTTTCACTTTCAACATTCACTCTTTCCCACGGAAGGCGGTCGGCCGAAAGTTTACTTAAACGCGTCAATTCGGAAGGCCTTTATTAACACCCCAGAGCTGCGTGGAGCAGTTATTTGACGGACAGATACACTTTTAATGGACTTCAAAAACAGAACAACTATGAATCAAATTCTAATGCTTGGATTAGCCTGGACTTTTGTAATATAACTCAGATTTTATTCGTCTGAACGAAGAATGTCATATACACCTAGGATGACTTGAGAGTGAGTAAATGATGGGCTAATTTTCATTTTTGGGTGAACTATCCCTTTAAAGTTACTGCCAAATGTACTAACAAACATTTATGGTAAACTAAAATACTTCCTTGTCATTTCTATTGAAAATATATGCCTTTTATTCAAATAGTAATTACATATTTTTAATGATGAATATGCATTGTAAATTTAATATTGAATAACACTACAGTTAAATTACAATCAAGTACTGTACTTTGCATGTGCTTTAGTATATTAGTCAACACGTCAAAATAATTGTAAAATATACTTTTGCACATTCAATATGATTAAGCACACTTCGTTTTCACAGGGGTTTGCTTTATCTTCCTCACTCTTTGTGCGTTTTGTGTTTTGAATAAATCATTTGCTCTTAAACCTTGTATTAGACTGAGCAGACAGCTTGCTATTGCAAAGCTTTTCATGTATCAATGCTCATGCTTTTTGCTTAATCTTTCTCTCTCTCTCTCTCTCTCTCTCTCTCTCTCTCTCTCTCTCTCTCTCTCTCTCTCTCTCTCTCTCTCTCTCTCTCTCTCTCTCTTTCTCTCATGACAAATTGTACATTGTATTGCCAATGCATTTATATGAGCATGAAATAAATAAATAAGATTAAAAAAATGAACAAAAAAATGAACAAAATAGAAGTATTGAGTAAGTGTGGAAAAACAGGGGGTGGGTGAAAAAAAGAAGAAAAAAAAGTGTATGTACTTTAAGTGGTGTGTGTATGTGTATGTGTATGTGTATGCATAAGAGTTTGTGTGAGTTAATGTGTGTGTGTGTGTGTGTGTGTGTGTGTGTGTGTGTGTGCAGGCATAACCTGCTCTCTCTGGGCAGCCAGTTCTGTTTCTATCTGCCCTTCTCTATAGCCAGGCCGTGGTCACTCAGTCTGTACCTCGTGTGTGTGTGTGTGTGTGTGTGTGTGTGTGCAGGCATAACCTGCTCTCTCTGGGCAGCCAGTTCTGTTTCTATCTGCCCTTCTCTATAGCCAGGCCGTGGTCACTCAGTCTGTACCTCGTCATGTTTTTCCTCAGTTTGTGGTCTCTGACTGTGCTCAGGTATTCTGCTGTCGTTTAATCTCTGTTTAGGCCCAAATAACATTGTAATTTGCTTTGTTTTTGTATTGTTTCATTCCAATAAGATTTTTTCTTTTTGTGCATTAATCATTTGGTTGGGCCGGATTCTGTGGATGAGGATGTCAGTGTCCTGAGGCTGATTATTGTTAGTCGTGTTAGTCCGTTTGTGGAGCCTCAGGACCAGCTGAATCAGGGGACTCTTCTTAGTGCTAATATCATGGTTTTTAAGGGCTTTAAAATGATAAGAGTTGGGGTCACTAAAATTTTAGATGTTTCCAAAATTTGATGGCTCGTTTCTCAATGTGGATTAGTTGAGGGTATTGGCCTAATTCTGTCCTGCATGCGTTGTTCTGCGTGTTCCTCTGTACTCTCAGGATACTCTTACAGAGCTCAGCATGAATGCGTTCAATCGGATTTTTGTCCCATTTGTCAAATTCATGGTTTCGGAGAGGACCACACACTTCACTGCCATATAAAGCTGTTCTATGACTGATTGAAATATTTTGAGCCAGATTCTGATTGGTATTTCAGATTGGATTGATTTTTTGATGGCATAGAAAGCACTTCTTGCTTTCTCTTTCAGATAATTCACAGCCAAGTTGAAATTTCCGTTTGAACTGAATTTCAACCCAAGGTATGTGTAGTCGGTGGCATGATCAATTTTGGTCACACCAATGAAATTGTGTCTCTTTCCCTGACATCTGGGTCTTTTCTGAAATGTTAGTACTTCAGTTTTCTTATAGTTGATAGTCAGGGCCCAGGTCTGGCAGAACAGATGCATCTCTCTCTCTCTCTCTCTCTCTCTCTCTCTCTCTCTCTCTCTCTCTCTCTCTCTCTCTCTCTCTCTCTCTCTGAGGTCTCTGTCAGAGTAAACAGAGCCGAAGTATCTCCTGAACTTTAGTCCGCAGTGCTTCATTAATCCTGACATTCTTAATTATGCATTAAACCAGACACACACATACTGAAGCATTCAGAGGCACTTTTCGCTGTCCGCGCACGTTCATGCTAAAGAGGTCTACAATACCAGAGAAAGCAATCTGTTGCTTTTCCATGCATCTCAATGGCAGTTGTTTGGCTGACACAGGACCCCTAGAAGTACACAATATGAAATCTGCCATCTTGCTTGTGAGTTTTTGAGTGATCTCCTGTGCTGTGAATGTCATGTGCAGTGTTGGGCATCACAAATTATAAGTAAAAGAAAGTTACGTAATCAGTTGGGCTGTGCGCAGAATATCGATACAACGATACATCGTCATGAACTCCTGACAATGCAGCTGCCGTATCGATACTGTATGCTTTTGAATGTAACCGATTATCATGTGATGTCAAATAGTGCCAATTTTAGCAACGTGAGCAGCAGTGCAAGACATTCAAAGGATGGATAAGGATTTTAAGTTGTTACATTTTTTACTTTTAGTAAAGTTTTGTTTAGAGCATTGTTGACACGCTTCAGTGTCACTATAATTTAGGGCTGGGTAAAAAATATTTTTACGAACGGATATCTATTCTTAAATTAAAGAATAGTCATCCTGTTTTCAGTTGATGAATGAACGAGCATTGTAGCGCGCCTTCCATCCATTAAACCGCAATAATAATAACTTTTGATATGAAACAAAGTCTCAGATTTCAAATTGCGTCCATTTTATTACAAAATCTAAAAACATAAATACCGCTTTGGCACAGCTCAAGAGAAACGGCACATGAACTGATAAAACCATATCCAGTGGCAATAGTCAGCTAGATAAATTTACTCTAGAGAGGAGTATTTTGCTAAATATATGCACCATATTACATATTCATTATAATTTGAATGTCTTTTTTTCAATATTTAATGCATGTTTGAATTAATCTGGCAAGTGTTTATGACAGCCACCATTTAAATGTTTATATTTAAAAAATATAATGTATGATTATGTAATTTGTAAAGTTAATATTATAACTTTATTATTATATAAAAAAAACATAATTGAGTTTAATTTACTGTAAGTGTTTGTACAAATCAGTTCCTTTTTACCTTCAATATTATAGTAGGCTCCCTACAACTGACTCCCATAGTTTACAGCATTAGTTGAGAGATGTGTGTACCTGATATGTATCCAAAATAATCGATATTGAATCAAGCCGTTCCAAGATTGTTTGTGACAAATTATTTATTTAACTCATATATTTATTGGTATACAATTCATTTAACTCACTGTTTTTTTAATGACTGTAGTAAGGTTGGTTTGTGTGGGAAGAAGGAGGCGGGAACCGGCGAACATTCAAAACATTTAATCAAAATAAAATGGCGGCGGCAGCCCCTCACGGTCGACTGCAGCAACACATAACAAAACGTAAATAAAACACAACACAAAATCCAGGCCTGGTCCTCTCTCGTCCCTCACTGTCGTCGCTCCTCCTTTATACTCCCTCACTCCTCCGCGAGAGCCAAGATCCCTGCGGCGCGCAGCTGGCGCTCATCCTCACTGATGAGCGCCGCCTCGTCCCGCCCTCACGGTCCCTCGGCCTCGCTGCTCGCCACAATGACCAAAACAAAATAGTTTTTCAGTTATCACAACTGTTATAACACTGGTTATTTAATAAACAGATATTAGCTGTTACTAAACTCTGCTCAAAAGAAATGTAAATTCCAAATGTATCTATATCGTGATGCGTATCGTATCGTGACATTGTTGGTGATACACAGCCCTAGTAATCAGATTACGTTTTTCAAGTAACTAGTAACATATTACTTAATTTACAACCAAATATCTCTTACTTTTTAAAATAAGTAACGCAACTAATACGTAATGTTGCTTTGTTTTCCCATTTATTGACTGACAGCTCTCCTATACCTGTGTTTGGAGAAATCGTGAGTAAGTGCAGTGACGTTGTGTGTGCTGTATGAACATGATGGTTATTGTCGATCTTGACTAAAAAATGTGATCATGAATTTATTCATCTCACTTGCACATAAACAGATTCAGTATCCCTCAAAATGAATAAAAATTCAGAAAAAAAATTCAGCGTGTTATTTTGGCAGGGCTGCTTGCTAAAATTCGCATTCCTGGGTCTGTATATCACATAATTGGGGTCATTTCAACCCGCGGACTTGGCAACACAGTGCAGTTGAGTTCTGTTGACATTTGACAACTAACGTTATGCGTCGCTCCGTTGCTCTGATTGGTTGTAGGTCTATCCAATTGAGGTCTTTCCTGGTTCGGTTGAAACACACCCCATAATGGGTGTGTTTCCCACCCCCCACAGCCCAACGGAGCAGTATCAGACTCATATTCTGACTAGAATTGCGTATGACGACGTCAGGCTACAAACACTCAGGAGAACACAGATAAATAGAACCACTTTACCATAAACGAGAACGGACAAAGAATTTAACAAAACGGGGAGTATATATACACACACACAGAAGTCATTTCTCAGTACCAAGTACGCAAACTTGTGACTTGTGTCCTTGGTAGTACAAACTTGCCAAGTTCAACTCAGGAGAACAAACTCCTGAGGACAGGAGGACACAAGTCCGGTACTAGGGCTGCAAGATTTGCTGAAAATATCTAATTGCAATTATTCAGGTTACATTTAGCGATTTAAATGCGTTTTTTTGTTGATATATTCATATATGAATATAATGAATTGAGAAATCAACTTTCCCTTGAGCCTTTGATATATAAAAGTTCATGGTGATTTAAGAATATCCTGTAAGTTTCAGAGCTGAAAACGTCCTTGTTAGTCAAAGAAAAGCTTTTATTGACACCAGGCCCAGAAAACGAGAGATCTCAGAATATGTCGACCACTGACATCATAGAATGCATTAGCACCGCCTCAAGCCCGCCCACCGACTCGTGGAGCTAAACAGGTCGCGCTACAGAGCAATAAACATGACGGTTCCAGCTCACGTGCGTAAGACATTGCGCGTTTGTTTGCTTCATTTCAGCGCGGAATCGATTGTAAACAAGAGACAGGTCGAGACTGGATTTGCAGACATATTGAGATTAAAACACAATGCCTTCTATATTGGATCCGACAGGAACGGTGCAACACACTTATGTGATTAAAACATATTTTTATAAGTGTTAGTATTGCATTGTTACAGATCGTTTGATATCTATTGATTACATACCTTAGCACGCTGTCACAGGCTGGAGAATCCTCTATTTGAAGTGTAATTGCTTCATTCGTGATCATACTCAGACTTGTAACGTTATGGGCCAGGGCTCGGGCTTGACTTTTTTAAAAGCCCAACGTCCCCAGGGCTATGTGTTTTTCAGACGGGCTACCAAAACGTATCACCGGCCTGCCGACGGGCTATCTTAAATAGTGAAATAACATTCCTTTCTTGCACGCACGCGGGGGTCGAAATCATTCTTGTCGGCTATTGGCTGGAGCACTGTTTGTTGTGCTTCGTGGTCCAGACTGCCCAAGCTTGTTTTTGTTTCAGTTTGTGGAGCTTAGGCGGACTACAGAGACTGTGTTTTTTTACAGTGTGTTTAGGGGACAGGCAGCTAGCGCATAGCGAGGAGATGTTTGCTGTATGTGACAAAAAGTGTTTGGCCTAAAAAACGTGTGACATTGCTTAGAGCACCTTTAAATATGCATATCTTATCCAATCCTAGCTGTGGGCGTTTACTTCCAAGTCTTCAGTGCATCCATCAAAACCGACCGTTTTTTCAGAGAGCCTCAAAACCACGGCAGAAAATAGCCTATTACTTATTCATTATGATGTTTTTTGAATGTAAAAACCACGCGAACGTCACAAGTAATTTTTAAAAAAATTAAAAAGCCAGTTCATGACGCCTTTAATATGACTAATAATAATTATTAGGATTATTATTATTGCTAAATAAAAATATTTCACAAAATAAGAAATATTACTATTACAAATAAATAGTAAAAAGTCTGGCATTCATTTTTCGAGCTATTCTGTGCATGTCAAAGAAGAGGTTTGTCTAGTTTTTGCTAGTAAATCTGAACAAAGCACAGTACATTAATGTGATTCACGCTACCTCATTTTCACTGATGAAGCTCCTGCTGTGTGTAAGAGCTGTAGCAGATGCTGTGTGTTCTTATATCTCATAACTCAACTGAAAATCATCTGCTCGTCATTTGTGCCACCGGTGGTAGTGTGCACTGTGACAAGTATAAAGTACAAAGTTTTGTATGCAAGTGTAAAAATAGAAACATTAGTGAAATAAATTTGTATTCATAGCCTACTATTGAGCTTTAGATTGTTTTATTTAGGCTATAAGCTTTTATGTTAATACACAAATTAGCTCAAACGTGGCATTTTCTTTAGGTTGGCGAGTTTGAGCGCAGCAAAAACCTGTTTATTCTGCATTCAGCAAATTCATTTCTTGTTGAGCAATGGACCTTGTTGAGAAACCAAATGCTACATCGCTGATCTGGGAACATTTGGGATTCGTGCCAAACGAGAGAGGTAAACCAATAAATTTGGAAGAAGCCATATGTTGGCTTTATAAAAAAAAAAGTTTTAAAAGGGCAAACACTTCAAGTCTCAAGAGCCATCCCTACTCATGCCACCCATTCGCGTCTGTTCAAGCGATGTTCATGTGAGTTCTCGTGAACGCAAACGCCCAGCTGGTCAGGTTGGTATTGGTTCTCCAAACTGGCCAAAAACAAATGAGACCACGATAAATGTATTATATTTGGTGTGTGAGAATGCGCCGCTCTGCACTGTGGAGAAACCTGCCTTCAGAGAAATGCTCCAGTCGTTCGATAAACAAAATGAATTGCCAAGCAAAAACTTTTTTCTCGAACACTGTCATTCCCCAGTTATTCAAGTTAGTTAAGAAGACCTTCATTACTGAGCTGCAAAAAAGTCATTTATTTTCCGGCACTGCTGATATGTGGTCCAGCATTGACATGACTCCATTTATGAGTCTGACCGTGCATTTCATAAATAAAGAATGGAAGCTGAAGAGCAGGTGCCTGCAGACTACTTTCGTATCCGAAAGCCACACGGCTGATCATTTATCAGAATCTCATCGCTGTTCTTTCAAGGAGTGAGGATTAAGTGAAAGAAAGCTTACATGCATCACCACAGAAGTTAGAATGGCCATGGCTGAACTGATTTGCCCACAATCTAAACCTGGCTGTCACCTGGCCACTTCCTCAAATCCTCGACTCCCTCGCATGGATTACTCAGTTCGAAACCGCTTGGAGCGCACATGAGCCGAATCATAGCATTGCCAGTCAAGACTAACTGATTCATGATTTATTATTGAATTTGAAAATGATCACTTTAGTACATTGGGTAGGCAATCCGGTTGTTAAGTCTGACGTCACGTGGCATCGCCAGAAGAAAAACAACAAACGGTGCTAATATACACACACACAATGTGGTTTAATACTACAAAAAAATATATAATCATAACCTTTATCTCCATACCAAAATTCCAGATGGCCAGACGGTGATTCATCTTTTAGAAATCTTTAAAATATTAACATCTGTGACGCTGTGAGCACAGAGACTGTTGTGTAGACTGTAAGTATTTAAAATATGTAACTTTTTAAAATGTTTGATGTGTAACATGAATAAATAGCGCTCATAAACAGCCGTCGATGGCATTCTCAAGTGAAATGAGTTGAGGCTTGGACTCAGAAACAGCGTTCCTTACGTCACGACTTAACAAGTGGATAATATATAATAATACACTCAAAAAAAAAAATACACGTTGGATTTACTTAACTTTTTTATGTCAAATTGTTCCACGTAACTGGGTTATGTTGAATTTAATTAAAGGGGTGGTAAAGCACATTCTTTCAAAGGCTTGATTGTGTTTGTGGGGTGCACTGTAACATGTGTTCATGCTTCGTTTTTAAAAAAAAACATTATTTTTCATATATTTTACCTTTATTCTACACTGCTCTGTCCCTCCTTGTAAAAACGGTCTGATGGTTTCCGGATTCTGTGAAGCCAGTCCCTCAAAAATACGCAATGAGCTCTGATTGGTTAGCTGGCCTAGTGTGCTGTGATTCGCTAACCGCTTAGAGCACGTTTCTCGGAAGAGTCACGCCCCTTACCTTTACAGGTAGCCTCAGGCTACTAGCCTGAGCTTTGTGTACAATAGCGTCAATAAAACCATACCAAGAGCCCGAATCAGACCCAGACAATTTTAGTGAAGATGATCGAGCAGAACCTGTTCAGTCCTCAAGAGTAAAGACTGCGGATCTATAGTGATCGCTCCTGAATGGCCCCGTTACTTTTGTATTTTTAGAACGATTTGCCAAATATCTGTCGCAAGAACGCACACTAAACATAGTATCCAAATCAAACACAGAACCATGTTTAGCATGCCTGTAGATAAACAATACATAAAAGCTCTAATCAAAGAATCATTTACACTAATGCCAAGTTCGCTGTTGAGATTTAAAACAGTTTGTAACGTTAGGTGTTTGTCGGATAACGTTAATATGAATGAGCATTTAACAAACTGGTTTGCAGAGCCAAATGAGCGTTGTCATGTTTACTTCCTTGCTACAACGTAGGCTACAATTAACAACACAAACTATTACAGGAAAACACATCGACGAAAAATAAATCACACTTACAGGTTGTGGACCGTACTCGCGAAGATTGTGGAAGCTTTCCTCCGCGAGATGTGCCGCGGTAGCCGCGGCTCGTGTATTGCAAATACAGATGAATATTGTCCATAATGTCACATTTTCCGATCTTCTCCTCCGACCCCTGCCTGTCTCGTGCTTTGATTTATGATGGGCAGCATATATCCGATGCAAACGCGATCGTGTTCCCCTCATGTCTCTTACACACATACATATGACGTTGTATGTTAAACGCACTGCAACGCTGCCCCGTCCCTAGGAAGGCTGAAGAAAGTGGACCTGCACTCCGGATGAAAATAACAGCGTTTCGTCGGCATTGGCAACAACACTCCAGCCTACTAACTATACCACAACAACACTTCCCCGCGGCGATACAAAATGGCCTCGCCCCCCCTTATTTCATATTCTCGGAGGAGGGGTTTATGTAAATATTGGGGCTGGTGATGTCAGAGACCCTGGAGGAATGTGTAGTAGTCCCTACCGGCCGTTTGCTGTAGTCCTTAGAAATCGATTTCTTTAAAAGCAAATATCTCCCTTTGCTTTAAACTTTGAACGTTGTAACTTTGAAGATGTTGTTTATGCTCAAACAGCAACATTACACACTAGCTAAAGTTAGAAAAGTGAAATCGTGGTTTACCACCCCTTTAACATTGTTTATTTCAGTAAACTTAAGTTTTTTACATAATTCAATTCCATTTAGTTGAATCAGGTTAACATTCTTAATTTTGTCCAAAACGATTAAGTTCAATTATTCTAAAATGAATATCAAACTAAAATTAAAACAATGAATCCATTTTAATGGATTATTTTTTATTTAGTGAAGTACAGTTTTACAACATTTAGAAATGTTATCTAACAAGAAAACCTTTTACAAAAATCGTATAGGCTGGCCAGAAGATGGTTTTGTTACATCCATGGCATGCCCAAAGTAGTTGTTTTTTATTATTAAAACAACTTTAGTTGTTATTAGCACCCCAAGCATATGTTCTACATTTCACCACAATGGTAACCACCAAAACCACTAACATACCAGAATCTATTTTAAATATAAAAATAAAGAACATTAAACATTAACAAGTCTCCCATTTTTTCCATCTTGGTGAAAAAAATGCATACAATAACCTTTTATTTGAACATTTACTCTCCGTATTCAGTCCTGTGCAAAGCATGATGGGAAGGGGATATCTGGTTTCTATAATGCAGTTTTAAAACAACCAAAATAATTTATGTAACTCAAATGGATTAAGTAAAGTGGGTGAAAAGAATTGTGTTGGATTAATTTAATTGACTTAAGTAAATTGAACAATCATCAAATTTTATTTTCGGCTTACTTAACTGAAACATGTTCATTCTAAATGAAAATATTGAGTTGAGCTAAAACGCAACTGTTTCAAGTCAGTTTAACACAATGCAATTTTGTTTGAATGAGATAAAAAACTGCCATGTAGATATTTGTATTATTATTTCATAATTTGGCAGCAGATATATTAGGCCACTGTCACTTTAAGAGCTGACACACAGATCCATTATACTGTTACACATGCATTTTCTTTCTGAACTGTTTACATTCACTTAAAACAGAACTTACTGTGTTTAAGTGAATACTCGCCAAGACCGCATTTTGGCATTATTTGTGTGTATTTGACTGTTAAAGTGCAATAAGCACCAAAAAATAACTAAATTTAGTGCTGAGAGTTGGCTTTATGTGCGCACACTTTGGGTTTGAGCACAAGATCTGCAGGAATTTGTAAAATTATGTGCAATATGCGCAATCCCACAACAAAATTCAAGCCCTGTAAAACCAACAATATTCACCCAGAGCAAAAGAAACGAGTGAGTGAGGGTTTGTGTGTAGCTCGCTGACGGAGAGATAGGTATCTATAGTAGCTGTTCTATTCTACGGAAAAGTAGTATTGGAAGTGAAAAATCGATATTTTTGACAACACTACATTGCACTTCCTTTATAAAGAACTACAATTGAAGAATGTACACTACCAGTCATTTTGATTGTTTTTGAAAGAAGTCTCTTCTGCTCACCAAGCCTGCATTTATTTGATCCAAAAATACGGCAAAAACAGTATTATTGTGAAATATTTGTACAATTTAAAATAACTTTTTTCTATTTGGATATATTTTAAAATGCAATTTATTTCTGTGATCAAAGCTGAATTTTCAGCATCATTACTCCATTCTTCAGAGTCACGTGTTATTCACAAATCATTCAGATATGCCGGTTTGCTGCTCAAGAAACATTTATTATTATAATTCATTATCATGTTGAAAACAGTTGTGTAAAATTGTTTTTGTTCAAAAGAACAGCATTTACCTGAAATATAAAGCTTTTGCAACATTATAAATGTCCAGTCCCTCCAGAAAAACGCGATTATGCGATCGCATGATTTAATGCATAATCAGCCAAAGTCTGCATGTTTATGCGGGGGCCGCATTTTTTTCAAATACACCGCACTTTCGCAGCGTAAATTGCCAGCATGATTTCATAATCCCCGCATTTTCGTTTGCAAAAAAGTCATATATATATTAGCAGAAAGTTGAAAAATGTTTGTTTACTTCACACAAGAGCCGCCATTTCCCCCTATTGCCATGGGAAAAGTGACGTAATTACCGACGTGAACGTCATCGAAAAGCTGCAAACCCCGTGTTGAAACCATAGATATCGGTGAAACCATGATGAAGCACGCAAATTCCCATTTGCCAACAAAAATAACAGCAAAAGACCGCGCAAAGCAGTTTCCCGGTGTGTTGACCGATTTCAAAACACAGCATCATGAAGCTTCGAAGTGTAATGAATCAGTGAGTCGATTCAGCGGTTCGGATCGCCATAGTCATATCAGCAGTTTGACACGCGATCCGAATCATGAATCGACTCACTGATTCATAACGCTTCAAAGCTTCATGATGCATTGTTTTGAAATCGGTCCAAATTGAGCCATGTGTTTATTAAGGTCTTCAATAAAACAAGATGAGAACTTAAATATTCAATTAAAAATATTCGCTATTTTTCTCTTTTTCATCAAACCGGAGTTTTTGTAAGTTTTATCACATAAAATTGCATAAATATCCCGCATTTTCCATCGCATTTTTTAAGAAAATGTGCCGCATAATCAAGGATTTTTGCCCGCAACAATCACAAAAAAAAGCCGCATTTTTCTGGAAGGACTGAATGTCTATACTGTCACTTGATCAATTTAGTGCATCCTTGCTGAATAAATGTATTCATTTCTTTAAGTTCTTTCCCAAAAAAAAAAAAAAAAAAAAAAAACTTTTGAACGGTAGTACAATGTTACAAAAGCTTTTTTATTTCAGATAAATACTGCTCTTTGGAACATTCTATTCACCAAAGACAGTTTCCAAACTTTTGACTGGTAGTGTATATATTATAGAATTCAACCCGTCGAAGAGGCTAGTAGGAATGACTGCATTACACACGCATTTGATGGAATGTAAAAAAAAAAACACAGATGGTAGTTGGTCCATTACCAGAAATAATTAAATGCCACCGTCACAGTCCTAACTTAAGGTAATCTTTCAATCACGCTAGGACTCATAAAACAGTGGAGAAACATTAATTGTACAAAATTGGATAGTTCACACATTTTCCTGTCATTTTCCAGACTTCACTTGAAGTTTTGACTGATAGAACTGGCATTTAGAACAGTGGTTGTCTCTAGAGATGATATGCTGCCTTCATGTCATTGCCAGCAAGTTCCTACTTAAAGTATGAGTTCTGACGTCTAATTACAATGCAATACAGTGTGATTTACAGTAAATTTGACATGTTGGACAATTTCATATTTCTTTCTCCCTCTTTCTGTTCCTGACAAGCACAATCTATTTATTATTCCTCATAAATGTGAAGCCAATGCCTTCCTGTATCTGTTTATTATTCTTGTGCTGCCACAGAGCATGATGGGAAAGGTAGTTTTGTCAAATATACGCTGGGGAATATAGCCAGCTGCCTTATTAACTGGCAGTAAACAAAATGTGCGCAAACTACTGTAACTGTAGAGTGAGCGTTCGCAAAGAACATTTAATTATGATCAATACCAATTTGCAAGGTTAGGGCTCAAAAAGAACATTTATCACCGGTAATTACGGCATTGTGGTGCCGTATAGCACTCATCTTGCAAATATCATCAATTTAATGTGACTTGAAGGCATTGCACTTCTCTGCTGTTGTTCTCTGGTGTTATGTCACACACAATCGCTTTCGCTTTCTGCTGGTGAGCGCAGTGAATCCACGTGACGAAATTGAATCCATTTTGAAATGTAGGGAAAACTTTCGCCCTCATTCAAATTTCCTGATCATGTGGATTCTTGAAATGACTGTACTTCTCCTACGACAAATTTGCAGAACAATGATAAATGTGATCGCACATTTGTACTGTAGAACCAAAGACTTGAAATGGCAGAACCCTCCATTGCCGGTCTCAGAAGAACGAAGTGCCGATTAATATGTGTGACGAGCGAGAGCCGCAAGAGAGCAATTATGAGCACCACGCCGGTCTCGGATCTCTCACGGAGGTGCTCGGACGCATAAAAGGAGGAGCGACGATAGTGAAAGACAAGAGGGGGCCAGGCCTGGATTTTATGTTATGTTTTATTTACTAGGGCTGTAATCTCCCAGTCGATTATTAGTCGATGGCTCGACCAAAATTCTGATTGGTCGATTTTTTGCCGCGCCGCGTTCATTTCATCAGGTGGAAAGCACTAGTTGCTAATGGGGGTGTTTTCAGAGCACCCCTGTTTCACAGGTAACAGTCGGTCTTCAGAACACCCCCTTGTTTCCACTTCTTTTGGATTAGCCCAACCCACTGGTGAAGAGAAGTCCTTTGTTTTTCATTCCCCGCTTGCTCAAACGCACGCCCATAGCGGTAAACTTGAGAAACGCCCATCAACATACACATGAGGGGAAGCGTCACAACCAGTGTTGGGCACGTTACTTTAAAAAAGTAATTAGTTATAGTTACTAGTTACTTCTTACAAATAGTAACTGAGTTAGTAACTGAGTTACATCATTATAAAAGTAACTAATTACCAGGGAAAGTAACTACTGCGTTACCCCCCCCCCCCTTCAAATATGTCAAATAACTTGGATGCCCCCAATATTAAATATGTTAAATGAATGAATTGGACACTAAATAGAATAAATTATTATTATAAAACATTGTACATTAATGTACACTATTGTAATGTTGCTGTGGGACAATGTGAGAGACACCTATCAAATTCAATACATTATTGTAAATATTATCAGTAGACCTACTATAGTAAATATTGCGTAAATATTATCAGTACTTTACTACTCCTCTGGTAGTGGAGCTCACGTTATCATCTGGGTTTTTAGCCACTAATGTTGTGGCTGTGATGATGTGAGGCTTCATTAGATTAGAATTACTGGCCACCGACGTGGAGAGACTCTTTCTTCCTGGCCATTGCACGTTACATAAACATTCTTACCTTTCACCTCAATGAGGGAAAAGTAGCGCTTATACTTCCAGTTTGCGAAAGCTACCTTTGAAGTCGTTGGACTTGCTATCGCTGACTGTGCATATGCGTGTGTGTGTGTGTGTGTGTGTGTGTGTGTGTGTGTGTGTGTGTGTGTGTGAACTCAACCTATTAACCTCAACCTTGTCTCCCACCCACCAATCATCATCAGTATGTGTACCACCCAACCCACTCCCCAACACGCATGGCTGGCGCGCGCACCACACACACACACGCACGTCGCAGGTCCGACTGACAGAGAGTAACGCTCAGTAACGCTAACGGCGTTGTAACGGGAGAAACAGTAATTTGTTTGATTACTCGTTACTGAAAAAAATAATTCCGTTAGTAACGCCGTTTATCTATAACGCCGTTATTCCTAACACTGGTCACAACACCACGCTTCAGTCGTGCTGCAAAAGTACTGTCGGTTTTCATTTCATCAGGTGCGTTCATTTCATCAGGTGCGTTCATTTCATCAGGTGGAAAGCGCTAATTGCTAATGGGGCTGTTTTCAGAGCACCTCTGTTTCACAGGTTACAGTCTGTCTTCAGAACACCCCCCTTGATCTGGCTTGTTTAATAAATATTCCTTTTTTATTAAAGTGGACGTGCCTTTTGTGTTTAAGAGTAAAAGCTTTAAGTTAATAGTCTATTGGTGTCTCAGCCGCGAAGCTGAGCTGATCCTATGTTCGAGCTGCACAGAGCGGCTGAAATGATAGTGTCTGTCAGTTATTATAATACATATGACAAAAACAATTGTCTAAATTATGTTGCATATTCCTCAAAAGTTCTTGTGATGATATCAGTTGACAACATAGTACTATATTTTGGGAAATCATAGGCTATGATGGTGCACGTGATGCAACGCTATCAGAGCGTGTGTCAGACTCATTATCAGTGCAAAATAATCAGGTCAAAAACTATTTAATATACTGCAAATAGCCTACTAGTTTCTTATGTTTATTTATAATTCATTTAGGCAGACAACAAGGCTACCAAGTACTGCGCAAAGTGTGCAGCTAATTAATTTAACGTTTTTTTTCCTAACGTCATTTTTAGTCGGTTTTTAGTCGAAAATTTCAGGACTTCAGTCGACCAAGATTTTCTTTGGTTGATTACAGCCCTATTATTTACCTCTCGGCTGGCTGAGGACCGAGCGGCAGTGTGTCAGGGAACCGGACCTGGAATTTTTTTTTTTCCATCTTTCCCGTCTCTCGTCTTTGTCGCTCCTTGTGCTTCCGGCTCCTTTTCTCTCGTTATCGTCTGTCCTTACCCCCAGGTGCTGCGGCCACCGAGACTGGCCGCAGGGGCGGGGGGAGTAGAGCGCAGTCTCGTGGGTACCCCCCCGGCCTGCGAGGGCCGATGGGGGTATGTGACGAGCAGGACGAGCGAGAGCCGCGAGAGAGTGACGCGAGGCCAGTGAGTAAATGGATGATGAGCGCCAGCTGCACGTCACACCGGTCTCGGATCTCTCACGGAGGAGCTCGGACGCATAAAAGGAGGAGCATCGACAGTTAAAGGACAACTCCGGTGAAAAATGAACCTAGGGGTAATTAACACATGGTTACAGAGTAGATCGTTCTCTGGGATGCGTTTTCATGAAAAAAGATACTTTATTCATTTACGCATTTTGCAGACGCTTTTATCCAAAGCGTTCAAGGTACGTGTGCATTCAAGGTACACATTTTACATTTTGTCAATTCTTGCTTTCCCTGGGAATCGAACCCATGACCTTGGCGTTGCTAGCGCCATGCTCTACTGTTTGAGCTACAGGAAAGCCTAAGGACAGTACATTACGCGTAAACAGACCGGAGCCATCTTGAAAAACAGTCTCGACGAGTCGAGCCATGAACGCGGTGCTAAGTGAGCTGGTCGATAGGAATTAAGTTCAGCTTAGCACAGCGTTCATGGCTCGACTTGTTTTCCAAGATGGCTCCTGTCTGTATATGCGTAATGTACTGTCTTTATAAAGTATCTTCTTATTAAACTGTTTGTACACTTACAAAGTTCTCAATGCTTCGGTTTGCATGTAGGGACCCTCATTATGCAACCGTGTTAGTGTGAGGCTATTTTGAGGCTTGTTAGTGGAGTTAACTAGCGATTTAATTTTACTTATTCTGTGCCCCGTATACTAGCGTTATAAGCTAATATGTTTTTAGAGAAACTCTTTACATTGGATTTTCATGAAAACCATCCCAGGGAACGATCTACTTGGTAACCATGTGTTAATTACCCCTAGGTTCATTTTTCACCGGAGTTGTCCTTTAAGGACGAGAGAGGACCAGGCCTGGATTTTATGTTGTGTTTTGTTTTCGTTCTGTAATGTGTGTGTGTGTGTGTGTGTGTGTGTGTGTGTGTGTGCGCGGCAGTCGTCCATGAGGGGCTGCCTATTTTACTTTCAGTTTTGTTTTGTTTTTTTTATGAATTAAAAATTTGAGAACGTTCGCAGATTCCCGCCTCCTTCTTCCCATAACAAAGAACATCATTACAGTATGAAAAACTGATATATCGGTCAAAAAAAATAAAATAAATACATGTCTGATTTTTAATGGCCGTTTGCCCGTTTCCAGTCAGTCTTATCGTGTCTAGTCATTCTCAGGTCAGGTTTCAGACTTCTAGTTTGTTGATGGCCATATATCTTAGAAAACAAGCCCAAACGATTTTGTGTGTCAGTGATTTGCGTGAGAATCCTTGTGTTTTCCCGCTGCTCTATTCTCGTGTGGCTCTTAAGTGTTGACACCAGCAGCAGGTTGTCACCTTGCTCTGTGGAATCAATATGCTGTATATTTACTCAATTTGTTTTAATAAGCTCTCATCTTCTCTCAAAATTAATTTACGTGTCTCTCATCCATATTTCCCACTGCTTCATTGTGCATTGAATTTACTGGAGCACAGATAAAACTCGCACTAATTAAAAAGAGTTGGCCTTGTGTATGCGTGAGTGTGTTGTACTGAGTGTTTCAGGAGAATGTAACCGACTAATAGCTTATTTGCACAGCTCTTAGCTCCTGGGTCTCACGTTATACATGCGTTTCTCACAGTCACAGTCTGTGATGCTGTAATCAACTCATCTTTAATTCCACCTGCTCTGTTCCAGACATTCATACGTGTTGCACATACAGACACTAACATATAAATGCAGTTTTCATTGAATATGCTCTGCACAATTTCATTGTGTGTGTTTTACACAACATTTTGCTCATTTTTAAACTGCTTGGTGCAAAAAATTTTTTTGGTCTTAATAGTTTGTTTTGACACCAAGCAATTTAAAGGTCCCGTTCTTCGTGATCCCACTGTTCAAACTTTAGTTAGTGTGTAATGTTGCTGTTAGAGCATAAATAATATCTGTAAAATTATAAAGCTCAAAGTTCAATGCCAAGCGAGATATTTTATTTAACAGAAGTTCCCTTTCAAAGCGAACGGCTGGCTTGGACTACATCCTGGTACTTCCTTCATTAATGACGTCAGTAGAACAGACTAACCTCCGCCCACAAGAATATGAGAAAAAGGGGGCGTGGTCTTGTTGCTGTCCCACGTGGAGAAGAGGAAGTGTCGCGTGGAGAAAAGGAAGTGTTGCGTTTGAGTGTGTTTGTCGCCATGTCGTCGAGACGCTGTTATTTTCATCCCGGAGTCAAATCACCTTTGTTTGGCTTTCATTGAGCGCATACATCACCCCGTTAAGAGGCGTGACCTTTCCACGTGCGCTAAGCTGCTGTCGAATCACAACACAGGAACCGCTGGCACAATCAGAACTCGTTACGTATTTCTGAAGGAGGGACTTCATAGAACAAGGAACTCATCAGCCGTTTTTAGGACAGTGAAACAGCGGTATACAGATGAGTAAATTGTGTTAAAAATACTGTTTTTTTTTTACACACGAAACATGAACACATGTTACACTCTCAGGAAAAAAGGTACAGTGCTGTCACTGGGGCGGTACCCTAAGGTACAAAAGTGAAAAGGTACATCTTTGTACTTTACTCACCCCTAAATGGTACATAATAGTACCTTAAAAGGTACATATCAGTACTTTAAGAGTGCAAATTAATACTTTAAAGGTACATATTAGTACCTTTTCAGATTTGTACCTTAGGGTACCACCCCAGTGACAGCAATGTACCTTTTTTTCTGACAGTGTATATTGCACACTGTAAACACAATCAAAGCTTCAAAAAACACAAAGAACGGGACCTTTAATACTAGCATCAAAACAACAGTACTTGAGTGGAATGTATCTCTTTGATTTGTTCACATAAAAAAAGAATCATGCACTATTTAGGCATTTCTACTAAAGTTACCTCCAGCCAAATAGCTTTAGGGGAGAGCGGGGCACAACCTAACGCCTTTTGACTTTCTCAGTTTGTGTAAATCCACTTTTGGTTCAGAGTATTTTTTTTTCCCCACATGAATTGCAGGGTCTAGTACAATTATGTGGTTTTTAATACAGTGTATACTTTTTTCTTGATTTACCCCGAAAGAATGGAAGTGATATGTGACAACATGCCCCATAGGTGGGGTGCACTGTAACATGACCAAATGACAGCTTAAAATGTTATCTGATATGATCAAAAACATATCCAAGACAAACTCAAATATTTTGTCAATAAAATACAATTATTAACCTTTTCTAATAAAATAATGCCATTTTTTAATCCGAAATTTCGTCATTTTGCGTCATTGGAGGATTTTTTGGCCAGAGGTTAAGACTACAGCCACTAGATGGAGCTGTTCCGCATGTTATCAACCCGCCCATAGGGGAGAGATCTCACGCACAGAATGTAAGACACAGACGGTCGCACGGACAATCATAATAACGGAGTGCGGTGCAGAGTAAAGTGAGTGTTTCAACTTTTCAGTGAATTCCTGTGAAAGTTTAGCTTCCATATGCGATCTGGAAACGTGCCAGACTGGCGCTTACCTCAGCTCTGCTCAGCTCTTCGTGATGGATGAAATCTGACTCCTGCTGCGTCTGTGTCGTGACTTTCGTTCGGCTCACTCACACTTTATTGAAAAGACATTAGAATCCGTTGAACATTTTCCGGTTGGCGCCTCCTACTTCCCTGAACTATGAACTTTACAGTATTCAATGAAAAACTTGAAACTAGAATGTTTTCATGCTTGATTGTTCAAAAAACTCATTATTTTTCACATATTTTACATTATTACTCTGTCCCCAGCCTGGCTCGAACGTGCCGTTTTCGATGAAGCCCCGCAGATGTAAATATTAACAATGCCATCAATTTCAAACCTGATTCAGACTTAAGGGTGTTAAAAAACAAGAGGATCATCGAGAACGGATTTCATGCACAGACTTTGCCAGCACGGATTTCACAGAACGTTTCAGAATGCTGTTGTTTTTGTAATTTTCTTATAGATACGATGGTATGCACCATTTAATCATATTTGTTGGAAAACTATGCTAATACAAACAGTAATCATGGTTAATTTTCCTAAGGGGCGGTTAGCAGCCTTACAAAAGCAAGAGCTTACAAAGCTACAGTAAACACTATATCAGTACTGTAATATTAGTTAGCAGGCGAGCGGAGGCAAAGTTTTGCCCTTCGCTTTCATCATAGCAACGACATAAAACTTATAATTGGAACTTTTAATAGAAAACACAACTACAATAATAAGACATACTTACAAGTTGTGATCTATAAACAACAGATTGTCCTGTCAAAATGGGAACGGCTCTGTCTTTCAGGAGAAGCTTTTGTGCGTAGCCTGCATTGTGCTCTCTGAGGTTCTGGAAGCTGTTCTCTATTAAATGTGCAACACAGAGAATCATTGGGGTTATAATGTTCAGGAACAGTGTTTAAAATAAATTGAAACAACTATAAGTTAGTCAATCTTAGGACAAACTTTGTGCGGGGTGGAAAAAACAGCGACAACACATTTCATCTTCTCTAATGCAGCTCAGCCAGGCCTCACACCCTTTTTTGCATATTCCGTGGGCGGAGATTATTTAAATGAGTTGCTCGTTGTGGTCCGAACATAGTTCTTGGACAGCGATTCTGTTAAATAAAACATCTCCCTTTGTGGTGGACTTTGATCTTTGTAACCTTGCAGATCTTTTTTATGCTCAAACACCAACACTACACACTAGTAGTTACAAACTAACGTTGAAAAAGTTAAAAGACATAATAGAACCCTTTTAAGGTGAGGCACTACAGGCAAAAACAGTTTTTTTTTCCATGCATCTGTCAATTTTGAGATTTGGGGCTTTTTAGCTTTTCATTAAGTGTTTTTTTAGAAAACATTCAAAGTATACTTTTAAGGGTATCTTTTATAGCACTTTATCTATTTGCGCCTGTAGATTTCAATTACAGTATATTTCTTTAAAGGCTGTTTTTCTCAAAATGAAAAAAAGAAATCTCCACTTCGGCAGCACTTACATACATTTTACAACACAAACTTTACAGTTTTATTCATATCTACATTCTGAAGGGATTTGTCCATACTTTGCCTGATATTATACAACATTTTATTCCAATTGTTTTTTTTTTTTCTGACTGTATTTTCTGATTTATGGAGTGATAAAAAGAGATATCCAACATCCCCTCTGTAAAAACCTTTGACTCTAATATGTCAAAAAAAATTAAAGACACATTTTTAACCTGGCTTAATCCAATGTTCAGACTTTTTTTCTAGAAATGTATGGAAATGAGTGCATATTTGATAAGATAATGCCTCATTTGCATATTTAAAATTAGCATTTCAGAAAACTTGCAATACAAATTTTTTTATCAATTCTTAATGATGTAATCATTGAGGCAAGGGCGGGAATTATGGTGATATCTAGTAGTTCATTTGTTACCCTATTCACCTGGGGTGTCTTACCTTTAGAAATGTTGCTTAAAATCTGTGTTTTTGTTTCAAAACAGTATATTTAATAATAAATATGGATGTAGTGTCCATGATGTCGCCCGCAGGTTTCTGAAGAGCAGTTTTGAAGCCTAAAGTGGGCCGTCGCCATCTTGGCAGCATTTCACCACACGTCACTCCCGGATCACTGAAAATGGGCAAAGAGGCGGGACATGGGTGGAGCTGAGGTGACTGGTTGCTGAAACCACGCCCGTTTAGCTCGATCATAGTGGCAATCCACCTGTCACTCAAGTGGCCACACCCTTAATTATGCAGAACTTTAAGGCTTAATATAATTTAAACAGATGAGTTATAAAAAAAATCACCCCTCTCACAGTTGTCACGAAGGGCAAAATTAGTCGTATAGACCAAGACCACTTTTTGTACCAAGCTGTAAACATGTTTTTTCTGCTGTAAAGTTGGGAATTTTAACATGGGGGAGATACAGATTTGACTCCCTTTTGGAGCCTGTCTCAAGCGACCAGTCGATGAATTGCAGTTTAAATCACTTCCATATTGGCTTAAAGAGAGACCACGGGAGGTTGCCGCTTGGTCCACACTAGCATTTTCAAATGTTTTCCAAAAGTTTCTCATCCACACTGAAACATCAAAATGCACCTTACTGTGCATGCGTAAAACCTCATAAAAGCTCACTGAGATGATACAGACATGATAAAGTTCTCATGCTGTTCTTCAGTAGGATCATTTTATTTAGCAAAATATCTCAGCATTCACTAATACGTCCAGGTCGCACTAGATCACCATTATATGTTTGCTCTAAAGTACAACTGCTCTCATGTTTTTCCGCAGGACAGCAATTGTGAGTACATTTTCTACCATCTTTGCAGGACTGCGATATGAAGAGTGTAAAAACATTTTTAACAACTGTGTGAAAGTGAATAGCACATAACAGGCACAATGCTGGTACATACATCTCTATCGTTTCATTATGCGTCACATGACTAAAATGTGTCATCGTTTTCAAATACCTCCGTTTTCACAGTCCACACTACAACTCATTCATCCACTTGGGAAAGTGTTTTCAAAAAGCTCAGTTTTCGCAGGACAAAAACACCATCTCAATGAGGACAGAAGGCCAAAACGTAAAGAAAAAGAATCGTTTTTAAACAAAAACATATTAGTGTGAACAAGACCTAAAATGACTAAAGCAAAAAAATAGATAAATTATAGCTGAAAATAAATATTTAAAGTGCCCCTATTATGCTATTTTAAAGGTTCCTAATTTTGTGTTGAGGTCTCCTGCAACAGGTTTACATGCATCAAAGGTCAAAACACACTTTCATTTTCTCATAATATACATTGCACATATTAATAGACACCGTTTTAGTGAATAGTGGCCCACAGCTGATGAGCAGAAGTATTTCAGTAAGACAGCGTGAGTACAACATGGTGGGCATTATGCAAATTTATTTTCTAGTGACGTAGAACCGTAAGGGCGCGTTCACACCAGACGCGAATTAAGCATTTCACGCAAGTGATTTACATGTTAAGTCAATGCAAAGACTCAAATAGACATTCTGCGGCGCGATTCGCGCGAATGAGGCGGCACGAATGATGTGATTTGCCCGAATTGAGCGTTTGACGCGTGATTCGTGCGAATGGCGCGAGTTTAAAAATCTGAACTTTGACGGATATCTGCCCTGCGCTAACCGATCAGGAGCTTGCTCTAGTAGTGACAACAATGAGGACAAATTATGTGGATACCCGGAGCTGTACGTACTTAATAGAATAAAAAGTACATTGCTGAGAAGAAAGTGAGTGAGGAGGTCGGACAATCTGGTAAGTTGTAAAAAACGCTCTTTACTCAATTTGAGCTATACATAGGGTGATTTCAGGGTGGTTGGGACACTTTTTGCCATTGAGATGACTTGGTAAAAGTGTCCCAATCACCCTGAATTCACCCTATTGAGACTACAAGCTAGTTAAAGCCGGCTGTGGCGAGCAGCGAGGTCGAGGGACCGTGAGGGCGGGACGAGGCGGCGCTCATCAGTGAGGATGAGCGCCAGCTGCGCGCTGCAGCGATCTCGGGTCTCATGGAGGAGTGAGGGAGTATAAAGGAGGAGCGACGACAGTGAGGGACGAGAGAGGACCAGGCCTGGATTTTGTGTTGTTTTAGTTCCGTTTTGTTATGTGTTGCTGCAGTCGTCCGTGAGGGGCTGCAGATTTTATTTTCATTTTGTGTTTATTTGTTTTGTATGTAGGCGGCAGTCGTCCGTGAGGGGCTGCCGCCGCCAATTTTATTTTGTGTTTATTTATTAAATGTGTTGAACGTTAAAAAAAAAAAAAAATAATAATTTCTGGGCCGGTTCCCAGACACACTGCCGCTCGGTTCTCAGCCAGCCGAGAGGCTCTTCCTCGCGGTGCCATGCGGTGGTACTGGACGCTCGGTGGACGGCTCGATCCTCCTCCGCCCCCTGGCGGCCGGCGGTGGCTCCTCCTACTGAGGGCAGCCGGAAGCGAGTCCCAGTCCCAGTCCCGCGCTCCCTGCTCCTCCGCACCATGGCGGACGGCAGCAGGCTCCGGCTCAGGGCAAGCGCTGCGGACTCCTCCGCCCCCTCGCGGAACGGCAGCCACCCCACCTCGACCCAGGGGCACGGCAGCGAGCTCTCCGTCCCACCGACCTTCATCCGCTCCAGCACCACCGCTTCGGGCAGCCGCTCGCGGACTTCTCTCATCCGTGCTGCCCGAACTCCTCAGCACCGCGATCCCCCTCAGCTGCGAGGGCTCTTCGACAGCATGTCCCTCCTTCCTCCCGGGTTTCGGCACCACTGTAGTAAAGTTTGTTCGTACTGGAAGAAGGAGGCGGGAACCGGCGAACAATCAAAACGTTTATTAAACAAACACAAAATAAAATGGCGGCGGCAGCCCCTCACGGCCGACTGCCGCCTACATACAAAAACGAATAAACACAAAATGAAAATAAAATCTGCAGCCCCTCACGGACGACTACAGCGTACACATAACAAAACGGAACTAAAACAACACAAAATCCAGGCCTGGTCCTCTCTCGTCCCTCACTGTCGTCGCTCCTCCTTTATACTCCCTCACTCCTCCATGAGACCCGAGATCGCTGCAGCGTGCAGCTGGCGCTCATCCTCACTGATGAGCGCCGCCTCGTCCCACCCTCACGGTCCCTCGACCTCGCTGCTCGCCACACCGGCCAATTGAGCTTATTCGCTAGCCTAGAAATCTAGACGCACCCTAGCGGCAGCAAATCTAATTTGCCTCGAGTGTAGTCTAGCAACTCTCGGTAGACCTGCGAGCTGGAAAAACCAAACTCTGGTCAGGCCAATCACATTGTGTATAGAGTCGGTGGGTGGGCTTAATATAATGACAGCAGAGTTGCGGCGGTTCCGCGTTCTAATCGTAAACTAAGAAGCTGGCGAACGGCGGTCTTTCGAATCGGCTTTGGCCGCGACTCTGGAAGACTTTGAGTTCAGCTTTTCTTTGAGGAAAGAACAAAGAACAGCACTGAAGTCATTCTTAAGAAAGGAAGATGTGTTCTGAGTTTTGCCGACCGTCTACGGCGAAAGTTTAATCTATCAACTAGCTCCATTTCACGTTGCTCTCTGGTTGGTTGTAGCACTATTGTGTGCAGAGGGAATTTGAAAGACAACCGTTTGTCCCACCCCTCGGATTGAGCCCTGTCAATGGTGAGTTCCCAGACCCAATATCTTGATGTGGGTCTGGTTTGTCAGGCTACTTATTTGCCGTATTTTAAAACAATCCATGTCAGCCATTTCACAACAAGACGAGCCGGCTGGCAGAAGCCCCTCCCATGACACGAATTCGCGTCTGTTGTGTAGTGAATATCACACGCCAATGAAGCGAATTTCATGCACGAATGAAGCGACTAAACTCAAAATGTTCCAGCATTATACTACACGCAAATAGCGCGATTATTTGCTTCATTCGCGTCTGGTGTGAAGGCACCATAAGGCAGTGGGATTCGATTTACAGACGACTCGTTTAGGCGGTTCAGAGTCAATTCTTTCTTTTGGGAGACAGTAACTTTATTTATCGTGCACTTTCGTTTACTTTCAAAAACAGCTCTATTACACACTGCATGAAAGGGAATATACAAAAAAACATAATAAAAAATCATAAAAATGACAAAAGCACAATTACTAAAACTTAAACTAAAATTAAAATGAAAACTAAATAAAAAAAAGCTAATTCAAAATATTTACAAATACTATAATAGTATATAAGCAACAGTAAATGATGTCAGATTACAGTCGTCTGCTGTATCCTTCACAATTTAGAACCTGATGTAGAGCTGCACTGTGTCAGCTGCATTGGGCATTGATTTTATTGGCCTGTTGTCTCCTTATCTGCAAAATTCCTTTAGTGAATCAGATGCTAAAACAACGCAGGCAGCATGTGCAAATAAACAACACTACCAGTGTCAGTATTTCATTCTTAGTGAATTCCCTCAAGAGAGTTCATGTTGTTGTCAGTGTTTTGTCTGTGCTCTTTCCTTGTCTGTCATTCTTTCTCTCTTTCGCTTCCCGTGTGCCTTCATTGCTTTGTCCAGTGCTGTTCTTGTATGTCTTTGCTTTTCTTTTTTGTCGTCTTCTTTCACTCTTTTATATTCCTCTCTGACCCATTGGCTTGCTCACTGTTATTACCTCTATTTTCCAAAGTGCACATCCCCCCATTTTTCTCTCTGTCTCGTCCTCCTCCTTTCTTGCTCTTCACACTCTCTGAAGGAGCAATACAGATAAACGCCAGTGCTCTGAAGGTTACAACATGCATTCAGTTTCAAGGACTCTTCCTGTATGAGAGTCATCCTCGCCCTTGCCTCATGCCTCACCAAGGAGCCAATCACCATCTTATTTCAGCCTTGTGCCACATGTTTCCTTGGACAAAAATATACTCAATGCTAGTATGCAAACGGAAATGCTTAGAGTCCCCTTGTAAATACTTAATGGTGGTTTCAAAGTGGATGTTGCTTCCCGGTATGTGATTCTGGTGTCGCCCTTGACTTCTGAATTAGCTTAACCAGTAAGACGCCCTTTTTTTTTTTTATAACCAGATTCACCGAAGGACCCCACGGGAAAAACTGTAATAACCAGCCTGGAAATTCAGTTTGGTGTCGATCCTTCCCAGTTGGAACTCCCGGCTCACATTAGTCACAGTGTCCTCTCCACACCATCTGTCTACATGGGGAAGAGTCTCAGCTGAGCCCAACTCACATTGTCAGTGTTCTCTGAAGATGCTTAGTCATCTCTGATAGAACTAACAGAGTGGATTTAAACTTGCTCCCTAGCGGTGCTTTAATAGGAAATTTTATAAAATGCTAATTTGAAAGTGGGTTTTTATTATCTTAAATTCTATTATATGGTATTACATTAAATTTTTCAGGGTATCATCCAGTTTTGTCAGATATGTGAGCAAAAGCGTTTGCTTAAAAGACTATGTGGGATGGTGGTCCAGTGGGTTAAACCATGGAACTGATACACAGAAGGTTGCTGGTTCGATCCCAGCGCTCACCACCAGTGTGTCCTTGAGCAAGGCACTTTACTCCATGTTGCTCCAGGGGGATTGTCCCAGTAATAAGGGCACTGTAAGTCGCTTTGGATAAAAGCGTCTGCCAAATGCATAAATGTAAATGTAAAAATGGCAACATACTAATGTTATTCTAAACCTGCATTATTTTCTTCTTCTGTGGAATGCAGTGTTGATCTGGTTGTAAGTATCCATGTACAATACACCAATCAGGCATAACAATATGACCACCTTCATAATATTGTGCTGGTCCCCCTTCTGCTGCAAAAACAGCCCTGACCTGTCGAGGCATAGACTCCACTAGACCCCTGAAGGTGTGCTGTGGTATCTGGCACCAAGATGTTAGCATCAGGTCCTTTAAGTCCTGTAAGTTGAGAGGTGGGGCCTCCATGGATTGGACTCGTTTGTTCAGCACATCCCACAGATGCTCGATTGGATTGAGATCTGGGGAATTTGAAGGCCAAGTCAACACCTCAAACTCGTTGTTGTGCTCCTCAAACAATTTCTGAACCATTTTTGCTTTGTGGCAGGGCACATTGTCCTGCTGAAAGAGCCACAGCCACCAGGGAATACTGTTTAAGGGTGTACGTGTCAAGGTAACATCCACATGGCATGACCCAAGGTTTCCAAGCAGAACATTGCCTAAAGCATCACATCCGTCTAGCCTTCACAATTTGGCCCATGTCAAACTCTAGGCCAAGTCCAAATGCTCTAGAGTCCTTTACAAGACCAACACTGTGAAAATATAACACTGCCAAAGTTTCTTGCATGAAAGTGCAAATGGGATTTGAGGGCTAAAAGACCAGATTTGTCAGGAATTAATGGTTTAACCACATATTTTCCTCACACAAAGCTATTGTCCTTTTTGGAGCTTGAGAACCCCGGGTCACTATATGCTTTCATGTTTTTAAATGGGAGTATTGTAGTCAAAATCAGCACATTTGAGTCCAAGTCCAGGAAGAGACCTGAGTAAATTGACTGAAAAACAGAGACCTGAAGAGGGTCAAATCTGAGTCTAGACCGTGTCCAAATACAGGACTAAGACCCTGAAAATATGGTCTTGGACTCAAACTTGAGACGGACCCAAGTACTTCAACACTGCTGCAGGATCTTGTGACATGCACCAAGTTTAAATGCGCAGAAGTGCAAATGGGATTTAAGGGCTACAAGCAGGGGCGGACTGACCACCAGGAGCACCGTTTGAGTTTTCGTCAAAATGTTTGAAATATCCAATCAAATCAAAGGAGGCGGGATTTATCGTCCACAGAAACTGAGCAGTGCGGCACTTGAATGCGAGCTGAGGAAAAGATAAATAGCTGAACTTGAGGAGTCAATACAGCAATATTTCCAGACTGTTAACAATTAAAAAAAATTTGCACATTAATTTTTAACTACTGCTGACCTTTTCAAATTTCTCAGATTGTAATGCCATTTATGTTATTCGACAATGCACAAATAATCATTAACGTAGCAGTTTTCAGCATCAGAGTGAATGTTTGTGTATCTGTCTCCAGGCTTTCTTCAGTAATATCACTAAAACATGGTCAAACTGGCAACTTTCATATTCAAGTAGCTATGTCCCGTGAAGGAACGTGTCATACTAAAATACGTATACAGAAGGCTATAATATGCTTGTTAGTCCACATGCATTATTTACACACTAGCAATCAACAGTTTGAAATAATTAAGACCTTTTTAATGTTTTTGAAAGGCGAAGGCTAAATTTATTTGATTAAAAATACAGTAAAAACAATTTTAAGACTAGTGGTGGGCCGTTATCGGCGTTAACGTGCTGCGTTAACGTGAGACTCTTATCGGGCGATAAAAAAAATATCGCCGTTAATCTATTCTCAAAGTTGGGTTGGGAGCTGGGTCTATACTACGCAAGCTATGATGACTTTCACCTTGATATTTTAGTGTGGATGTACACCTAGCCGAGTTGCACTGTAGGGGGCGAGAGAACGAGTCTTCGAACCTGTGTGTATGCCTACTAGTGCTGTCAAAAATATCGCTATGTATCAATACTGAAATATCTGAAACGATACAATACTCATTTTCTACAGTATGGATATCAGCTGCGCTCTCCTCTCCTCTCCTCTCTCCTCTTGGACCGTCAGCGAGTGACACGCACCCGCCTCCTCTCATTCAGTCCGTTTAATCCTCTGAACATTGAGAACGCGTGTTCTGCTGGACTTTTGTTAGTGTTGGTGTGACCGGTCTGAATTTTGCGCGGGGTTGCACATAACGTTAATTCTACTAATTCCTGCAGATTTCGCACTCGCATCTGAAGCGCACACACACATACCATAATAAAGCCGCCTCTGACATACAAGTGCAAAAATGAGCTCCTTTTTTCAGCTTATTAATGGTCAAATATACTCAAAAATGTCTCAATGCCCATATTGGTGAGTTTTAACGTAAACACAGTCGTAACCAGCTCACAGGAACAGTGTTTGGGATCCATGCGTGCGTCGGGTCTTAAAGGGACAGAAGTTATTTATTATTCAAACTACAAAAAGACAAACGATCACTTACGAGCACACATATTCTGAATGCCTTCGGCAGAATTCTAGTGTAGTGTAGAGTGTAGATTAATCTAGATTTAAAAAAATAATCTATGCCCACCACTAATTAAGACATTAATACAATTTCTAATAGCTGTTAGAACTCTATTGTAAATTGAATATATTGTAAATTGTATTTTATTCCTGTGATCAAAGCTGAATGTATCATCATTACTCCAGTCTTCAGTGTCACATGATCCTGCAGATACCATTCTAATATGCTGTATTTTTCATAAAAATAAAAAAACCCAGGACCAATATAATTTTTTTAACTTTAATTTTTAAACAATTTGAGCTTGCATGATGCTCTATTCCATAAAATGACAGATGTCAAGCTCCTGAAAGGACAAATACTATAACCACTAGAAAGGCTCCATAAAATAGTCCACATTCTGCACTACATACTAAGTCTTCTAGACCATAGTATTGCTTTATGGACTGATTTTATGGTAGGTATTGAACTTTAGTGATATTAAACTTCACTGTATGGAAAATATTTAAAAATGTGCAAAAATCTAAATTATTTATTAATTGCCATGTGCACCAGGAAATACCGATTATAACCTAAAGAAGTATGCAAGTCATTCATTAATGTTAATGATACATATTTCAATAAAAAAATAGCATTTATATTTCTGTATAGATAGCCTCTATATTTTTATGTTCGTAATTGGTGTTTCAAATTGCTCTGTGCATAATGAGCTGGTGAGTTTATGGTGAGATGTGTTGCGGGCCGGTTTTTATGGCCCGCTTTGTACCAGAAACTCCAGGGCCACTTTTTTGCCCCTGGCTACAAGACTAGGGTTTTCAGTAAATAATGGTTTAACTGCATGCATTTTCCCCACAAAAATCTGAAGGAGGCTGAAAATATAGTAACTACTGTATAAAGTCTTTATTGGGATCTAAGATTCTATGAAGAACATTAAACACCCATGGAATCTTTCCATTGCTCAAAAGGTTCTTTATAGTGGAAAAAGGTTCTTTAGACAATTACAGATTTCTTCATAATAAGAAAGAAATGATTCTTTTAAGAACTGTTCACTAAAAGGTTCTTTGGGGAGGCCAAAATGATTCAATTGCTCTTTTTGAATCTTTATTTTCAAGAGTCTTGAGGTATTTACGAGCGGCAACCTTCCGGTCTCTCTCTTGAATCCAACAAGGAAGTGATTTAAACTGCAATTCATCAACTGGTCGCTAGAGACAGGCTCCAAAAGGGAGTCAATTCCAAATATCCCCCATGTTAAAAAGCCTAACTTTACAGCATAAAAGCAGCCTGGTGCAAAAATTGTTTTTTGGTCTAAATATCTAATTTTGCCCTTCATGACAACCGTGAGAGGGGTGATTTTTTATTATTTTTTTTCATTTTTATTACTCATACGTTTAAATTATATTAAAGGTATACTATGTAACTTTTTTCGCCACTAGAGGGCGTACATTCAAAACAACAACAACGTCTTAGCTTGATGACGATGTGAATGAGCGTTGAATGATGGGATCTGTCGTCTTCAACACCACCGCTGATGGTAATCAATCACACGGGAATCAGAAATCATGCTCATGGATGAGGTAAAGTAATAGTTTTATAAATGTTGCGTTTGACGACATGATTTTCTTTCACTATAATGAATTAGCCGCAAGTAAAGTAAGGTTTAATACTAATTGGTTGGCATAGATGTTACTGTATTTCTCGAATTCAATTAAAAACTAACTTTTTGGTAAAACAAAAACAACAAAAATAAAAAATAAAACACTAAAGCTACAGTATAAACAACAAATTTACATTGACCAGTTCTTAACATGCCTTGAAGTATTCACAGTGAACATGACCTCACCATGTTTCACATCATATGCATAGACAATAAGACATTCAAACAATAAGACTAGCACTGTTGTTTGATATAAACAAATCACACGTTTTCTGTCAGTAAAGGAATTAAACCAATTACTCACCTGTCTATTAAAACACATGCAAGATCGGTGTCTCTGTCTAGTTGAAGTTTTTCGCGAAGTTCTCTCCATTTTGAAAATGCCACACCGATGTTGATCCTGGTTGTATTTCTCTTCTTGTCCCAAAATCGTCTTGGGTCATTTGGTTGACCTATACATTGACATTTACGTTGATGGGACTTGTCTTTGTCGACAGAATCAGCTGCAAACGGCAAAGAATAATTGTGTTCCATAACGACTGCGCGAAACAAACTACCGGTAGTTGCTTGATAGACGCTACACCGTCCGCATTTGTCCACGAGGCTATATGCTGCCATGGTTTCTTCGGCAACCGAGCGGAAACCGAGGGTAACGCGGAAATGACGCCATTGACTGGCGACTCCTTGACTCCTATTCACACGTCCCGGTACCTTGGTTAAAATCGCAATTTTCTCACAATTTACAAATAGTTGGAAACATTTGAGATATTGTAAGTACTCAACTGAACAAAATATATAACACTGGCCTAGTGGTTTATGGATATTTTACTACTAAAATCCTACATAGTGGACCTTTAACTCTTAAAGTTCTGCATAATTAAGGGTGTGGCCAGTTGAGTGGCAGGTGGATTGCCGCTGCTGTCACTACTATCTGTTTGTCTGCTGTATGTTAGTCCACCCATGTCCCGCCTCTTTGCCCATTTTCCTGGGAGTGACATGCGGTGAAACGCTGCCAAGATGGTCCAAGTCCACCCACTTTCGGGATTCAAAAATGCTCTTCAGAAACCTACGGGTAACGTAACGGACACTACATCCAAAAGGTTTTTTGTTTTTTTTTACCACTTACCACTTTTATGTTCTTTTTTGCCTCTACCTTACTATGTTTAAAGCTTGGACATTATTCGTGTTCAACGTTGAACGTAACATGGAAATTGTCAAAATATCACTTCCTCAGTAGGGCCAAGTTTTGTGGAACATCCATTTTTCAACTTTCAGTTTTAATTCTAAGACAAACTATCTTCTAATCATGCACTGATGGTATTCAGCTCACAGTCTAAGCTAATCCAGTGTCCCTTTAAGATGACATATAGATGAATATGTTGAGTCCTGATGCCAGCAATGACCATAAATGACCTTGAGAAAGTGTCCAGACTCTCTGGGGCTGCTTATGATTCTGGATGAAAGACAAATTGATTGTCTCCGTGCTTTTAGCATTGAAATTCAGTCTCTGCGTATCCTTAAAGAGCCAAGTCGTTGCTAATGCACAGTGTCCCTGTCTTTTAAAAGACTGACTTGTTGATCAGGCTCCCCCAAGAGAATGTCTCAATTGAAAAAGGCATTGGCGGGCTGTGCATTTCACACCTAGGCCTTCACTGAAGGCCACGGCTATAGAAACCATTAACATTATACAGAAACGCAGTATAACAGGGCGTTGCGTCTCTCATGGAGCGAGAATGAATGATTCAATTATGAAACTATTTAAGTTGGAGTTATTAACACAGGAAACCCAATTGACACAATTCAACCAGTCTCCTTTCACTGCAGCCACATCTGCGCCACATACATCATATCTAACAGGAGCATCGATCCGCTCCGGGTTTTCCGTGCGTTTGTGTAGTAGGCTAACGTTACCTTTTGAGTTCTCCGACCACGGAAAGCAAATTGTGCGTTTTTTGTGTGCATATTTTACGCGAAAGAAAACGCAACAGCATAAATGGTTCTTGAAAAATCTTACCAACAGTATGACAAATTTATTTCAGGTGAGGTTCAAAGATAATACAAAGTTTTTTACATTTAAACCCCACAAAACGATATTTTAATAGTATGAAAATGTTGTAAATAATATATTAATAACGAAAATAATAATAATAAAAAAAATCGATCAGAAATTTACAAGAAAATATAAATCACATTCATCACGGAAAAAACAGAGCCCTGATTAGCCAGCCCAGGGTTGACTGTAGGATATAAAAAATGTAAATAAAATGCATTATAGCTTAACTTAGCCTACTCACCAAAATAGGCTATGATTATTACACAAAACATGCAAATGTGTGCAGTAAATTTACTGCTATTACCCATCCTCTCAAATAAATCAAGATCCGCGGGACTTCAAAATCAGTGATGGTATAAGTTACATTACAGTCCGTTCGTTTTTAGCCATGACCGATCGAATAGCGTTCCGTGACTGTGCGATAAGCTGGAGAAGGCGGTATGCGGGAATTTTGAAAATGGCTTTGTAAGTATGTTAATTAATACATTAATTTCTTCTCTTCTGTCAGCCATTTGGGTTTGAAAAAACGCTATCAAAACTACAGATCTTGTGCGGTTTGCTGGTTATTCTGACTAGGCTACTAGTACGCTCTCTGATCATCCAATCAAAGGACGTGAAAATGCCAACGTTATTGTATGTCCGCTAGATGGCCTCGAAATCTGATTGGCTGATTAAATCGGAGTGATTATCTGATTGGTTAAAGCGCACAGATTCATTGCCATTCACTTAAAGGGTTAGTTCACCCAAAAATGAAAATCATGTCATTAATTACTCACCCTCATGTCGTTCGACACCCGTAAGACATTCGTTCATCTTCGGAACACAAATTAAGATATTTTTGTTGAAAGCTGACGCTGAGAAAGGCCTCCATTGACATTCAGTACATTTACACTCACAAGACCCATAAAAGGCACTAAAAACGTTGTTACAAAGTCCATCTCACTACAGTGGCTCTACAATAATTTTACGAAGCGACGAGAATAGTTTTTGTGCGGAAAAAAAATCTAAATAACGACTTTATTCTACAAGTTCTTGTCTTCCTTGTCGGCCTCTGCCGTGAACTCACGAAGCACCACGACGCATGCGCGAGAATATGACGTAGCGCGGCGTTCGGGAATCCATGAAATGCACACTTTGGTCCCATTTTGAGCACTACGCCGAGACCTAAAGCACGATCAATGCAGAATTCAACAGCTTAGATACGGCGCGTCTTCCTCTGCTCGTTGTAAACAAATCTCCTCCTCGCTTCTGGGTCACGTGTCCGAACGCTGGTTCTGCGTCATATTCTCGCGCATGCTTCGTGAGTTCACGACAGAGGCCGACAAGGAAGACAAGAACTTGTAGAATAAAGTTGTTATTTTGACTTTTTTTTTTTGCACAAAAACTATTGTCGTCGCTGCGTAAAATTATTGTAGAGCCACTGTAGTGAGATGGACTTTGTAACGATGTTTTTAGTGCCTTTTATGGGTCTTGTGAGTGTAAATGTACTGAATGTCAATGGAGGCCTTTCTCAGCCATCAGCTTTCAGCAAAAATATCTTCATTTGTGTTCCGAAGATGAACGAATGTCTTACAGATGTCGAACGACATGAGGGTGAGTAATTAATGACAGAATTTTCATTTTTGGGTGAACTAACCCTTTAAGCTAGCGGCGCCCGCAATATTGATTCTGAAGGCCTCAAGGCAGATTTCTTTGACCTGGCAACACATGATGACTGAAATATGATTGGATAAAATCTCTAACATAAACAAACACTACTGGAAGCAGCGCAACCAAGAGAAAAGCGATGAAGTTAATAAAATAGACTATTGGGAATAATTTAACTCACATTCATGGAAAAACTATATTAAAATTTAAGTCTGTGATTTTGATAGTGATTAGGCCAGCAGAGAAGGCCTGACGGCCCACCACTGGAAAAGGGTCACGTGTGTAAAATGAAGGCGCTTTCTGCTCATCAGCATTACAAGCGCCACTCTGTCCCCAAAGTAAGTGGATTTGAAAATGTACCAAAAAAAAAAAAATGCATAAATAAAAGTCAGCGTGAGAGGCGGACAACCTCAAATGCATTTGCTGGGTTAAGGCCTATTTTTCCGTCTCTTCGTTTTGTGCTCAGTTTTCAAGTCGTGTGTGTGTTTTTTGTTTGGATCAATGCTTTTTCTAAATGTCACAAGTTCACATCCTGGAAATTGCTTTTTATCTCAGAGTGCATTTGCAGTGTTATTATTGTCCAAAGCTTTTCCCTTTACTCTCGGAACATGAGTTATCAGGAATACTGCTGGCTCAATTAATGTGAATTAGAGGTTATCGCAAGTACTCCCAAGGATCCCACCTCACTTTTATTTTGTCAGGGAATACAAATGCAAAGTCAAAAATGTACTGCCGTGTGACTAAATTGATATTGACCGGCATATTTTATGTCACAGTGGCCTTTAAAGCATCCATCATGTAACTAATGATCAATGCTAATTTCCATTCCTGCATTTCTCGATAGGGATCTAGCATTGTGTTGCTATGGCCGCTTCGTTTCTCAGCATGTGGCCCATCTTTGTTACAGCCTGTATTAGAAGTCTCCTCTATTAAAGGAAAGTGCGATAAGGTGCGATTCAACTAGAGCGAGAGGGTCTTGCTTTCATTTATGTTATGCCATTCAAAATATCAACCCTCAGGGACTGCTGGAGAAAATGGACAAGATGAGATTGGCGTCTTTATTTTGTCTGTCTATGTTGTTTTCGCTAACACCGAGAAATGAACACTTGTTTGGGAACGGTTTCAGACAAAAGATCCATCTTCCCTGTAAGAGAGTTTTTCTCTTGAAGGAATGTTTTTGTCTGATTTGCATCAGGCATTCTGCTGTTTTCCAGGTAGAAATGATTCTCTGCTCAACAAATAGAGTTAAAGCCAATGTTAGTAGCCTGATCTGCCAGCGATTTGATTTTGCCCGGCAACCAGGGGCGTCGCACCCGTGGGGGATGTGGGTGTTTTAACACCCACACTTTTCCCGGTGAGAGGGTTCAACACCCACACTTTTTCTGCAGTTTTCCCGCAGTTTTGCACAAACGCTTTATACAGGGAGTGCAGAATTATTACGCAAGTTGTATTTTTGAGGATTAATTTTACAACATTAATAATTAAACAACAACCATGTTCTCAATGAACACCAAAAACTCATTAATATCAAAGCTGAATATTTTTGGAAGTGGTTATTAGTTTTAGCTATTTTAGGGGGATATCTGTGTGTGCAGGTGACTATTACTGTGCATAATTATTAGGCAACTTAACAAAAAACAAATTTATACCCATTTCAATTATTTATTTTTACCAGTGAAACCAATATAACATCTCAACATTCACAAATATACATTTCTGACATTCAAAAACCAAACAAAAACAAATCAGTGACCAATATAGCCACCTTTCTTTGCAAGGACACTCAAAAGCCTGCCATCCATGGATTCTGTCAGTGTTTTGATCTGTTCACCATCAACATTGCGTGCAGCATCAACCACAGCCTCCCAGACACTGTTCAGAGAGGTGTACTGTTTTCCCTCCTTGTAAATCGCACATTTGATGATGGACCACAGGTTCTCAATGGGGTTCAGATCAGGTGAACAAGGAGGCCATATCATTAGATTTTCTTCTTTTATACCCTTTCTTGCCAGCCACGCTGTGGAGTACTTGGACGCGTGTGATGGAGCATTGTCCTGCATGAAAATCATGTTTTTCTTGAAGGATGCAGACTTCTTCCTGTACCACTGCTTGAAGAAGGTGTCTTCCAGAAACTGGCAGTAGGACTGGGAGTTGAGCTTGACTCCATCCTCAACCCGAAAAGGCCCCACAAGCTCATCTTTGATGATACCAGCCCAAACCAGTACTCCACCTCCACCTTGCTGGCGTCTGAGTCGGACTGGAGCTCTCTGCCCTTTACCAATCCAGCCACGGGCCCATCCATCTGGCCCATCAAGACTCACTCTCATTTCATCAGTCCATAAAACCTTAGAAAAATCAGTCTTGAGATATTTCTTGGCCCAGTCTTGACGTTTCAGCTTGTGTGTCTTGTTCAGTGGTGGTCGACTTTCTGCCTTTCTTACCTTGGCCATGTCTCTGAGTATTGCACACCTTGTGCTTTTGGGCACTCCAGTGATGTTGCAGATCTGAAATATGGCCAAACTGGTGGCAAGTGGCATCTTGGCAGCTGCACGCTTGACTTTTCTCAGTTCACGGGCAGTTATTTTGCGCCTTGGTTTTTCCACACGCTTCTTGCGACCCTGTTGACTATTTTGAATGAAACGCTTGATTGTTCGATGATCACGCTTCAGAAGCTTGGCTATTTTAAGACTGCTGCATCCCTCTGCAATATATCTCACTATTTTTGACTTTTCTGAGCCTGTCAAGTCCTTCTTTTGACCCATTTTGCCAAAGGAAAGGAAGTTGCCTAATAATTATGCACACCTGATATAGGGTGTTGATGTCATTAGACCACACCCCTTCTCATTACAGAGATGCACATCACCTAATATGCTTAATTGGTAGTAGGCTTTCCAGCCTATACAGCTTGGAGTAAGACAACATGCATAACGAGGATGATGTGGTCAAAATACTCATTTGCCTAATAATTCTGCACTCCCTGTATATTATAATATTAAACCGTTCGGTATGGCATTCACGGTTCAATATGCGCTTGTGAATTGGGTTATTTTTGTTTTGTTTTTGCAGTGTGCCTGTGAGTCTACGCGCTGATATGAGATAATATCCAATCACTACACAGTGCTAGACACGCTTGCAATGCCAGTAAGGGCTGGTGTCAGAGAGTTATACTCACAGAACACTATAGTTATTCACAATCACAAAAGTTCATTATTTGCATGCGTTTTAAAGCCTTGCCGGTTATTTGCGTGCTAGCGCACTAAACTTGATTACTGGACTAAGTAGTCTTACTGTGCTAATACTGTCAAATACACAACAAGGTTAACATAAACACAGTCGGTGAAAGTAAATTTGCGTGTGTCTGTATATTAGATGCACGTCTTAAATTGACAGCAGCGCAGCCTATAGTGAACATGCTGTCCTTAAAGGGACAGTTCACCTCTAAAATGATGTTATTATTTACTCACTCTAATGTTGTTCCAAACCTGTATTCATTAAAGTTTTAAGTTTAAGTAAGGTTTTACACTTTCTGTCCCCGTCACCTAAGAATAGAATAGCAAAAAACTGATGTGACTAGCCATCAGAACCCAACCGAACACCGTGGTTAAAAAAAACAGAGGTATGTATAATATATATATTATATATCTTGTATGTTATACCTTTTGTACCCTTCTGTCATTGTATTCATCGTTTTTATTGTTAACAAACAAACCACATCCATCCCCCACATTTTTGAAAAGCTTGCTACGCCTCTGCCGGCAACTCAGTCTGGAAACCTGTACATTCATTTCTACTGCTTCTGTTACACTTTTGCGGGAACCAAAATTAGCCCATCATTTACTCACTCTCAAGTCATCCTAGGTGTATATGACATTCTTCGTTCAGACGAATAAAATCTGAGTTATATTACAAAAGTCCAGGCTAATCCAAGCATTAGAATTTGATTCATAGTTGTTCTGTTTTTGAAGTCCATTAAAAGTGCATCTGTCCGTCAAATAACTGCTCCACGCGGCTCTGGGGTGTTAATAAAGGCCTTCCGAATTGACGCGTTTGTGTAAGAAAAATATTCATATTTAAAACTTTATCAAGTAAACTTTCGGCCGACCGCCTTCCGTGGAAAAGTGTTGAATGTTGAAAGTGAAACTCAAGATGCGTACGTGACGTCATGACGAGCCTACCTGGTCGCGTTAGTCTTTCGATCGGCTGGGGAACTTTCAACAATTTTTCCATAGATTGAACAGGGAAGGAGGTCGGCCGAAAATGTACTTGATAAAGTTTTAATTATGGATATTTTTCTTACACAAACGCATCGATTCGCTTCAGAAGGCCTTTATTAACACCCCAGATCCGCGTGAACACGTTATTTGATGGGCAGATGCACTTTTTATGGACTTCAAAAACAGAGCAACTATGAATCAAATTCAAATGCTTGGATTAGCCTGGACTTTTGTAATATAACTCAGATTTTATTTGTCTGAAAGAAGAATGTCATATACACCTAGGATGACTTGAGGGTGAGTTATGGGCTAATTTTCATTTTGGGTGAACTATCCCTTTAACCATATTTCAAAGATAACGCAACTAATTATGAAATTACCTAAATAAACTGAAGTGGGTCAAAAAAGCTGAAAATTCAGCTAACTGCATTTAATATACATCTCTTTTAAAGGTGCCCTAGAATGAGTTGAAGCAATATTCTTTTAAATACCCACTAAAAGGTAGATATGAAGATGTAGTGAAAATGATTAAGTTCTGAACATTTTCTACAATCTACATCTCTACGCAGAAACTAAGTGTTTAGTCATATGCAGAAAGGAAATTAAGGGACTATGTTTCTACAATCAAGCGAATACTTGAGGGAATTGTACCGTATTAAAGTGCTTCTCATACTGTATGATATCTTTGAAATTTTTCTGCCTTCTACAAACAATTCTGTTTTTACCTTTATCTTCCCTTCATTCTCTGCAAGATACAAGCTTTTTGTCAGTGTCGTACAATGATTGGCATGTTTATTCTCTCTACCTGTTTTTTTCCGCGCAACAATCCCGGCGGTCTGCGGCGTGTGTGCCAGCATGATTACTTGAATTTGTGAAGGTACTTATGATGGCAAAGTTTGATCCTTTCTTTCCTCAAGCTGGAGACAGAAATGAAAGACAACAGGATGAAAAGATCCTCTCATAATGCGCTTTTGAGACTACAGCACCATACAATTACTATTCATATCACTGACGCTGTGGATGGTCTCAGAAGAAGAAGAAAAATCGGAGCAATTTTTGACTTGACGTGGTTACTATATTCAGTCTTTACCAGAAATTGCTTAGCAGAAGTGAGAACTATTACAAAGTGGATCGTCATGAAATCTAATTTACATGAAGACAGCAACCACATTAATCTATTCAAAACAGAACCCAAACCTGAAAACATCATAAGTGTTTCTTTAGTACATGAGATCCTAAACAGACTTGCTGGTGCATGATGGGTTACAGACCCAAAAAGTTTGAGAATCCCTGAGGTATAGTTCTATTAAACATGAATGAGGCTGAAGTGTGTGAGAGAAATATCTGTTTGTCCTCTTCTGTGACAGGGCTGCGATCTCCCCGAGCAGAGCACGGTTCATGTGGTTCTGCCCCCGTCCACCTCGACCCGGCGCTCTGAACTCGTCCAGCAGCGCAGGCTGGGCGGCGGGATGGAGAGCTTGACCCGACTTGATCTCAGTAGCTCCCGTCTGACCACTGCATCTGAAGGCTTGGCTGTCATTCTGGAGACAGATGCATCCAGACAGGGGGACTCCGCTGGACACGCAGGTAAAGGGCGTAGAGCCGTGTTTGTGTGTGTTTTTTGTGTGTATGTTTGTCAGTGTAGATAAAATATACTTTTTAATCCAGTGGCAGCTCTTGAAATTGTTCCAATTTAGTTCATAAGAGTACACTAAAAAGGTCTCCTTTAACACAACTTACAAAATGTACAAAATGAGTTGTTCCAAAATAGCACAATTCAAGTTAACTAATCTTTAACACACTGATAATTAGTCTGGCTGTGAGTATACTTAGCATAATTTTTTTAACTAGAGAGCTGGTGCTTCATAAGAGTGAAGAAGCACAAATAGTAACTAGAAGAATTTGTTATTATTATTGCTTTTATTTTGGTGTCAAATGTTGATCTAAATACTACTAAAGGTGAAGTGGTGTAAAGTAACGAATTGAAAATACTCTCGTTACTGTAATTGAGTCGTTTTTCTCAGGAATTGTACTTTATTAAGTAGTTTAAAAACAGTGTACTTTTACTTTAGTACATTTTAAGTGCTGTATCGGTACTTTTGCTGCGCTATTTCCCCTAAACCTGCTGTCGCTACATTATGTTTTTTTTTTTCTGATTGGCTAAGACAAATAATCAGTCCTGTGACTCCATGCGTCACACGTGTGACTCCCGTCAAATCAAGGTCCAGCCTAGAGTGAGAGGCACGTGCGCTTTATGAAAGGGCGTTTGTCACGAACTGCTCCGAGACTCGAAGGTGGATCCAATAGCAGCTTTATTTGAGGGCAATCCAGAGGCGTAATCCAATGTACAGGCAAGAGTCATACACAAACAGGCAGTCAAAACAAAGAAACAAAGAAACAAACAAACAAAACAGGCAGGGACCAGAGGCAAGAGAGTAATCCAGGGAACAGGGCAAGATATCCAAAACCAAGAGACAAGAAAACCAGGAGAATGCTCAGAAATGCAGTGTAACACTTAAACAAGACTTCGCGGTGAGTGAATGAATGAACATGGTATAAATAGACTGAGACTAACAGGATGATGAGACAAAGGTGAATGCAATCAGTGAATGAGGTACAGGTTAATGTGATCAGTGATAAGTGATGATGAGTTTTGGGAGATGTAGTTTTTGAGTGATAATAGTCTTATGTGGAGTGCCCGCTGGTGGCTCTCAAGGGCACTCCAGCTGGTGACCGTTACAGCGTTGTTGCTGGTTACTGTACGACAAGGTTATTATAGTTTTGCATTTTTCATTAGTTTTTATTTTTATTTCGTTTTGACTTTTTGTTTTCAAATTCAGTTTAGTTTTAATTAGGTTTTAAAGTGGGTTCGCTAGTTTAGTTTAGTTTTTATTTTTTGAAAATGCTTAGTTTTAGTTTAGTTTTAGTCTTTTTTTGTAATTTGGGTTATTTGTCAGGGGCAAGATTCAAAAAGGTCAGAAAAAGTATTGTGTAATAATAACATCATACAATTTTAGAAAATATGAATTCAAAAATAAAACCAGTACATAAAATGTACATATGGGCACAAATATGTAAACAGTTAGCCTAGAAATTTAGACACATCCTAGCGGCAGAAAATTTATTTTGCCGCGAGTGTAGTCTAGCAACTCTCGATAGACCTGAGAGCTGGAAAAACCAAACTCTGGTCAGGCCAATCACAGCGTGTGTAGAGTTGGTGGGCGGGTTTAACATACCGGTAATGACGGCACGTCACGGCAGAGTTGCGGCGGTTCCGCTACTCGTAAACAAAGAAGCTGACGAACAGCGGTCTTTTGAATCGGCTTTGGCCGCGAATCTGGAAGACTTGGAGTTCAGCTTTTCTTTGAGAAAAGAACAAAGAACGGCACTGAAGTCATTCTTAAAAAAAGAAGATGTGTTCGTAGTTTTGCCGACTGGATACGGCGAAAGTCTATCAACTAACGTTAGCTCGGCTTCACCTTCTTCGTTGCTCTGGTTGTTTGTAGCGCTATCCTATTGCGTGCAGAGGGAATTTGAAAGACAACAATTTATCCCGCCCCTCGGATTGAGCCCTGCCAATGGTGAGTTTCCAGACCCAACATCTTGATGTGGGTCTGGCTTGTCAGGCTAGTAAACAGTCTCAACACTGCAAAATGTGTAAGTGACGTGTGCCGGTAAAAAACTTAAAGAGCCAACAGACTAAAGAAGACATACATGAACCGCATGTATTCAACCCATTTTTGAGCTAAAATACAAATATATAGCTAAACCTAAATTGAGCTAAACCTATACAAATACCACAGCTGTACAATTTTCACACCCTATACTAAATGTACCCTATACAATAGTCTACTCATCTGGATTGAAGCAGCAAACATTCAGTGTAAGAGTAATCAAATGACATAACATTATTTAATATTTGAATCACAGCTTATAGTGTTTTGACATCGACAACCCAAGTGCATTTTACCTCAAACTTGCGACTAGTTAACTTTCTAAAGTAGCAATGGCTTTTCGGGTCGACATTAACACACTGACAAAATTATATTCTGAATTAAAAATATTTTTATACCACTTTTTAATGTGTGATTGTGTAAAGGTGTTCACGATATACCAACCTTTCGCAAACTTTCTTTCAACGTCGAACACTCGTTCTCATGGAGACGCAGTGTGCACGGAGGGGAGGGGCTGTGTGTGTGTGTGTGTGTGTGTGTGTGTGCGCGCTGAGAGAGATGCGTGAGTGAGAGACGCAGGGAAAGAAAATGCGGCTGAACATTATTTGCTCTATGAAAGACATTGACAAAGACGAAAACTAAAGACAGTTAAGCTATAATTTAGTTAGTTAGTTTTTCCAAACACACATTACAGTTTTGGTTAGTTATCGTTTTTTTGTAATGCCTCATTTTTATTTCAGTTAACAACAATGTTTTTTCCCACCTAGTTTTTGTTTTTTTGTTCGTTTTCGTTAATGATTATAACTTTGCTGTACGATGACTGAAATCGAGAAATTGCCTTAAACAATTACTAAAAATAAACTGCAGAATATCACATTTTCTAATACACGCACAAATGGTACGTATTCTGTAAGCGCCACACAAGCTTGCGGTGCCATCTGCTGGAAACTTCATTTAGCTTGATTGTTTGCCAGACTTCAAAGTGCATTAGGCATTAACCGATCATCACTGCTAGATTTGTGTCCCTTACATCAATTTCGCTCAGCATGTAAATGCATTAACCTGCTTTCTGTCAGCTTATTGAAGTGCATAATTTAATGTAATGTGTTTTCACATGGCAATTTAACATTTTACTCCATGTATATAGCAAATAACCTTCATAAAACATCAGATTTACAGTGAGGAAAATAAGTATTTGAACACCCTGCTATTTTGCAAGTTCTCCCACTTGGAAATCATGGAGGGGTCTGAAATTGTCATCGTAGGTGCATGTCCACTGTGAGAGACATAATCTAAAAAAAAAAAATCTAGAAATCACAATATATGATTTTTTAAATATTTATTTTTATGATACAGCTGCAAATAAGTATTTGAACACCTGTCTATCAGCTAGAATTCTGACCCTCAAAGACCGGTTAGTCTGCCTTTAAAATGCCCACCTCCACTCCATTTATTATCCTAAATTAGATGCACCTGTTTGAGGTCGTTAGCTGCATAAAGACACCTGTCCACCCCATACAATCAGTAAGAATCCAACTACTAACATGGCCAAGACCAAAGAGCTGTCCAAAGACAATAGAGACAAAATTGTACACCTCCACAAGGCTGGAAAGGGCTACGGGGAAATTGCCAAGCAGCTTGGTGAAAAAAAATCCACTGTTGGAGCAATCATTAGAAAATGGAAGAAGCTAAACATGACTGTCAATCTCCCTCGGACTGGGGCTCCATGCAAGATCTCACCTCGTGGGGTCTCAATGATCCTAAGAAAGGTGAGAAATCAGCCCAGAACTACACGGGAGGAGCTGGTCAATGACCTGAAAAGAGCTGGGACCACCGTTTCCAAGGTTACTGTTGGTAATACACTAAGACGTCATGGTTTGAAATCATGCATGGCACGGAAGGTTCCCCTGCTTAAACCAGCACATGTCAAGGCCCGTCTTAAGTTTGCCAATGACCATTTGGATGATCCAGAGGAGTCATGGGAGAAAGTCATGTGGTCAGATGAGACCAAAATAGAACTTTTTGGTCATAATTCCACTAAACGTGTTTGGAGGAAGAAGAATGATGAGTACCATCGCAAGAACACCATCCCTACTGTGAAGCATGGGGGTGGTAGCATCATGCTTTGGGGGTGTTTTTCTGCACATGGGACAGGGCGACTGCACTGTATTAAGGAGAGGATGACCGGGGCCATATATTGCGAGATTTTGTGGAACAGCCTCCTTCCCTCAGTTAGAGCATTGAAGATGGGTCGAGGCTGGGTCTTCCAACATGACAATGACCCGAAGCACACAGCCAGGATAACCAAGGAGTGGCTCTGTAAGAAGCATATCAAGGTTCTGGCGTGGCCTAGCCAGTCTCCAGACCTAAACCCAATAGAGAATCTTTGGAGGGAGCTCAAACTCTGTGTTTCTCAGCGACAGGCCAGAAACCTGACTGATCTAGAGAAGATCTGTGTGGAGGAGTGGGACAAAATCCCTCCTGCAGTGCAAACCTGGTGAAAAACCACAGGAAACGTTTGACCTCTGTAATTGCAAACAAAGGCTACTGTACAAAATATTAACATTGATTTTCTCAGGTGTTAAAATACTTATTTGCAGCTGTTTAAATAGTTAAAAAATCATACATTGTGATTTCTGGATTTTTTTTTTGATTATGTCTCTCACAGTGGACATGTACCTACGATGACAATTTCAGACCCCTCCATGATTTCTAAGTGGGAGAACTTGCAAAATAGCAGGGTGTTAAAATACATAATTTCCTCACTGTATATTTAAATCAGGTTTGTTTTTTTAATTGCAAGCTAAAATAATCAGTGGTGAAAATTGTTACTCGATTCTGATTTCTGAAGTGTATTCATCGCTCGTTTTTTTAAAAACATTCGTTGAAATTAAAGCAGTACAAAGAATGCATCTTGAAAAGAAAGAGCTTTTTTAACGTAATATTGTTAATGTACAACGCTTTGCAACCTTTTTTAATTAACCGCAAGAAAACCTCTACAGAATGGTTGTCATAAATGTTATCAGATTTTTGGTGGCTTTCTCAAATATTACATGGCTGTATTTAAGTGCTAGCAGTCAAAAATAAAACTTGGAGAAATATTGAAATACTGAAATACTGTTGGTGATCTCTTGGTTTTTTTTTTTTGTTCTTACCGAGAATCATCCATAAAAGAGTAAGCTAAATTTTTATTTTGCAAGGTATAAGGTGGAATAACATTCATAGCATACTACTCACTACTCACTACTCTTGAGTACTTTTAAAAGGGCTTATTATTACTCATACTTTGAGTAGTATTTAGGACTGGTACTTTTACTCTACCAGCACTAAATTTTTTGACAAGTAACAGTATTTTTTCTTGAGTATGCTTTTCAGTACTCTTTCCACCTCTGGAAGTAATCAAATGCAATTTATTGATTAATTAAGACAAATTTGTTCCTTGCACAATACTATGTTATGATTTCAAAACACTGCATGATTTACATTTTGACATTTGCATCACATAACCGCTCCGTATGTATGTTCTTTCTGACATCGTAAACTTGCTCGGTAGCTCACCTGATACAGCACTGCACTTACGATGGAGGATTCGGTTACGAGTCCAAGCTCAGACGTTTGCTTTTGTTAACACTAATGGCTAGGTTTAGACTAGGGTTTACGTTATTGTAACGGAGTTCAATCGTATGGGAAGAAGGAGGCGGGAACCGGCGAACATTCAACAAATTTAATACAAAATAAAGTGGTGGCGGCAGCCCCTCACGGCCGACTGCCGCCTACATACAAACAAACACAAATTAACACAAAATAAAATGGCGGCGGCATCCCCTCACGGCCGACTGCCGCCTACATACAAAAACAAAACACAAAATCCAGCCCTGGTCCTCTCTCGTCCTTCTCGTCGTCGCTCCTCCTTTATGCTCCGTCACTCCTCCGTGAGACGCGAGACACGACCACCTGATGAGCGCGGCCTCGTCCCGTTCTCACGGTCCCTCAGCCTCGCTGCCCGCCACATACCCCCAACGCCCTTCGCAGGCCGGGGGGCACTCCCGAAACTGCGCTCTACCCCCCCCCCCCCACCTCTCCAGGGGGGGCGATCACGGCGGCCGCAACACCTGGGGGTAAGAACAGAGAGGTGAGAGAACGGAGCTGGGAGCATGAGGAGCGACAGAGACGAGAGTGGAGAGAGGAGAAAAGAAGAAAAAAAATTATAATTCTGGTCCGGTTCCCAGACACACTGCCGCTCGGTCCTCAGCCAGCCGAGAGGCTCTTCCTCGCGGTGCCATGCGGTGGTACTGGACGCTCGGTGGACGGCTCGATCCTCCTCCGCCCCCTGGCGGCCGGCGGTGGCTCCTCCTACTGAGGGCAGCCGGAAGCGAGTCCCAGTCCTGCGCTCCCTGCTCCTCCCCAACATGGCGGACAGCAGCAGGCTCTGGCTCAGGGCAAGCGCTGACGACTCCTCCGCCCCCTCTCGGACGGCAGCCACCCCACCTCGACCCAGGGGCACGGCAGCGAGCTCTCTATCCCACCGACCTTCATCCGCTCCAGCACCACCCCTTCGGGCAGCCGCTCACGGTCTTCTCTCATCCGCGCTGCCCGAACTCCTCAGCAGCGAGGGCTCTTCGACAGCATGTCCCTCCTTCCTCCCGGGCTTCGGCACCAATGTAACGGAGTTCGATCGTATGGGAAGAAGGAGGCGGGAACCGGCGAACATTCAACAAATTTAATACAAAATAAAATGGTGGCGGCAGCCCCTCACGGCCGACTGCCGCCTACATACAAACAAACACAAATTAACACAAAATAAAATGGCCGCGGCAGCCCCTCACGGCTGACTGCCGCCTACATACAAAAACAAAACACAAAATCCAAGCCTGGTCCTCTCTCGTCCTTCACTGTCGTCGCTCCTCCTTTATGCTCCGTCAGTCCTCTGTGAGACACGAGACTGCTGCAGCGCGCAGCTGGCGCCCATCCACCTGATGAGCGCGGCCTCGTCCCGTTCTCACGGTCCCTCGGCCTCGCTGCCCGCCACAGTTATTTCCAAACACAATAGAGCATTAACCTTTTAGAACTATTCACTGGGCATTTCTTTTCCAAACTGCTGCAGTTTGTATAAAAATCAATGTAAATAAAACATTGCCATTCACGTTCATATGGTTCGGATAAAACTGAACACGCTTTTAGAGCCGCTCACTGGACATGTCCCTTTGAAAGTGATCCAAGACATGCAAGGAGCAACGTAATGTAATTTTAGCATGTCAGAGGTGATTGGAAGTGATGTGTGTGTTTGCTGATTTTCAAATACTGTATCTTACTCCATTGTTATAAAATATAGTAAGTTCAACTGTAGTCAATAATTGTATCCTTTAAAACTCATCTTTGATCACCAAAATTACAAATGTACTTCTTCATGCATTAAAATAGCTTTAATGTAACTCTAAACTCTTGCTTCATTTAGTATATGCGGAGCCATGGATATGCAAAATGATCCCCGCCTTCACTCACACCAGCTCTGAGATCCACTCGCTCAACTTTACTCAAGTTACTGTGGTAAATGCTGTGCTATCGCCCTTTACAACGTCGGACACATAATGGTAATTAATATGATTAGCCTTTTGCTCGACTACATTATCAAACAGCTAATAATGTGTTGCTAATGTCACACAAACCATGTTCCCATTAAATTATTAATAAATGCATTAATATGTTTTACTAAATGACAAATTATTTTGTATCTTCATATGCACCAATATAAAAACGCAATACTGTATTTTAAATTGGTTCCCGGATCTTAATCAAACGTAGCAATTCTAACACCATTTTCACTGCTGATGTCTAAATCCAAGACAAATCTTTATCTCAATGCTATCATATATACTCAACAGTGATGCGCGGGTCAATGTATAAACAACCCGCACCCGACCGACGTTTTCAACTAACCCGCCCGCAACTCGGACCGCAAAAAAAAAAGAAGAAAATATTGTACCCGACCCGCTTCCTGACCCGCATTTTTTACACGTAGTAAATGCTCATCGTAGCGTCATTGGGCCATTGAGAAAATGTTTCAGGCCCTGACGTGGTGCGCTCGGCGAGAGCAGGCAGTTCTTGAGGCGGCCCATCATTTTCCATTTCAGCTCTATATTGATGAACGCGATGTTTCAACCGGGCTTGAAGAATTCATCAGCAAGCCCTTAGGAGCGCAAACTGTTCTTTTTCTGTATGATGCTGTATGATACAGGCTTGATTTATTCATTTATTTCGTTTCATTTTCTTAACAATTAAGATGCTGCATGTGTTTATCCAGTCTAATCGAAGTGTGCGTCTCTCCCCCGACTTTACCAACAAAAATCCCGCCCCTCTCAGAAAATACATAAAACTGACTTTACTGAGCTATATGCGTTTAAAAGTAGCCTAAAATGGTACAATGGCATTGCTCAGTTCAACGTTTTGGGAAATCGGGCATTTTGTCCCGCGTCAGCATTTATTCAAAAGTTAATAACGCTCAACATTCAAAAGGTAAATAAGGATTTATTGACGACCCGACCGACCGTGACCCGAATATCATAAAAAATATTTTTGGATGACTCGTAACCGCGGGTAACCGCGGGTGACCGCAGGCACCCGCTCATTTTGGATCAACCCGCGCATCACTGATACTCAAGTCACAATGCCACCCTCTTTAGGAACTGTAATGACCAAATACAAAGCACATTACAATCATGATATTCACATTGGTATTTTATTTTAAATCACTGCAAATATATTGCTGTGCCCAACTATATAGATTATCTGCACAATGACAAATTTGCCATTGCTATTATATAAGTACATTAAAAGGACAGCATGCTTCCTGTGCAATCTTGAAGCAATTCCTTTATGATGCTTTCAGTACCAAACTAGAATTCCTTTGTAAGTACTGTATAGCCTTTCATTTACATTAGTTTGTGCACTGCTGAGGATTCTGCAACCTCTTTTTCAGGAGTAATACGCAGCTCTCAGAGAGAGTGTTTGAATGTTTTTGTAAGTGCACAGGTTGGTGAAGTGGATGCTGTCATTTGCCACAATGGCGGTGCTTTTACAAGATGTCCTCTGCCCGCCCTTCCCTTTTCAACCTCACTCTGGCTAGCAGCCCACTCGGCTACTTAGTCCAATCTCTTTTATCCAGCCCTTCTCCCTGTAAAAGCATTAGCATAATGGAGGAATCATGCAGAAATCATAAATAATAGGGTGTCTGTCTTATAAAACCCACTCCGCTCGATTTATTGTCAGCTGTGTCAAGGTATCTTGTACCTCTTCGGTGCCCCATGCTTTTAGCTCTAATGAGAATGCTGCTCCCAGGTGTGTGCGTGTGTGTGCATGAGTGATTTAAACTGGGATAGGACAGACTGATAGGACAAGTCCTCTCTCAACTAAATCATATGCCAAGAAGATGTCTGGATCTTCTTTTCTGGCTAATTGGATTGTGAGCTCTTTGTCCTGGGACTGTGGTGGCTTGTTGAAGCGCTGCTGTACTTTGTTCTTATTCTCTATTCAGTGCTCAAACCAACCCACTTACGTCCCGCTCAAAACACTCCACAGCTGTAAACTAATAGAGGACAAGAAGCAAGGGATACGAAATAAAAGCAAACAAGCCTGCTAAGATTCAGTCTGCTTATCCCATTCGTTCTTAAATAAAAGAATGCACTTAAATTATGTGAAGTGTAATTTCGGCACCAAACAGAATAAACAAAAAGTGAATTAAAAATATAGCTGCAAGCAGCAATCAAGGGGACAAGCACAAAGAAGACACGATAAGGCATGACTGCATGGCTAGGAGCATCAGACCGACTGACACCGAGCAATTCAAGTTTAAAAACTTTATGATGATTTTGGGAAAACTGGCTGAAAAATCATAAATACAGTCACTTTCGCCCAATAGGTAGCCCTGTGACCAAATTGATGTGTTGTAGTCAAGCGAGGCGACAATAACACATGCAAAGTTTGGTGTTGATATGCCAAAGCTTTGCAGAGATGGAGCCTCTGAGTCATTTTGGCATCATGCCACAACTTTGTTGTGGCGCTTTACGAAAACGGTTTCGTCTATTGCCAGAAATCCATAACTTTTTGTCCATACATTTGATTTTGATAAAAATCGGACAAACGTTGTAGGAGGAGTTTGAAAATGTTTGGAAGGTTTAGAAATGTCCTTATAACTTTTGACCACAAGGTGGCGTTGCCCCAAAACTCTTTGAGTACCATCAGAGCATTGTGCTCTTCGTCTAATTTGTTCATGCGTTATTTGAGAGCGATTTGACGAATCAACTTGAATTCCATGTATTTTTGTCGCCATGGTCTGAAGTTGATCTTGTTAAATTTGCAAAATTCGGAGCAACGGCCTAGGAGGAGTTCGAAAAAGTAGGTATTTAGGAAAATTCAAAATGGCGAAAAAAATTTTATGATGGAAAATGACGTCATAGGATGCAATAAAATCGTCTTGAGGATTTTTTTTCTAGCCCTTACGGTTCAAAAGTTATTAGCATAAATATGAGTGCAACTTTGGACAGTTGGTGGCGCTAGAGGGATTGAGCTAGCTAGAGACTCCAAATTTGCTATGGTGACAGATCAGACTGCCCTCTACCTGTGTGCCAAATTTCATAAGAAAAAGAAACTGTGACACACTGTGAGCCTTAGTGCTCAATTTCAATTTATTGTTCAGATCCGATTTTTTTGTATAGCTTTTTAAATGTAACCAGTATCAGATTCCAGCGTGAACACATCATGTTTCTGACCCGTATGCGCAAAAGAGCGATAAAAGACATCACGCAGCACGCTGTCATACAGAAGTAAATGTGGAGGACAGTAAAGTAAGTGATTACGTGTTTATTTATATTGTGATATGCCACGGAATTTATATGCAGGTGTAACTCCCCCAAGTCCTACTTTCCCCAATCTGTGCAGGCCTCGAACCCGGGTCTCCGGTGTGGTAGACGAGCCCTCTAACAAGGAGGATAAAGACAGCAGTCTCTAGCATCAGTCGCTAGAGCGCCTCTTGAGATCATTGGAGTGAGGTTTACCTGCACATCTTTTACTAGCTGGCCTCCGTTACACTGGCAATATGAAAAACAAAGATGAGGATGCGAAAAAAGAGAGTTTTTAAATATGTATTATACGAGCCCTCATGTGCTGCTTATACTCATAATACTTATGAGTTCTATCACATCACTGTCCTTCACTGACTACCTTTCGCAACTGTCTTGATGTCAGGTATGTAAAATTTGTGACTCCCATGAGCTCAGAATTGTGACGAATGTTGATCTAGTGTGACGTAAAAGTCACATGAATTCGCATTGCAAAACATCTGAACTGTATCGTATTTAGGACCACATAAGACAGTGGCCCAAATCAGAATTGAAAAGATCAGATTTCATGTGGTCACATCGGGGCCGGCTCTAGGCATGGGCAGGGGTGGGCTGAGCCCACCCAAACGTCTGCCTTGCCCACCCAATCAGAATTTAGGAACTGATAGTGTTCATTTGCTTTTACTATTTGTGCATTGATTAAAACAATCTGAGATGTGCTCGGTGTTGAAAGTTTTGATGAAGGGCTGTAGAATGCCCCAAACAATCACAAAAATAACACCAGAAATGTTTACTTTATTAACTGAAAATAAGCGTTGTAAGCTACGCGCGCGCTTCAGTCTGTAGCAGAAAAGCAGAGGCTGCAGTCACACGAACGAAAATGGGCAGAAAAATTTGCGTGCTATTAAGGTAATTACGATATGTTGTATTTGTGAATATGTATCATGTAAATATTAATATGCATCTCTGATTTTATTTATTTATTCATGCCAAGTTGAAATGCACGCTCATTTAAGAACGTGCATTTATTGCATGGACAGAGCTAGAACATAATGAAGCTACCGGTAAGTGTTTCAAATGCAAGTGCATAGTTCAGTTGAAACCTTGCCCTCTTTGGCTTGCTGTTGATGCTGTAAACTGAATGTAGGCTACGAGGCAAGCTGACTGTTTAAATAACAGCACTGAAATAAAAATGCGCTGTTTATCTTTTAATCAGTTTAGGGCCATTCAAGCAGGACGCGTTTGTGCGGTTAAAAACGCGATGCAGGTATAGAGACAAGTTTTTTAAATATGTTTTCTTTCTTTCTTTTTTTTTTTTTAAATGAGTGCCGTGTTTATAAAGCCTCGTCATGCACGAACTCTGCAGAAGTATGGAAGAGATGCGCGCGCACCGGTCTTGGGCGGGTCGCCAGGATGATTTTAAAAAAGGAGTTACATTAGAGTTAGGGCCTACATTCAAAATAAAAAAGAATCATTTTGTTTTTATTAAATCAGTCTAGGCATATAAAAGGAATAAATTCGCGAAATATATTTGACTTAAATAATTAACAGATTAACAAAAAGAAAGAAAAACTGCAACAGTGCTGTTGAGTTTGGTTCATTATCGTGAGGCACCGCGCTCCTCAAACAATCTTGCACATCTTGTTTTCTTTATTTTTACAATAGCACAATGTAAGTAAACACTTTGCAGTTTTGAACGATGTCCTACTCTTATTATCTGGATGACCAAAATGACGGAGTAGGCTATTTTATGTTTTCACATTTTTGCGCATGTGAAGAGGATGATTTTTCCATCAGTATTGGGACATGAGTGAACAAAGCCTATAATAAATAATCGTGACCGCTGGTTACTTTCAGATTCTCATTAATTTCGTTTTGGTTTTATATATATATATACTTATATTTTTTAATTATTGATCTGTTCTGAATACCGTTACATTTAAAGGATGTTGTAACGCATTGTGTCCAGAGGAAAATCGAGATGGCTCACTTAACTGGAGTTAGGCTATTGTAGACATGGAGGCGATGGACATTTCACAGCTCCACTTTATTCCCCGTGAAACTCGCATAACAGTCCGTCACAAACGCTAGCATTACTTAATCAACAAAACAACTTGATTTGAGCAACAGAAAATATCCCGCATACATGGGAGTGCTGGAGGCGCAGTGCGCACGTACAGCGCAGGCAGTTCAACAGGGAGCGCAGCTCTTAAAGGGGCCACACCATATTCCTACTCGTTACAATTTGTTGTGGAGTGAGGGGAAAGAAAATAACCTATAGCTATGTTTGTAGTGTTTATAATGTTTGTAGTACTTTTACCGGTATTATTTCTGAATGCAATCAAATGTGACTTATACATGACTTACCTGGGTTTTTTTTTTTTCAACCAAACGATTATTTTATTAAAATTCTTGTTGGTTGGTTAACCAGTTAATTAGCCTCCCATATATAGGTCTAGCTATCAAATTAGTGCAAAATGTTGCGAATACGCATCAATAATCAAAAGCGTTTGTGTGGAAAAGTGCTGAGATGAATTTGTGTCATCTAGAGAATAGAGTCAAATTACCAATTGTATACAAGTAGGCTTTTCTTATGCTTGGCTTGACTTGTTTGAATGTAAATGGCTGTAGGCCTATAGTTTATGGGTCGCGGAAAAAAAAAAAAGTAAACCCAACCAAAAAAAAAAAAAATGCCCACCCGGGATCTCTGCCAGCCCACCCTTCTATAGCTGCTTAGAACCGGGCCTGGGTCACATACAGTATGAGCAACAACAGCAACCAAAAGTTCCCCTTTTGTAAGTTAGTACATTGTTCAATTCAATTCAATTCAAATTTATTTGTATAGCGCTTTTCACAATACACATTGTTTCAAAGCAGCTTTACAGAAAGTGCATTTCATAGATGAACAGTATAAAAAATGTTAAAAAACACAATGTTAAAGAACAATGTTCGAAAAAGATAATCAGTCGTGTATTAATTTAGGCCATAACAACGCTGGCGTTGAGTCGTCTCTTCACAGGCGTGGAGTCGTCTCATCACAGGTGTTGGGGCATCCAAAGTCTTCATGAGAGGCTGGATACCAACCGGAGCTGACGAACTATTTACCTCGGGACTAGTGTCCCGAGATAACAACAGAAAAGCAGATGGGAAATAATTAGCGTAGCTGCTGTTCAGAATATTATATTAATGCTGTTGTTCCGATTTAACTGTAGTATAAAAGGTAATTATAATGTGAATGCTTGGCTAAAGAGATGTGTCTTTAATCTAGTTTTAAACTGGGACAGCGAGTCTGAACCTCGGACAATATCAGGAAGACTATTCCAGAGTTTAGGAGCCAAATGTGAAAAAGCCCTCCCTCCTTTAGTGGACTTGGATATCCTAGGAATGACCAGAAGCCTAGAGTTTAGTGACCTTAAAGAGCGCGATGGGTTGTAGGGCGATAGAAGATCCGTTAGATACACTGGAGCTAAACCATTTAGGGCTTTATAGGTCAGTAGCAATAATTTGTAATTGATACGGAACTTAATAGGTAACCAGTGTAGAGATGATAAAATTGGTGTTATATGATCATATTTTCTTGACCTAGTAAGAACTCTAGCAGCTGCGTTTTGGACTAACTGTAGTTTGTTTATTGAGGATGCAGGACAACCAGCTAATAAAGCATTACAGTAATCTAATCTCGAGGTCATGAATGCATGAACTAACTTTTCTGCATCAGGAATAGATAGCATGTTACGTAGCTTAGCAATGTTTCTAAGGTGGAAAAATGCCGTTCTTGTAACATATGAAATATGATTTTCGAATGTCAGGTTGCGGTCTAGTATAACACCTAGGTCTTTTACTGTAGTGGATAAAGTGACAGGACATCCTTCCAAGGTAAAGTTGTATTGTGCAAGGTTTTGTGGGCAGTTTTTTGGACCAATAAGTAATACCTCCGTTTTATCTGAATTTAATAGCAGAAAATTACACGTCATCCAGTATTTAATATCTTCAACACATGCTGTCAGTTTAGATAATTTAGCGTTTTCGTCCGGTCGTGATGAAATATATAATTGAGTGTCATCAGCATAACAGTGGAAATTAATTCCATGTTTTCTTATAATATTACCAAGCGGTAGCATATATATTGAGAATAGCAGAGGGCCTAATACGGATCCTTGCGGCACCCCATAGTCTACTGACATCATCCTGGATTTTTCCCCATTTAGACAGACAAAATGGTAGCGGTCTGATAAGTACGATCTAAACCAGTTTAATGCCTGTCCCTGAACACCAGTATAATTTTGAAGTCGATCTATGAGTATTTTATGATCTATAGTATCGAATGCAGCACTAAGATCGAGTAGAACTAGTATTGAGATACAGCCTTGGTCAGAAGCTAGAAGTAAATCATTTGTGATTTTAAGGAGCGCAGTTTCTGTGCTGTGATGCGGCCTGAATCCTGATTGAAATTTTTCATAGATATCATTTTCTTGCAAGAAAGAGCACAATTGAGCGGACACAACTTTTTCTAGTATTTTAGACATAAAAGGAAGATTTGAAATTGGTCTGTAATTTGCTAGGTTATTATGATCTAATTGTGGCTTCTTAATGAGAGGTTTTATGACTGCCAGCTTGAATATTCTTGGAACATGACCTAAAGATAAAGACGAGTTAATAATATTGAGAAGAGGCTCTTCCAATACAGGTAACAACTCTTTGAGTAGTTTAGTGGGTATTGGATCTAATAAACATGTTGTTGGTTTAGATGCAATGATAAGTTTATTTAGCTCTTCCTGTCCTATAGTTGTAAAGCGGTGTAGTAGTTCTTGAGGGGCGATAGTAGCGGTTGAATCATAAGACATCATTAAAGATTGTACATTTACAATTTTATTTCTGATGCTTTCTATTTTCTCAGTGAAGAAATTCATAAAATCATTACTACTAAACTGTAACGGAATATTTTGCTCAGGCGATGCTTGTTTATTTGTTAGTCTAGCCACGGTGTTAAATAAAAACCTTGGGTTATTTTGATTATTTTCTATTAGTTTGCGGAGATGCTCAGCCCTGGCTGCTTTTAGGGCCTTTTTATAACGTGACATACTATCTCTCCACGCGATTCTAAAGACCTCTAAATTAGTTTGTTTCCATTTCCGCTCTAAGTTACGAGTTTCTCTCTTGATAACATGTGTAGCACTGTTGTACCATGGTGCTTTAGTTTTCTCTCTAACCTTTTTTAATCTAATTGGTGCAACGATTTCTAATGTGCTAGATAAAATGTTGCTCATACTGCTAGTCATTTCCTCTAGTTCATCTGTTTGTTTGGGTTCACTGAGCAGCTGAGACAGATCAGGTAAGCTATTTGAGAATCTATCTATAGTGGTTGGAATGATTGTTCTGCCTGGTCGATAACGTGGCGCAACATGACAGATTTCAGCAGTACGCAGTATGCAAGTTACCATGTAATGGTCAGTGACATCATCACTTTGCGGTATAATATCTATATCGGTTGGGTTGGTTCCATGTGATATAATTAAATCTAGTGTGTGATTAAGACGATGAGTGGGACCAGTGACGTTTTGCTTGATCCCAAAGGAGTTTAATAGATCTGTAAACGCAGCCCCTAATGCATCATTTGTGTTATCTACGTGTATGTTAAAATCTCCAACAATTAATGCTTTATCGACGTTGACCAATAGATCTGAGAGAAAGTCAGCAAACTCTTTTAAGAAATCAGCATAGGGCCCTGGAGGTCTATACACAGTAGCCAAGGCTAGAGATAATACGGATTTCTTTCTTGCATCTAAGAGCGTAACATTTAGCACTAGTACTTCAAACGAATTAAACCTGTGACCTGTTTTCTGAGTAACATTAAGAATATCTCTATAGATTGTTGCAACACCGCCGCCACGACCAATCAGACGGGGCTCATGCTTATAACAGTATCCTGGCGGAGTAGACTCATTTAGACCGAAATAATCATTTGGCTTAAGCCAGGTTTCAGTAAGGCAAAGTACATCAAAACTTTTATCTGTGACCATTTCATTTACAATAACCGCCTTAGGTGTGAGCGATCTAATGTTTAGAAGACCTAGTTTTAGAAATTGTTTTTGTTCGCTAATATTTAGCTTTTCTGGTTTAATCACAATTATATTTTTCCTGGATCTTACAGTAGATTTAATGTTTGATCTCATTAAACGAGGAATAGACACAGTTTCTATATAATGTTCTACATTGGTACTTATGTTAATTAAGTTAGGACACAATTGTTTTTGTTCACTAATATTGAGATTTTCTGGTTTAATCACAATTAGATTTTTCCTGGATCTTACAGTAGATTTAATGTTTGATCTCACTAAACGAGGAATAGACACAGTTTCTATATAATGTTCTACATTGGTACTTATGTCAATTAAGTTAGTACAGGAAAGACTGTGATCTGTACTTACTAGTCATATGGTGGTGTGTAACGCCCTGGAGATGTTGTCCGACAGAAGAGCCGCTCCGATTCTGCTGGGGTGAAGGCCATCAGGACGGAAGAGCCTAGGTCGCTCCCAGAAAAGATTCCAATTATTTACAAAGAGCAGTTTCTGTTCATTACACCATGACAATAACCATTCATTTAGAGCAAATAATCTACTGAACTTTTCATGTCCTAGTCGGTACGTGGGAAGGGGTCCAGACACGATGATCGTTGCTTCAGGCGATGTTCTGCGCACCGTCTCGACCAGGCTCTTGTAGTCCTTCTTCAGAACCTCCGTCTGCCGCAGCCTGGTGTCGTTCGTTCCCGCGTGCAACACGACAGCTCCGATGCGCTCGTCACCGCTCAGGATCTCGGGAACCTGCGCAGCGACATCGAGAACACGAGCACCAGGAAAGCAGTGAGTGATTACTTTGCCTTTACCTGAGGTAGCGTGGACATGCCGGACGATGGAAGTACCGATCACCACAGCGCTGCGTTCCGTCTCGCGAAGAGGAGAGAAGCGGTTCCGAGTGGAGATCTCGAAGACCGGGAGGGGCGGAGAGGTCCTAGCTCTGGTCCTGGCTCGCGTCTTCCGCTGGGGAAAAACCCACGGTCCCCGGTGCTGTGTCGGTGCCGGTGTGAACGAAACCATGGATGATCGCGTCCTGTGCAAAGAAACACACGGAGTAGACGAGCTCGGAGTCAACAGGTTATTAACCACTGACTTGTGTGCATCGGCGCGTGATGTTTCAAGCGCTGATCGTCGCTCTCTCAGCACGGCTTGTCTGTCTAGAAGGTCGGCAATCTGCTTCGCCAACGAGTCCAACTCCAACAGCACCGAATGCAGCTCAAACGTGTCCTCGCCTGCACTCAAAGGTAACATTAGACACACATCCGAGTTCGTCATTGTAGCAGACGTGCTACGATGACGAATTGTCGGTACAGTGACGGGTGTAAATAAGTTTATCACGCGTGCAATGCTAGCGGGCTACGGCTACCGGTGTAAATAAGTTACCACGCGTGCAATGCTAGCGGGCTACGGCTAGTAGCGGAAGTTCGGATATAAGTAGTGATATCAAAGCAATCCGATTGTTGTAAGGATATGTAAACTGTGTTTTTAATCAGCGTACACTTACGTCACTAATAGTTCCTATTGTGCTGGGTTATGTTATGTTATCGAAAATGTCTTACTTTCTACTTCTGAAGTTGTGATTACGAGCTTGTCGCATTGTTGTTGGAAAGAACAGGAATCATGGAGACACCAGGTTTATTCTTGTTTGTTTATGGGAAAATCTTATTAAAGCCCAAATTATAGCGTCCCATTCATTGACAACAATATAAACATTTACCTAGATAGTCAGCTTACTGACAATTCTGGAATTTTGGTCAAATACAGGCTATTTTTGCTGTACAAAATGCTTCAAATAATTATTAATATATGTAAATATGCATTACTTTATTGACAAGACAAGGTGATGTAGCTGTTGTGGAAAAAACAAGTAAAGAATAGCAGTCACAGCAGCAGTCATTCTGCCGTCCGCCATGTTTAAAGTTTATGGCCCACCCAACTCTGGAACTAGGGTATCAAAATGATCCTGAACTTTTAGTGGTAAATACGATTTGAGAGAATGCTCATGTCCAGTTTTTAACTCGGAAACTCATATTTACAATAATTCCAATAGCACTTGATGGCAGCACCCTACTCTGAAATAGGAGCTAATTCAGTCCCCCAAAAGGCGTTCCTAACATGCCAAAAAGCGGGTACTTCCACCATTAGTTATAGGAACTATGAAAGCGTTCCTCCAAAGTGAAAGGCCATTTTCCCATCTTTCCATTGCACAAAAGTTTCATTATAGTGGAAAAGGGTTTTTTAGATTATTCAAATGTTCTTCACAATGTGAAAAGATGTTGAGATGGTGGTCCGGTGGGTTAAACCATGGAACTGATACACAGAAGGTTGCTGGTTTGACCCCAGCGGTCACCACCAGTGTGTCCTTGAGCAAGGCACTTTACTCCATGTTGCTCCAGGGGGATTGTCCCTGTAATAAGGGCACTGTAAGTCGCTTTGGATAAAAGCGTCTGCCAAATGCATACATTTTTAAAAGAAAAATAAAATGGTTCTTTTGTGAACTATTCATCAAAAGGTGCTTTAGACCCAAACTTGTTCATCCTTTTGGAACATTTATTTTTAAGATTGCAGATAACTTTTTTTGCTACCAATCTTCCAAAGGAGTTTTGAGAAAAATTGACCACTTATAAATGTTTTTTGCCATGAAACAGTTTTTTCATAATTAATAATAAAAATGTAAATTTTTTCCCATGTGCATATTTTCTCATTATTAGTAACAAATAACGCAGGTCTCCATCTCTCCATAAAACGCCACTTGTTACAAAATGTCAAGACACATAGCGATTTTGACCCGCATATTTCCATTTCGGTAGGCTAAGGTATGGAAAATTTTCCTTACACTATATCGCCAAAAGTATTGGGACACCCCTCCAAATCATTGGTTCCAGGTGTTCCAATCACTTCCATGGCCACAGGTGTATAAAATCAAGCACCTCGGCATGCAGACGCTTCTACAAACGTTTGTGAAAGAATAGGTCGCTCTCAGGAGCTCAGTGAACTCGTGGTACGTGGTACCGTGATAGGTTGACGGTAGAGAGAGAGTCAATAGCTACAGACCTCCAAACTTCTTGTGGCCTTAAGATGAGCTCAAGAACAGTGTGTAGAGAGCTTCATGGAATGAGTTTCCATGGCCGAGCAACTGCATCCAAGCCTTACATCACCAAGTGCAGTGGGGTAAAGCACGCCACCACTGGACTCTAGAGCACACTCTAACGCTTCTCTGTCTGGCAATCCGATGGACGAGTCTAGGTTTGGTGGTTGCCAGGAGAACGGTACTTGCCTGACTGCATTGTGCAAGTGTAAAGTTTGGTGGAGGGGGATTATGGTGTGGGGTTGTTTTTCAGGGGTTGGGCTTGGCCCCTTTAGTTCCAGTCAAAGGAACTCTTAATGCTTAAGCATACCAAGATATTTTGGACAATTTCATGCTCCCAACTTTGTGGGAACAGTTTGGGGACGGACCCTTCCTGTCCCAACATGACTGCGCACCAGTGCACAAAGCATCGGCCCATAAAGACATGGATGAGCGAGTTTGGTGGGGAGGAACTTGACTGGCCTGCACAGAGTCCTGACCTCAACCCGATAGAACACCTTTGGGATGAATTATAGCGGAGACTGCGAGCCAGGCCTTCTCGTCCAACATCAGTGCCTGACCTCACAAATGCGCTTATAGAAGAACGGTTAAAAATTCCCATAAACACACTCCTAAACTGTCCTAGAAGTGTTGAAGCTGTTATAGCTGCAAAGGGTGGGCCAAATCCAAATTAAACCCTATGACTTAAGAATGGGATGTCATTAAAATGTATGTACATGTAAAGGCAGACATCCTAAAAACTTTTGGCAATAGTGTATGTGTTAGCACATTTACAGTTGATGTAAAAGTCAGAAGATTTATGTAAAAGTTAGACAATTTTTCTTCAGTAGGCAGTATTTGATTTCACTCTCTTGCATCACTTTCATAATCATGGGTAAGTGATGTAAACCATGTCTTAAGTTGCAGATATTAATAAAGTTGCTGGCCGACTGGCAATATTATGAGTTTTTACATGCTTTAGGATGTCAACCAACAAATGGCTTACTAATAGTTGTCTGTGCACTGAAATAGTAGAAACTGTAATAGGACCAAATGTTTTTAACATACCACACACTTCACCGCTATTGCTTGTTTTATTATGTTTTTGGCTGTTCTTACAGAAACTAAAGGCCACAGCAGTTTCTATGTGTTCTGTAAGGCGGTCTGCAAGGCCATCCAGCCGGGAAAACTACGTGTTCGGTGCAGAGACTGCAAACAAGGAACCCTTACCCTCAGCAGGGTATGTATATGTACATATATGCCACTATAATTGCTTGCCCTAACCAGGTACATTCATTGCATCCAAATTACTACTGACATTTTTTGGTTTGTTTGGTGTTCAGAATATATTGAGATAAAGATCAACATCGCTTTGAGAGAACATCAATTGTGAGATGTAAACCAATTTTACTAAAGTGAGATAAGAAGTCACTATTAGCAGAAACAAGCTTCCATAAAAAATTTTTTTTAAAAAAATATATGTATATATACACTCACCTAAAGGATTATTAGGAACACCTGTTCAATTTCTCATTAATGCAATTATCTAATCAACCAATCACATGGCAGTTGCTTCAATGCATTTAGGGGTACAGCAGCAAAGTTCCTTGATTATTACGCAGGAATGAGAGTCATATTGGCCATATCGGCCTAGAAAATTGAAACTTTGAATCAGTCTTAGTACACGATGTAACTACAGAAGAGTCAAGTTTTAAATAGGAAAAATATTGAAACTCTTTGGTCATTTTGGAGCGAGATGCTAACGGTCTAATTAGATTCAATGATCTATGCTAAGCTATGCTAAAAGTGCTACCTCCAGGCACGGAGATCGGCTGAATGGATTTGAAAACGGTAAAATTCAACTGTTTAACTCTAGGGGAGTTGGAAAATGAGCCTATTTTCTAAAATAGTGGCGTGTTCCTTTAAAATAGTGCATGTGACTCTAGTGGTTCAACCTTAATGTTATGAAGCGAAAACAAAAAAATCGCAACTTTTTTCAACAATCTCTTCAACATAATTCTCCTACGCTGTTGGCGTAGCAAACACAGTGCAGCGCTTTCTGGTTCTATGTAAGAACACCCGCTCATTATTGGCCGACACTGATCATGTGAAAAAATTATCAAAACTTTATTCAATTTTAATACTAAAATGTAAAATAAGTATGCAAGTGACAAATATCGGTATCATATCTAGTTTTTAACTACAAAGATTTAAAGACTAGTTTTTAAAAGATTTCCATTTTCTTTATCATGGACATTCTTAAATGTTATGCCCATTAGTAATTTGTCCTGGAAAACATGTTAGACCCTCATTTTAAACAAGATTTGGCAGACCCGTAAGACCTTCGTTCTTCTTCAGAACACCAAATAAGATATTTTTGATGAAATCTGAGAGATTTCAGGCCCATCCATAGACAGCAACGTCATTGCAACTTTCAAGGCCCAGAAAGGTAGTAAAGTTATTGTTAAAATAGTCCATGTGACTACAGTGCTTCAGCCTTAAAGGTCCCATGGATTGACATTTTCATTTTATGAGGTTTTTTAACATTAATATGAGTTCCCCTAGCCTGTATATGGTCCCCAAGTGGCTTGAAATTTTGATAGGTGTAAACCGAGTTCTGGGTGTCTTGCTCGGCCTTTAAGAAAATGAGAGTTCAGACGAGCCGATCTGGAAGCTTTCCTATATGTCGTCATACAGGGAACGGTTACCTCCCCTTCCTCTGCTTTGCCCGCCCAGAGAATTTGGAGAAAATTGATTCCGTTTCGCAATGTCAGCACAGGCTTTACAAGCAGACTTTTACGATATGGATTCGACAGCACTGCCACAAACAGTGAGTAACAGTGTTCATTAATGCCTGATCTGTGATCAGTGATTTCTGATGTGTAGCTAATCATTCAAGTTTACGCAGACTTTCTTTCTAGATCGTTTAATAGGCTACTGTTTATGCATCAGTGAATCAAGCCAGTGACTAACGTCAAAACGATCAACTTCACGTTGTTTCTGTTACTAGCATGAAACAGATCTGTTATTTAAATGATTAGACTACAGAGAGCGATCAAAGAACACGCTCTTTATAATGCTCAAAGCTGTCAATAACACGTCGCGAGTATATCTGCAGTGCACACTTGTCCAAACTGCCGTTATAACGAATGACGCTGTTATGTTGCACAACGAAGCTCTTACTTTCTTCATATCGATGTCGTGTTTGCTGTTAGTTGTGGTGAAAGCATTTTGTGAGAGAAAATGCATTGCAATGACGAGATCACTGCATTTACGCGATCAACAGACTGCCTGTGTACTCAATGCTCACTGCAGCCTTTCATGTGATGGGAAAAGATCTAAAAAATAATGCTATAATCAACACTTTCACAATTTGTTCATCTTAACGGCTGTAATGGTAAAAAAAAACGTAGTAAAAGTATTCGAGAGGGTTCCACATGTGTAACAAAGTTCGTAGAATAAGGAGGAAGAAGACAGGGTCACATGACTGGGACTCGTGTTTATTCAGAACTCTCGGATACAAACAAAAGAAACTTGCGCTCTCAACAACTCGGTACAATAAAACTTTCTCAGCAATCCTTCTCCAGCTCTCCGTCTCTCTCTGGCAGTGCTTGCAGACCTCGCTAAACCACACCCCCTCCTCCACAAAATCTAATACTCATTTCAAATGCAAAGATGTCAGCCAATCACAACAGTGGGCGTTTTCACTGAAGCCTCACAGCAGACACGCCCCTTGAAACAGAGCATTCAAGCCAGAGGGCTAATATCAAGATAGGAAAAAATTAAATTATGACATTTTGTGATGTAAAAGTCATATTAACAATATAAGTACACCTCAGGAAACATTATAAAATAATTTTAAAAAATCACGCCATGGGACCTTTAATGTTATGAAGCAATGAGAATACTTTTTGTGCAGAAAAAAACAATCTCTTATCTTCCACGTCATTCTCCTACGCTGTTGGTGTAGTAAACACAGTGCAGCGCTTCCTAGTTCTATGTCAGAACACTGGTTCATTATTGGCTGACGCTGTTCATGTGCTCGTCCAATAACGAGCCAGTGTTTTGACGAAGAAGCACTGCACTGTGTTTACTACTTGAACAGCGTAGGAGAATGACGTGGAAGAGGTTGCTGAATAAAGTCATTATTTTTGTTTGTTTTTTGTGCACAAAATGTATTCAGGTCGCCCTTTAATGCATGTTTTTGTGATTTGCTCATTTAAAACTTGATTAAAACTGTATTCAATTTCAATGCTAAAATGTTCAAATAAGTTTGCAAGTGACAAATATCGATATCATATATAAAATTCTTTAAAAAAATCCCATCAAACCATCCCTAGTTTTTAACTATATTTTAAAAAGATTTCCCTTTTCTTTATCATGGATGTCACTTGCCCATTAGTAATTTGTTAAATTACTTCATTTTAAACAAGATGTGACGGGTTATTCTAATGCAGGAACTCTGTAGCTTGCATCACTGAGTTATGACTGTAAGGATAAAATGTATTATTGCCGTTCTTTTGTACACATTCATTTGCTTTGAGACAAAAAATGTAACCAGAAACATTTGCTCTGTTGCCCCGAGTCTCATAACTAACTAACAGTGACACTTCTTAGCCTGCAGTATGAATGCAGAACAGCACAAACCCACGTCCCGCTGCCCCCACACGGCTGTCATAAGCCCCATCCCTCTGTAATTCCGCCCGTGGCCTGTTTTATCTTTCGGCCCGTTTGGACTTTCTGTCCCAATGCGTGGGCAGCATTCCCAACTCTCCGCTTTCTGCCGCTGCATGGGAAGGCTGACTGACACGTCGCTAAGCTGCACCTGCCTTTTCTTTCTGCTCGCGGTGGTCTTCGGTGCGGAGAATCTGTTTGTCCACTGTCTCGGTGCCAGTGCCACCCCATTCCTATGCCAAGCTTGTGATGCGTCTGGCTCTTAACATCCTCGGGCCTGAAATGGGTTCCAGCTCTTCTCATCTAACTCTCTCCAGAGAACTTTCTCCGAATATGCTGAGCAGGAGATGACGGCAACGTTTATGCACTCGCTGTCAGAGCACTTCATTTGGACCTTTGGAGATATTGGACTTAGCTGCACTTTCAATCTAAAACATTCATCTCTATCAGCAGCTCCTAGCTTAAACATCCATCCTTGGCTTTTAACAGATTTATGTGTGAGATTTAGGCGCTTTTACGCCAAGATCTTCAAAACCTACATCACTGAATTAGGCCTTTAGGGGAAAACCTGCTTATTGTTGCTGCTTATAGTTTCTTTGAGCTTTGAACATTAATAGAAAATAACCTTGGCTTGCATCTCTCCAGAACACAATTATGAGAAATACAGTTTTGACTAGATTGCTGGCATTATAAATATCTCAACGTGCCCTAAGGCTTTAATTAGACATTTTAATTATAATATTCAGGGTGTTCCCATTGTAATGAAACCCCCAGCTCCACAGATATTACATTTCAGACTTAATCTCAGACTTAATATTTGTCGTACAACATTGTGTATCAAGTTGAGCTATTCGATTGTCTGGAATGACATCATCAAGTATATACTTTAAATTTTAAATGTCTGTGGAGGAGCTCTGATGTCATATGTGGTACCATTTGAAAGCTTAGAATGTCTACTTTCTGGAGATATACACTCACCTAAAGGATTATTAGGAACACCTGTTCAATTTCTCATTAATGCAATTATCTAATCAACCAATCACATGGCAGTTGCTTCAATGCATTTAGGGGTGTGGTCCTGGTCAAGACAATCTCCTGAACTCCAAACTGAATGTCAGAATGGGAAAGAAAGGTGATTTAAGCAATTTTGAGCGTGGCATGGTTGTTGGTGCCAGACGGGCCGGTCTGAGTATTTCACAATCTGCTCAGTTACTGGGATTTTCACGCACAACCATTTCTAGGGTTTACAAAGAATGGTGTGAAAAGGGAAACACATCCAGTATGCGGCAGTCCTGTGGGCCAAAATGCCTTGTTGATGCTAGAGGTCAGAGGAGAATGGGCCGACTGATTCAAGCTGATAGAAGAGAAACTTTGACTGAAATAACCACTCGTTACAACCGAGGTATGCAGCAAAGCGGATGGGCGGATGGGCTACAACAGCAGAAGACCCCACCGGGTACCACTCATCTCCACTACAAATAGGAAAAAGAGGCTACAATTTGCACGAGCTCACCAAAATTGGACAGTTGAAGACTGGAAAAATGTTGCCTGGTCTGATGAGTCTCGATTTCTGTTGAGACGTTCAGATGGTAGAGTCAGAATTTGGCGTAAACAGAATGAGAACATGGATCCATCATGCCTTGTTACCACTGTGAATTATTACTATTTATTACTATTTTTATTACATGAAAACGTAATGTTCCTCCATTCAGGTACATTTAAATAAATCTTGCATACAAAATGATACAGACAAAATCATTTTTCCAAGTATTTTCTGGAATCTAGTGGAAACTGTCTGCAAGGTGCTAGAGCACACAGGTTGAGTTACACACATTCAAAAATAAATTTCTAACCCAAACAATTTTGTTGTTGTTGTTTTTTAGAGTGTGGGGTTAATGGGAAGCTTTTCAATTTGGGTTAGGCCCAATCCGGGCAGAAATCCCCCAAAATGGTCCCAGTGCAGAAGAGGTTAAACGACAACAGTTCTTAGTGGCAAGCACCAACACTATCATAAAGGTTGTAAATGTAGACTATATCACTTATGGCACACATAGCTTTGTGTGAAGAGCAGGCTGAAATCTAAAAATATATTTGTTACTTTTTTTTGTATATCACAAAAAAACAACAACAAAAAAACGGAGAAATTATAGTGAATAGTGCAATAGTGAAAATAAAGGGGACCTATTATCTCTTTTACAAGATGTAATATAAGTCTCAGGCATCCCCAGAATGTGTCTGTGAAGTTTCAGCTCAAAATACCCACAGATCATTTATTATACCATGTTGTAAAGGCTCATTTTTTAAAATGAAGGCCAAAACATGCTGTTTTCATGCATGTATCTTTAAATGCAAATGAGCTGCTGCTCCCCACCTTGCTTTTCAGAAGAGGGCGAAGCCTCGGATACTCTGCCAAAATCTAAAACATCTGTTTGGTTTTGATAACCATCTTTATCACGGTCACGGGACATTGCGCTTCTTCATCATCATGAAAGTTTATTATTTGCATGCGTTTTAAAGCCATATTAGTCTAAACTTCTTATATATAACATATACATAAACTTCTGGATTACTTCCTGCTTCTCTACTGTTCGGACGCTCTTGCTTACTGCTCCGCGATTTGCTCTATCACTTCTACATTTTATCTCATAATTTTTTAACTCATAATCTCTCAATTTCAACTTCAGCAAATCAGCACAGTGCTCAAACGACAAAGCTTGACTCCAATGATAAAATTAGAAACTCTGGTGACTGGATTACTAAACAAAAAGCGGGATATTTCAACCGACCAGCCTCCCACTGCCTTCAGCTTACATTCCGGAGAAGGGAAAACACAGCTGCCTACATTCAAAAGGATAAGAAAATGCCTCTTCTAGAATCTACTTGCTGCACAAACTGCCACAGACTTTTACAAAGGATTGCAGTTCTTGAAACAAAGTTATTTGCGGAACCATCCAACCAGACGAATCACACAGCTGAGCTTCATCATGAACGCCGTCTGCACACTGCCGGTGAGTCCCATAAATGTAGTGCTACTCAACAGGTAGAGAATCAAGTAACTGATCAACACACTAATCGATGGCACAAACAGGGAGCGAGACCCAAAGGCACTCGAGACATCAGATTGTCACGAGCATCACATATTGCCGCAGTAGCATGCTCTACCCCAGACACAAGGATTGCAAACACTAGTTTCCTACCACCAAATATACATCTTGAAAACAGATTTGAAGTGTTAATGAATGTGGGTGAGGATTCCCCAAACGTGATGAATGTGACCGAACACAGATCGAATCAGCCCGTAGCTAACACTGATGCTAACAGGCGCTCAAGGTCAAGCAGACAGCGGCACTCAGCTCAGAGTGCAGCCGAGCCCAGGACTCTGATAGTGGGTGACTCCACTCAGAAACATCAGCAGAAGGGATACATCTACATGCTGTCTTCCACAAGCAACAGTTTCCGATGTAAACAGGGAATTTAAGAACATTCTGATGAAACATAAGACTGCAAATCGACTTATCATTCATGTGGGGAAGAACGATATTCAGAGAGAGCAGTCAGAACTCCTTAAAGGAGAACTCCGGTGAATTTTTAAGTTAATCTTGATCGTTATACCTTTGTGAGTACTGTCTATAGAAAAAAAAAAAAACGAAGGAACGAGGAAGGATGAAACCTGATTAAAAACCACTCGTGTTTTCGCTATGAATGGTAGCAGAGAGACAGGTCTGTAGTTATCTATGAGTGAAGAGTTTAATGTGGGTTTCTTAAGCAGTGGAGTTACTCGAGCCTGCTTGAATGCGGTAGGGAAGATGCTGAGAGATGTGTTGATGATATGTGTGAGTGCTGGTAGGAGTGTAGGAGAGATGGTTTGAAGGAGATGCGAAGGGATGGGATCTAGAGGACAGGTGGTAGGATGGCCGGAGAGGGCAAGTTTGGATACTTCTGCCTCAGTGAGTGTAGTGAATGTGGAGAGATGATGATCGGCTGTGGGTTTGGCTGATGTAAAGACCTGTGTGTGTGTGGATGAGAACTGACTGCTGATGGATGTTGTTTTGTTTGTGAAGAACAACACGCGCACTCTTTTTGCTACTGTCGAGAGACTAACAAACCCCCCAGGTCACATTCCCAATGAAATGTTCTCAGACAGTAAATGCAGTTTACTTCCTTCTTATTTTCTGGTTCTGCTCAGGATCCTGGCAGCAGCGTTCTGTATGAGCTGCAGCTGTCTAATGGTCTTTTTGGGAAGGCCGGTGAGAAGACCATTACAATAGTCCACCCTGCTGGTGATAAAAGTCTTGCCTGGAAACAAAGCATCTAATTCTTGATATATTTTTGAGATGATAGTAGGCTGATTTAGTTATTGCTTTGTCTGACTCCAAAATCACACCCAGATTCCTGATTTGATTTTTTGTTATTAGACCTTTAGCCTCAAGATATGCGTTCACCTTGAGAATTTCATCTTTGTTTCCAAATGTAGTGATTTCAGTTTTGTCTTTGTTTAACTGAAGAAAGTTTTGGCACATCCAACTGTTAACTTCATCAATGCATTTACACAGAGAGTCAATGGGGCTGTAGTCATTAGGTGATAGGGCTAAGTAGATCTGGGTGTCATCAGCATAGCTGTGGTAAGACATTTTGTTATTTTTCATTATTTGGCTGAATGGCAGCATATACAGGTTGAATAGGAGTGGTGCAAGAATTGACCCTTGTGGGACTTATGGTCACCTATACTCACATAATAACCTCTCCCTTCTAAGTATGACCTGAACCATTTGAGGACCATTCCAGAAAGCCCAACCCAATTTTCTAGCCTGTCAAGAAGTATGTTGTGGTCAACAGTGTCGAATGCAGCACTGATGTCGAGTAGTACCAGAATTGATGTTTTGCCTGTATCTGTATTGAGGCGAATATCATTTATTAAGTAGGACTTTTTTCCCCTTTGAATTCCAGGATATGAAATTGCTCTATGTCTGTCCAATTTTGTTTCGATTTTTGCGCCGGCACAGCCCACATAATAATACCTCATGTGAATTATCCGGTAATCATTGGCTTCGCTTCAACAGGTCAGCAGCAAACAGGGTCAACGTTGAGCATCACATTGCAATGCCTCACCTGCTTGCAACACGCGGCAGGGGTAATGCTGTATCTTCCTTCTGCGCTCCACACAGTTCAATACACTGCTAAAACATTGACACAGATCACATTAAAAGCCCTCTATAGTTGGGATTAAATACTATTTTACTTTACTTTTACTTTGAGGTCAATTATTGATTTGCAGTTATTCACTAACTTACTCTAGCATTCAAATGTTTGGGGTCAGTAAGGTGTTTTTGAAAGAAGACACTTATGTTAAACAAGGCTTCATTTATTTGATCAAAAATACAGTAAAACAGTAATATTGTGAAACATTAGTATAAATATAAATAAAAAAATGTTTTTTGCTTTATTGTATTTTAAAATGTAATTTATTTCTGTGATGCAAAGCTGAATTTTCAGCATCATTATTCAAGTCTTCAGTGATCTTCACACGATCCTTCAGAAATCATTCTAATATGCTGATTTGGTGTTCGACGTTTCATTTTATAACATTTCATATTTTATATTATTATTAGTAGTATTATTACTGGAGTGGGGAAGTACTTTTCAGGGAAATTTGATGAATACAAAGTTCAAAAGGACAGCATTTATTTGAAATGTATATCTGAAATGTAAAAGTCTTTACTGTCTTTTTTCCAATTGAATGCATTACTTGCTAAATAAAATATTAAATTATAATAAAAATGTATTTCCATAAAATATTTTTTATATTTTTTCTGATAATAATTTGGATCGTACAGAATGTATACAGTGGGGAGAACAAGTATTTGATACACTGCCGATTTTGCAGGTTTGCCCACTTACAAAGCATGTAGAGGTCTGTCATTTTTATCATAGGTACTCTTCAACTGTGAGTGACCGAATCTAAAACATTGTACGATTTTTAAGTAATTAATTTGCATTTTATTGCATGACATCAGTATTTGATACATCAGAAAAGAAGAACTTAATATTTGGTAGAGAAACCTTAGTTTGCAATTACAGAGATCATATGTCTCCTGTAGTTCTTGACCAGGTTTGCACACACTGCAGAAGGGATTTTGGCCCACTCCTCCATACAGACCTTCTCCAGATCCTTCGGGTTTCAGGGGCTGTCGCTGGGCAATACGGACTTTCAGCTCCCTCCAAATATGTTCTATTGGGTTCAGGTCTGGAGACTGGCTGGGCCACTCCAGGACCTTGAGATGCTTCTTACGGAGCCACTCCTTAGTTGACCTGGCTGTGTGTTTCGGGTCGTTGTCATGCTGGAAGACCCAGGCACGACTCATCTTCAATGCTCTTACTGAGGGAAGGAGGTTGTTGGCCAAGATCTCACGATACATGGCCCCATTCATCCTCCCCTCAATACGGTGATGTTTCCACCTTCATGCTTCACGGTTGGGATGGTGTTCTTGGGGTTGTAATCCTTCTTCCTCCGAACATGGCGAGTGGAGTTTAGACCAAAAAGCTCTATTTTTGTCTCATCAGACCACATGACCTTCTCCCATTCCTTCTCTGGATCATCCAGATGGTCATTGGCAAACTTCAGATGGGCCTGGACATGCGCTGGCTTGAGCAGGGGGACCTTGCGTGCGCTGCAGGATTTTAATCCATGACGGCGTAGTGTGTTACTAATGGTTTTCTTTCAGACTGTTGTGCCAGCTCTCTTCAGGTCATTGACCAGGTCCTGCTGTGTAGTTCTGGGCTGATGCCTCACCTTCCTCATGATCATCAATGCCCCACGAGGTGAGATCTTGCATGGTGCCTCAGACCGAGGGAGATTGACCATCATCTTGAACTTCTTCCATTTTCTAATAATTGCGCCAACAGTTGTTGCCTTCTCACCAAGCTGCTTGCCTATTTTCTTGTAGCCCATCCCAGCCTTGTGCATTTTTATCCCTGATGTCCTTACACAGCTCTCTGGTCTTGGCCATTGTGGAGTGGTTGGAGTTTGTTTGATTGAGTGTGTGGACAGGTGTCTTTTATACAGGTAATGAGTTCAAACAGGTGCAGTTAATACAGGTAATGAGTGGAGAACAGGAGGGCTTCTTAAAGAAAAACTAACAGGTCTGTGAGAGCCGGAATTCTTACTGGTTGGTAGGTGATCAAATACTTATGCCATGCAATAAAATGCAAATCGTACAATGTCATTTTCTGGATTTTTCTCTCACAGTTGAAGCCATGATAAAAATTACAGACTTCTACATGCTTTGTAAGTAGGAAAACCTGCAAAATCGTCAGTGTATCAAATACTTGTTCTCCCGACTGTACGTCCGATTGATTGTTTTTTTATTTTGATTATTATATATCTCATTTAATGTTAAATCTCTTTAAAATATAGCATTCTTTGCAGAATTCAAATGGGTCCAATACGTTTTCTGGTCGCATATGATCAGCGCTGTGCTATCATGTCTCTGGACCGGAGCTGCAGTGCTTCATCTGACACTGACTTGAAAAACCAGACTTCATTCGCTCCAATGAAAAGCATATTTACACTGTCTGTTTGTTCCCTATCCCCTATATAGTGCACTTTCTGAATCGTTCCCTATCCCCTACATAGTGTACTATGTACCATTCACCATGTAGAAAATAGTAAATTCGTGAACAAGTGACCGATTTCAGCTGCAGGATCAGCGTCAATTTTTAATATAGGGGGTGGGGCTTCAGATTCTAGAGAACATTTGATTGGACAAAAAATTTGATGAGAAGCTGAAGTGCAGAGTGATGTCATCAAAATCATTGATCCATATTGGCGGAAGTGAGAGACTGTGAATGCTTATATCTTCTAAATGCGAATGTTGTCATTGTTTTGGAGCAACACAAGCTTATTTATAACAGTAAGACTAACATATTCATACTAAAAGACAAAAAAACTTCCATTTTGATTTCATGGCAACTTTAATACAGTTTATCAAACATATCAAATAGGTCTCACAAACAAAAACATGGAATGTTTCATGGGATTTTAATGCCTTAAAATATGACATCAAAGTGTACTGTAGTAGTGGAATATGCTTAAAGTCTAACTAGAGTTGATGGTTAAACCAAAGATGGTTTCTTATATAGGCCTAAGCCACGATTTTATGTCACTGTGATTAGTACTGTGTTTCCTCCATGTGCTCAAACATTTGCATATTTGCTGTGTGTGCTTCAATTCTGTTTTCCCTAGATGTGTGTCATGTTTGCGTTTTCATTGACTTCAAATGTCTATAATTGAGCGCGGGGAACGCAACCGCAGTCGACCAATCAGACGCTTTGACTAGGGTCTGTGTGTATCAGATGTGTCTCTGCTGGATACGGGAAGTAGAATCCTCACAGCTGGCTCACAGACACAGCCCTGTTTGTTAAACAATAATGTAATTAAGGCTTTGTGGGACAGCTATGTTGATTCTCTTCCATGGAGAAAAAAAGAAAACGTCCTGAGAGGGTGGGGAGGTGAGACTGATGTGAACAATGCGGGAGGTGTGTTGTTGAATAATTCATTGCCGTTTTTCTCATTAATCATTTACACTCTCAGTGGCGAGCGTGCGCGTTTGTTTTGAGCTGGCGCGTCGGGGGTCTGTGTGACCTTTCCTTGCTGTCTCTAAGCAGGTGTCTTCGTGTAATCTCCGGGCTCCTCCACCACAGCACGGCTGTTTCATCCCTCCGCCCTTCCTTTCCCATCACCCCCTCCCGCTCCCCCTGTGGGCGAGTAATGATTTTCTTAACCTTTTCTCTTGCTTATTAAGGGCCCTGTCAGAATGTTTAAATGCTTATGCTAATCAGGCACAGTCGGAGTCAAGCGGTGGGGAGGGGGGTTGGGGGGGGGACGTTGTCCCAAAATAATTATGGATGGAGAGAGTGTCTTAATCTGACAGAAGGACAAGGAAGAGTGTGTGACGGAGGTGGCAGGTATAAAGAGTGTGATATGACACTGGTGGTTTTTAAAGGGATAGTCCACTCTAAAAAATAATTTCTATAATTGTTATATATTTATTATCTATAATTATTATTTAACCTGCATTGCTATTTTTCAGTAGATACTTACAAAAAGGTCATTTTGGAGTCTTGTTTTTTGGTGGTTTTAGGAGCAACTGTCCTTGTATGTGCATGTAAAGGTTCTACATAAAGATTCTTCAAAACATCTCTGATTCAATGGGAAAATAAGTTTGGAATGACATGACAATAAGTATATAACAGAATTTTCAGTAATCAATTTTTTTATTATTATTATTATTTGAGTAATCAGAGCTAGAGCAAGCTAGAGTTGGCATTTCAAGGTCAAGTCAAGTCACCTTTATTTATATAGCTCTTTTTACAATGCAGATTGATTCAAAGCAGCTTCACAGTGTTAACAGGAAAATAGAATTTGATTTAGCTGTATAGCCGCTCTGGAAAAAACAGTGATGTCATCCGGCTTAGTTCAATTATCATATAGTGTCAATGCGGGCGGGTCAGTAATATATTTGATTATTTAGTGTCCCCAACTGAGCAAGCCAAAAGCCAAAGGCGACAGAGGTGGCAAGGAACCAAAACTCCATCAGGTGACAGAATAGAGAAAAAAAACCTTGGGAAAAAAACAGGCTCAGTTGGGGTGTCAGTTCTCCTCTGGCCAACGAACAAACAGTGTATGATTAGGATTCTGGCAACATTACTAATCAGAAGTCATATAAGATCGGAATATTCGAAAGATCGGAGTCATCATGCCGGAGACGGGTTTATTGAGGATGTCGTGTCGATGAGACAATTTACTGGGGGGAGGCTAATTGACTCGGTGTCTGCAGACACTTCAGGGATGCGTTGGTCATGTCTAGGCGCAGGTCCGCCATCTGGTCTGGGTACGGCCCAGATCCGGCTGACTGCAGTAAACCTCGGGATAAACAGAGAGACTAAGGCCACATACACACAAAGCCAGAGCTTTCTCTATCCAATCTTTTTGTATCTGTCAATATCTGCGTACACATGAGAGCAATGAAAACGACTCAAAACGATGTAGTACACATGCCAGACCAGTATGTGGCGCTGTAATTCTGCCACAGAAATGCACTAAAAACGGAGAAGACGAGTTGTGGCTAGAAGGGGTACAGCAATGGTAGGAAGTGAGGCAAAATCTCACAATAAAATAACAATAAATACATTTGCTACTTACCAGATTGTGTTTTATTAACGCCTACACCTACACCTACCCCAACCCTTGCTATAATGCAAATACAGTAATTAAATGATGCAGTATTGATGTGTGCGTGACCCTAGCTGTATCCTTTCTAGTCTTTACCGTGCGGGATGTGGTGTGATGACATCACCGTTTCACAAAATATATGGATTGGCTGTACACACGAACACGCAAGGGTGTCAGTTTCAGATTTATCCACTCTGGGACCTGGTTTCAAAAAATACCGGTTTCATGCTCCTAAAGCACCGGATCCGTGTGGACGAAATGCTTATACGGTACAAAATATTTACATATACACTAACATTAGTGTAGATGCCATTCTTTTTATGATGTAATGAGCAGTGTTGGGCATGTTACTTTAAAAAAGTAATTAGTTATAGTTACTAGTTACTTCTTACAAATAGTAACTGAGTTAGTAACTGAGTTACATCATTATAAAAGTAACTAATTACCAGGGAAAGTAACTACTGAGTTACTTTTTTTTTTTTTTTTCAAAACTTGGATGCCCCCAATATTAAATATGTTAAATGAATGAATTGGACACTAAATAGAATAAATGATTATTATAAAACATTGTACATTAATGTACACTATTGTAATGTTGCTGTGGGACAATGTGAGAGACACCTATCAAATTCAATACATTATTGTAAATATTATCAGTAGACCTACTATAGTAAATATTGTGTAAATATTGGAGATGGTGGTCCAGTGGGTTAAACCATGGAACTGATACGCAGAAGGTTGCTGGTTCGATCCCAGCGCTCACCACCAGTGTGTCCTTGAGCAAGGCACTTTACTCCATGTTGCTCCAGGGGGATTGTCCCTGTAATAAGTGCACTGTAAGTCGCTTTGGATAAAAGCGTCTGCCAAATGCATAAATGTAAATGTGTAAATGTATATTATCAGTACTATACTACTCCTTTGGTAGTGGAGCTCACGTTATCATCTGGGTTTTTAGCCACTAATTTTGTGGTGGCATGTGATGATGTGAGGCGCTTCATTGGATTAGAATAACTTGCCACCGACGTGGAGAGACTCTTTCTTCCTGGGCATTGCACGTTACATAAATATTCTTACATTTCACCTCAACGAGGGAAAAGTAGCGCTTATACTTCCAGTTTGCGAAAGCTACATTTGAAGTCGTTAGACTTGGCATCGCTCTGACTCCTCCTGGTCGTTGGTGTGTGTTTCTGTGCGTGTGTGTGCGTGTGTGTGTGTGTGTCATAGGTGTGTGTGTGCGAACTCAACCTATTAACCTTAACCTTGTACCACTCCACCCACCCCTGAACACGTATGACATGCGTGCCCGCACACAGACACACACAAACACCCACCAACCAGAGAAAATAAAACGTTGCAGGTCCGACTGACAGAGAGCCGGTTCGGATGAAAACCGCTTCAGTGAGCTCAATTATAGTAACGCCACATTTTATTCTCAGTAAAGCTAACGGCGTTGTAACGGGAGAAACATTAATTTGTTTGATTACTCGTTACTGAAAAAAATTATTCTGTTAGTAACGCCGTTTATCTATAATGCTGTTATTCCCATCACTGGTAATGAGTACATCAGGTGTTATGGGAAGTGTTCCCCGTTCCGGCAGACCTAGTTAATGCAGCCTAACATTCATTTAACTGATTTGATTAATATAAATTGATAATGTTCTATGTGTATGCCATAGTAAAGAGATGTGTTTTAGTCTAGATTTAAACTGAGTGTGTCTGCGTCCCAAACAATACTAGGAAGACTGTTCCAGAGGTGTTAATAGGAAAAGGTCTTAGGTTTTCTACCCAGGTTCATTGGAAAAGCGTGTCTGTGGCGACATTTCAGTAAAATTATATATTTGTTTGCAACTTCGCAACTGTCCATTGAGAGTAGGGTGGCCAGATTTCTGAAATGGAAACCGGGGGCATTTTCTTATTTTTGTGGTCAAAATATCACTGAAATCTCATTTGTTATTATCTTTAAAAAACGGGGTCACAAAGTCACAGCCTACACCCACCAATGCACAGGCATCGTCACCAGATCTCCACGCTCCGCCCACTCGTTCACAATCCCCAGAGTACTGATCACCTGCACCACATCATCAAAGACACTACAAAAGCACACTCTCCCTGCACACCATTGTCTGGTCTCATTACTCTTACCCAGACTCCTTACCAGAGAATTCCCATCGAATCCTTCCTACATCTTCCTCGTCTCCTGTTCCTGGTGTCCTTGTGTTTCCCATCATCCTGTTACCTTCTTCAAGAATCCTCCAGCTAAGTGACTTTGAAGTGCTAGTTCTCATCATACCTGCATCCCTTGTTTGCCTGTGTTCATGTCTCTGTTAAAATGACTCTTATGGGTCTTGATATTTAGCATTTTAGGCTTATTTTAAGCAGAAACAATGTGTATTCTCCAAATGTATTTGTTGCAAGTGTAATTGTTTAGTTTTTTTATATTTAAGATGTGTGGAAATTACTTGTGACTGCGAAACATTTGGGGACGTATAAAATTGTGCAAAACAATCCCACACCCTGTTGAGGCTCTGTTTTAAAGCACAAACAAATAGTATTACTTTAATTTAACATGAATAGTTAGTATGTTACTACCCTGAAAGCGATAAAGTTATTTCTTTTGAAATTTGACGATAATCGCACTCTGATCTTGGTCATGTTCTCATGAAGTAGCGGTCATGAAGTAGCGGTGTGCACGCAACCAAGTAGAGTCAGCGTAGCTCACAGCACCATCTGTTGGTGAAAATAATCACTACACGATTGCTCCTATGCTGTATGTTGGTCTGCCTCTTTTTTTTTTTTTTTTTGCAATGTATTTGCGGATTGTTTTGAACAAGCTGTAAAACGGGGACATTTTCGGGGACAGCTCCAGTCGAGGACAGAATACCAAAAACGGGGACGTCTGGTCACCTTATTTGAGAGGCGCTAAAAGCGGATGCATTTTTATCTGAAACAGTTGAATGTGAATCTGGTTGTTGGTTGTTGCACATATCGCAGCAGTTCAGAAATTAAATGTCTGGTAAGTGGTGCTAAAAGGTTAATTCTGTATCGCAATCATAAAAAGCGTGCCTCCTACACTAAACCAGACCATAAACCTAACTGATAATGTTAACAAAAGCAAACATGAGATAACACCTTTTCTGAAGCAAACATGCTATTTTAGCTTGCTTCTATTTGAGTTGTGTTGCGTTTCATGTGACTCATATTTGAGTGCTCCACATCACAATTGCAGTGCTGGACCAGGTGAGCTACTGAGCAAGTTTACTATGTCAGAAAAGCCATATGGAACTGACTATGTGTGTTTTGTATTCTGTTTGTAATCAGATTGCATTGTGTTCAGTTCATGTTTGCCAGTGTGGCCGTTCATTTGATCCAGTTTCCCAGTGTGTGATTACTGTATTCCTGTCACCTGTTGTTCAATCAGTTAATTAGTCATTGTGTATTTAAGCCCTGTTCTATTCCATGTTTTATGTATTCTGAGTTCTTAAAATAAACCCTGAAAATTGGATCCTGTTTCAACTTACCTTTCAACCACTTGTACATTTACATTTATGCATTTGGCAGACGCTTTAATCCAAAGCGACTTACAGTGCCCTTATTACAGGGACAATCCCCCTGGAGCAACATGGAGTAAAGTGCCTTGCTCAAGGACACACTGGTGGTGACCGCTGGGATCGAACCAGCAAACTTCTGCATATCAGTTCCATGGTTTAACCCACTGTCCCACCATCTCACATATACATGTGACAGAATAACAGACCAAACTATATGGATCTAGCAGCAAAGATTCTCCTCCTCTCACAGGGGAACCAGTCCCTCGAGAGGCACACACAGGCATTCCTAGAATTGCAACATCTCATCTATTATGATGACACCAGCTTGTGTGTGTTTTTTTGGGCAGTCCTCAATGCAGAGACCAGAGCGTGCCTGCTTGGAGACTGACCTAGAGGGACATTAAGGGAGTACGTGGACTGGGTACTCCTTTGCAATGATTCCCCCTTTACCACCGGTGACAGTAAGGAGAAAACCAGCATGCCAGCCACCATTCCAATGAGATTCCCTAGTCTGTTCCAGTGAGAGAAATATTTGAGTCCCCTCCAGTGAGAGAAATTCCAGAGTCCATTCCATTGAGAGAAATTCCAGAGTCTGTTCCAGTGAGAGAAATCCCAGAGTCTGTTCCAGTGAGAGAAATCCCAGAGTCTGTTCCAGTGAGAGAAATCCCAGAGTCTGTTCCAGTGAGAGAAATTCCAAAGTCTGCTCCATTGAGAGAAAATCCAGAGTCTGATCCATTGAGAGAAATTACAGAGTCTGTTCCATTGAGAGAAATTCCAGAGTCTGTTCCATTGAGAGAAATTCCAGAGTCTGTTCCAGTGAGAGAAATCCCAGAGTCTGTTCCAGTGAGAGAAATTCCAAAGTCTGCTCCATTGAGAGAAATTCCAGAGTCTGATCCATTGAGAGAAATTACAGAGTCTGTTCCATTGAGAGAAATTCCAGTCTGTTCCAATGAGAGAAATTACAGAGTCTGTTCCATTGAGAGAAATCCAATCTCACTTACAGAATGTAAATGCGCACGGCCGCTGCCGCTCGGCTCGGGCATTGATAACGGAGCGGTGCTGAGCAAAGTGAATGTTTCACCTTTTCAATGAATTCCTATGAAAGTTTGGCTTCCATATGCGATCTGATAACACGCCAGACTGGACACTCGATGTTACTAGAACACTAACAAAGTATATTTTACATAGAGGTTCAACAGTAACACTAAATCAAATGCACTTACTGCACATGACCAGTTAGCATATTGAATGTTAAAACTGCTAACATTAACAAACACATTTTTAAACAGTCTGTAGTCACAAATTTTTTTTGTCTTTTTCCTACTAGTAGCATTTTAAAGTTGATGCTCTTTAACAAACTCAGCATGTGGTTTACTCCAAACGCAATGGCTGCACACTTCTTCACCAACTTGGGTAGGAGAAGCACATCCATTTTGCAAACAAAGATCCCTCTGCATGCTGGTAATCACAGACACACCTGGTTCTATGTGACGTGCTGTTCAGTTTCCTTGTTTCTTCCAGGTTGCACTATGCTCACAACCAATAGTGAACCAATTCATTCTGATCTCAAATCTAAACTCAGTGGCTGAATCCGAAACTGCCCCTAAACCCTCAATCACTATTCCCTATGTTAGGGAGTGAATGAAAACGAGTGAGTGAATTTGGACAGCCGTTGAGTGTACATCGACTTTACACTCGTTATCGTAGTGCAATGTGAGATAGAATGAGTGCACTTGATAATGTCCACTATGTTTTTGGATACCACTACAAATGGCTGTCCCCTCATATAGTGCCCTATTTGAGGGTATAGGGGGCGATTTCGGATTCAGCCATTGTATCTGATAGATTTTTATTTAACAAATAATCTTTTTTGGAATTTCAAGTTTAGCATAACAGTTATTGTTAAGTGGTTATGTCCTGCTTTCTATGTATCCTGAGTTCTTTGTTAAAATCAAGAATGAAAACTGCTGCAATTGGATCCTGTTTCAACTTACCTTGAAATAAAAATTTATTAGTTTACAAATCATGCCCTATGGTAAAAGTGTTTTGAGGTCATAACCTAATATTGAAACTGTGCAAAAAAAGTATTCATTAATCAATAATTTGACCACTTCATTTCAGCTATAAACTGCAGTGAATTATATATATAGGTTCATTTTTGGAGTTCCAAAGTTCCGAGTTTTGATCCGCTTCTCTTTTGACCCTTCTTTCTTACTCTATATTCCTCATAACATTCCTGCCATTTACTTGTCGTCCAATTACCATAATCCTCCTCATCTTCCTGTGACTGATGTCTGTCTTCTCTGTGATGTTATGTGTTTTCTGTAGGGGCCATGCTGCTGGGATGACGTCCTTCTCCCTAACAGGATTCATGGAGTATGTCAGTCACAAGACTGTGATGGTAGACTAGCGGTGAGACAGCAACATTCTTGTCATATCATATTAATTATTTGGTAACACTTTATTTTACAGTGTCCTTGTTACACGTTACATGTAGTTACTGTAATAATAATGACAACTATAAATTATGCATAATTACATGCAACTAACCCTAATCCAAACCCCAGTCCTAATCCTAACCCCATAGTAAGTACATGTAGTTAATTATTATATCATGTACTTAAATGCATAATTACACTGTAACACGGACACCTTGAAATAGAGTGTAACCAATTATTATTTTGCCACTTTCCTGAATAAAAGAAACACTTTAAAGGAACACACAGACTTTTTTGAGCAGTAGGCTAGCTGGAGCCATTTACCTCCAGACTTTGTGCTAAGCTAGGCTAGCGGCGTGTGCGTCAGACAGAGTTATGGCACACACGGAGATGAGAATGGTATGTATGGACTTATCTAACTATGGGGGATACGTGAATAAGCTAAAGTCCCAAAAAGTAGACGTGTTCCTTTAAACCTGGGAAACCAGCAAAAACCAGCTAAAACAGATTGGTTTAAGTTGTTTATTATTGATAAAGACAGGTGTAACAAAGTTCGATATGAGTGAGGAAGGAAAAAGGCAGGGTCGGCTTAGAGGAGACTCGGAAGACTTTTATTTTCTCACAGTTCACACGCTTACAGGCGTTTCACAAATAACTCAAAACTTTCTCCAGTATCGTCCAGTGGCTCTCCAGAGCTCTCATTGTCCGTGTGTCCCCGAGTCTCCTGCCGGTCTCTCTCACGAAGCACTCTTCCTGGAGGCTTATATCCGGTCTCTCCATGCCCATTACTGGAACAAGACACAGGTGTTCGTTATTTGCACTTGACCCACTTACGGCACACTCGTCTGCTGACTCTCTCTCCCGTCACATACCTCCACCGCCCGACCCAGGCCGGGGAGCCGTTGGCCTGCAGAGAGGAAGTCGGCTACCACCATCTGCACCCCCGGCCTGTGGATAGCCAGGCACTCTTTTTCAATGATGATGTATTTAGTCTCGCTCTTTGAGAGCTTCCGACTAACGTACAGCACCAGCTGAATCAGTGGATCAGTGGATGCCTGAGGTGCGGATTAACGGCCACCTCTGGCCACACCTGGGCAAAGGGATAGGTTTACAGGAGGGAGAAGAAAAAGGTGGAGAGAGAAAGAGAGATGGTAAGCCGACTGGCACGCCACCATGTGGTCTTCCGCAACTGTATGGCTCCAACGACGTCGGTTGGTGGCACTGGACCCACTCGGCCGTTCTCTGAGGAAGCCGAATGATGAACTGTTCCAGTGTCACCCAATCAAGGATCTTTTCGACGTCGTCTCCCTCAGCCAGTAGCCATTTGCGGCAGGAGTCCTGGAGCTGTTGGGCCATCATGAAGGGCCGGCCACTTTCGCCCAGTTCCAGCTACCGAAACCGCTGGCGGTGTTGCTCTGGGCTTCAGCCGAACCGCTGTAGGATGGCCTTTCTCAGGTCGTCGAAGACCAGGAGGTTCTGTACAGGGAGTTGTTGAGCTGCGGTCTGAGACTCCAGCAGGGGGATCAATCTCACTGCCCATTGATCCCGAGCCCATCCTGCCGCTTCGGCCGTCTTCTCAAAGAGGTCTAGGAAGACCTTCGGATCATCCTGCGGCGCCATCTTATTCAGCGGCAGGTGGGTGGTCGCATTCGGGATCGCCGGGACCTCTGTACGAACCTGGGTTCCTGGGTTTGGGCACCACTGTAACAAAGTTCGATATGAGTAAGGAAGGAAGAAGGCAGGGTCGTTCACACGCTCTCTTAACATACACACGCTCACAGGCATTTCACAAATAACAAAAACTTTCTCCAGGATCGTCCAGTGGCTCTCTTTGTCCATGCGTGCGTCCCTGAGTCTCCTGCCGGTCTCTCTCCCCGAAGCACTCTTCCTGGAGGCTTATATCTGGTCTCTCCACACCCATTACTGGAACAAGACACAGGTGTTCGTTATTTGCACTTGACCCACTTACGGCACACTCGTCTGCTGACTCTCTCTCCCGTCACAGACCTCACTAAACCATGCCCCTTCCGGCACAACAGGACATTGTGGTGAGAGATGGAGGAAAGGGACGTTGCCTTGGTTGGATTCAAACCTGAAATTTCCATATGAGCATGGTTTCAAGTTGTTTTGAGTAAATGTGTTTATAGCTAGTCTACACTTTTTACCATTACATAGTAAGTCACTTACATTTTACCAAGCATGCTACATCAGAATTTACAAATTTTACAACCCACATTTTCAATGGAGGCACAATATTTAGTGTGCCTTTTTGTCCATCTAGCGCTGTAGTGCTTGGCAGACAAAGAGGACCGTCCACTGGTTGGACTAAATTGGTAGCTTTATCTCAGCTGGGTCCAGTAATATTACCCTCATGCTGCAAATACATAAAAATCACTACACTGGGGTTTGCAGGACATGATTACATCTCATTTGTGCATCTTGTAGGAGTTTTACCTGAAATGTGCTGCCCACCCCACCTGCGATAATGACACTTCAGCAGCGCTGGACTTGATAATGACCAACACCCGCAGAGTGCCCTGCATCGCCTGCACTGATGTTGTGTGAGTTGCTCTCTGTTTTTCCATGTGTCTCTAGCTAAACCCATCATAGAGGTCGAAATGAGTCTCTTAGGCTGCACTGCAAAGAGCCAATCAGATAGTTCATTTCAACATTTAATCTCAGCATGTCCCGAACAGGCGTAATGCGATAAACCAACAAACGATAAAAGCTTTTGTCCTAACCAGCCACGATTACAAAACATTTTGTTTTTGCTTGGTTTCTATTAGGGAATTGATTAAAACCTATAAATAAACCTTGAAACCATAAACATATGAACACATTGAATCCCCAAATTAATGTCCACACAAAAAATTGTATAGAATTTATTTGCTTGTAAATTAATTGCCTGTAAATTGCACAAATAATAACAAAGAAATGGCAAGTAACACATTAAATGTGAAATGTTGAAATAGAAAGACTGCAATAGTATTTTTGGTAACACTTTCGGGTCCAATTCTCACTATTAACTAGTTGCTTATTATCATGCATATTACTAGGATATTGGCTGTTTATTAGTACTTCTAAAGCACATAATAATGTTTTTTATGACTATATTCTACGTCCCTTAATCCGACCCAATACTTAAACTTAACAACTACCGTACTAACTATTAATAAGCAGTAAATAGGAGTTTATTGAGGCAGAAGAAGAGTTAATAGTGAAAATTGGATCCTAAACTAAAGTGTGAACGTATTTTCTTTGAAAACGTACTCCAGTAATATACGTTTTATTTACAAATTTAAATATGTTTTAAAGTATATTTAATATTTTAATTTCAATAATATTTTTAACTTGAAGCTTGCAGATTATTCAGATCGATATATATTGTAATGTGCTCTGGAAGTGGCACAATTACCAATCCCAGTTATTTCTATTTTGTCTTATCATTCTGCTTAGCTCTGCCAATAATTGAAACTCATCACTGCTTTGAAATTCTAGCTTGTCAAGCTGCAAGCTACTCATTATTTAAAGACCTCCTGTGGTGAATGTTTTTATATATCTGTGTGGTGTTTTTACTGCATATGGTTTTTCTGAAAGCATAAGTCAACACCTTTGTTGAATATTTTCTCCTCTAAGCGACAGTGAAACAAAAACAGTCTCAAAAACACGGTTTGAAATCGTTTGTGTCTTTGACGTCACAAACTACCTTGTAACCCAACGTGTGGGCGGGCTTTAGCATATCATGGACTATTCTCTGAAGCATTGGACAGAGTCTCAAGAGAAGCCAGCTTATCAGCAAATATTGTTCTGTTGATATGAAAAATTGGGTAGGCTACATTTAGCAATATAGCTTTCTCCACTGACGTTCTATGATGTTCAAAGCGTTTCTAAGGATTCTGATTTTCAGAAGGCAGACCGAGATGGAGAACAGGAACATGGTTGGCCCCACTTTGTATTAGGTGGCCTTAACTACTATGTACTTACATCAAAAAATAAGTACAATGTACTTACTGTGTTCATATTGTATTGCAAAACACCTTTGCTGATATTGAGGTGGGATAACGGTAAAGTTAGGGACAGGTGTGTTGGTAAGGGTAAGTTTAAGGGTAGGGTTAGGTGTAAGGGAATTGTCAACAGTGTAATTACAAACGTAACTACAGAAATTAATTACAGATGTAATTACATGCAGGTATTTTAAAAACTGTAAGTACAATGTAAAAACATGTATGTACACAATAAGTGCAATGTATCAAATGATTAATTAAAATGTTAGTACATAGTAGTTAAGGCCACCTAATATAAAGTGGGTCCACATGGTTTGTGTAACATTAGCAACACATTCGTATTAGCTGTTTGATAACGTATTCAAACCAAAGGCTAATCATATTAATTACTGTTAAGTGTCCGACGTTGTAGAGTGATACATAAAACACAATACCATTCTGATCATGGACTTGTAGACGAGCCTGTATAATTAACTCTTCATCTTCTTCTGAATCAGTTTCTGGTTCAAACATATATGGCTGAGTTAAACCAGTATTTCCACTTACCCTTGTACAGCTTTTACTACAGTAAAGTTGAGAGAGTGGATCAGATATTCTGAGCTGGTGTGAGTGAGTGGAGGCGGGGATCATTTGTATATTCATGAATCCGCGTATACTAAATGAAGCAAGGGTGTAGAGTTACATTCAAGCTATTTTAAGGCATGTTTTTTTTCATATGTAATTTTGGTGATCAAAGTTGAGTTTTAAGGGATACAATTATTGACTACAGGGGGTCTTTAAAGTAGTTAAACTGCAGTCAAAGTACCCTTGTGAAAAAAATACACTTTTGCATAGTTTTAAAAGAATGCTTATTGTTTAATTAAGACAGGAATGGGGTATTCCCCATGAATAAAGGCTTGCTGGCAACAGTTGGCTTCAGGATGACATCCGGCGGCAAACCTGTGAGTTAATTCCTGCAGGCACCAACATAGTGCCTTAGATTGCAGGAAATGGTCTACAGGGGATGTCTCGATAGGGTAATTCGACCAATAGTTGATGGTTTCCCACCATCGTTCTATGTATTCTTTGAGAAACTTCTCACTTGTATCCGACCAGAAGAAGGTCAATTACCATTCAATGGAGCTGGGGCCCAATTAAGGCATTTGAGACCTAGCACTGCTAACTCCTTTGGCAGCCCCTGCATCTGTTTGCTCTCTCAGATGTACTGGCATTGCCTCTCCTCTGATCAAGAGCGATCCGGACGAGAGTAGCCCTTGATTGTGATAAGTGTTAGTACCACCCAAGGTTTCTTAAACTGTCTAGGCAGTGACAGAAGTCGATAAACCACTTCTCCTGCTGAAGAAACTTGTGGCTATATATGACTTCGCAGAAAGAAGTTTGAGGTAGTTATCAGTGATAAGTCAGAGCAAAAGTGATGATGCTCAGGTGCCGGGGACCTCATTCTAGAATGGGAGGGGCCGATCTCATGGTAAGCTACCGCCCACTTTAAGTCAGGGATCCTCTGACTAATAAGGAGTTACCACTCACCACAGCACTATCAGAATGAGTGTATTTCTTTGTGTTCATTTCACCCAAAAATTCAAGATTTTTATTTTTACCCATTTAAGTTCTTTATATGTCATTTTTATAAATTTCTCAGTTTACTGTTTGGTTTAAGTGTTAAACCAAAATATACTTTAATGTAATTTTTTTATTGAAATTTGTGTCAGGTTTGAAGTAGGCATGAGACGAGGACTCAATCTCAGGAGAAATGATGGGCTTTATTATTAAAAAATTAGAACAAAACACAAACAAAAACTACCCCGAGGGGGAAAATATGACAAACAAGACTTGACTTCTTGACTTGATTGGAGCATGGAAACACACCAGGGTACATTCAATGACGATCCAGCACAGGGCTGAAAACACAAGGAGAATAAATAGAGACGCAAACAAAAGAGGGTAACGAGGGAAGACAGTTGGGGTAAATTAACCAATAATCAGATAACAAGATGGGCGGGGTTAGACAATGGACAGGAGAGCACATGGCAAAAGGAAACACGGAACAAGCCATGTGCTCACACCAAACATGACAAAAGGCTTGTTCGACTTGATACAGCGATGCGCAGACCGATCGGCTGCTGACTTGAAGCAGTGCATGCCTGTTAGAAATTTTCTCTGACTTGAGACATCGCCAACGCCACGTGACAAACGTGACGTATGGCATCAAAGTACCGCGAGAGCGATTCGATAGCAGCCGGCTAATACAGCTGGTGCAGTTTCTCTAGAGCAGCTGCATCAGACTGCACGGACTCTGATGACGACACAGCTGTTCCACGATTGGCCGGATTCACCGCATGACAGCGGTTTATTCCAAAACCTTCTGTTCCACTAATGCTCACAAATAAGTTTTTTTATAACAGTAAAACCTCCTTTCATGTAGTCGCGATGTTATATTGTCATGTTTATCAAAATAAAACGGATTAAAAAGTAGACTTACAGGTCCTTCTCAAAAAATTAGCATATTGTGATAAAGTTCATTATTTTCCATAATGTAATGATAAAAATTAAACTTTCATATATTTTAGATTCATTGCACACCAACTGAAATATTTCAGGTCTTTTATTGTTTTAATACTGATGATTTTGGCATACAGCTCATGAAACCCCAAAATCTCTATCTCAAAAAATTAGCATATTTCATCCGACCAATGAAAGAAAAGTGTTTTTAATACAAAAAAAGTAAACCTTCAAATAATTATGTTCAGTTATGCCCTCAATACTTGGTCGGGAATCCTTTTGCAGAAATGACTGCTTCAATGCGGCGTGGCATGGAGGCAATCAGCCTGTGGCACTGCTGAGGTGTTATGGAGGCCCAGGATGCTTCGATAGCGGCCTTAAGCTCATCCAGAGTGTTGGGTCTTGCGTCTCTCAACTTTCTCTTCACAATATCCCACAGATTCTCTATGGGGTTCAGGTCAGGAGAGTTGGCAGGCCAATTGAGCACAGTAATACCATGGTCAGTAAACCCTTTACCAGTGGTTTTGGCACTGTGAGCAGGTGCCAGGTCGTGCTGAAAAATGAAATCTTCATCTCCATAAAGCTTTTCAGCAGATGGAAGCATGAAGTGCTCCAAAATCTCCTGATAGCTAGCTGCATTGACCCTGCCTTTGATAAAACACAGTGGACCAACACCAGCAGCTGACATGGCACCCCAGACCATCACTGACTGTGGGTACTGGTCACTGGACTTCAGGCATTTTGGCATTTCCTTCTCCCCAGTCTTCCTCCAGACTCTGACACCTTGATTTCCGAATGACATGCAAAATTTGCTTTCATCCGAAAAAAGTACTTTGGACCACTGAGCAACAGTCCAGTGCTGCTTCTCTGTAGCCCAGGTCAGGCGCTTCTGCCGCTGTTTCTGGGTCAAAAGTGGCTTGACCTGGGGAATGCGGCACCTGTAGCCCATTTCCTTCACACGCCTGTGCACGGTGGCTCTGGATGTTTCTACTCCAGACTCAGTCCACTGCTTCCGCAGGTCCCCCAAGGTCTGGAATCGGTCCTTCTCCACAATCTTCCTCAGGGTCCGGTCACCTCTTCTCGTTGTGCAGAGTTTTTTGCCACACTTTTTCCTTCCCACAGACTTCCCACTGAGGTGCCTTGATACAGCACTCTGGGAACAGCCTATTCGTTCAGAAATTTCTTTCTGTGTCTTACCCTCTTGCTTGAGGGTGTCAATGATGGCCTTCTGGACGGCAGTCTTACCCATGATCGCGGTTTTGAGTAATGAACCAGGCTGGGAGTTTTTTAAAGCCTCAGGAATCCCAGGTGTAATTAGTTGATTCAGATGATTAGGTTAATAGCTGGTTTAGAGAACCTTTTCATGATATGCTAATTTTTTGAGATTTTTGGTTTTCATGAGCTGTATGCCAAAATCATCAGTATTAAAACAATAAAAGACCTGAAATATTTCAGTTGGTGTGCAATGAATCTAAAATATATGAAAGTTTATTTTTTATCATTACATTATGGAAAATAATTAACTTTATCACAATATGCAAATTTTTTGAGAAGGACCTGTATATGTTGAACTTTATTCTTGTACAAGCACACGCTGTATTAAGGAGTGCATAAAGTATTACATGACAATAATGTCTCTGAAACAACTGTGTATTGATAAATATTGCATTTATTTCACTTCAGCTGTGATAGAGTATGCAAACACAGCAGGACGCTGCGGGAAGCAGAAAGTGTCTGCCTTCACGTCTCCGTTTGCGGCTCCTCCTTGCCTGCACGCGGCTACTCTCGCCGATCGGTTGCATTCAGCCACAGCCAATGTCGAACACACCTAAACACAAGCACATGCCCAGCAAGGACAAATTGCAAGCCATGTGCTCACACCAAACATGACAAACCCAAGCACATGGCCAGTAAAGACAAAGTACAAGCCATGTGTTCACACAAAGACAAAACCAAGGATAAACTAGACCGAAGTGACAGAGCCCTGACAATTTGTCTATCGAGTATTTAAATAAATTTTTAATTATATATTCGTAATAATGAAGTTTCAATATTTCATTCAAGTAATAGTAGGCGAAACAGTTGTTAAAGGGATAGTTCACCAAAAAATAAAAATTGTAATTTACTCGCCCTCAATTTGTTCCAAACCTGTATGAATTTCTGTATGAATGTTGAACACAAAGGAAGATATTTTGAAGAATGTTGAGCTCTATAACAATGATTAGTTTTCTGTCCATGAATGATCCAAACAGTTTCTCACCTGTCTAATAAAACACATCATATATTAAAGCGTCTTTTGGAAATCAAGGGTAACGTGGGTATGATATCATTTATAGGCGACGCATGGTCTGTGTCCTGGTGAAAATTGCTTATTTCTCTGGATTTAAACATTCTTAAAAACATTTGGGATAATGTAAGTACACAAGTCAACAAAATAAATCGAACATTGTTCTAGTGGTTTTAGAAATTTTAATAAAAAAATCTTACATACTGTGCCTTTAATAGTCACCTGGTTAGCACATTGTGTAAGACTCACTCATAGCCCATCAGACTGATAAAATGACAAAGCAAAAGACAACAACCAGATAGGAAAAGTACCTTTCTAAACAAAGCAAGTTTGACAGCAGTTTGTAGTTTTTTAATTCTGATTCATCCAGTAGTTAGAAATGTCTGCAACACATTGGACAAGTAAACTAAAGATTGATACAAACATTCTAAAAGACAAGCATTACTCTTGAACCTACATATGCCTCCCGCTGTTCCGGCTTTCAATCAACAGTGGCCATTTTTCCAGAAAGAGTGAGCGCTAAGTGTATCCTGCCAATGAAGGTCAGCTATTAGTGGGGCGGTCCCACAGAAACGCTCCTACCTGCTGCTCTCGGGTGGAGGGTCGGGCAGGCGGGCGGTCGAGCGCCTGGAGAAACCAGACAATGAAGCCCAATCACCAACAACCACCATTCAAATCAAGGACTGATTGAAGTAGTGCCGCAATTACCTTCCTGAGTAGAGCTTTGTTTTCCCACCGTCATCCACTCCACTCTTCTTCCTCCTCACAAATCTCCTCCATTTGTTTAAAAGGGCATCGACAAGGACGCGGACAGTCTCTTACAATAGAAGCGGGAGAAAGGGGTCAGAGAGGTGGAACACTGTGTTAGCAAGTTGACTTCCAGTCAAGTGAGTCTGGGTTTGAGAGTGAAGGGGGAGTCCTGGAGAAAGGGAAAGAAAATTGTCATGAGATTTCAGAGAGTTGTTTCTTTGCTTACTACACTGAAGTAACAAGGGTCTTGTAGGTTTTCCAAAGGTTTTGAACAAGCAACATATCTAAACAAGCTCTCTACCCGCCCCCGCTCTCCCAGCAGCCCTCTCCTCATCAGTGTTCCTCTCCAGGGAATCTCATGAGAGCTGTACAGATCATATTTCACCCCAAAAACTGTGACACAACGACACAATGTCCCTGACATTGACAAGTTTTTCTTGCAATCCATGTTTTCACTGCTATACGTTAGGGGGCGCTGCTGCTCATCTTCTGAAATTGTACAGCATCTCCAGATCCAAAATAAAGCAAAGAAAAAGATCTTGGTAAACCAGGAGCGGATAGAAGATTGCATACGCACAAGTAAGCTAACATAGTCATTAAACATTCAACAGCATATAAATCTAAACTGCCTAACGTTACAGAATGAAATGTGGAACTCATGAACTCACGTTACCGACTAGAAGCTTTGGGGGTGTTGATGGACTCCATCTACTCAAAGTATGTTTTGATCATCGTTCTGAATCCGATCCAGACATAGGGCCCTATCATAGGGCTCTATTTTTTGCTAGCTTCAGCCCTACGCAGTTATCATTTTCACGCCATGTTGTTAAAATAGCAAATGCACTTGCGCCCATCTGTTCACACATGGGTGTGCTGGTCTGAAAACCAGGTGTGTTCAGGCGCATCTTTGGCGTGTTGCTGTTTAGAGGAACTAAAAAAGACTGCGCCATTGACCAACAAAAGCCTGCTCTAAAGTCAGACCGCAATATTTTTTTTATTATTTAAAGGGCACGTTAGTAATATGCGCCTATAGGCGGGTGCACAATGTGCGTACACTCTGCTTATTACACACACAGGGATGCGCAGCAGCACACAAACATTTTTAAATATTAAAAATAAAAGGATTCCTCTTTGGAGAAAAGGAGGAATTTCCGCTCACATGTAAATAGCGAATCTGCCATGGTGCAAGCACAACTGGCTTTTAAAGGGAATGGGAGATGAGACTCTGATTGGTTTATTGCATGTAACGCCCAAAACACAGCCATGACTATAATAGGGACAACCTTTTTGGACCATGCGCCTGGTGCGGCGACTGTTTTTTCCATTGTTAAATGAGTAAAAGTGGATTCGGACACGTCCTAAGGGCACCTAAGTGCAACGTTTATTATCTGCATGCGTTTTAAAGCCATATCAATCTTAACTTCTGATATATGGTTTTCTGAGCGAAGCACGCACACAGAAAGCTGGATCACAGAACTAAGTTCTCTTACACATTTTATCACGCTTAAACTCTCAAATACTCACAAGGTTATTTCAGAAACACAAAAAGTTCACAGAAACACAGTCGATTATGTCTGTGAACGTAAACAGCAAGTAAAGAAATCACGTGTGTATTAGATCTGTGTATTAAAGTGAAAGCAGGGTAATATACAGTACCTACTGCTATATATGCTGTTAATATGAATCAAACAACAAAAGAAAAACAAAATCACTCGCTGCTCTTGATTGTACAATGTGATTTTTCTGAGATTTTCTGTTATATGATGGTTTAAAAAAAGAGGAGAGGGTGTATTTTTACCATTATAGGGTGGTTGTGTACACACTGCCGACAGACATTTTTGTTGAAAAAAGTGAATTTTGCATCATAGATCCCCTTTAAAAGCACTTTTATAATATAGCTGCAAGCAGCAATACCGGGGCCAAGCGCAACAGAAGCATACAAGGAAGCTAGCAGCAGACCAACTGAAAAAATGAGTCATTTGAAGACAATTTTAAGTAAAAATGTTAAAACCCCACATTAAAACATTGAGTTGTATAGAGCCAATGTCATGTTTTGTTCTATTATAGCGCCACCAAGAGGCACAATCCTATGTGTCATCGGAGTGACAAATTTGGTGAAAATATCTCATTTCGTTTTGGAGTTATAGACATTTATATGAGAAAACTTATATGAGAAAAATTACTGACACCTGACTTAGATTGGATTTTACTACCCCTTACTAGCAATGTTTTGAGATTTGGGCATTAGCGTGAAGTTATCGACCTATGTTTTCGAACTTCTGACACTGGCTTCGTCTCGATCGGATTAGCGGTTTTGGCGATATCAGCTAACGTTTTATAAGCGCTAAATTACCACGCTGCACAAACCAAAGGCCGAAACCTGGCAAGTCTGGTATCGTTGGACTCGGCAATGATTCAAGAGACAAAAAAACTTACTCCCATGAAAATAAGTCAATCACACCCAAAGTTTAAATCGTTTGAAAAAAAATTCTCCACTAGGTGGCGCTGTTTCTAAACTTCTCAGGCTCCTTCAGGGCATCGTGCTGATGACCCATACAGAGTTTTGTGACAATCCGTTCATGCGTTCCTAAAATACAGCATTTTATTTTTATGATAAAATTGGATATGCTGTCCTGAATCTAATGAGGCCACTTTTATGATTTTTGGACAGATGGTTCAAAAGTTATAAGCAAAAATATAAATTTTTCGTATCTCCAGACTTAAACGCTGCAGGTTGCCTCAGGTCATGTTTGTAATGACATGTACCAAGTTTGGTTTGAATGCAATAAAGCGTTGCAGAGATATAGCCTTAAGTGTGTTTTCACAACCGCTACGTAAAATTTGTTTGCATGATTATCAAAAACAATTTGACTAATCAACTTGAATTCCAAAGCTTTTTGTCAGCATGGTCTGAAGATGATCTGGTTCAATTTTTGTGAAAATTGGAGCAACGGCCTAGGAGGAGTTTGCAAAAGTAAGTTTTTCAGTTAATTAAAAATGGCGGGAAAATTTTAATGACGGAAAATTACGTCACATTATTCAATCGAATCGCCTTGATCCAAGGAATCAGAGGAAAAAAGAAAAATGTTGGTTTCTATCCATTAGGGTTCAAAAGTTATTAACATAAACATGAGTGAAACTTTGGACAGGTGGTGGCGCTAGAGAGATTGTTTTAGAGACTCCAAAATTGGCGTGGTTAATGTTGGGCCAGTCCTCAAACGGTTCTATGGGCTGTCATAGACTTCAATGGCAGAATAATAATAAGAAATCTAACGGTTTCAACAGGTGCCTCCGCACCTTTGGTGCTTGGCCCCTAAATATGAAGTTGTGTAACTGTACACAGTCAGTGGGATTCATGCCTCTCTGTGTCTTCCAGGACTCCAGTGCTGGTGTTTCAATGTGCTGAGCGTCACGTGATCTGCCTGGACTGCTTCCACCTGTACTGTGTGACCAGACTCAATGAGCGGCAGTTTATCCAGGAGCCGCTGGTGGGCTACTCCCTGCCCTGCGCAGGTAAACATACCTTAAATGTTCCTGGACATGAATGGCTATTAGTGTGCGCGCGTGCATGTGTGTGTGTTTCTGTATTTGGTGTGTTTGTGTGCACAGGCTGCTGCGTTTGGCAGTGATTGATGGTGGTGTGTTGGTGGCTGCAGTGAAGAGGAGATACTATCAAATTGTTCTCCTTCACTCTCTCACGCACACATTCGCACACACAGGGCCCTCGTCTTGCCCCCGTTGGCCCACCACATCCGTTAATGCCACCCGGTAATGGGGCTCCGGGGAGAAGCATTGACCCCCTATCAGGCAGAACACCCCACCAATCTCTCACACGCTGTATCTCTCTGTATCTACCGCTGTCTTGCCCTTGCACTCCTTCAATTGGTTTGCTGCCATTCTCCTCTCTTGCTGATATTTTTTTGTATTTCTCATTTTTTGCTCTAAATACTTAGGTTTTGCTTCGGCTGCATCTGGTAAAGACAGTCAATATCACTTTACGATAAGGTTCTGTTTGTTAACATTAGTTCACTACACTTATTTCACTAAAAATGCTTTTTATGAATTACTAATGCTATTTCATGCATTCTGACTTATTTACACTGTCAAAGAGTTGATTCTCATGCTAAACATGGCCAACATTTCAAAAAATGGGTTGAACGTATAAGGTGGAGTATTCCTGTGTCAAATATACTCCTTCGGGAGTTTTGCAAAGTTTTTTCGAGTTTGGCCCTGAATGACATCATAAAGGTCGGAATTGCTTGTATGGGCACTTCTCCGCGCATCAACCAGAGCGAGAGCAAGAGCCGCCCATCATCGAGCTTCGTTCGGTGTTACAGAAGCCGTCAGCAGTGCTGGCATTTTGTTTTTAGATCACAAAATCAACAATGTCACTAAAGAAGTGTGTTTTTGGGTGTACGGGAAAGATAACCTTGTTCAGCTTCCCAAATAACCCAGCGTTAAGGAAACAGTGGATGCAGTTTGTTTTTCCGGAGTTCTGCAAGTGTGTGTGTTTGTTCCCGGTCATGTGTGGGAACCGCAGGCGGTGAGTGAAACTGCATCAAATTTGTGTGTTTTGTTGGCAATCGTAAGTGCATATAAAGTGAACAACATGAACGTGTAGTGAATCAAAAGTTATCCAGGGATAATGCCATGATGTATTGTGTGTGTGTGTGTGTGTGTATGTGTGTGTATGTGTGCTCGTGACTCTTTAGCTCCGCCCACTGCATGCCTCAACGAGTTCGGCTGTTTTCGGAAAGAACCGGTACAGCGTATCCGTCTTTTATAAATATGATCAAACTAAAGATTCTTCGGAGATATGAAGGATGCAATACTACTCTATAGGTACGCAAGATTAACATGAGGCTATCTACCCTTTAATGTTAGTTAAAGGTACACTGTGTTACTCTATCGGTAAAAAAAAAAAACTTCAGAAGAACATTGTTTTGTTTGTGCTTCAGCTCTGTGTGACTGTGCCGATGAATATGTTTTTTTTCCTCATGACTAAAAAAGAGAGATATTATCCTACTGCTCATAAATCATTCACTAGTATGAGTTGTAACCAGTTTAGATGGAAAGGATCTCAAGCTGACTAGATGATTTTACTGTAGCTATGCCAATTAATAGACAAATTAACTTTTTTGACCAACAGACGCTGTGACTTTTTACCAGCCACTTTTTTTTTGCCTCACAGGGCTTGACATTAAGCCTGTTCACGTGCTTGTCCTGATTTTTTTTTGGTGTGTGTGTGTGTTGTAAATATAATTTATTCCGAAGAAATATTCTCAACAGTGTTCAATCTTCTTTGACATATTTAAATCTGCATATCTTTGATATTTTTACCTTTTATAAAGGGCATTTTTTTTCATAATCTTATTAAATATAGGCTATGCTTCAGCTTTCAGTTTATATTCTTAAATTTGATCTATAAATTAAATTAGAATAATAAGACACTGTAGGGCTGTTACCAATCAAATTAAATAATTTGCACTGAAAAATTACAACTGCATTAAAAAAATGTTATGAGATTGTTTTAAATATTTTGAATATATACAAATAAGAAGTGTTGGAAAGAATGTTTAAACATGAAATTATCCGCCAATAGGTGGCGGCAGGTCTTAATGAGTGAGTCATTGAGTCGATTCGTTCAAACGGCTGATTCATTTAAGAATGAGGCAGTCGTTTATGAACAGGTCATTGAATCTTTGATACAAACGATTCATTCAAAGCGCTGAATCATTCAGTAACACACTGTCGCTGTGACACGCGTTATGGTTCTGCTATGATCTTTGTTTGGAACGATTTTCACTGCTGAAATCGAACAAAAACACTCAATAGTGCATCTAAAATATAAGTGACATTGATTTCTCCTCGAGAGGCTGCGCGAGCGTCAACAACGCAACATTGTGACCGTCAGTTTATTAATAAAATTGCATTTTGGTGATTCCATAGTTGTTTTTTGTTATTGACGTTTTAATCTGTCTAGTAAAATTCTCTTTCACTTGCCCCTTCAAAAAATCCACTAGTCCCACAAACATTGTTCTTCAACTTGTAAGAATACACATTTAAGTGCTGTCACGTTATTAACGAAATCAATATAAGAAATAATAACTCTTATAATATACATTTTTAAAAATCTTTTTATTAATTGATTTCCCGTGTCACAGACAGTCATACTGATTGCTGCTAATCTGTGTCCACAGATATAGCCCTACCGCAGCTCGTATGTGAACACATCACACCTGAAATTAACGCGTCTGTGTTGATGGATGATTTAGTCACGTAGACAGGTCCTGGCAGCTGTTAGTTACAGCGTTTGGGAACCGTTAAACAGAACTAAATTAATATTATTATTACTGGTAAAGTTACCGGGTACGGGACATTTTCTCACCGATTTCCAACTCCCAACATGCACACGCACACACATCTGTGCAACTGTCATTGTACGTCAGCGTTGCATTATCTCGTACCATCTCACCAACAGTTTAAAACTAAGCACTGGACTAAAGCACATCCAAACGTAGTCAGAGAAGGGCCTCATCTTCTTTACGATCGCATGAACGTTCAGAAACAGCAGTCGCATCCTCTCAAACTGCCCAACGAATCACTCAATTCTCATTGGCTACCTGCCAATGTGGCAGGAAGATTGACAGTGTTACCCGCCAATTGCAAAATTCACCCGCATTTGGCGCGTGGTCGTGTGTTAATTTCAGGCCCTGGACACGGTACACGGTAAAATAAACTCCAGCACAGCTACAACAACCATAATGAAATGATCTTCACAATAGATAATGCTTTACAATGAACTAGAGAGAGAGATACATATGGCAGTTAATTTGTCACCTGTCGAATAATAGAAATGCCTCCACATCACTTTTACAACATTTCAAATCCCTCAGTTCTCCCCATCTCCGCAGCCAAGCTGATGTTGATTCTGGTTTTATTACAAGCTCTGCCGCGTTCTCTTTTCTCCAGCAGACTCTCCTCTGTTCGGCGTTTGTTTTAAATGGGTGCTTCCCTGTCGATTTACATCTTTGATTTGACAACTAACCTATGCCACTCCCACACCAGACACGCGTCAAAGTAGCCGGAGAAACTTTTCTCTATTTGCGGATATGACGTGACACGCACGGACGAATAACGTATGTATGCAATTTCCCATGACCGATCCCAAATCATCCCAACAGGTCTAAAATATAAACACTTATAACAGGCTTACCATAGTGAATCAGGGTAAAACCCATTTTGGAAGAAGTATTGATGATGTATTGAGTCGTTATTTAATTTTTAACAAATCGTTAATTTTTAGTTACCTTTAATGTTATTTTATAATACATTATCAGAATAAATAGTTGCTTCTTAATATTATTTAAAGGATGTGAGCTAATGGGAACTAACTGTATTTTTATTAACTAACATTAACAAAGATTAATACATAGTGTAATAAATGTCTTGCTTATTGTTAATGTTAATGCGTGTAAGGTGTTACCAGACAGTCAAACAAAACTGTAAGTGCACAGTTCATATCAGCGCTGGGTAGAGATGGGGTTTCATATTAGTACATTTATTACAACACACATCTGTTCCAAATATGCATCTCTAACTAAATGTTATCATGTGAACAGGCAGTCAGTAATTATACTGATTTATAAGGATGCTACACCCAAAAATGAAAAATTCTCTCATCATTTGCTCACCCTCATGTCTTCCCAGGTGTACAGTATATAACCCATGTATGGCAGTTAGCCAGAAACGGGTTATAGCTTTAAAAGTGTGGAATATTAGTATTTTTCTTGCACATACACACCTATAATTTAGCTTCAGAAGACATTGATTCTTATTCTGGGGTTGTATTGCCGTCCTGTTCACTTTGTGTGATTTTTGAAGTGTCAACTTCTCTCCACTTGCATTATATAATCTCACAGAGATGGATTATTTTTTCTACAGAAGATAGTGAGTTAAAGATGAGAGGGTTTATATTTTTGGGTGGAGTATCGCTTTAAGTATTGTGAGCCTGTAAGATAACTGATTTGAGGCTGATTCATGAGTCCTTTTTCATTAAGAGGCCGTTTTCTGATTTGTTCATGAATCAGACTATATGACTGGCCATGTTGTGTGTTTGTTGTTGCACACTGATAAAAATGATTTTGTGGTGAAGTAAATACTACAGAAAAAAACAAATGTAATTTCAACATGAAAAAGTTAGTTCAGGCAAGAATTTAAAAAACTAAGTAAATTCTATAGCCTATTAGCCTGACGTTGTCATACTCAATTCTAGTCAGAAATTGAGTCTGATACTGCTCCGTTGGGCTGTGATTATGGGGCGTGTTTAAACCGAACCAGGAAAGACCTCAATTGGATAGACCAACAACCAATAAGAGCAATGGAGCGACGCACAACGTTAGTTGTCAAATGTCAACAGAACTCAACTGCACTGTGTTGCCAAGTCAGCGCGGGTTGAAGCGACCCCAATTATGTGACATACAGACCCAGGAATGCGAAATTTAGCAGGCAGTCCAGCCAAAATAACACATATTTTACCCCCCAAATGCCATTTTTCCCGGAGAACCCCCCTGGAAAGCTATTGGGCTTGTTTTTGGCTAGTTTTGAATAGCAATTGGGCGGGTTTTGCTGTAAAAACTTGACAACCCTGTCTGCACGCACGCTAGAATAAGTCACGTTAGAAGAAGAAGATGAGTGTTGTTAACGATCTTTGCCGGTGTTGTAAAAAAATAATTTAAGGATACACAGAGTACTTACCAACACGATCATCATTTCTGAGAGAAATAGTGAAGGTGAATGCATATACGAACAAGTTCTCCGTTTAGGATTAGAACAAATTCAACCCAAGCGCCTTTGATGACGTGGATGATTACGTTACTGTTTATCATCTGTCCATCATCGTCTAAAGCCCGCCCTGACAATTTAATTGGTCCGAACAGTTTCTGTTCGGGCATAATTACTTCTCTATGGATCAAGTCCAGACCGAACTGCCCGTGCAAATTGTTTTGTGGGCGGGGCTAAGTTCGTCTGGCATCCAGGCTAATAGCCTATAAGTACAATTCAAGCTTGTAGGAATTGAAGTGTAAATGTCAACATTATAAAGTTAAGTAAAACTACTCAACTTTTCTGATTCCGGTGTTCCCATCACGCTCTGGGGTTTGAATAATTAATTTGGTTGATTATTCGCTGTTTTCCAGCTGTATTTACACTGTTTTATCATTGCTTCTGTTGTTAGGTTTAGTAACTTGCCATTTTGTGACATGTGGAGTTAATTTTTTTCTCAAATTGACACATTCATACTCAAAAACCATGATCCATTAAATGTTTCCGTCACTGTGTATTGTGTACCAAGTATTGAGGTCCCTGTGTTCAAGTACTGTGTTACTTCTATTATGTAGATATACAGTGGCAAGAAAAAAAGTATGTGAACCGTTTGCAGAATCTGTGAAAATGTGAATAATTTTAACTAAATAAGAGAGATCATACAAAATGCACGTTATTTTTTTTATTTAGTGGTGTCCTGAATAAGATATTTTACATAAAAAAATTATTTTGCTGAATTTATTCAAATGACCCCGATCAAAAGTTTATAAACCCTTGATTCCCTTTCAGTCGGTCACTACAACGTACGTCGGTTATACCGACGAATTGGGATCACTTCAGAGAGCCCCTATCAGCTTCGAGATTTAGAGAACAGGCCAATGGGCCATGGGGGGGGGGGGGGGGGGGTACCACAGCACAGCGGTACCACTGAAACAATTTCAGAGGCTCCTGGGACATATGGCAGCAGCAGCCGCAGTAACGCCGCTAGGGCTGCTCCATATGAGACCGCTTCAACGCTGGCTACACGACCGAGTCCCGAGATGGGCGTGGCACACCGGGTCCCTCCGTGTCCAAGTGACGCCGAGATGCCGCCAAACCTTCAGCCCGTGGTCGGACCCTTCATTTCTACGGGCAGGAGTGCCCCTAGAACAAGTGTCCAGGCATTCTGTTGTCTCCACAGATGCCTCATCCACCAGCTGGGGTGCCACGTACAATGGGCTTGCCGTTTCGGGTCTGTGGACAGGGCCCCAACTGCACTGGCATATCAATTGCCTGGAGTTGCTGGCAGTTCGTCTTGCTCTCAGCCGCTTCAAAGCGCCGCTCAAAGACAAGCACGTTCTGGTCCGGACGGACAGCACTGTGCCATTGTGTACATCAACAAACAGGGTGGTCTACGCTCCCGCCGCATGTCCCAACTCACCCGCCATCTCCTCCTGTGGAGTCAGAAGCATCTGTGGTCCCTTCGTGCCATTCACATTCCGGGCCCGCTCAATCGTGCGGCCGACGAGCTGTCACGGTTACCGGTGCTCCCCGGAGAGTGGCGACTCCACCCCCAGGTGGTCCAGCTGATTTGGAGTCGCTTTGGGGCCGCACAGATCGACCTGTTTGCCGCCCCCGACACGACCCACTGCCAGTTGTTCTATTCACTGACCGAGGGAACCCTCGGCACGGATGCACTGGCACACAGCTGGCCCCGGGGCCTACGCAAATATGCGTTTCCCCCAGTGAGCCTTCTTGCACAGACACTCTCTACGGCGAGCTCGTGTCTTTCCCTCGGCAGAGTTCCTCTGCCGTCTCAGTACGGTCTCGTTCCCCCGCCTGCAACAGGCCGGGGCCACCCCTGGGACTTCCGTATGTTGCACTGCCCAAGGCCAGTCCATACGTGTATTCTCCACATGGTAACTCCCTCCGGGCATGATGTGGCTTCCGCAGCGTCCCTCCGGGCACGCTTTCCCAGCGTTATCCAATAAGTCTGCTGAGTGGGTCTTGCGGCAGTGTGACTCTCCCTGCATGAATTTCCCCGCCCGCATCAGAACGGGGTCTGAGGGGCTCTCGCGAGGCGCTGGAAGTGGTAGTAACTGTGGCGTTTTCCAAAGGGATCCCAATTCGACGGTATAACCGACGTACGTCGTAGTGACCAAATGAAAGGGAACGTCTCGGTTACGTATGGTAACCCTCGTTCCCTGAAGGAGGGAACGGAGACGTACGTCCCGTCGCCACAGTTCCTTACCATCACTGCAGGGCCGAGTCACTAGTTCGGCTCCTCAGTGAAAAACGTCAGTGCATTGCTCTCGCTTCCTATTTATACCCACGGTGCGGGGCGGAGCGCGAGATGCAAATCTCGCACGCCAATGGCCCATTGGCCTGTTCTCTAAATATCGAAGCTGATAGGGGCTCTCTGAAGTGATCCCAATTTGTCAGTATAACCAACGTACGTCTCCGTTCCCTCCTTCAGGGAACGAGGGTTACCATTCGTAACCGAGACGTTCTCAATACTGTGTGTCGTTCTCTAGATGATCCACGGTTGTGTGTGTGTGTTTTGTGATGTTGTTCTTGAGTCTCTTGTTACTAAATGAAAAAAAAAAGATATTTAAAAAAAAATAAGAAACATTTGGAGCTCTTCATCCTGTTCAAAGGTTTTCACCCCCGGCTCTTAATGCATTGTGTTTCCTTCTGGAGCATCAGTGAATGTTTCAACCTTTTTTTAATAGTTGGGTTTGAGTCCCTCAATCGTCCTCAGTGTGAAAAGATGGATCTCAAAATCATACAGTCCCGGCTGGAAAGGGTTCAAATATTCAAAAGATGCTTGAAAACTGAAGAAATTTGCAGGACCTGGAGGATTTTTCTGAAGAACGTTGGGCAGTTTAACTGCTCAGGACAAATAAGAGACTCAAGAACAACCATCACAAAACACACACACAGCCGTGGATCATCCAGGGAACGACACACAGTATTGAGAATCAATGGTTCGTAAACTTTTAAATGGGTAATTTTAATAAATTCAGCCTTGTGGACTATATGTAAAAACAAATATGTCAAATATCTTAATCAGGACAGTACTAAATAAAAATCATTTTGACAGATTCTGCAAGCGGTTTACATACTTTTTCTTGCAACTGTAGTATCTATACATTATCTATTGTGTTATTTACTTAGATATTTCTAAGTAAAATGTACACTTTAAAAGTGTGGTTTAATTCAATGTTATATTTGAGTAAAATATATTGCAAAGGAAATATTCAACTAAGTACAAATTACTCAACCTTTTACTGGCCAAGTTAAAATGATTTATTATTTTTACTTAACTTAATTAAGTAGAGTTTACTTAATTCCATATTTGAAATTTACTTAAAATAAATATGTGTGCCAAAACATGCCAAATAAATATTAAGTAAATCTTAATTTTTTTTTCAGTGCATGCATTGTCAGTTTACTGTCTTTTTCTTATTGCGTACATTTGATTCAGATTGCAACTCAAAACTTTTTTTTTGTCATGATACTGTAGATTCAGTAGCGGCACAGGAATCACTTTGAGTATTTTGGTATGATCTTCTGTCCACATCCACAGAAAAAATGCAGACCTTAAGAAACTGTTAAATCATCTGAAAATCATGAATTATTCTGTACCAGTATTTTTTTTTTAATTACTTCTTACATAAAACACATTCAATTTATCAAAAGTGACAGTAAAGACTTTTACTTTCCTATTTTTTTCTATTTCAAATAAATGCTGTTCTTTTGAACTGTCTATTCATCAAAGAATCCTGAAAAAAATCACTGTTTCCAACATTGATAATAATCATAAATGTTGCGCAGAAAATCCTCATATTAGAATGATTTGTGAAGGATCATGTGACACTGAAGACTGGAGCAATGATGCTGGAAATTCAGCTTTGATCACAGGAATACATTACATTTAAAAATATATTACAAATAAAAACTATTATTTTAAATTGTAAAAAAACATTTCACAATATTACAATTTTTACTGTATTTTTTTAAATATATGCAGCCTATATATATATATATATACACAGGCGCATATATGTTATTTAGTGAGTGTGTGTGTGTGTGTGTGTGTGTGTGTGTGTGTGTGTGTGTGTGTGTGTGTGTGTGTGTGTGTGTGTGTGTGTGTGTGTGTGTGTGTGTGTGTGTGTGTGTGTGTGTGTGTGTGTGTGTGTGTGTGTGTGTGTGTGTGTGTGTGTGTGTGTGTGTGTGTGTGTGTGTGTGTGTGTGTGTACTTGTGTTACTGTTGTGACAGCGTGCCTTTGTGGCCATCTATCACTGTGTGTGTGACTGCAGACTGGAGATTGTGTAGAAAGGTCAGACATCAGCCTCAAATGCCATTTCCACTTTTAAGCAACTTTCAACAGTCCAGCCAGAGCACGCTTGTCCAAAAGGCGCAGATGAAAGAGGCCAGACACATCTACGAAATGTGAAGAAATGATCGGCTGCCTCCGATAAACACAATTGTGTGAGCTTAAGAAGATTTTTTTTTCTCTGAAAATATAGCGGAAGCCAGCGCAGCCTTAACCTTCTTTTGAAATGTGCTTTAACATAACACCATATTACAAGCTGACCTCAAAGGCACAAAATCTCCACTTAACATTTAGTCACACACACAGCACACAGCTTGCTGTGTGACCGAGCAGGATGTGAGATCCCTCCTCTCCTGTTGCTCTATCTGAATCATTAGCATTAAGAACAAATTGAATTTTACAGATGCAGATGTGCTGAAAATGACAGCAGTAATGTATAATGTGCTTCTTTTTACTCTAAATCAGGCCATTATTCTGAATGGGTCACACAATGTATCATGACAAATGGGATTTTCTGTGATCTTTGGAATCGAAATAGTTAAACTGTTCTACTGGAATGTTCAGAACTCAAAACTTCCTCCACAGTTCAAAAAGTTTTAACAAGGTCCTCAGTCATTTCAGCCTGATCTTAACTATTTGAATGGCTCACGTAAGCAGATTATTTAGTGAACTTGTCACAATGTTATACAGGTTTTGCAAAGAGGTTGTTAGTGCCAGCCATAACCAATGTTAAACCAATAATAAGCCATATGGACAAAAAAGTTTTACATTTGAATATATTTCAGTGCCTCTGTAAGAAATAGTCAATGAATAATTAATCAAAATCGAATAATATAATAATTAATAATAGGGATGGAACGATTACCGGTTTCACGATAAACCACAATAAAATATACTGACGGTTAGTAATATCGTTTATGTAATGTATGTAATGTAAATGTAATTATCATTAAAACCGCGTTTGATTATCACGATTTTGAAAACTTGCGCTAAATCCTGTCCAGCCAGAGGTGCAGGCGCAGCGCGCAACGTTGTTTTGGAATGAGAAGAAATGGCAAAAGGCAGTGACAGCACCAGGAGATTTTTCAGCCGTATAAAAGGACCAAATCAGAGGTGTGGTCATATTTTGGCTTTTACAAAAGTCCTGAGGAAAACTTAATCGAAGATGGTCACCCTGTCTGCATGTTCTGCAATAAGAAAGTTGCAGTAACAGGAGGAAACACTTAAAATCTGTGAACGCAAGGCAAGTGGACCTCAATACGAAAACTACGTCTGGAAAATAAAAACGTGAAGCTTGAGCCAAAGACGAACTAACAAGTTCAGACAAGACTAGGGTGAAATTGAAGGGATAACAAGGTATATTCATTGTACACTTATTACACAGATTTTCTTAACCACATAAATGTATGTTTATACCGTTATTGTGCCCCAGAGTTATGTGCTATTCACTTTCTCACAGTTGCTAAAATATGTTACTTTGCACACTTCATATCACAGTCTTGCAAGGATTACAGAAAATGTACTCGCATTTGCTGTCCTGTGGCAAAACACGAGTAGAGTTACGTTTTAGACCAAACATAATAATGATTTACCGAGTGCGACCTAGACACATCAGTGAATGGGGAGATATTTTGCTAAATAAAATGGTCCTGCCAGAAGAATTGTGTGATAACTTTATGATGTCTGTATTAGTAATTGCCTCATCGACACGGCATCCTCAATAAACCCGTCTCCGCCGTGATGACTCCGATTTTTCGAATATTGCACTTTACTATTAAATTGAATATTACAATTTAATAATTGTTTAATAATTTAATAATTGTTAAATCGATATGTCATCCTCAATAAACCCGTCTCCGATGTATTGCCTCCGATCTTTCGAATATTGCACTTTACTAATTGTTTCATCAAAACGGAATCCTCAATAAACCCGTCTCTGGCATGATAACGCCGATATTTTGATTATTCCTATTTAATAATTATTTAATCGACACATCATCCTCAATAAACCCGTCTCCGGTGTGTTGCCTCCGATCTTTCGAATATTCCGATCTATTATGACCTCTGGCCTGTAAAGTTGCCAGAATAATAATCATTAATTGGCCATAATTGGCCAGAGGAGAACTGGCAGACTGCCCGACTGAGCCTGGTTTCTCCCAAAGTTTATTGTTCTCCATTAGGTCACCTGATGGGGTTTTGGTTTCCTTGCCACTGTCGCCTCTGGCTTGGCTTGCTCAGTTGGGGACACTCAATTTTTCAACTAAATATGCAAATAAATCTAATTATTAAACTAAATTAACCATGTAAACTAAATTACTGATCTAATTACTGATCTAAAGCCCACATTGTCACTGTATGATAATTTAAATGAGCTGATGACATCACCGCTTTCTCCAGAACGGCTATATGGCTGAATAAAATATTGTTGCATTTTTTTCCTGTTTAACACTGTGAAGCTGCTTTGAAACAATCTGCATTGTTAAAAGTGCTATATAAATAAAGTTGACTTGAAGATTGACTCTGTATCATCTCAGTGAGCTGTTATGGGGTTTTACGCATGCACAGTAAGTTGAATTTGGCGTGTACTGACACTTCAGTATGGGTGAGGAACTTTTGGAAAACGCTAGTGTGGATGGAGAGAAGCCTGACAAGCCAGACCCACATCAAGATGTTGGGTCTGGGAACACACCATTGGCAGGGCTCAATCCGAGAGGCGGGATAAACGGTTGTCTTTCAAATTCAATAGGATTGCGCTACAACCAACCAGAGCAATGAAGAAGGTGAAGCGGGGCTAGTTGATAGATTAAACTTTCGCCGTATCTGGTCGGCAAAATTCCAAACACATCTTCGTTTCTCAAGAATTACTTCAGTGCCGTTCTTTTCTTTTTCACAAAGACCCAAAGCCGATTCGAAAGACCGCTGTTCGCCAGCTTCCTTGTTTACAAGCAGCACGCGGAACTGCTGCAACTCTGCCGTCATTATGGTAAGCCCGCCCACCGACTCTACACACGATGTGATTGGCCTGACCAGAGTTTGGTTTTTCAAGCTCGCGAGTCAACGGAGAGTTGCTAGACGACCCTGGCTGCAAATTAGATTTGCTGCCGCTAGGGTGCGTCTAGATTTCTAGGCTAGATGGAGAGCGTTTTGAAACAAAAACTCCATTTTCAAATCTATCCGGAATAATATAGACATAGCCCAAAGCGGATAGATTTGAAAACGCTGTCTTTGAGTTGTAGTGTGGACTGTGAAGACAGAGGTATTTGAAAACAATGACGCATGTTTAGTCATGTGACGCATATTGCACCAATAGGTATTCATGTTTATACCGCTATATTGTGCCTGTTATGTGCTATGTATAAAATATGTTACTTCGAGCACTCTTCATATTGCAGCCCTGCAAAGATGGCACACAATTGCTGTCCTGTGGCAAAACATAAGAGCAGTTGCGTTTTAGACCAAACATATAATGGTGGTGAGTGAGTGCGCCTTGGAGGCGTCAATGAAAGGTGAGATATGTTGCTTAATAAAGTGATCCTGCCATAAGAATCGGTCTTTGTCAGTCACGTGGGTTTGTTGTGTGTGCCGTCACCGTGATGCCATTTTTGAGGTATCGGTACTGACTGACTCATATTGAAGATATGATAAGAGTAGAGATGACAAATAAATAACTCGTAAAACTGGAGAAGCAAAAGAAAAATGAGAAAAAGCCGTACCGCGATTAACTCAATAAAGATGCTAGGGGCCGTTATTTGAAACATAGATCCATATGAGCTGACTGAAGTTGGAGCGCTAATAACGCATTGCTACCTCCATCCTCATACCTTGACATTGTCAGCTATCTTGTTTATGGTATAAGAGTATACCTAATAATCTCTTTAAGCCCACGGTCATTTTACCAATGGCTGGGTACAGGATTTATTTACATTCCGACCGAAGGAATGCGAAAACAGTAGTATCAGCAAAAGTGGGCTTGCTGTGATGATATTATGTTAACTGTATAATTCATTAACGATTAAGGATGGCTTAGGACGATTAAGGATGCTGCGAGTAGGAAAAATGTTTAATTATTTAATACCAAGTTGCCCCCTTTTCATACATTTTTGTTCTTGTAAAACAAGTCATCATCATGAAACAATCTGTCTGACATTAATAGTGAGAATTTAATAGTGTATTTTATTATAGTGCATTCTGAGATATGTTTGCAAATGTGATGTTTTTGCGTCGCACCGCTGCAACCCAGGCCATCCGACTCCTTGTTACGTCCGCTACATGCTGTCCATGTGCTTTCTTCAAAGTGGGAAAGCTAAAAAATGTATCCAGATTAATGTAGACGTAGCCTTATTCTGTTCACTTAAAATTAAGTGTCAATATCATTCTCGTTATCATATCTACATTGATTGTGAACCAACAGGTGACATTGCAGAAGGTTTCTTGCCATTGCAAGTTGACTGAAAGTATAAACAAGGCTTCAGATACGCACTCCCGCTCGCTCTGCCGCCCGCTTTCTGTTCCAGCGAACTCACAAAATAAAGTGCAACTTGACGCCCCCATTTCTGATGTAGATCCGCTGAGATGCAGTAGCTATTTTGCTGTTTATTAAAAGTTATATGTGCAGGTGGATTTTGAACCCACTCACATCAAAAGCATGAATCATACCATTTACTGATATTTGTATATTTATCTGTAAATGTGCACATTTCATTTTTGATCATTTATTTTAATCTGGTGGTCTTTTTGCAAGTGCTAACTTTCGCTTTTTACCCTAAAGAGCTATTTCTACCTTCTATTTAACCCATAAAAATGTGTTTTGTTGACAATTATTGTATTTATGTGGATTGGCTGTGTGTAATAATCTGTAGGAAAGTGAAGTGTGAAAGTAGTCCACGTGACAGATGAAGTTTTCAGATGCTGTGCAATAGTTTTGTGTGAGGAACAGACTGAAATATTTTTGTCTTGGCAGATCTGCCCTAGCTCTCCCTTGTGCATTCATGAGAGAAATAACAATGTCCAATTTGTGAACGAATCATTCACTTGAGTTGGATCATTTTAATCATTTGTTCATGTATCAGACCGATCCAACATGTTCTCACATATGGACGCTTGGTCGGGGTCACTTTGTAGCCTTATGCGCCAGATCAAGATCATTCTTTGCATGCATTTGTAAAAGTAGAATTGGTTTTATAAAGATTTATACTTTCATAGATATTTTGGAGCACCTAACCCTACCCTAAACCAAACACAGATAAAACACGTAACTGGCAGATAAAAGTAGTCACAGATACTTGTGGCAAAAACAGACAACAACAAAAAAATAAACATATGAAAGTATTAAAAGTAACTTATGTTGCATTCCAAGTCTTCTAAAGTCATACGATATCTTTATATGAAGAATAGAGTGAAACCTAAAGGCGACCTGATTTTTTTTAAATTAATATTTTAATATGTTCCTTGAGGTTAATTCATAATGTTTATAAAGTTTTGCTTGCACACACCTACACACACACAAAACGTGTAAAAACGATTATTTTCAACCCTCATCCTCATTCTGTCTGAAATTATCTGTTTTTAAGGGTGGCTGGTCCCACTTTATATTAGGTGGTCTTAACTACTAATGTAGTTACATAAATAAAAATAAGAACAATGTACTTATTGTGGTCATATTGTATTGCAAAACACGTGCTGATATTGAGGTGGGATACGGGTAAGGTTAGGGACAGGGGTGGTGGTGTGGGTAAGTTTAAGGGTAGGGTTAGGTGTAAAACATGTGTGTACACAATAAGTGCATTGTATCAAATTATTAATTTAAGTGGGTTAGGGTTTTTACGGCCACCTAATATAAAGTGGGTCCGGTTGGCCCCTTTAACGCTTGTCAGCCACTTTTATGATTAGCTAACATCACTGCATAAGAAGCAGTATCAACACAAAGTGTTTTAAAGGTCCCGTTCTTCGTGATCCCATTGTTCAAACTTTAGTTAGTGTGTAATGTTGCTGTTAGAGCATAAATAATACCTGTAAAATTATAAAGCTCAAAGTTCAATGCCAAGCGAGATATTTTATTTAACAGAAGTTCCCTTTCAAAGCCTACAGTGAACGGCTGGCTTGGACTACATCCTGGTACTTCCTTCATAAATGACGTCAGTAGAACAGACTAACCTCCGCCCACAAGAATACGTGCAAAAAGGGGGCGTGGTCTTGTTGCTGTCCCACGTGGAGAAGAGGACGTGTCGCGTGGAGAAAAGGAAGTGTTGCGTTTGAGTGTGTTTGTCGCCATGACGTTGAGACGCTGTTATTTTCATCCCGGAGTCAAATCACCTTTGTTTGGCTTTCCCAGGGACGCTGTAGAGATCATTAAGCGCATACATCTCCCGTTAAGAGGCGTGACCTTTCCACGTTCGCTAAGCTGCGGTCAAATCACAACACAGGAACCGCTGGCACAATCAGAACTCGTTACGTATTTCTGAAGGAGGGACTTCATAGAATAAAGGAAGTCATCAGCCGTTTTTAGGACAGTGAAAACAGCGGTATACAGATAAGTAAATTGTGTTAAAAATACTGTGTTTTATTACACGCGAAACATGAACACGTTATATTGCACACTGTAAACACAATCAAAGCTTCAAAAAACACGAAGAACGGGACCTTTAAAAACGTTCTCCATATAAAACTGTCATTTACAGACAAAGCATTGACTGCTTCATCTGTCAACAAAAGTCTCTTTATAAGTTCCATTACACTGTGCCTCATATTCAAAGCAACCTGCTGTCAAATTCTCCAAACAAACATATAATCCTCCGACGTGATTCATGAAGAGAATAAAAATAAACCATCCAGTTGTGTCCTGAAGCTGGTATCCTTCTGAAATCTCTACAGAAATTAGCAAATTAGCTGTTTAAACTTTACGCTTCCATTTACTTTTCCATTTGTCCTGTTGTTGGCAGACTCAAGCGCATAAATTAAGTCAGAAACTGAACTCGCATCTGTATACTGTACAGAAGTAATGGCTTCTGTTTGCTTTAGGCAAGTTTATTTGTATAGCACATTTCATACACAGTGGCAATTCAAAGTGCTTTACACAGAAATTAAGTTAAAATATTCATAAGTGAATAAAATAAAAATAAAAATATATATAGTATAACAGTTATAATAGGAATTAAAAGAAAAGAAAAAATATATAAATAAAAAGTATAATTAACACTAAAAATAAAAACCGGGTTAAATTGAAACATAATTTAAGTGCAAGCAGTTCGGACAGAGCACAGAGCTCATTCAGTAAAAGCATAAGATAAGGTGCAATCAGTCGGATGTACAGTAGCACAGCTCATTCAGTAAATGCACAGCTAAACTGTTTTGAGTCTGGATTTGAAAGTGGCAACTGTTGGAGCACATCTGATCTGTTCAGGAAGCTGGTTCCAGCTACGGCTGACATAATGGCTAAAAGCAGACTCTCCTTGCTTTGAGTGAACCCTTGGTATTTCTAGCTGACTTGATTTATTGATCTGAGTGATCTGTTGGGTTTATATTTAATCAGCATATCTGCAATGTATTTAGGTCCTAGGTCATTGAGTGACTTATATACTAGTAATAGTACTTTAAAATCGATCCTAAATGTAACTGGAAGCCAGTGTAAAGACCTGAGGACTGGTGTGATATGGTCATATTTTCTGGTTCTGCTCAGGATCCTGGCAGCAGAGTTCTGTTTGAGCTGCAGCTGTCTAATGGTCTTTTTGGGAAGGCCGGTGAGAAGACCATTACAATAGTCCACCCTGCTGGTGATAAAAGCATGAATGAGTTTCTCTAAGTCTTGCCTGGAAACAAAGCATCTAATTCTTGCAATATTTTTGAGATGATAGTAGGCTGATTTAGTTATTGCTTTGACATGACTACTGAAACTCAGGTCTGACTCCAAAATCACACAAAGATTCCTGACTTGATCTTTTGATTTTAGACCTTTAGCCTCAAGATATGCGTTCACCTTGAGAATTTCATCTTTGTTTTCAAATGTAGTGATTTCAGTTTTGTCTTTGTTTGACTGAAGATAGTTTTTGGCACTTCCAACTGTTAACTTCATCAATGCATTTACATAGAGAGTCAATGGGGCTGTAGTTGTTAGGTGATAGGGCTAAGTAGATCTGGGTGTGGTCAGCATAGCTGTGGTAAGCAATTTTGTTATTTTTCATTATTTGGCTCAGTGGGAATTGACCCTTGTGGGACTTGAGTGTCCACTCAGACTTATGGTCACCTATACTCACATAATAACCTCTCCCTTCTAAGTATGACCTGAACCATTTGAGGACCATTCCGGAAAGCCCAACCCAATTTTCTAGCGTGTCAAGAAGTATGTTGTGGTCAACAGTGTCGAATGCAGCACTAAGGTCAAGTAGTACCAGAATTGATGTTTTGCCTGTATCTGTATTGAGGCGAATATAATTTATTATCTTTATGAGCGCTGTCTCTGTGCTGTGATGTGGTCGGAAACCAGATTGAAAATTGTCAAAGTATCCATTTGAGTTCAAGAATTTGTTCAGCTGACTGAAAACAACTTTTTCAATGATCTTGCCTATGAAGGGGAGATTTGAGATTGGTCTGTAGTTGCTCAGTATGGAGTTATCCAGATTTCTCTTTTTCAGGAGAGGCTTAACTACTGCGGTTTTAAGGGAGTTTGGAAAAGGCCCAGAAAGAAGTGAGGCGTTTACCACTTCTAGGAGATCTGCTTCTAAACAGTTAAACACACTTTTGAAAAAGGAAGTGGGGAGTGTGTCAAGGGCGCAGGTTGATGTTTTTAGGTGCTGTACCGTTTCTTCTAAAATTTTACCATCAGTTGCTTCGAAATCAGTCATAGTAACTTTCTGAGGTTGTGGTCTGATCTGACTCACCCCAGAGCAACTCAAGGATGTGCTGATCGCTTTTCTGATATTATTGATTTTCTCGGAGAAGAAGAAAGCAAACTCACTACATTTGCTGTCTGAGAGCATTTCATTGGGAATATGACTCTTACCCCTTTTCCACCAAGGCAGTGCTAGAGCTAGATCGGAGCCAGAGCTAGTCCCAGTTCATAGTTGGTTCAACTGAGGAGCCTGCTAAGAACCGTTTGCGTTTCCACAGGCTAGAGAGCCACAACAGAGCCAGGTCTTACGTCACTGTATACGTCTCATCTTTCTCAGCAACGCTAGCGGGAAACACACACACACACCAGGCTTGTTTGAGATGCATCGGCGCTGCGCAGACCAATCCACGTATAATATTTAAAAAAACGCATGAGTGCATAAGGAGTCATGTGCTCTCGCTGGACTCGTGATCGGTCTCTGCACAGCACCGCTGCGAACAAGCCTTCCATCAACAATGCAAACGTTGCGTTACTATTGATTCACATGGCTTTACGATCCTACATCGGCATCAAAACACAACGAAAACACAGCGAATCCAACGCATTCGTGCAGTTCGCCGTAATTTGTATAGACGGAGATTACAAACGAGCAGCAGCTGTTAGCTCCATTAGCTGCTATTTCAACAATGGCGGATCTCAAGTCTGTGTTCGTCTTGTTGACCCCGCCCCCAGTGCCTGACGTAATCGGTTCTTACTTCTAGCCCTGTTTTAGCCCAGCAATGTTTTGGTGCTACTTAAGAACCACTTTTCCTGGCTCGGAGCTGGAGCTTTGGGTGTGGAAACACAAAGAACCGATTTGGAACTAGGCTCTGGCTCCAATCTAGCTCTGGCTCTGCTTTGGTGGAAAAGGGGTATCTGAGGGTTTGTTAGTCTCTCTACAGTAGCAAAAAGAGTGTGCGTGTTGTTTATGTTTCTGTTTATAATATTTGAAAAGAAGGTCTGTCTAGCTTTGCCTAGTTCCACATTGAAAGCACGAAGACTGTCTTTATAGATGTTATAATGGACTACAAGTTTTGTCTTTCGCCACATGCGCTCATCTTTAATGCATTGTCTTTTCATTAATTGCACTGCTGTTGAGTTTCTCCAAGATGCTTTTTGTTTGCCACTCTTTTTTCTGACTTTCACAGGAGCAATATCATCAATTACACTATTAACTTTTGAGTTAAAAGAGTCAAGGAGAAAATCAACAGAGTCCGCAGATATGCTTGGTGTTAGAGATATAGCCTTCATAAACAGCACACTAGTGTTCTCATTTAAGCATCTCTTTTTGACAGAGACAGATCTAGTTTCAATGGCAGGAGAGATTAATATATCAAAGAAAATACAGAAATGATCAGAAAGTGCCACATCCTTAATAACTATTGATGAAATGTTTAGACCCTTACTGATAAGTAAATCTAGAGTGTGTCCACGATCATGCGTGGGTCCGTGTACATGTTGTGTCAAATCAAAAGTGTTAAGAACAGTCATGAGATCTTTTGTTGTACTGGATTCAGCATTTTCAATGTGAATGTTAAAATCCCCAGCAATAGCAAAACTCAGATGAGATTGCTGATAACAGCTCTGTAAATTCATCAATTAAAGCTGGACAATATTTTGGAGGCCTGTAAATAATGATAAGCAGGATGCGTGGAGCACCTTTTAGCACAATGCCCAGATATTCTAGAGACAAATAGTCACCAAATGATACTTGCTTACATTGATAGACATCTTTAAAAAGAGCAGCGACCCCACTCCTAACTGCCCTGCAGACACTCATAAAAGTAAAGTTAGGAGGGGCTGTTTCATTGAGGACTGTTGCACTGCAGCTGTCTTCTAGCCACGTTTCATTTAGAAGCAAAAAATCTAGGTTGTTTGTGGTTATTAAGTCGTTGACTAGAAATGATTTGTATTTAAGTGAACGGATGTTTAAAAGTGCTAACTTAACAGTATTCATTTTAATTTTTTCCTCCACAGTAATCTTAGTTTGACAAGTAACAGGCAGCAGATTAGATGGGTTTGCCATACGGCCTGAGAAGGCCTTAGACTTTCTATCACATAACAGAACAGAAATAGAGAAAGAGACAGGCACACTGGGTTCCCGCTTGTTTTGTAAACATTTTATAAGGTTGCTGTTGACGTTGCGAGGACCCAGAACATTTCACTGAGAGCTGGTATCAGTTGTTTTTGGTGCAGATGGAGCGTGTGTGCCCTGGTGTTGTGACTGAAGAAATCTCACAGGAGGAGGGGCAGAGCGAGCTGGGCCCACAGTCTTTGGTGGTTGTGGGGCTCGACGCTCTTTGGTTGATATCTGGGGGCTCACAGCGATCGAGTGTGATTGTCTGGTTCCAGTATAAACAAAATCCATTTTCTCTGTGAAGCTCAGAAGCGGGGATGCTGTAGAGAGAAATAACATGTCTGGTGAGGGGGGCTGTTTCTCTGGTGTTACCGGAAACTGCAATATGTTATTGTCCGGTTCATGGAGTGACTTAGACATTTCTTCCAGCTTATTGCTCAGACCACACATAAGGTATAAAAGTTCACCAGTCTGACCCCCGATGGTCCCCATTTTTACCAGTGCCTCCACAGTCTCCACAGTCTGGGCTGAGATGTTACTGTTTAGTGCCTCGATCTGTGTCACTTGGAGCAGTTCTAATCCGTCACAGTGTGTCTGTGGTGAGCTCTGAGGGTGGGGCTCAGCTGGGAGTGTGTCCGTGAGAAGTGGTTGTTGTGGCTGCGTGGTGTTATCATTGTCCTTGTGGGGTGTATCAACTGCATGTCCATTCAGATGCTGAAATGAAGTCCTGTGATCGTCCATACTCTGTACTGGTGTGTGTGTGCCATCCAGGTTGAGTGGGTTAGCACACACAGCTGAAGGATGATGAAGGGAAAAATAAATATTGTCCTTTAGCACTCTTGCACTAAGTTTGTTTGGGTGGAGGCCATTTGATGTAAACAGTTGTCTCTGACTCCAGAAGAGATTAAAGTTGTCGATAAAGTTCACTCCCTTCATGTTGCAGGTTTTTTGCAGCCATGTATTAAGCCCAAGTAGCCGTGAGAACCTATTTGTTCCTCTTGCTGGAAGTGGTCCACTGATGAACAGCTGAACTTTCAGTTTACTAAGTGTTTCAAAAAGTTCATTGAAATCCCTCTTAAAGGAGAACTCCGGTGAATTTTTAAGTTAATCTTGATCGTTATACCTTTGTGAGTACTGTCTATAGAAAAAAAAACGAACCGGATTCGTGCTTGCAACACGGAGCTGTTACAGTTAATGCCCAGAGCTCCCACTCAGCTAACACGGCAGCTATGGGGTCATGTACATAAAGAGTGTCTTTGTGCCTCTTAACAGACACAAAATGCAATTAAAATGTCAGTCCAACATGAACAGGGCCCTTACATGACAACGAGATGCGTTTAGCAACTTCGCCATTGTTTAAACTCACAAGATAGTGTTTTAGATGGCAAGCTGTAGTCTCGCGCTGAAGTCCTGTGGGAACTCAGTTGTAGCCGGTAAAATTGTAAATAGTCCAGGGGGGAGGAGTGTTACGAACCATTTCTTATTAACTTGTGAGCCGATCATCACTCTTCACACACACCCGCTCCAAGCAACATGTTTTTTTTCGGGGTTTTTTCTATAGACAGTACTCACAAAGGTATAACGATCAAGATTAACTTAAAAATTCGACTGAGTTCTCCTTTAAGGAGTTCTGACTGCTCTCTCTGAATATCGTTCTTCCCCACATGAATGATAAGTCGATTTGCAGTCTTATGTTTCATCAGAATGTTCTTAAATTCCCTGTTTACATCGGAAACTGTTGCTTGTGGAAGACAGCATGTAGATGTATCCCTGCTGCTGATGTTTCTGAGTGATGTTTCCAATATCAGAGTCCTGGGCTCGGCTGCACTCTGAGCTGAGTGCTGCTGTCTGCTTGACCTTGAGCGCCTGTTAGCATCAGTGTTAGCTACGGGCTGATTCGATCTGTGTTCGGTCACATTAATCACGTTTGGGGAATCCTCACCCACATTCATTAACACTTAAAATCTGTTTTCAAGATGTATATTTGGTGGTAGGAAACTAGTGTTTGCAATCCTTGTGTCTGGGGTAGAGCATGCTACTGCGGCAATATGTGATGCTCGTGACAATCTGATGTCTCGAGTGCCTTTGGGTCTCGCTCCCTGTTTGTGCTATCGATTAGTGTGTTGATCAGTTACTTGTTTCTCTACCTGTTGAGTAGCACTACATTTATGGGACTCACTGGCAGTGTGCAGACGGCGTTCATGATGAAGCTCTGCTGTGTGATTCGTCTGGTTGGATGGTTCCGCAAATAACTTTGTTTCAAGAACTGCAATCCTTTGTAAAAGTCTGTGGCAGTTTGTGCAGCAAGTAGATTCTAGAAGAGGCATTTTCTTATCCTTTTGAATGTAGGCAGCTGTGTTTTCCCTTCTCCGGAATGTAAGCTGAAGGCAGGGGGCGAGGCTGGTCGGTTGAAATATTCCGCTTTTTGTTTAGTAATCCAGTCACCAGAGTTTCTAATTTTATCATTGGAGTCAAGCTTTGTCATTTGAGCACTGTGCTGATTTGCTGAAGTTGAAATTATGAGATAAAATATAGAAGCAATAGAGCAAAGCGCGGAGCAGTAAGCAAGAGCAAAGGGGAAATATTAATAATTATTCATAACTCATTATGATTATTCATTATGATTGATTATGAATATTTTAATAATTTAATGAGATTAACTTTATGTAGCTACATTAACATTACAATCAATCACTCAATCAGTTCATCCTGTGAATGCTCAGTATTGATTATTAATTAATTTTAAGAGAAGGGTATTTTTCATGGCCACAGAAAAATTATTATTCCTTTGTATTTACAGCGCTTAGAGCGTGTAACAAGATCGATCATTTGAGTAACAATTTGTTTACAGGCAGGGAGTCAGAACCAAACATGTATTGTACACAAGTTTTATTAACTAAATCACATACATGGGTAATATGTACAGTTAAAGTGGTTGAAGAACCGGGTCAGAACAGAGAATTGAAACTATGAAAACACCTGGGAGAACCATCAAGTGACTACAAGCTCCTTTGTCTGAACAAGGGTTTACAGCTTTTGCTATCTACACAGCAATTTGTATATCATACGGTACTTGATAGTTCGGTCCGATGGTGTTGAAGTTGCAATTGATTTCTTCTGCGTTGACTGAAGATAAGATGAACTTGCACGGTTAGTTTCGACTCTGTTGGGGTTAAGGAAGTTGCACATGACTTGAGGTGTTGGGCCTGCCGGGCCACGACCGTGTGGTCGGACAGGGTTTCCGTCCCACACACGCACAGCAACCAGGAGAGACAGGAAGAGCGCTGATGTTTTTTTCAGTGCGGTGACGGCGAGGTTGCAATTTCTTTCTGAGTTGGAGTGAGGACATTTCATTCTGACTGGGCCCCGGTAAGGGGCTCCACACCCATCAACCAGGCAGGAGCAGCAGTAGAAAGAAGAAGAGAGCAAGATCTGTGCGGGGTGCCTTTAAATCCTAGGATTGCCTCTACTCCTAGGGGTCAGTGAGCCAATCGTACTTAGGCTTTCGGAGGGAAAGTTTTACAATTCTTTGTCTTCTAGAAGGGCATTTGATTATGTAATTTGATTGGTTTATTTGTCCTTTTCAAACTGAATTAAGTGAGAGTCACAGCTCTCTGCAAATTCCTTCTGGTCGTAAACCTCATCAGTCTCCATGTGTCCTGTAACGCGAGGCCCGGTGTTAGCTGCACTAGGGATGTTAGTTGTAGTTTTGAGTGATCGTTTCACAAAACTTTGTTTAGAAAGTGAGTTTGCTGGATCATTCATTAAATATAATTAATAAATAATTGTGTCTAATTTGTCTCTGTTGTTACATGGCCGTTGTCTTACTCTGGAGGCGTCACATGCAAATGTATTTTCCCGTGTGACGTTACAGATCCAACAATATCCAAACAAGCCATTTTTGGAGATTGATTTAGTAATAACTTTGTTTATAATGAGGAGGATGTTTTAAGCTATGAAACTTGCAGGATGTTTTAATGGCACAAAGACCTGTTTGGCCTCAGAACACTTGAATAAATGATGACTGTAATTGTATCTGCCTGTAATATTTATGTTTTAAATTATATTTTAAAACTCAAATTCCTTGTGTGTGTAAACATACTTAGCAATAAAGCATTCTGATATTATATTCGAATGGTTAGGTTTAGGGCTAGGGGTTGGGTGGTGTGCTCACAAATGTCTAAACAGTGTAATGTAAATAAAATTATTGTTTCTGGTTAAATTGAAAATCATACCCAAACATATGCCATAATGGCAAAATTATACCCTAATATATAATGTCATCATGAAGAAAAAATTCCCATGCCAATCGCGTGGACAAAGGTTTCTCATTGAAAGCAAAAGAAGCATCCATATATGATGCGTTAGCAGTGAGAAAATGTTGACTGATTCAGTTCTCAAGTTCAGTTTCTTTGTGTTCTATGAAAAAAAAGTAAAATGGATTTGGAACAACATTAGAGTCAGTGAAGACATTGCTCAAATTCAGATCTGTCATCCAATCATCAAAATTAATGATTAATTGAATCAAATCCCCTCTAAATTTTTTTTCTATTTTAATAATGTTTCACACAGTTATATGTCACAATACAGGGAAATAAAGATCTCTAGATGCTCTAGCTACACTGTACAAACTTTTCTCTAATTTTCGATGAAATGACACCTTTTATACAGTATCTTTCACATCTACATTTATTATTATTCCTGTCATTATTTCAGGCATGGCCACCTCCTACGAAAAATATCACTGGGATGCCCTCCACCACCTGCAGGTCCTGATTTGAGTTAAAAAAATCTGATCAGTGTACTTCTAAAGGAAACACACACATACCAATTACTGATTTGAGTAAATGTGAGCCAGTGAAGGGTTGTCTGCTTGTTTCTGTGTGGGCACACTTATCAGACAGTGATATGAGCGGAGTTGCATGTTAACTGGGCTCAGCCGCCAATTGCTAGTGAAACGCTAGATAAGGTGGAATTGCTGCAACACCTGTTGGAGGCAACCTTGACATTTTATCAGCTCAAAAAAATATCCTTAAATACCATAGACTGCCTGCAGCCACTCCTAACACCAGTCAGAGTCAACTCTGAAAAAAATCAAACTGAAACTTCTTTGCCGCTCTGCTCAGTTCACATAAGCTCTTGCTAGTGTGGGTCTGGGGACGATTGATGGTCGTTTAGGGATATATATATATATATATATATATATATATATATATATATATATATATATATATATATATATATATATATATATATATATATATATATATATATATATATATATATACTGTATATACACTCACCTAAAGGATTATTAGGAACACCAATACTGTGTTTGACCCCCTTTCGCCTTCAGAACTGCCTTAATTCTACGTGGCATTGATTCAACAAGGTGCTGAAAGCATTCTTTAGAAATGTTGGCCCATATTGATAGGATAGCATCTTGCAGTTGATGGAGATTTGTGGGATGCACATCCAGGGCACGAAGCTCCCGTTCCACCACATCCCAAAGATGCTCTATTGGGTTGAGATCTGGTGACTGTGGGGGCCATTTTAGTACAGTGAACTCATTGTCATGTTCAAGAAACCAATTTGAAATGATTCGAGCTTTGTGACATGGTGCATTATCCTGCTGGAAGTAGCCATCAGAGGATGGGTACATGGTGGTCATAAAGGGATGGACATGGTCAGAAACAATGCTCAGGTAGGCCGTGGCATTTAAACGATGCCCAATTGGCACTAAGGGGCCTAAAGTGTGCCAAGAAAACATCCCCCACACCATTACACCACCACCACCAGCCTGCACAGTGGTAACAAGGCATGATGGATCCATGTTCTCATTCTGTTTACGCCAAATTCTGACTCTACCATCTGAATGTCTCAACAGAAATCGAGACTCATCAGACCAGGCAACATTTTTCCAGTCTTCAACTGTCCAATTTTGGTGAGCTCGTGCAAATTGTAGCCTCTTTTTCCTATTTGTAGTGGAGATGAGTGGTACCCGGTGGGGTCTTCTGCTGTTGTAGCCCATCCGCCTCAAGGTTGTGCGTGTTGTGGCTTCACAAATGCTTTGCTGCATACCTCGGTTGTAATGATTGGTTATTTCAGTCAAAGTTGCTCTTCTATCAGCTTGAATCAGTCGGCCCATTCTCCTCTGACCTCTAGCATCAACAAGGCATTTTGGCCCACAGGACTGCCGCATACTGGATGTGTTTCCATTTTCACACCATTCTTTGTAAACCCTAGAAATGGTTGTGCGTGAAAATCCCAGTAACTGAGCAGATTGTGAAATACTCAGACCGGCCCGTCTGGCACCAACAACCATGCCACGCTCAAAATTGCTTAAATCACCTTTCTTTCCCATTCTGACATTCAGTTTGGAGTTCAGGAGATTGTCTTGACCAGGACCACACCCCTAAATGCATTGAAGCAACTGCCATGTGATTGGTTGATTAGATAATTGCATTAATGAGAAATTGAACAGGTGTTCCTAATAATCCTTTAGATGAGTGTATATAAACCAATCAGGCATAACATTATGACCATTCTTAATAATGTGTTGGTCCCCCTTTTGCTGCCAAAAGATCTGGGGAATTTGGAAGCAACACCTCAATCTTATTGTTGTGCTCCTCAAACCATTTCTTGCGATGCACTGTGTATTCTGACACCTTTCTATCAGAACTTCATTAACTTCTTGAGCAATTTGAGCTACAGCAGCTCGTATGGATGAAACGGTATGAAAATTTCATATCACGATTATAGTGACCCAAATTATCACGATTATCAATATTATCACAGTTTTGTTCAAATGAGATGAAAGTGTTCAAAAAGAACAGATGCACACACTGAAAACATTTCAACAAGTTTTATATTTGAAAATCAACCAACATGCAACTTCAGTCTCTGTTTTTGATTGTATTGAAAATGAAATCAGAGGACTTTACTATTAATACTACTACAGGGAGTGCAGAATTATTAGGCAAATGAGTATTTTGACCACATCATCCTCGTTATGCATGTTGTCTTACTCCAAGTTGTATAGGCTGGAAAGCCTACTACCAATTAAGCATATTAGGTGATGTGCATCTCTGTAATGAGAAGGGGTGTGGTCTAATGACATCAACACCCTATATCAGGTGTGCATAATTATTAGGCAACTTCCTTTCCTTTGGCAAAATGGGTCAAAAGAAGGACTTGACAGGCTCAGAAAAGTCAAAAATAGTGAGATATATTGCAGAGGGATGCAGCAGTCTTAAAATAGCCAAGCTTCTGAAGCGTGATCATCGAACAATCAAGCGTTTCATTCAAAATAGTCAACAGGGTCGCAAGAAGCATGTGGAAAAACCAAGGCGCAAAATAACTGCCCGTGAACTGAGAAAAGTCAAGCGTGCAGCTGCCAAGATGCCACTTGCCACCAGTTTGGCCATATTTCAGAGCTGCAACATCACTGGAGTGCCCAAAAGCACAAGGTGTGCAATACTCAGAGACATGGCCAAGGTAAGAAAGGCAGAAAGTCGACCACCACTGAACAAGACACACAAGCTGAAACGTCAAGACTGGGCCAAGAAATATCTCAAGACTGATTTTTCTAAGGTTTTATGGACTGATGAAATGAGAGTGAGTCTTGATGGGCCAGATGGATGGGCCCGTGGCTGGATTGGTAAAGGGCAGAGAGCTCCAGTCCAACTCAGACGCCAGCAAGGTGGAGGTACTGGTTTGGGCTGGTATCATCAAAGATGAGCTTGTGAGGCCTTTTCGGGTTGAGGATGGAGTCAAGCTCAACTCCCAGTCCTACTGCCAGTTTCTGGAAGACACCTTCTTCAAGCAGTGGTACAGGAAGAAGTCTGCATCCTTCAAGAAAAACATGATTTTCATGCATGACGATGCTCCATCACACGCGTCCAAGTACTCCACAGCGTGGCTGGCAAGAAAGGGTATAAAAGAAGAAAATCTAATGATATGGCCTCCTTGTTCACCTGATCTGAACCCCATTGAGAACCTGTGGTCCATCATCAAATGTGCGATTTACAAGGAGGGAAAACAGTACACCTCTCTGAACAGTGTCTGGGAGGCTGTGGTTGCTGCTGCACGCAATGTTGATGGTGAACAGATCAAAACACTGACAGAATCCATGGATGGCAGGCTTTTGAGTGTCCTTGCAAAGAAAGGTGGCTATATTGGTCACTGATTTGTTTTTGTTTGGTTTTTGAATGTCAGAAATGTATATTTGTGAATGTTGAGATGTTATATTGGTTTCACTGGTAAAAATAAATAATTGAAATGGGTATAAATTTGTTTTTTGTTAAGTTGCCTAATAATTATGCACAGTAATAGTCACCTGCACACACAGATATCCCCCTAAAATAGCTAAAACTAAAAACCACTTCCAAAAATATTCAGCTTTGATATTAATGAGTTTTTTGTGTTCATTGACAACATGGTTGTTGTTTAATTATTAATGTTGTAAAATTAATCCTCAAAAATACAACTTGCCTAATAATTCTGCACTCCCTGTATAATTATTACTATAACTTCTTGTGATCATTGTCTGGATGATGGTTTTGTACACTGTACAAAATGGATTTATAAACAGGTAAGATTTAAAACATTAATCTTAATTCAATATGTCCCCGTAATTATTTATGTGGTTAAGAAAATCTGTGTAATAAGTGTACAATGAATATACCTTGTTATCCCTTCAATTTCACCCTAGTCTTGTCTGAACTTGTTCGTTCGTCTTTGGCTCAAGCTTCACGTTATTATTTCCCAGATGTAGTTTTCGTATTGAGGTCCACTTGCCTTGCGTTCGCAGATTTGAAGGGTTTCCTCCTATTACAGCAACTTTCTTTTTGCAGAACATGCAGACAGGGTGACCATCTTCGATTAAGTTTCCCTCAGGACTTTTGTAAAAGCCAAAATATGACCACACCTCCGATTTGGTCCTTTTATAAGGCTGAAAAATCTCCTGGTGCTGTCACTGCCTTTTGCCATTTCTTCTCATTCAAAAAACAGTGTTGCGCGCTGCGCCTGCACCTCTAGCTGGACAGGATTTAGCGCAAGTTTTCAAAATCCTGATAATCAAACTCGGTTTTAATGATAATTACATTTTAAACGATATTAAGTACATTTTATCATGGTTTGTCATGAAACCGGTAATCGTTCCATCCATTGCTCGGACCATATGGGCAAGCCTTCGCTCCCCACGTGCATCAGTGAGCCTTGGCCGCCCATGACCTTGTCGCCGGTTCCTTCCTCTGACCACTTTTGATAGATACTGACCACTGCAGACCGGGAACACCCCACAAGAGCTGCAGTTTTGGAGATGCTCTGACCCAGTCGTCTAGCCATCACAATTTGGTCCTTGTCAAACTCGCTCAAATCCTTACGCTTGCCCATTTTTCCTGCTTCTAACACATCAACTTTGAGGACAAAATGTTCACTTGCTGCCTAATATATCCCACCCACTAACAGGTGCCGTGATGAATAGATAATCAGTGTTATTCACTTCACCGGTCATAATGTTATGCATGGTCGGTGTATATAACTGATTAATTCTTCTAGTGGAGCATACATCAAGCTCTGAGATTATCATGGAAATCCTGCTTCTGGCCTTCATTAGTATTCATATAAGGATCAATGTCTTTGGCGTATAAATAATCCACAGTAGACTGCTAACCGCTTTAGATGAATAATCCTAGAACTTTGTGCACGGTGCATCAGTATTCCTGTACGGATGGCGTGATCTGGTGTAAATTTATAGGCCCGTTGGGATTTTTATCAGCTCTTTGCTCTATCTGTAAGTCTGTATGTCTCTGTAAAGGCCTGTGCTGCTCAAGGTGTTCTGGAAGATTTTCTGGGAAGATTCATTTCCCTTCTTACAAAGGGAACAATGTCACAAAAAGACAATAAACAATAAAAGCGTCACTTCATGGATGAAAGAGGGTTTTTAGAAGGGAATCAGGAAGATAAGGCAAGGAAGAAACACAAGCACACGCCACACCAAGAGGTCAAGGTTTGGCTGGTTACCGTGGACTATCTTGCTCCTTTCGGTGCCTTTGACAGGCATTCAAAAGAATCTGCATTTATAAGAATATATGGATTTTTGTCTGCTGTATTTGACATTACAGCTGAAGAAAATCACAGTAAAAACAAATGGACAAAACAATATAAGGACTGCATCGTTTCAGTGTGTTTAATGTTCCAGCCTAGCACTCCAGAAAGCTGAGTAACAAATGACGGGAAAGAACTGATTTCCGACTGGACATTTCTTTCGAGTAGATGGAGTGGAAAATTGCTGACTTAATGAATCATATCTTTCTTCTACAGTGATTCTCTCGCTTTCACTGTCTTTCTCAGCTGTCAATAGAATGATCTTCTGGATTTGAACTCTGTACAGTATATGTTTCCGCAGTGTACGGTGGGGCTTTGATACAAACAAACCCTAGAATTGCAGCAGTGCTCAGGTACGCCCCTCATGGCTGAAGGTTACAGTTCGCCTATGAAAATTCTGATTTTATTCCCCCTCAGACAAATGAGTTATGGTGCTCCTCGGCTTTCTCTCAGTTATACACACACCCACACGGCCCTGTAGGTCGACTGGCTTTGAACTTGTGAAGCTCAAAGCCTGGCCTCTGTGGCACTAGGTGCTTGTTCTTTGTGTTTTATGTATAATGTGATAAAGCGAGCAGGGTTTTGAGGGGCAAACCCAACCGTTGAATAATGGAATAGAAAAAGAATGTAGACTTCTCCGAAATCCATGGCAGTGAAAGATGAATGAAAGGAAATCAGCTCTTTAATATGATACCCTGCCATGCTGACTATAGCAGCCAGGCATCCGGCTCATGGTGGGTTCATACAGGCAGTTCTAGGTGACGTTGTGACACACTAACAAGAGTGAAACACATGTTCATACAGTACCGTGATAATCTCGATTGTGGCCTATTTCAAGAATTAAAAATGGGGTTACACTTTTATAATGTTTCCCGGGATGCACTTATAATGTTAATATGAGTTTTAAACGCCCACAGCTGTGATTGGCTGCTGTGAGACTTCAGTGTAAATGCCCACAGCTGTGATTGGCTGCTGAGAGACTTCAGTGTAAACGCCCACTGCTGCGATTGGCTGCTGTGAGACTTCAGTGTTAACGCCCACTGCTGCGATTGGCTGCTGTGAGACTTCAGTGTAAATGCCCACAGCTGTGATTGGCTGCTGTGAGACTTCAGTGTAAACGCCCACAGCTTTGATTGACTGCTGTTAGACTTCAGCGTAAATGCCCACAGCTGTGATTGGCTGCTCTGAGACTTCAGTGTAAACGCCCACCACAGCTGTGATTGGCTGCTGTGAGACTTCAGTGTAAATGCCCAACCCACAGCTGTGATTGGCTGCTGTGAGACTTCAGTGTAAACGCCCACCACAGCTGTGATTGGCTGCTGTGAGACTTCAGTGTAAACGCCCAACCCACTGCTGTGATTGGCTGCTGTGAGACTTCAGTTTAAACGCCCACCACAGCTGTGATTGGCTGCTGTGAGACTTCAGTGTAAACGCCCACCACAGCTGTGATTGGCTGCTGTGAGACTTCAGTGTAAACGCCCAACCCACAGCTGTGATTGGCTGCTGTGAGACGTCAGTGTAAACGCCCACAGCTGTGATTGGCTGCTGTGAGACTTCAGCGTAAACGCCCACTGCTGCGATTGGCTGCTGTGAGACTTCAGTGTAAACGCCCAACCCACAGCTGTGATTGGCTGCTGTGAGACTTCAGTGTAAACGCCCACAGCTGTGATTGGCTGCTGTGAGACTTCAGCGTAAACGCCCACCACAGCTGTGATTGGCTGCTGTGAGACTTCAGTGTAAACGCCCACCACAGCTGTGATTGGCTGCTGTGAGACTTCAGTGTAAACGCCCAACCCACAGCTGTGATTGGCTGCTGTGACACTTCAGTGTAAACGCCCAGCACAGCTGTGATTGGCTGCTGTGAGACTTCAGCATAAATTGCGACCGATTTACCAAACAATCCACAGTGAAATGTACCGAATACAAATAAATAATGCTCAACTGAGACATTCACATTGTTGAGAAATAAATAAAATAAACCTATTCCTATAGGATTCTTTGGAAGGGAATGTTATTTGTAGTCCAACCTGTATTGCTCATCTCACTAACATGCCAGTGGGCGGGGCCAAAGTTGCAATGATAAAGTAGGTGTTGATTTGAGGCGGTCTTTCATCTATGATGTCATAAATAGGCACATTGCACAATGAGTCGTTCTCTGGGCTTGGTTACAATAAAAGCTGTTTTCGGACTAACAAGGTTCTGAAACTTACAGGATATTCTTACAGTGTGATGATCTCTTATATGTCAAAAGCTCAAGGAAAATTTGATTTCTGAATTCATGAGCCCTTTAAGGTGTCCGTGTTACAGTGTAATTTTAAATTTAATTAACTATATGTACTTGCTATTGGGTTATGGTTAGGATTAGGGTTTGATTTAGGGTTAGTCGCATGTAATTATGTATCATTTATAGTTATTACTACAGTAACATGTAACAAGGACACTGTAAAATAAAGTGTTACCAAAAATGCTGTGCAAAGAGTGACTGAGTAAAGACAGAGTAGTGACTGAGTAGTGAAATTATAAAGTAATTATAATTATAGCCACATGACTAGAGTCTGGTCTGTGTGTGCAATTCCACAATCTGGAAGACTTTTAAAATGTATATAAGTGGTAGGCTTTTTTAGAAAGGAACATTTACCAGAGAAAAAAAAAAATATATATATATATATATTTTTTAACATTGGCTTGTATCGCCCCTGTGAATAAGCAGTGTTGGGTAGGTTACTTACAAATTGTAGTACACTGTAAAAAAAAAAAATCAGGTCTCCAATTGAAAATTTTGTAATATAATAATATAATCTATTATATTGCACATGAATATATTCTGACTACTTTTAGATTACTTTTGACCTATCTCATTTATCACATAGATTTGAAAAGGATTATTTTGTACCATATTGAGATAGAAATACAAAGATAAAGAACATATTTCAAGTGAATTCATTCATATATAATTCATATTCATACATATACGGAAAAAAGTCTGAATTGAACTGTATTTTTTTCTCAGATGGATAAAAACAATTTTGATTAGTTTTCTCTTAATTGTAAGTTTATCTCGCAATTCTGACTTTGTTCTAAGAATTGTGTGATATAAACTTGCAATTGCAAGTAATAAAGTACAAATTGCTGGATATAATATTCCAATTCCGGCAATTAACTGTTTTATTTTTTATTCCTTGGTGTAAATAAGCTTATAATGTATTTAGAAGACAAGCTTTTTCAAAGACAAAGTAATACATGATCAAACAACTCACTGAGTGATAATTCAAGTTATAATTAAAATGTGTTTGTCAGGAGTTGATTAGATATGCAATATGCAGTGGTCAAATGCTGTCTGGCCTCTCCATTTTATGTGTAATTATAGCCACATGACTAGAGACTGTCAAACTGGAAGACTTTGTGAATGCATGTAAGTGGTAGGCTTTTGTGGTAGGAAAATATACAAGAGAGAAATTAAGAATAAGGGAGATCCTTCCAGAGTCTCACTGAGAATCAATCAAGTATGAATAATTTATTGCCATTGGATGACTAATAAGTAATCATGTAATCAATAAAAAAGGTTGCTGGTTCGATCCCAGCGGTCACCACCAGTGTGTCCTTGAGCAAGGCACTTTACTCCATGTTGCTCCAGGGGGATTGTCCCTGTAATAAGTGCACTGTAAGTCGCTTTGGATAAAAGCGTCTGCCAAAAGCATAAATGTAAATGTAAAAGTAATCTGATTATGAACATTTTTAAATGTTATCTAATCTAATTGCAAATTCATTTTTTATCTAGATTACATGTAATCAGTTACTACTCAGCACTGTGAATAAGTAAATGCCCCTGATACCTGGTTGGACAACATTTAAACATTTACAACTTTGCAATAACTTGCGATTTAGAATTAATACTTTCTTTGACGATAACATTCAGTTCACATGGCAGCAAGATATTCTCATACATTCACACTGCCACCAAGATGTTTCAAGAGTGTATTTAAAATAAAAAAATAAGTTCAGGGTTATCAGACTAAAATGCATGTTTGAGCTGTTTTAACTGAAAGCAACTTTCACTGATCTACCTTAATATATGTCAGTCCCATTGTTTTGTCTCAAGATGCACACCCGTCATGTTTGTTTCCAAGGCACATTTATAAAAGCTACTTAAATATCCTAATTCTATTCTATCCTAATAATGTCTTAATCTAAGCCCTGTCTGTGAAACTGGACCTATGTCACCTTAAACTAGAGTAAGACTAAAACAATTCAGACGACTAAAATATGACTACAACTAAATTACATTTTAGTCAAAAGACTTATGACTTAACATGACCAGACGTCCTGTTTTTCCCAGGACAGTCCCGTATTTCAGCTCTATTTTTAGTGTCCTGGCCTCATGGAAAAAATCATGCTTTGTCCCGTATTTCTTTTTGCCTAAATTGCATTTGCTAGGTGATCATATAAAAGTGAGTAGTAGTCTTCTGTTACATATTACTGTTGTCATGTGGAGTATCTCACGTAATTATAGTTGGTTATGACTTAAGTGAATGTAAAAACAGCTTCATGAAAACATGGTGAGCCATGTAGCGAATTAGCTCAGAGGGGAAATATTAATAATTATGCATAACTCTGATTAATTACGAATATTTGAATCAGTTAAACAATCAATGTAATAATTTCAAGCAATCAATCAGTTCATCTTGTGAACGCTCAGTATTGATTATTAATTCATTCTAAGAAAATTATATTTTTCATGGCCACAGAAAAATAATTCTTCCTTTCTATGTACAGCGCTTAGAGCGTATAACAACTTCTGCGTTGACTGTAGAAGATACAATGCACTTGCAGTTATTTCGACTCAATCGAGGTCGAGGAAGTTGCACATGGCTTGAGTTGGGGTCGGGGGTTTCCTGTCCTACTTGGCTAGGCTGAGAGACAGCAGCTAGGTGACATGTCGGTCAAGAAAGAGAGAAAAAACGTTGAAGAGTGTCTCTCTTTAAAGTTTTGGGAAAGGTCACACCTCTTAGGGTCAGTGAGCCAATCGTATTCAGGCTTTCGGAGGGAAAGTTTTACGATCCTTTGTCTCAAGCAGATCGTTTGTATATGTAACTGGATTTGTTGCTGATGAAGGAATTATTAAAGATTCTTGTAATACTGATATGTTGCACAGGTATCGACATATCATATAAACAATCATTCAGATCTTTAAATTACAACTTCGTAGACACCAAACATACCATACACATGATTTTCGTTAACCATAGTATGCAATTCTGAAACATAAATCCACCAGAGATTGAATTAATACATAGACCAAACCCTATAAAAGATAAATCATGAGATGGATATATGTTTATATATTTCTCAAGTGGTTATATATAGGCTATAGGGGTTTAAAATGGTTTATTTGTCCTTCTCAAAAATAATTAAGTGGGAGTCACAGCTCTCTGCAAATTCCTTCTGGTCGTAAACCTCATCAGTCTCCATGTGTCCTGTAACCCGAGACCAGGCGTTAGCTGCATGTTAGTTGTAGTTTTGGGGTATGTTTTCATCAAACTTTATTGGGAGAGTAAGTTTGCTGGATCATTCATTAAATATAATGAATAAATAATTGTCTCTGATTTGTCTCAGTCGTTACAGCCAATTGAGCAAGTTTACTACATCAGAAAAGCCAAAAGTATTGAGCTGGTTATATGGTGCAAACATAAAAGTGTTTTGAGGTCATAAGGTCTTCAACAATCTGTTCCTTTAATACTAATTTGTGTGAAAAGTAATACAAGTTGTAACTGTTTTACTGACACTATTGGTTGTTTCAACTGGAAACTGCAGTGAATTATATATTTAGGAATGTTTTGGCGGTTTTCAAAAATTGATTCTTTGCTTTTTAACAAACATGAGACTTGAAATTATTTTTGTTGAGCAGATATTTTTACCCTTCCATAAATGTTCTTTCTCATAGTTATGAGTCATAAACACTGAATTAACTAGTCCTGCAGTTCTTTGAAAGTTTTTCTAGGATATTTTGAACCATTCTTGGTAAGGTGCCATTGTGCCCTGAGAGCAGGGCCGTTTTTAGGCATAGGCAAACTAGGCGGTCGCCTAGGGCGCCATCAGTAGGGGGGCGCCAATAAGCGCATATCTGGCACTAGATGTTTGTGTGTAAAGGGTCACGGCCACCCTAAACTGTTATTGCCGCCACCACTAGTTCCCCCACACTATTGGATCAAAGAACTGTCAATCTGACGATCCCTATATGCCATCAGATCAGAGTTCGCGTTTGGAGAGCTCAACAACACCATTAGATCAATGAACTCGATCAATGCTTTGGCAAGGTAACACTTTTTTTAACCATAAAATAAAGCTAAATTCAAACTAAAGGCCAATTAAAATAACAAATCTGTATTTTGTTAGGGCAGTATTTGTGGCAGTCTAGAAATCCCGCTGTGAATGGGCAGATAGCATTGCTCTGTGTGTATGTTAGAGGCAAAATATAACTGCACCATGGGCGTCAGAAGCAAAAAAAAATGTGGGTGGGTTCTCAGAATTTTTTTACTGGAGTAGATACCAATAAGTACAAATATACTGCTTTGCTTGCTAAACGTATTGTTCGGAAAGACAAAATTACGGAAATCGCCATAACATTGAGAGCGTCAGTAGTGTAGGGGTAAGACGCACGGCATCTAGTTTTGACACAAATCGACCCGCGGTTCGAGTCCGCCTTTCGCCGAGCTCAATCTTCTCCCTTTTCCCATCATAAATCAGATCGGAAAGGCATTTATTTTCAATAAAAATGACGAAAATATTAGAAAAGTGGAAATAAAGTGTCTAACACGAGTTTAATAATAAGTGTTTATCGATTAGGGGTAGGTAAACAGACGTGCTGAATGTTAGAGACGATTAAAGTGAGTGGGTCCAATATCATTGATCGTAAAATGTGGGTGGGTCTTGTCCCACCCACATACAATGGTTCCGACGCCCATGAACTGCACACTTACTTCAGCATTTCATGATTATCAGTTACATTTTGACTCTATAAAGCTTTCTTCTCTAATTTGTAATTGTCCCATATAAAACTTTAGCGGCCCATTTAAAAATGGTATAATAAAATGTGCAAATTCACAACATGAATACATCCTTTATTAAATCACGTTGATGAATTTAACGTATCTTTACGGATGGTGTTGAATGCTGAATCGATTCATTCAGTTCTAATAGTGCTTAATGCAAGCAGTGTCGTACACACAGAGGGCAAAGTGTTGCGTTATTTAAAGGGGAAGTTCACGCATCAAAGAGTAACAAAAACCACACTGAATCAGTATTTATTCTTATTACTTTCATGTGAAATGTACTAATAACACATAATAATTATGTAGTTATGTCTGAGAACAATTTCTTAGCAACTAGGGACTGCACAAATATAGGCTATATAATATAGGCCTAGGGCTATACAGGCATCTGGCTATTAATTTGAATCCTTATTAACAAATATATACAAGTATAATTTGGTATGTATGTATTTGTTAATTAATACCAGTAATACCAATGTTGCAATGGGGCACCAATAAGGATTTTGCCTAGGGCGTCAGAATGGCTAGAAATGGCCCTGCCTGGGAGAAATGTTGGCCGGTTGGGCACTTCTCAATTTGGATGGTTCACGCTGTAGTTTAATGGACTCCAGGAACCTCAGAAATGACTTTGTAACCCTTTCCAAAATGATACATCTCAACTTTTTTTCTTCACTGTGTGTGCCTCTGTGCACTAAATCGGCCGCTTATTTATTGAAAGCTCCAATGTATATACAAATGTATATTACCGGAAAAAAAAATTGGGGGGGATGTTGGCGGAATGGGTGGAATGATTTTTTATTCAAAGATCAACAGTCTGTCATTAGTCTGTAGTCTGCCACAAAAAACAACATTAAAATCATGAACTCAAATGTCATTGTGAAAAGAAAAAAAAACAATGACTGTTGTAAGTAACAGTGCGTAAATCAGACCTTTATTCTGTATAGCCTAACGCTAATAAGCTTAAATGAAAATAACGAAATAATTGTGTAGTGAAGTATTTTTTGTACACAGTGCCACGAACAATCAATCACTTCTTTACGCGTGCATCACTGTCCTCATCGCGGCTGCAGCAACTTGTGCTCTCTTCATCAAGGCTTAAAACAAAAAGGGGACAAAAAGGTTGTATTGTCTTTACTTTCATCGCTTAAGGCTGTGGCAATCCATGGATACTTCCCCACCCACTCCTCCCGGTTCCTGCAGAGGCGTTTTTGCTTTTTAGCAGCGTGTTGTGGTTCCGGTAAGCTACACCAGCCATGCCAACGGAATGAATGAAAATTAGGTTATCAATGCATATCTAAATTCGTGTCTAGCCAGTATTTTTTTAACTTAGAAAACAGATGCTGCAGCCAATGAGCAGCCGGCGGGGGCTGGTTGCAGGACGACTCAACCTCCGCAGACAGTTTTTAATGTTTATCTGACAATAACTACTCAAGATTTTGCTTTAGTATAATTTTCGGGACAATTAGGGCCAGATTTCGGGATTCGGGACAACAGTTTAGATTTCGGGACTGTACCGAATTTTTCTGGATGTCTGGTCACCCTAATATATATATATACGTATATATACACTAATCAGGCATAACATTATGACCTAATATAGTGTGTTGGTCCCTCTTTTGCTGCCAAAACAGCTCTGACCCATCAAGGCATGGACTCCACTAGACCCCTGAAGGTGTGCTGTGGTATCTGGCACCAAGATGTTAGCAGCAGATCCTTTAAGTCCTGTAAATTACTTTGTGGCAGGGCACATTATCCTGCTGAAAGAGCCACCAGTGAATACCGTTTCCATGAAAGGGTGTACATGGTCTGCAACAATGCTTAGGTAGGTGGTAACATCCACATGGATGGCAGGACCCAAGGTTTCCCAGAAGAACATTGCAACTATCATCACACTGCCTCCACCGGCTTGCCTTCTTCCCATAGTGCATCCTGGTGCCATGTGTTCCCCAGGTAAGCGATGCACACGCACCCGGCCATCCATGTGATGCAAAAGAAAACGTGATTCATCAGACCAGGCCACCTTCTTCCATTGCTCCATGGTCCAGTTCTGATGCTCACGTGCCCACTGTTTTCACTTTGGTCAGCCTTCACTCCCCACGTGCATCAGTGAGCCTTGGCCGCCCATGTCCCTGTCGCCGGTTCACCACTGTTTCTTCCTTGGAGCACTTTTGCTAGAGACTGACCACTGCAGACCGGGAACACCCCACAAGAGCTGCAGTTTTGGAGATACTCTGACCCAGTCGTCTAGCCATCACAATTTGGCCCGTGTCAAACTTGCTCAAATCCTTACGCTTGCCCATTTTTCCTGTTTGAGGACAAAATGTTCACTTGCTGCCTAATGTATCCCACCCACTAACAGGTGCCGTGATGAAGAGATAATCAGTGTTATTCACTTCACATAATGATCTGCCTGATCGGTGTATATATGTAGAATAAAAGCCATTTAGTTTGATATTTTTCTGTGTAATGCAATAGTATTAATATATTTTAATACATTCTTAAACAATCAGTCAGGTATTTTGTTTTCTTCTTGTTAAACTCATGTTTTTCATTTAAAGCTGAATTGAGGGGATTCCTATCGATTTATCTAATTTCTGACCATAAATAAATTCCATTGCCTGCTGCTAAGTAAACAAAATCGTTATTAGCTTTGCAGGTGTCAACAAGTTCTCCTATAACAGACGAATTGGGGAAGATAAGTGATGCTGTGCAAAGCTAGCATTTGTTCTGCAGGTGTACAATTATCAACAGAGATGATCATTTATTGTTTTACACACACCTGATGCTGTTTTCTAAATAGGTTTTACTATCATGTACAGTTGGAACTTTGAGTGATTTGAAGATTTTTATTTGCTTCTTGTTTATTGGTAATCATCTCCCTGGGTGCCACCATGTTTGCTTGACGTCATAGATTCACATCATGGAGTTTAGAATTCACACAATTGGAAGTCTGACTTCAAGAAGCGTCTATTTTTCAATGTTTCTAGTTGAACATGATCATAGTTAACACCAACATCAGCATAATGCCATTAAGTTAGTTCTGAGACAAACTCTAGCTTTATTTGTAATTATTTTGCAGATGCTATTAGTTTGATAATTAGGGGTCCATGCACTGATGAAGCTGTTTGTACTGATGCCATTTGTACTGATTTTCTTCTTCTTATAATTCTTTTTCCTCCATATTTTTCTGCTCTAAAAGTGATCAGAGTGTGTAAATCATAGAGACTCTAAAGTTGGTCCAATCTTCACCAAAATAGGTAATCAAATAGCCAAAATGTCACGTTTCAGTGAAGATTCACTGTAAAAAATATCATAACATAATTGGTGCAAAACAACTGAACACGCGTGAGAGTGGAATGTGTAGCTGTAGATCATATCCACACATGTGTACCAATAAATTTGAAGTCACAGAGAAAAATATTTTAGGAGTTGTAAACTTGTAGACTTTTTTTCTCACTTACAAACACAACGCAACAGTTACACCTTCACACATTCTTCACTGCAGGTGCACAAATCCTGTTCTACGAATCACACATGAAGAAACTCATACGCTCACATTTTTGCTACAGTTGCTGCAGTGAATATGGTGCAAAACGCATTCACACACCCGCATCAAAAATGTGAAGTCACAGACAAATTTTGCACACCCGCGAATTAAAATGTGAATCCATGCAATGAGAGTTGCACACTTGTAGAATATTTGGTCACAAATGTATTGCTTTTCTTGGATATTTTTCTAACACAATCACAAGTCCAATCACTACAGCTGCTTGAATCTGCTGCTACGAGTCTCAAACGCAGTTTTTCCGCCTTCAAGTGACACGTTCCGCGCGCTCTCACTTTTGCACCATATATCACGCGAAATGTGGAGCAAAAGAGATTTGTGCATCTGTGAGGCAGCGGTTCAGAGAGCAGAGAGGACTTCGGCCAATCAGAAGAGCTCTTTTAAACCGGTGGCGCGCGACCGAGAACGGGAAAAATACATGAGCAATCTCTCCCTAGCAGGCGAAGGCAACTTGTTCCTCTATATAGTAAAACATAGTAGGCTATAATTAATGGATGTATATAGTAGGCCTATAATTAATGCAATAATACTTGGGGGGTTGAAGTGTGAACCATTTAGGGTTTATTTTTTGCAAAATCCACATTCAAAGTAATTACAATTAAAAACAATTTCAGGTGAGATGTCTCCTCATTAGCATAATGCATGAAGAATGAGTTTCTTCATGTGTGATTCGTAGAACAGGATTTGTGCACCTGCAGTGAAGAATGTGTGAAGGTGTAACTGTTGTGTTGTGTTTGTAAGTGAGAAAAAAAGTCTACAAGTTTACAACTCCTAAAATATTTTTCTCTGTGACTTCAAATTTATTGGTACACATGTGTGGATATGATCTACAGCTACACATTCCACTCGCACGCGTGTTCAGTTGTTTTGCACCAAATATACCTTCATACTAATCATTCACATGGGCCATTAGTACTTAAACCTTGATGTTTGCTGTTTGCGGCCTTAGTCTTCTTTATAATGTAATAATAATAATAATAATGCAACTTAAGCAACACATTAAACAGGAGATGCATTGAGAAATCAACTTTCCCTTGAGCCTTTGATACCTGTAAGTTTTGGAGCTGAAAACTTCCTTGTTAATCAAAGAAAAGCTTTTATTGACACCAGGCCCAGAAAACACTCGATCTCAGAATATGTCGACCCTTGACGTCATCGTATGCTGAAACGCCGCCTCAACAGATAAATACGTACGCCTGCTTCTGTAGCCCCGCCCACCGACTCGTGGAGCTAAACTGATCGCGCCACCGAGCAATAAACATGCCGAAGATAGCAAGATATTGCGCTGTGCCTGGTTGTGGAAGAACACAGTCGCTGCATAAGCTTCCTTCGGATTCTAATATTAGGAATTTGTGGTTGAACTTTATTTTTAATGAATATCCAGCTCACGTGGGAAAGACACTGCACGCATATTAATTTAACCACAGATTCGTTTGTAAACAAGAGACTGGATTTGCAGACAGGATGAGATTACATGAATGAATGAAGCAACACACTAATGTGAGTAAAAAATGTTTTTATATGTGATAGGATTGCATTGTTACAAATCAAATACAATGTTACATTGTGTACATGTCTAAACATAACTTGCCACCGTCACAGGGCTCGCAAAGCCCAACATCCCGAGGCTATGTTTTCCAGACGGGCTACCAATACGTATCATCTTAATAGTTCAAGTTAATTGCGGGTGGATGAGAGAAAAATCATTGTGTTTGTTTGATGAAGACATTTTGCGAGCCCTGTGGGACGAATCATTCCGGTTGACGTTTTCCCACACGCTTTCAAAACAATGTCTCACGTGTACTCATGGGGGAGCCGAAGCTCATTGAATATGCAAAACTTATCCAATCATAGCAATGGGCGTTTACTTCCAAGTCTTCAGTCCGGCACGCCCATAAAAACAGAGAGGTAAGAATCTTGAGAGAGGCTCAAAACCAGGGCAGAAAATAGCCTATTACTTATTCATTATGATGTTTTTGAATGTAAAAACCACGCGAACATCACAAGTAGACAGTATAAAACAAAAAAAACAAACAAAGCCAGTTCATGAAACCTTTAATATAGTAGTATATATATTAGGGCTGGGTATTGACACACATTTCACGATGCGATTCACAAGCTTGCAATTCGATTCGATTTCGATTCCGGTTCAATATAGATTATTTTGGATGTATCAGGTACAATATATGGCAAATTTTCTCAAGGAAAACAAATCTCTTCACTAATGCTGTAAACTATAGGAGTCAGTTGTAGCCTACTATAATATTAAAGGTAAAAATGAACTGATTTGTATACAAACACTTAAACTACACTCAATTATGTTTTTATAATAATAAGTTATAATATTAACTTTACAATTATATGTTGATCATATTTCTACTCCAATTTGTTTTTTTTAAATATAAATATTTAAATGGTGGCTGTCATAAAAAACTTGCCAGATTAATTCAAACATGCATTAAATATTGAAGAACATAAAAAAATATAATGAATATGTAATGTGGCGCCTATATTTATCAAAACTGAGTATATTTTTCTAGCTGACTAACGAGTTTATGTACACTGGATGTGTTTTTTCTGAGGTAAATGTGACGTTACATGACATTGTTTACAAGCTGTTTTACTGACGTCTTTCCGCTGGGGTTTTTTTTTGGGGGGGGGGGGGGGGGTATTACAGCTCAGACAACATATACTTACATGTTTATCACTGTTTTATGTGATACATAAAACACACATTTAGCAGTGTTTTATGTAACAGGGTTTCCTGTTAAATGACACCATAATTTTGTACTTATGTACTGTATGTGCATGGGGAGCTTTTCAATTTGGGTAGGCCAAATCCAAGCAAAATGGTACCAGAGTAATTCAGTTACTTTGTGTAAAACTAATGCCAAAGTGATGCATATCTCCAGAAAAAAGAGACTCTAAGCTTTCAAATGGTACCACATATGAGGTCAGAGCTCCTCCAGAGACATTTAAAATTGAAAGTATATACTTGATGGAAACATTACTATTTTTTATGTTTTTGAAAGAAGTCACTTATGCTCAGCAAGGCTGCAATTATTTGATCAAAAATACAGAAAAAGATTTAATATTGTGAAATATTATTACAATTTAAAATAACTGGTTTCTGTTTTATCATATTTTAAAATGTCATTTATTTCTGTGATCAAAGATGAATTTTCAGCATCATTACTCCGGTCTTCAGTGTCACGCGTCGTTCTAATATGATGATTTATTATCAATGTTGGAAACAGTTATGCCGCTTAATATTTTTTTGGAACCTGTGATACTTTTTACAGTATTCATTGATGAATAAAAAGTTAAAAAGAACAGCATTTATTCAAAATAGAAATATTTTCTAACAATTTAAATCTTTACTATCACTTTTTTATAAATTGAATACATCCTTGCTGAATCAAAGTATTAATTTCTTTTTTTTAAATGACATATATTAATTTAACCACGGATTCGTTTGTAAACAAGAGACTGGATTTGCAGACAGGATGAGATTACATGAATGAATGAAGCAACACACTAATGTGAGTAAAACATTTTTTTTTTTGACCCCAAACATTTGAACGGTAGTGCATATTGTTACAAAAGATCTCAATTTTAAATAAATTCGGGTTTTTTTATTCATCAAACAATCCTAAAAATTAACACATCAGGTTATACAAAAATATTAAGCAGCACAACTGTTTCCAACATTGATAATATATCAACAAATAATTTCTGAAGGATCATGTGACACTGAAGAGTAATGATGCTGAAAATTCAGCTTTGCTCACAGGAATAAATTATATTTGAAAATATATTACAATAGAAATAAATGCAGCCTTGATGAGAATAAGAGACTTATTTCCCCAAAAATGTAAATAGTAATGTTTCCAAACTTTTGACCTGTACTGTATTTGTGTGTATAAGTGCACCGACAAACACACATTTCAGGGAAGGGACCGAACCAGAGCCCTTCCACCAGCATCCTGACAGCAGGCTTCAGAGGAACATGAGATTAATGATAATGTGTCCACTGAAACAGTCGGGCTCCCAGTACAGCATGACATTTCAGTTATGCAAGACTGGTAAGGTTAAAATAGAGCCATCAGAAAGAACGATTGGTTTGGAAATAGCTTCATCCCAATCAGCACTGTTTCACTTTCTTTATAGCGGAGATGTTGAGATTGCTGAACTTCGAAGGACCTTATTAGGACACAATGGAAACTGTTTCAACATTAATGTGAGAGAAGTGACAATAGGGTTTTTAGTACAGTCTCTTAAACACCATCTCAGGGCCCAATTACTGACAAAAACGAAGCTGACTCACTGACAGCAGGGCATTATGGGCCAGCTAATACTAGAGCTGTTGACGTGAATCTTGTGGCTGACACTGAAAACCTGATACTCTAATGCGTAGCACTTGCTGAAACCCAACACATTATGCAGAAACGCTGCTGCTAATGTGCTTCTTGTGACTCGTGGGATATTGAAAGTCTAATTTCAAGAATAGCTTTCAATGGTTTTATTAAATTGCCGGAATCTAAAACAAAGCCTATTTTATCATAAACTCTGATGCCTTTGGAATATGTCCAATAGCTTTACATATATGTGACTATTTTCAGCCTTTTGATAACAGTCAATATACACCGATCAGGCATAACATTATGACCTAATATTGTGTTGGTCCCCCTTTTGTTGCCAAAACAGCCCGGACCCCATGAGGCATGCACCCCTGAAGGTGTGCTGTGGTATCTGGCACCAAGATGTTAGCAGCATCCTTTAAGTCCTGTAAGTTGTGAGGTAGGACCTCCATGGATCAGACTTGTTTGTTCAGCACATCCCACAGATGCTCGATTGGATTGAGATCTGGGGAATTTGGAAGCAGAGTCAACACCTCAAACTCGTTGTGCTCCTCAAACCATTCCTGAACCATTTTTGCTTTGTGTCAGGCACATTATCTGCTGAAAGAGCCACAGCCACCAGGGAATACTGTTTCCATGAAAGAGTGTTCATGATCTGCAACAATGCTTAGGTAGGTGGTACGTGTCAAAATAACATCCACATGGATGGCAGGACCCAAGGTTTCCCAGCAGAACATTGCCCAAAGCATCACTGCCTCTTCCCATAGTGCACCTGGTGCCATGTGTTCCCCAGGTAAGCAATGTACACGCATACGGCCATCCACGTGATGTAAAAGAAAACGTGATTCATCAGACCAGGCCACCTTCTTCCATTGCTCTGTGGTCCAGTTCTGATGCTCAGGTGCCACTGTTGGTGCTTTCGGCGGTGGACAGGGGTCAGCACTGGTCAGCGGCTATGCCGCCCCATACACAACAAACTGCGATGCTCTGTGTATTCTGACACCTTTCTATCAGAACCAGCATTAACTTCTTGAGCAATTTGAGCTCCAGTAGCTCGTCTGTTTGATTGGACCACAAGGGCCAGCCTTCACTCCCCACGTGCATCAATGAGCCTTGGCCGCCCATGACCCTGTCGCCAGTTCACCACTGTTCCTTCCTTGGAGCACTTTTGATAGAGACTGACCACTGCGGACCGGGAGCACCCCCGAAGAGCAGCAGTTTTGGATATGCTCTGACTAGCCGTCGTCCAGCCATCACAATTGGCCCTTGTGAAACAGATCCTTACGCTTGCCCATTTTTCCTGCTTCTAACACATCAACTTTTGAGGACAAAATGTTCACTTGCTGCCTAATATATCCCACCCACTAACAGGTGCCGTGATGAAGAGATAATCAGTGTTATTCACTTCACCGGTCATAATGTTATGCCTGATCGTGGTATATTGATTATGTATCTAGTCTGAAATTGGTTATTTATTTACTTACTTATTTCAGAAGAGCATTATTTCAACCAAGCACCGTTTATTCAAATTTTTTTGAAAGAGGCAAATCTAGTTACGTTTCCATGAAATGAAATAAAGACTATAAAGAATTCCATTTAATCATTTTCATGTACTGTATATTGCACCGATATAGCACTCCAAAATACATAACATCTTACTGCCACCAGATTTGTGAACGTTTGTATTTTCACTAAAAACTTTTCGATACTTGAAAGTGCTATTGAGATACTTCCGTTAAATGTATTGTTTTGATTGAGGATGCAAATAATGAAGCGACTCATGAAAATGATTGTTGATGATGTCACTGAAGTTTAAATCAAGAGATGATCCAACCAGACGTCAGTGGGCGGAGTTAGTGTATAGCCTCTGCCAACAAGACGGCCTATTCGCACTTAAAATAATCACAGTATGAAAGTGTACAGACGTAATTCACAATGGCATCGTTGTTACACCAGTCACCGGAACAACAGCTCCATTAATCCTCATCACAGTGACTGTCACATTTACACTCTCTCTCTCTCCTTAATCAAAGAGATAATTAGGAGATAATTAGTGGGTTGGAAATTTGGGCAAGGAAAAGAAAAAAGACAAAACAGTTTTGCTTCCTCATTCAGAGGCCAGATTGAGGCGCAATCTGTCTGGGAGGCAGACTCCACCCATCAGGGGAATTGGGAAGGTGCGGAGGTATATGTGTGGGTTCACCTCCACACGACAGAGAAAACAACTCGTCTCACATCAGAATGAAGGGACGAGAACATGAGAGAGAGAGAGTATTGTAATGGTACTGTAAGAGCGACTGATAAAAAAAAAAAAAGATAAACAGTGTGTTAAAGTAGTTTCAGCTAATGGGCACAACATCTAAACAAACTAACTGGTCGCAAGAGTCAATCCGACTCCTGTCTAAGTGGAAGGTTCTCTACTAGAAGAAGCAAGTTGATCAAAATCTGGCTACATGAAACTAAGTTCATGGTAACTATCACAAGTGTAGCGACAGCGAGATATAATTGTCAGTAACAGTGGAGGATTCATAAACGCAGTCTATTGAATCATAATTTAGTCCATTAGAGCACAATCTACCATATTAAATCATAATTTAGTCCATTTAAAGAAGGAGTAGCTCGCGTTAGATTGTTGTTATCTCTAATGGAGAGCGTGAGCCTTGAATTTTAATTCAAACTTTCTTGTTCTTCAAATCCACACACTCTCTCGTATCAGACGACATTTCCGTTTCTCGTTATTCTCATACTGAATGCAACAGCTCGGCCCTTTTGTCTGGTCAGTTGCCCTTCATGCTGGAGAAGGACATTAAAAATGAGATTTGGAGGTCCCTTTATCACTGCTGGACGGCATGCCAGAGGCACGGCGGACGGGGAGGGCCGGTGAAATGTAGCGCATCTATCTGCTGAGGAGACTCTAACCATGCTTTTATATGGGTATTGATTCACTGGCCCTTCTCTTTATGAAAAAGACACTTTTCTGTTATCTGTTTCAGTGAGTTATTAAAGAGGAAATTGAGTTATAATTCTGATGGATTTTTGCAGCATGTTTGCACTTTTCCTTATTTCAGTCTCTTTTTCTCTCTGTTCCACCTCGTCCGTTCCTTTACATGTCTTTATTCACAGTTATCCTGCATGTGTCATGTGGTTAAGTAATGTAAGCTTCTTAATTAATGGACAATTTTGTCTCAATTCACATAATGGGCCCTATTTTAACGATCTGAAACGCAAGTGTCAAAGCGCGAAGCGCAAGTAACTTTGTGGGCGGGTCTCGGCGCTGTTGCTATTTTCCCGGCGGGATAAATGGCTCTTGCGCCCGGCGCAAATCTAAAATGGGTTGGTCTGAAGTAGCTTCATTATTCATAGGTGTGGTTTGGGCGTAACGTGAATAAACCAATCAGAGCGTCATCCAACATTCCCTTTAAAAGCAGGTGCGCAAGTTCCATTATGGATTGCTATTATTATGGCGTATTTACCAGGCGCACGCCAGGAGCGGTTCACAGCCGAGGAGACTGATGTTCTTGTAAGAGCAGTGAAAGACAGAGAAGTTGTGTTGTATGGGGATGGGAGAAACCCACCCAAAATAGCGTCGGTTAAATAAATAATTAGCCTGAATAATTTGTAAGCTAGATTTATGCCTATTTTTTCACATCTTCGTGGCACACCACAATGATTTCCGTCATCTCATGTGTTAATATTTTTTTAGTGTAACAATTTATGATTTGCAAAAATAACTGTTGCATCTGTGTAGATTACATGAGCAAAGTGTATGCGCGTTGTGCACGCTATGGTCAAGCATGCGCCCTTAAAATAGCATAATGAACAACGCGCAACGCGCCACTGACTTTAGACTAGGTTTTTTCTGGTCAGTGGCGCAATTGTTTAATGGAACAGCAAAATAGCACCAGGGATTGTTTGCGCCGGAACACGCCTCCTTTTTTGCGCTGAACCGCCCAGGGAGCGCAAGTTCATTCACTAGTTTAGCGACGTGCTTCTGTGGAGGGAAAAGCGCACTTTGCGCCGGTGCAAAATAGGAATGACACATGCGTCGGTGTACAAAGTCAATTGCGCTGGGTGCAAGATAGGGCCCAATGTGTTAGCCTGGGAAAACCCAGACAACTTCCGGCAAGTTTAGATTTGCTCTGCAAGTAGTCTGATCAAGCCCATTTCTAATGCCTAGAAATCGAGGCACCAATCAGAAACGTTGGGGTGGGCTTTACACGATGACGTTGAAGCAGATTTGCCGCCGTGGAGCATCACTTGTTCGAATCAGCTATCGCGTCTGTTTTAAGCGATTTAAACTTTTCCTTTTCGTTAAAACCCGAGCAAAGAACAACACTCGAAGCCTTCATATCTAAAAAAGATATTATCGCTGTCTTACCAACTGGATTCGGCAAAAGTCTGATACCAGCTTGGCCCTTTGGTGGCTAAACGAATGGGTCTTAGCGAGAACCCTCTGGTAGTGTTAATGTTTCACAAAATATAGTTTTAAGTCCTTTTCAGGCGAGAATGTAGTTGTTTAAAGCTCAAATCTGTGGTTTATTTATAAAAAGAGCACCTTTTTGAAAATTTGACCTGCCATTTTCGGAGTTGTGAGCTCCAGTGGACCAGCGGCGCTCAATCGCTCATTAACCCCGCCGAGACACCCTTTCCTCGGCCAGTTCTCCAGCCGTCTGCCGCTGGCTCTGATGTCTCTGTAGTGGTTAAACATAAGACATGATTTGTCTCGTCTTGTGTAGATCTAACGGCTGATCTTTGCTCTCATTAATCTATAATTTGTTCCCTGACAGATCGTTTTGTCTGAGGGCAAAGTGAAGTTTCATAACTTTATATTTGTAAGCTATTAAACTTTACCGTTGTAGTCTCCTAGCACTGACTTTGTTTGACTGAATTGCTTTATTTATTGTTTAGCTTCTTAAACCTTTTACTTATACTTTTATAATTGCTATTGATCACACATAAACTGACATTTAACAGAAAGAGACTGGGTTGTGTTTTATGTCATATTTCATTTATCACAGTGATAATCATAGCCTATATTATGCACACATTAATGTGTGTGTTTTCAAAAAAAAAGGTAAACAAAAAGAGGCAGGGTTTTTTATATTTTGTTTTGTTATAAACATGCATTGAAGATAATATGCATTGCCTGCACTACTTTTGTGTGGCTATAATATGTTTAATATATTTTTTTATGAAAATTAATAGAGGTAGAGTGGTGTTTTATCATATATTTCGTTTTATTGTAGCCTAAAATATACAAATATATACTGAGTGATACTGTCAAGAACGCTGCTTGTCTATTAGCAGAGTAGGCGGACTATTAACTAAATGGCGGCGGGGATTCCCCCGAGGGGAAGTGCTTAGGGAAGTTTGCAAGTGCGTGTCTAAAACTGGAGTGGAATGCAGCATACGATGTTTCTCCGTCGCTCTGCATACGTCATCTCCCTCATCGCTCTGATTGGTTTTAAGTCTATCCAATTGCACCGAGAGGTATTTGAGCGACGCCCGTTGGTGACGCACGCCCCTTTGGAAATGATTTGTCTATGAAGCTTTGCCAGACCATAACTCAGTTACTACTGAGAATGGTCTGGTTTTAACCAGGCTAATAATGCGTAATATACAGTGTTGAATGAAGTACTTGAAGAAAAGTACACATACCCTAATGAAATATTACTCCAATAAAAGTATAAGCACTCATCTTTTTTAATTTTACTTGAGTAAAAGCACAAAAGTAGGCTACTTTATTTAATGTACTTAAGTAAAAAGCGGTAACATTCAAATGGTAAACCACTCACCCTTTTACATCAGACTTTGTTCACAAACCAGTCATTACCTAAATATCATCCAAAGCTCCAAGGAGGTCGGACAAGACATGGCACACATTTTCACTACGATTACAACGTGTAACACCCAGTAATAACAATGATAATGCAGTATAGATGACAGTATAGATGACCTCAAGCTGTTTGCGGTAAGGTTGCGTGTAGGTTTTATTATGGCCCATAACGCTATGTAAAAAACTTTTGGCTTCATTGATTGATGTTGTGCATCATTGCACTCTGAAATGCGTCAGACTGCAATTCAGAGTACACAATGCAGTTAAAGGGGTAGTTCATCCAAAAATAAAATTTATTGAATTTACTCACCCTCAAGTTCTTTCAAACCTGTATGAGTTTCTTTCTTCTGTTGAACACAAGAGAATATATTTTGAAGAATAACCAGACAGTAGCCATTGACTTCCATAGTAGGGGAAAAAGACTATGGAAGTCAATGGCTACTGTCAAATCATTCAGGATTGAAATAACTTGAAGGTGAGTAAATGATGACAAAATTTGCATTTTTGGGTGAACTATCCCTTTAAAGTACATGTTGATTTCTCAGTGTTACCACAGGGGGCGCTATATTGGTAACTTTTGGTAACCGTCAATTTTCTCACTTTCAAGTAAATAGTTTAAAGAGAATTCTAGTGAGCAATTTAGTCAAAGCCGACATATTTATCAAACTTATTTTTAATGTAAGAGTGGGCCATTTGTAACTCTGGTGTTGGACACTTCCAGTTATTTTAGCTGTTCAAAAACAGTCAGTTATACTGCTTGATTCTTTAAGTTGGTATGCTATCATATTAATTTACCTTATTGTTTTAATCATAAACACACTGGTTTTTAGCACAGATAGTTTTACCATTTACTCTACTTGGTATTCTTCTAGTTATTTACCTATTGGTATAGGTAAAATCAATCTGATCAAATCAATCTGAAGTCTCACACATTTACAAGAAATAGCGAACCAATTATGAATTAGTTAATTGCTTTTTAGGTGTTGTAAAATCAGGACTTTACATTGGTTATTTTAGTAGCATGAAACAAACCGTTTATTTAAACTGGGAATAAATTATATACAGAAAGCAAGCAAAGAATATTCCCTATCACTGAATCGGTCAGTTATTTCAGTCGACCGACAGTTATGCACTCTTATGAGAACTCCAGTTACAATTACTGAAGCTGTCTACACTGCTAAATTAATCTCTTACAAGGTTATTAACACACTCAAATTATCTACCAAGTATGAGTATAAGTTGTACCTGCTGAAAGATGTGTAAGAACCAACGTAATCTTAAAATCCATGTGTCCAACTGAGGAGGTAGATTTGTCTGGCTATCACCAGACCAAGCTCAATTTGAGATTGAACATTGGTCTGAGGAGGTAGATTGTTTTCTCCATCAGACTCTGAGGGATCCAAGGAGGGCACAAGAGCTTGAATAAAGTTCTCATTAGTCCAGATCCCCCAACAACAGAGTTTGATCTAAGAGAGCCGAGTTTAAAAGAGGTTGAGGAGGTCATTTAAGGCCCTTTCACACCAGATGCGTAACGAAAAAGCGAAGTAGAAAAACGAATATTTCGTGTGCAAATAGTTTGCGTCAAAACCATTCACATCAGCCGCGACGCGCGTTTGGGACGTTTCAGAGTTCCAACATTCCAAAACATTCATGGCGACAGCAGAGAAAACACGGACACTTCATCATTCATTGGAGACGAGCTTTTCATTTTCTTTAAAAGACGGTTTTGGATGCACCCAGTCTTAAAACAACAGAGAGTCTGAAGGAGTATGCTAATCTGGTACTGGAGCTAAAACTTTATCATGGCCGGTTCCACACTTTGGGACAATTTGTGGAGCTCGAGAGAGACAGTACCGCATCTGACGAGACAAACACACACTTCAGGAACCAATCGATCCGGAGCAGCTGTTTCCAGTTGAGTCACAATGTAAACATTTAAGTGCCACAGTCGTACTTGATGGAAACACATTCACACAATTAGGTTAGAAAAAAATCAACAAGTTTTTACTCAAAAGGTTATGTTATCATTGTCTGTAGCCTACAGTGGGCAAACAGCTGCAGCTGCACAGCTGTAATCTCATGAGAAATGCAATACCTGGCAAAGGTTAATGTTGATTGAATAGCTAATGACATCAATTGGACATTTCGTGACCTTTGTTTTCTTGTATGTGATTGGTTTTAAGACTTTTCTGTCGCTGCAAGTGTTAAAAAAAATCGACATCAAAACACAAAAAAATTTACATCGTTTTTTTCGCCACAGCACATTTGCATTCGGTGTGGAAGCACTCATTACACAAACAGCTGATCAAAAAATAAAACCATCGCGTCAAAATCGCATCCAGTGTGAAAGGACCTTAAGGCATGCTCAGCCTCTGCTCTATGCCCGAGTGGAGTACCCTACATCTTTTATAAGCATTGCCCCAATCTTCACCAACACCTGTGGAAGATCTTGAGGGTAATTTGGCGTAGGAGTCATAGTGGACCAGTGGAGATGTACTTAGGGAGTTTTTAGAGCATTTTTCCCAAAGGCTGACTGACTCAGCTACTTTGACCCTTCAGGGTATTCCATGAGTTCCAGGGTGTTTGGAGGATACCAGAGTAGTTACGTAGCTCATCAGAGAAGCCAGTGAAAACAGAGGTGACCTCAATTTTCTGTGGTTGGACCTGGAAAATGCTTATGGGTAAATACCTCATAGATAGCGCCACCGTGCTCCCTGTAAGAACAAGGACCTGATCTTGGATTGTTACAGCAAATTCAGGGTGAAGGTTATACCTAGGTCAGAAAAGTCTGCACCATTTTGGTGGTTCTTTTCGCTCTTGCTATGAACATGGTGGTCATGGTAGAGTGCAGGGGCCCATTGACAAAGTCTGGTGTACGACAGTAGGGTGGGTTTTCCCCAAGAGGTGAGGAGTGTAGCACTATATGGAACCAGTAATGCTCTGCAGCTCCCATTCACTGCTCTCACTGAAGAGTTTAAGGTGGCATGAACGAGAGAAGCCCTACAGTACAAAGATTTAAGGGACCAAAAGTGTCATAAGCCAGTATGGAGTTTTGGACAGTGGAGGTTGGCGGAGTCCTGCCTAAGGCAGAAGGTATTGGTGTGAAATGTGTCAACTGGCAGAGCAGGTTTGGGATATTTCCCATAGGTCCAAGTTGGCAAGGCTCTGGGCAAAGATCGTCACCACCCGATCCAGCAGGATGTCCGAGCAGGTGTAGAAGAGGAGCAAGTTTGTTGGGTGGTGGGGCTAAGGCAACAGGGAGCATGGACGAAATGGGAAGGCATATCTCAGCACAAGATCACCTGGACAAACATCATATAGCCAGGCCCAAGAGTGAAAAGGCCTTGGGGGAAGGCCGCTGGCGCCATGACCAGGTGCTCATAGCAGTTGTTGATAGTATAGCTAAATCCATAAATACCAGCAAAAACCACTGTGCCCCATAAAGTCAATCTGTTTTGTGAAAGCTGGAGAGACCAACCAGGTACATGCTAAAACAAGGTTGGGCCTCCTCTACACAGCCTCTGACTGGTTGTTGAAAGTTGACCAGGGTAAACAGTTCCCACCGCACATTGCAATAACATCACTCTGTCCAGACATGATAATTAGCTCTGAGGCCACAAAACAGCTGATTTTGCTGGAACTTACAGTGCCCTGGGAAGAGCAGATGGAAAAGGCAAATGAGCTGAAGTATGGAAAGTACCGGGATCTGGTGGAGACTTGCCGGGGCAAAGGCTGTAAGACATACTGTGAGCCCATAGAGATGGGCCGTAGGGGCTTTGCAGGGCGATCACTTTGTAAAGTCTTCAGCTGGCTTGTGATTATGAGGGTGGCAAAGAGAACAGCCTATGTGAAGCTGCAGAAAAAGCCACTAGGTGGCTTTGGATCAAGAGGGCTGATCCATGGGCAGTTGCTACTAGGACGCATGTTGGGGCCTGGTCACCTGGAAGAGGGTGTCTGATGTGTTTTCAAAGACACAAAACACCCAAAGATCCCAGGGACCATCACTGATTCTGCGTCCCAGTGCATCAAGATGGTGTATCTTACATACATACATTTTCAGTTTAACTGTGCAGGGGCCTTTTTTCCACCTTATCTTGAATTAGGGGCTTGTTAATTTTGGTGGCATTTTTGGCCCGTTCCACTATTCATTTCCGACCCTACTCTATCGCCCCCTTCAGTATAGAGGTTTGTTACTGCAAGAGTGCAGGTATAATGTGTTTGCATATTTGCATAAAGAGTTTCTGGCCTTAAATTACCACATATGATCTCAACCCTTTTGGACACATTTCTTGTTATAGCTCTGGATAGTATCATGATGACCAGAGTTTAACTCACCTACAAAGGTATCAGGGAGAGAGAGTGTATCCTGTCAGCGAGTGGTAAAGTCTGCGCAGGATTTGTGTTTGGGCTGATGGGCTAGGCGTTTTCTGCACAGGAAGCGGCCGTGAAAGTAATGCCTGGTAAAGGGTTTTGCCATCAGAAGAGGAGATAAGGTGTTCTCTTACTTTCTGTATTTCTCTCCCTCTCTGGCTGCAGCGCTTTTAAGTGGTTCAGCCTTTGAAGTGGAGGCAATTGCTTCTTGCTGCATGTATTGCCATGGAAACGATTTGACTCTGCCATCCACAAAGAGACCCCTGTAATATGAGAGCATCTTTGGAAGCCAGTTGGGGTTCGTCCTGTAAGTGTGAGAGGTGTGCGAGAAAATTTTTGAAAAAAGCCCTGACATTGTGATTTTGTGTGTCTGCAATGTATATTGCGATATGAAGAAAACAAATACAGGAAGAGTCACCAGATAACTTGAATAGCTAATGTGAAATCCTTTTTGGGTTAAATGATTTGGGAAAAACTTGAAAAATTTGAGCGTTCATACATGGGCATACATTTTACAAGAACCAACTCAAACCAAACTTTCCACTTGAGTTTTCATTGGCCACATTCACGCTGTTACTAACCAATTCAGTATGAAAATAATAATAATTCTGATAATAAACAAAATAAGAAATACATTGCAATAATACTATTAAAAATGTGTAATCTTTATCTTAATCTTTATCTTAATTAAACCATCAAAGTTGTTATTTTGATGAACTGTCGTCAAATATATATTTACTTAATTAAATTATAGTCTGCGCAATTTGACAATCACACTAAGCCATATCGCAATATCGGTTTTATTTCAATGTATATCATGCAGGCCTATCTCCTTCCGTGTTGTAAAAGTCTATGTGTTTTGTGGAAGGATGAAAGTCATCCATCACCATTTCTTGCTGTCGGTTTCTTTGTCATAAGCATGTCCCTCTGATATCTATGGATGTTCTCTAACAAACTCAAGTCAACTCATAATGTCATATTCCCTCTCAAAGGTGCTTCCGACTTTTTGCTTCTGTACATTGCTGGTGCTCGAAAAGCCTACAAGTACATTTTCCTCTCAGGCAGGCACGTGTGTGTGCCGCCAATGTGCTCGCGTTTGTTCTGCATCTATTTCCTCCAGAAATAATCTAATTTCGAAGCTGGCTGGTGTTTGGCAGTTTTCACGCTCTCATCCCAGGAGCCTCTCACTCTTCACCGTCTTTCGGCAGCAGAAGGATTTGATTTGATAAAACCACCGCAGAAACAGCCTTCGTACTCGTTTGTTTACCTCCACTGACTCGGTTGCTACTTCAAAGCTGGTGTAGACAACATTGGGAACTGGGGAACTAGTGCGAATGTGTGTGATCTCGTCTTGTCAGTGGTTCTGTTCGCCGCTGTTTGTGTGTGTTAGAGATTAACTGATGGCCGTGGACAGGCTTTCTGGAGCTTCGCTGCTGTTAGTCAGGAGGGAGATGTGGGTGTAATTGAGGTCATTTGTCAAAGTCTTGACCTTGTCTAGACTGGCCGCTGTCTGTTGAAAAAAACATAATGTTATTTTTTATATATAGAAAAGATAGAATTGATGTTTGCCAGGCCAGAGGCCCATGTAAGAGATTTTTGTATGAAACTTTCACATAGTTCTTATAATGCAACTTTCAGAACATTTAAACCCACTTCTCAATTTTAATTATTGATGTCAAGTTAGAAACTTTCCACTTTCCTGATATACTCACAGCAAAGTTATTTTTCAGTCTTTGCTTAGGGGTATAAAGAAGATACCTTTTCAGTGGTACACTGTTAGCGAACATCCTGACGCCCTCCACACTGCTGAGAGGCTTTTAGATGAATATGTAAATATATGCTTTCCTCTCAATAACGAAATAAACACACAACAAAAATAACAGCGGCAAGAAAACAACAGTTAAAGTGCCCCTATTATGCTTTTTTAACGGCTCCTAATTTTGTTTTTCAGGTCTCCTTCAACAGGTTTAGATGCATCAAAGGTCAAAACACACTTTAATTTTCTCATATACACTGCACATTTTTCAATGATTCTCAATCAGTCTCTCTAAATCCCTCCTTTTTGTGAGCTTGCCCTGCTCTGATTGGCCTGCTGGCCCAGCCTGTTGTGATTGGTCAACCACTTACAGCGCATGTCAGATGCAAAATGCTCATTACCATAAACTTCAGCTCCGCTTCCTAAAGCTCAGCGACAATGAATGATGAAACACTGAAAGAACTAGTTATTCAACCCGAACCTCCATCACAAGGACGACTTGAGCAGGACGTTTCTCAGTGATGCGCTACTCAGTTTGAGGTGCATTATGAGATGTTGCAGCTGTATTTTCTCACCATCAGCATTTACAAGTGTATGTCCATCAACAAACCCATGTGTATATTTCTAATTCATTGCGGTGCACATGTGGGAACTGTATCAATAACAGCGCATACGTTAGCCCAGCACTAACGTGAATGGCTGATGTAACATTAAAGTTTGCAAAACAAATCTTGCTCCATCCTTTATCTTTACTCAAAGTAAGAATAATGAAAGACAATCTGCATTAATAGACACAGTTTTAGGGAATAGTGGCCCACAGCTGATGAGCAAAAGTATTTCAGTAAGACCGTAATAACGTGAGTTAGCCGGTTAGCTGGAAACTTGCACAATATAAAACACAAAATTACGTATTTTCGGTAGAAAATATATGCATCAATAATTATTCATACCTACAGGTTGTGATTCTGAGGAGCAGCTGGTCCAAATAAACTGAGTACTGACTCATATTTTAAGCAGTCGTCAGTAAAATGGTGTGTTTGAGGGCAGGTCAAGTTGTTCACGGGCGGACAACGTACAACATGGTGGGCATTATGCAAATGCATTTTCTAGTGACATAGAACCGCAACGCAGTGGGATTCAAATAAATGTAAAAAGCGACTTGTTTAGGCGGTTCAGAGTCGATTCTTTCTTTTGGGAGACAATAACTTTTATTTATCTTGCACTTTCAATTTTGCAATTTTGCAGAACGTTAACATTCACAAACAGCTACTACATACTTACAATAATGAACATAAGAAATAGACCGGATACGTTTTCCAAGTCAAAGAAGGTGGAGCCTCATAGCCACACCCACCTATTACATAATCACCATGGACCAATGGTAATTCGAAGGTGTTTACCAAGGGGAGCAAACTTTTCCAGAAAGTTCGCTTTGGCAAGTTGACAGCAAACGAACATCGCTTTGACCTGATTTTGTTCAACATGACGTCACATTAGTTCGCTTGATGTTTATCTGGGTATATCGATGTTAAATTTGCTGGTGCAGCTTAGATGTAAAGATCCTCTGAAATACTCTCGCAATGAGTTTCATTGATATTCAGTTATAGCGTATTTCCTATTGAAACAGGAAGTTGGAGTGGATATATTAATAGGTTGTCTGTTTTTGGCGTATAGATTTTAGCGCCCAACAAAGAGGCTCAACAGACTCATGATTTTCTATGTCGTATTTATAATTTAGTGTGTGGGGACATTTTTATAGAGCATTTTATTGGTCAAAAATTCACCCTTGTTAACAAGATGAGTTATTTTTTGTCAAATTTTAGGAGTACACTAACATAAAGATGGCTCAAAGCTAATAGACATGGACTGAAAGCCACAAAACCTATTGATTTAATTGGGTCTATAAAGGTTAAAACCCCATAGGACAATCCTTCAACTGATAGCGATCACAGCTGTGCCCTTGAGCACATCAGGTTCCTCCAGGGGGGAATGTCCTTGAGATTACACATAATAGTGTTATTCCACCAGTCTCTAGAACAGGCTTATATTCAATGAAGGTTCTAAGAGGTCCGGTTTCTATATTTCCTTCCCATCGGAGGTCCGGACAATACGCTTTTGGGGGAAGCAGTAGTACTTTGTAAAAGAAAAAGGGAAATCTAAATAGTCATCAAAGATGAGGATATTGGGTCCCGAAAGCCAAAGCAGTGGCGTCTGAGAGTTAAAAATATATATAGTTGAGCTTAATTGAGTGTGAATATTAAAAGGTAAGTATCAGATGTTTTATCAGGCTACTATTACTTTTACATTTCGATCCCTGTGTATGGCAGAAGGCCATGTGAATGATAAAAGATACTGTATGGGGATTCAGGGTTTCCCCCTTGAAGTCTGATTTTTATATTTTGCTTAAAATAAGTTCAAGTTACGTTTATTCTTCAAGCCTATTTAAAAACAGCCACAGTGCTGTACAATAAAAGCATAAGGGTACACAATAAATGAGCATCATAACAATTAGAATCACCATAAGAACCAGACAGAACTACACATTAGAAGCCAAAGGAAAAAAGATGAGTTTTAAGACAGGATTTGAACTGCGAGTGGAAGCTGTTCTAATGTGATTTGGTAGGTTATTCCAAAGAGTAGGACCCGCCACTTCAAAAGCTCTATTTCCTCTGGTCTTTAGGCGGGTTCTAGGAATCTAGAAGAGGAGTTTACCCTCTGATCTTAAATCTCTTGAGGCAGTGTAAGGTTGGAGTATGTTTGTCAAATAGGTTATGCAAGATTATTTAATGATCTGTAGATGCGTAGCAATATTTTTAACTCAATTCTAGAGTGAATTGGCAGCCAATTTAGGGATTTCAGAAGGGGAGTGACATGGTCAAAATGTCCCTTCAGAAACTCAGCTGCTGCTTTTTGAACTCCTTGTAGGCGGGAGATTTGAGTCTTTGATATGCTGTAATAGAAAGAGTTGCAACAATCCAGTCGGGATGTGATGAAAGCATGGATTGCAACCTCTAGAGAACTCTCCGAAAGAAAGGGTTTGATTTTAGAAAGTAAGTGAGGTTAAAGCTACACTGTGTAACTTTTTTAGTTTATTCTTAGCTAAAAACACTTAGTTCTTTCAAAAATATATGTGATCATTATTAATGTATATTTACTTCTTTCAAGTAATAAAGTATTCTCGTAAGTTTATAATATGCCATTGAAAATACATACGGGTAAGGGGTTCGAATGGGAGTCGCCATGTTGCCCCTCCATCTTGAAAGTACATTAGCCAAAGAGGGACATACCCGTAAATTCAAGCTTCGCCTTTCGCGTTTTAACACTCTGTAACGAGTAGGAAAATAGTGTGGCCCCTTTAAGAGCGTTCGCCCCGGTTGGAGCGCCTGCGTTCTGTGTGTGTGTGTGTGTGTGTGTGTGCACTGCGCCTCGAGCTCCCATGTGTGCGGATTATTTTCTGTCTTCTGTTGCTAACATTCATTTATTTTTGTTTTGTTGGGTAATGCTGTGGACGGAAGTGGAGTTTGTGCCGGACTCTTGTGGGGGTTCCGCGGGGAATAAAGTGCGGGCTGTTTGATGTCAATCGCCTCCGTGTTTGCATCGACTCCAGTTGCGTTGAGTGAGCTATCTGTATTTTTCACCCGGACACACGCGTTACAACTCGATGGCGAATGTGAAGAGGGGGATTGCTGGATCGAACTGGAAGCCATGTTAATCTTGGACTAAATCGGCCACTGTAGGAGTTAAAACGAAATCGGAATTGGGAGGAAAAGAAACGTATATTTACTGGATGGTCATATACCCTTTCACCGCTAGATGGGGGAAAATATCACACAGTGTAGCTTTAAGAAAAAACTCGAACCTATGACAGAACTGATTGTTTATCAAATTTCAGACAACTGTCAAACTCCATACCCAAATTCTGCACTTGCGGAGAAACAAAAGAATTTAGATACTCAAGGTCAAGTTGATTTCTTGCCCTGAGTGGCCAAAAACAATAACTGCTGTCTTATCACAAGTATTGTCGTAATTATTATTTTTATTATTAAAGGAGAACGTTTTTGGAAAGCCATGATTTGACGTCATGAAGACACACTGATATAGTATTAAGAGCACTTATTGTTTCTAGTCACAGGCAAGTACATTTGCATATCATCGGAATAACAGTGGACGGAAACGCCATGTTTCCTAAAAAATAGAGCCCAGGGGAAGTAAATGTAGCAGGTCCTAAAATAGAACCCTGAGGCAAACCACAAGTTAAATCGCCTATAGAGGCAGTGATATTTCCTGTTTTGACAGAAAATTTGAAAAAGTTTCAAAACTTTCCTTGCCATCTACAAATGATTTTCCCAAATAATTTTCTTTTTAAAAACGTACAGAGTTCAAATGGTTCAGCAAAACATGAATGAGCCATGTCTTATCTGTGGGAACGGGTTAATCTCGTCCCTTTGTTTCGCCTCATGCAGTCTGATTTACACGAGTCATCTCTGCCTGGATGCGTATTAACGGGTCTATTGGGTCATTACTGATACTCTTCCTATAATCTCATGCTTTCTCGTTATCTCTCTCATTCCCTTTTCATAATTCAGTCTTTTAAAGCCACCTGCAGAGCTCTGCCATACTGAGCTGTGTCATCAGGTTTACCTGAGTGTTCGTGTGTCAGACTCGTCTGACTCGCCAAAACCTTCCTCTTAAAGTTGTCTGTGGCGTCTTTCTTTGCTATCACAAAAGAACAGCGTGCAGGGCAGCTTCCGACTGACCACATACACATCTGGTTTGGTTATCGACATCATGCTAATCACACGTCTTATGCCTAAAGTGCACCTTAAAGAGACATTTGAAGGGTAAATTCACCTCAGAGACGCATTATATCTACCATTGATTCAGTCACACCTTTAAACTCAATTTGAAAAATACGGTTACAAGAGAAGCAAGGCCTTCAACAATCAAAACCTATATACAGTATCATTCAAAGTTTGGGTTTTTTGAAAAAATATCTTATGATTACCAATGGTGCATTTATTTTATCAAGTAAAACCGTAATATTGTGAAGAATTACAATTTAAAGGGATCATGAACTGGCTTTTTAAATTTGTTTATACTGTTGTATAAAAGGTCAGCTTATGACGTTCGCATGGTTTTTACATTCAAAAAAACATCATAATCAATAAGTAATAGGCTATTTTCTACAATGGTTTTGAGCCTCTCTCATGGAACGCTCGGTTTTTATGTAAAACGCCCACTGCTATGATTGGATACATTTTGCATATTATAATGAGCTTCTGCTCCCCCGTGAGTACACGTGAGGGATTGTTTTGAAAGCGTGTGGGAAACTGGAATGATTTGCCCAAATGTTGCAAATGTCTTTATCAAACAAACATCCAATTAATTGGAATGTCATTTTGTTTATTACTTGGCCCGCCTGATCGGTGGATATAACCGCGAACCGTGCATCACTAACACACATACAAGTCTCACTGCAGAGTCAGACAAATCAAAGCAAGATCATAACTTCTGCAATTGTATTTTTCCTTTAAATATCAAGTCAAGAGAGCAAACAGCGCACACCAAGAAAGGAATGTTATTTCACTATTTAAGCCCATCGGGGAGGCCATACGTTTTGATAGCCCGTCTGGAAAACACATAGCCCCGGGACGTTGGGCTTTGCAAGCCCTGGCCCGAGTCTGATCACCAATCGCAGCACAATGAACCAACAACACCTCAAATAAAGGATTCTCCCGCCTGTGACAGCGTGCTAAGTTATGTTAAGGTAGACATGTACACATAATCAATAGATATCGAACAATCTGCAAAAATTGCAATACTGTCACATAAAAAAAATGTACTCACATTATTGTGTTGCTTCATTCATTCATGTAATCTCATCCTGTCTGCCAATCCAGTCTCTTGTTTACAAACGAATCCGTGGTGAAATGAAGGAACAGACGTGCAGTGTCTTCCCCACGTGAGCTTGATATTCATTAAAATAAAGTTCATCCATGCATTCATAATATTGGAATCCGAATTAAGCTTATGCGGTGTGTTTATTGCTTGGAAGTTCGATCCAGTTTAGCTCCACGTAGGCCTATAATCAGTGGGCGGGGCTACAGAATCAGGCGTTGTTCTTCTTCTGTTGAGGCGGGGTTTCACCACACTCCGACGTCACAGCCTGGCACATTGTGAGATTGATAGTTTTCTGGGCCTGGTGTCAATAAAAGCTTTTCTTTGACAAACAAGGACGTTTTCAGCCTCGAAACTTACAGGATTTTCTTATATCACAATTAACTTTTATATATCAAAGGCTGAATGAAAAGTTGATTCCTCAATTCATGACCCCTTTAAAATATTCAGACGCATACATTTAAAAATGCATTTTATTCATTTCAGCATCATTACTCCAGTCTTCAGTGTCACATGATCCTTCAGAAATCATTCTAATATGATGATTTGCTGCTCAAGAAATATTTATGATTATTATCAATGTTGAAAACAGTTGAGCTGCTTCATATTCTTCATGTTCTTGTGGAAACCCTGATACATGCTTTCAGGATTTATTGATAAATAGTTCGAAAGAACGGCATTTATTTGAAATAGAAATGTTTTGTAACTTTTTAAATATCTTTATAAATATCACTTTTGATCAGTTTAATGAAGTTTAATTCACTTCTGCATATAAAAAAATGATTTGTGCCTTGACTCAAATTGTCTGGAGCCTAAGCGATACTATAACAGTTTATAGACTATAGAGATTTAATATGGAGTTGGCCCACCCTTTGACAATTCTTCTAGAAGCGCATTTGTGAGGTCAGGAACTGATGTTGGACGAGAAGGCCTGGCTTGCAGTCTCCGATCTAATTCATCCTAAAGGTGTTCTATCGGGTTGAGGTCAGGACTCTGTGCAGGCCAGTCAAGTTCCTCCACACCAAACTCGCTCATCCATGTCTTTATGGAGCGACGCTTTGTGCACTGGTGCGCAGTCATGTTGGATCAGGAAGGGGCCATCCCCAAGCCGTTCCCACCAAGTTGAGAGTTCCTTTCACTGGAACTAAGGGGCCAAGCCCAACCCCTGAAAAACAACCCCACACCATAATCCCTCCTCCACCAAACTTTATACTTGGCACAATGCAGACAGGCAAGTACCGTTCTCCTGGCAACCACCAAACCCAGACTCGTCCATGGGTTTGCCAGACAGAGAAGCGTGATTGGTCACTCCAGAGAACACGTCTCCACTGCTCTAGAGTCCAGTGGCGGTGTGCTTTACCCCACTGCATCCCACGCTTTGCATTGCACTTGGTGGTGTAAGGCTTGGATGAGCTGCTCGGCCATGGAAACCCATTCCATGAAGCTCTCTACACTGTTCTTGAGCTCATCTGAAGGCCACGTGAAGTTTGGAGGTCTATAGCTATTGACTCTGCAGAAAGTTGGTGACTTCTGTGCACTGTGACCCTCAGCATGTGCTGACCCAGCTCTGTGATTATACAAGGCCTACCACTTCATGGCTGAGTTGCTGTTGTTCCCAATTTCTTCCACTTTATTATAATACCACTAACAGTTGACCTTGGATCATTTAAAGAGTCAGAAAAGAAAAGGAAAGAAAAGAAAGTATATTTACACTCACCTAAAGGATTATTAGGAACACCTGTTCAATTTCTCATTAATGCAATTATCTAATCAACCAATCACATGGCAGTTGCTTCATTGCATTTAGGGGTGTGGTCCTGGTCAAGACAATCTCCTGAACTCCAAACTGAATGTCAGAATGGGAAAGAAAGGTGATTTAAGCAATTTTGAGCGTGGCATGGTTGTTGGTGCTAGATGGGCCGGTCTGAGTATTTCACAATCTGCTCAGTTACTGGGATTTTCAAGCACAACCATTTCTAGGGTTTACAAAGAATGGTGTGAAAAGGGAAACACATCCAGTATGCGGCAGTCCTGTGGGCGAAAATGCCTTGTTGATGCTAGAGGTCAGAGGAGAATGGGCCGACTGATTCAAGCTGATAGAAGAGTAACTTTGACTGAAATAACCACTCGTTACAACCGAGGTATGCAGCAAAGCATTTGTGAAGCCACAACACGCACAACCTTGAGGCGGATGGGATAAAACAGCAGAAGACCCCACAAGGTACCACTCATCTCCACTACAAATAGGAAAAAGAGGCTACAATTTGCACAAGCTCACCAAAATTGGACAGTTGAAGACTGGAAAAATGTTGCCTGGTCTGATGAGTCTCGATTTCTGTTGAGACATTCAGATGGTAGAGTCAGAATTTGGCGTAAACAGAATGAGAACATGGATCCATCATGCCTCGTTACCACTGTGCAGGCTGGTGGTGGTGGTGTAATGGTGTGGGGGATGTTTTCTTGGCAGACTTTAGGCCCCTTAGTGCCAATTGGGCATGGTTTAAATGCCACGGCCTACCTGAGCATTGTTTCTGACCATGTCCATCCCTTTATGACCACCATGTACCCATCCTCTGATGGCTACTTCCAGCAGGATAATGCACCATGTCACAAAGCTCGAATCATTTCAAATTGGTTTCTTGAACATGACAATGAGTTCACTGTACTAAAATAGCCCCCACAGTCACCAGATCTCAACCCAATAGAGCATCTTTGGGATGTGGTGGAACGGGAGCTTCGTGCCCTGGATGTGCATCCCACAAATCTCCATCAACTGCAAGATGCTATCCTATCAATATGGGCCAACATTTCTAACGAATGCTTTCAGCACCTTGTTGAATCAATGCCACGTAGAATTAAGGCAGTTCTGAAGGCGAAAGGGGGTCAAACACAGTATTGGTGTTCCTAATAATCCTTTAGGTGAGTGTAAATGCAGTGTGTACATAGAAACATAGTGTTTTCAAATGAGCAAATGTGCCTGTGTACTAAAAACCTGCGAGCTGAACCTCTGCCTGTTTTTTTGGGACATCAATAAGCAGTGACTACAGAGAGATTTGATTGGAGAACAGAAGAAGAAGGCTGACTTGTCTGTCATTTCTTATGCATGCTCTTTATTGGAAATGTCATGGGTTCACGGGGCGGCAGGGGAGGGGTGCAGTGGGTATTGATTATCTACATAATTAAGCATTCTTTAAGGACTTGGCTTTTGATTGGGCTTTCAAATGCTAATTCTGGCCGCTTGTCTCAGAACGCGGAACAATCAGAGCTTGATTTGTTGGGATAAGGTGATGTTAATGGAGTATGGCAGAGTTGCAAGGGTGACCTCTTGCATTTTAGCCAGTTTCCTAAAATGTGAGAGAGAAAGGAGGGTAATGGAACAAAGGCTTGTCAGATGTGAGGTGTCAGACACCGACAGTGACCTTGGCCCTTGCACCAGGCTATCAAAGGTTATGAGGCTGCAGGCCATGATGATAGAGACTAGTTTATGAGCCTTTGTCAGGGGTCCCAGCTTTCTCTCCTGAGTGTAAAATCTGGAGCGAAGAGCTCAATGAGCCACATGTGATAGGTCAAGAGAAGTGATGCAAAAACCTGTTCGTTTGTTGATTTTAGAATATGTTTTCTATTCACTGGTTTTAAAGGGTAATTTAGGACTGGTTTTAATTTAGTCTATACAATTTACCTGTGCCATTCATCATTTGATTTTTTACAGAATAACAAACATTTTATGTGCAGAAATGTGTACTCTTATTTTAATGTGTCATTAATGTCAAATAAAAAAATAAAAAAAACATATAATTAACTCAAATCACGGTTATTATCATCAACTAAAACGATTCAAACATTTATGTTAATTGAAATAAAGCTGAAATAAAATATTATTTAATATTAACTAAATGAAAATTAGAAATTTGGCCTTGGCCTTGGCAATAAACTGAATAAGTTTGAAGTTGAAGCACAAAAATTACTATATCCTGGAAATAAATAAGAACGAAAACTAAAAAATGAATACAATGACAAAAGCATGTAACAAAATGACAAAAAATTTAACTAAAATTAAAAATGAATGCTTAAAATATTAATACAACTAAAATAACATTAACTCAAATAGAATATTTTTTAATCGGTATAATGTTTGAAATGTATTTATTTATAAAAACCTCACGCTCACTCAACAAGACAGAGCACAACAGCAGACAAACACATGGAGCATGAATGTCCGAACCCCGACACAGAACCACAACCAAACTAGCCCGAACTTCCAGGATCTGAACGCCACACTTCACTGCGATGGAAACACATATTCTGAATACATTTTTCTATGCGCATCAATAGGATGGCATAACTGGACTAATCAGGGGGGTGTTTCCCGTACAACGACGTTACTCACTACTTAACTACCATAGTACGATGCATCGTTGAAGAAATCAACTAGCTACTGACGACTGTTTCCCGACACTGTGCTGTCGCAGATCGTCATTCAACCACGTTGGTTAATGATGTCACGCAGGTGGGGGAGTAATAACTTTGTTTAATGAAATAGTTTGAGAAAGAATTCATGGTAGGTTTTTTTGCTATAAATTATGGACACGGTATCTGAGGACTAATTATTATTTTTCTCAGTTATTTTGCTTTATTTCCAGATTCAATCATAGGCTCGTTCTTATGCACACGTCCGCACATGCACACTCTTTTAACAGTGCTTTAAATCTCTTGACAAACTAAAAGACATAAATTACATTTGTATATATTCTAAATAAAATATATAGATTTTACTAAATGTCAGCTTGCTTATTTTGCTCAAGATGAGGATTTATTAAGTCCACATGTCATGTAAACAAGAAACTCTGCTTCTAACCACAGGTCGAGAGCTGTCGTTACAACCACACAACTTTGCGATGTTCTTTGCAAATGTTCATTGGAACTATGGTTTCGGGAAACACCGACTGGTTGAACTATGTTGATAATGATGGAACTTGCGACCATAGTTGTCTAACGATTCTTTTGGGAAACGCACCCCAGATCTCGTTGTACAGCATCTGAAATGCTGTTTTGGTCATTCTGAAATGCCTGAGCAAAGTCTGTCATCAAAGTGGTGCGGTGTTAGCCTAACAAGCCAGACACACATCAGGATGTTGGGTCTGGGAACACACCATTGACAGGGCTCAATCCGAGGGGCGGGATAAATGGTTGTCTTTCAAATTCCCTCTGCACGCAATAGGATAGCGCTACAAACAACCAGAGCAACAAAGAAGGTGAAGCGGAGCTAGTTGAGAGATTAAGCGTTTGCTGTATCCGGTCGGCAAAACTCTGAACACATCTTCCTTTCTTAAGAATGACTTCAGTGCCGTTCTTTGTTCTTTTCTCAAAGAAAAGCTGAACTTCAAGTCTTCCAGAGTGGCGACCAAAGCTGATTTGAATGTCCGCTGTTCGCCAGCTTCTTAGTTTACAAGTAGCGGAACCGCCGCAACTCTGCCGTCATTATGTTAAGCCCGCCCATTGACTCTAAACACGATGTGATTGACATGACTAGAGTTTGGTTTTTCCAGCTCGCAAGCAGTGTTAATTTCGTTGACGAATAATTTTTGTCATAATTTTCGTCAACAACCTTTTTTCACTGACAAAAACGAGACGATAACTAAATAAAAACTAGTGTTGGATGACAAAAACTATGATGAAAATCTAATGTCATTTTCGTCAACAACGAGACGAAAAGGTTAGGGAGGGACGATTAGGGAAGAGATCCAGTCAGAACTGATGTCCTGTGTAACAGATGCGCACATTTGATTTGAACGTGCTGATATAACCGCTGGAAAACACGGCGCTGTTGCGCTTCTACAGGCTCACGCATCCCCAATCCAGCGCTCCAGAGCGGCTCACAATCAATGAATAGCACACATTTATGTCAGGCAATTGTTTATGAACTAATGCTGATGAATAATGACAATGTTTACTTTACGATGTTTATATAGTAATATGTTTTAGACGGTTGTAACAATGCATATTTTATCTCCCTCATCTGAACTTGAATGAGCTTCTGCAACTGCAATAGTAAGGCATTTCAAAATAAGAGTCAATGTGTATTTCGAGCTTGTTTATAATTAAAAGTCACGCGTTATATATTCATTTTTGTTTACACAATAAACTGTATTTAATTTAATTCCCATTTAATTCATAGTCAGGAGGAAAGACCAGTATTTGACACATATTCAATAAAGTATAATAGTTAACTAAAACCATTTTAAAAAATCTTCATTACTTGAAATTAAAAAAATAAATGAACAAACTTATTTGAAGCTTTAGCGTAACCTGATATGGCCTACTAACTAAAACAGAAATACAAAGTTATAAAAACTATATAGATGTTTTTTTTTTAAAAAAGTAAAAAAGTGAATTGAGCTCTCTTTCGTGTATTTTTGATGTCAAAAACAAAATGATGTCAAAATGTCACTTCAAGTGACAGTCGGTTATGTAATGCTTAAATGCTTAATGTATTACAATTTAAAGGGGTGGTTGCATGCGATTTCACTTTTTAAACTTTAGTTAGTGTGTAATGTTGCTGCTTGAGCATAAACAGTTTCTGCAAAGTTACAGCGCTGAAAGTTCAATGCAAACGGAGATATTGTCTTTTAAAGTTATGGCAGTTTATTGCCTACAAAAACGGCCGGTTTGGACTACAACAAGCTTCTTCCCGGGTTGGTGACATCATAAACCCTTGCTATTAACATAAACACTGCCCCCGCGAACACGCAACAAAGTGGGCGAGGCCACGTCACAGTCATTACGAAAGAGAGAGAGCTGTTGCAGAACTACAAACTACATTTGGCCATCTAACCAATCTAAGACCATTGCGTTTTTCAGAGGGATGGGCTTCATAGAAGCAGGAAGAAAACGAGCCGTTCAAAGGACAGTGGAGACAGCGGTGTGGAATAAAGGTAAAATATAAGAAAAATACGGCATTTAAAAAAAAGAAGTATTAAGACATGTTATACTGCGCCCCATAAACACAACCAAGCCTAGAAAAAAAACATGGAACCACCCCTTTAACTAAACTCATTAGATTTTAGGAGACTAAATCTACTGTAGATTTAGTCGACTAAAATCTTATGATATTTAATCGACTAAAACTAGACTAAAACGAAAAACAATTCAGGCGACTAAAATATGACTAAGACTAAATGGCATTTTAGTCAAAAGACTAAAACTAAATCAAATTTTGCTGTCAAAATTAACACTGCTCGCAAGCCAACGGAGAGTTGCTAGACACCCTGGCTGCAAATTATATTTGCTGCCGCTAGGGTGCGTCTAGATTTCTACATTTCAGAATGCATTCTGACTTATTTACACTGTTAAAAAGATTGATTCTCATGCTCATGCACTCCTTCAGGATTCAAATAAGTTTCGGAACGTTTTTCATGTATGGCCCTGTATGAAGTCATAAAGGGCAGAATTCGTTGTATGAGCACTTATCCCGGATGAGCACACACACACACACACACACACACACACACACACACACATGTATGCTTCAACCAGAGCAAGAGCAAGAGCCGCCCATCATCGAGCTTCGTTCGGGTTACGGAAGCCGTCTGCAGCGCTGTCATTTTGTTTTTAGATCACGAAATCAACAATATCACTAAAGAAGTGTGTTTCTGGTTAGAGAAGGGAAAAATAACCTTTTTCAGCTTCCTAAAGAACCCAGCGTTAAACAGTGGATGCAGTTTTTTTTTTTTTTTTTATCTGGAGCAAAGGTTTGTTTGTTCCTGGCCATTAGTGGAAAGTGCAGAGACCCTCATGTGAAGCAGTCCGGCACAAAATGATTGGTGCAAACATATAAGACTTTAGCAATTTTCTTCAGGACATTTCCTTTGAAAATAAAATGTAACCACAATGACCTCAGTGACTCAGATGGCGGGAGTCTATGTAGACTCAACACTTGTACTGCCTCTTTGGCGCAGACATTGTACAATTCCCGCTGCTACAGAGGATACAGAAATGGCGGACTCTGTGCTTCTCCCTCAGGGCTGTGTCTATCCTGATAGGGCAGGTCATCACCTGATGTGGGCGGGGCTTCTCCCTACAATGATGTCATAGTAGGGGGGAATCTGAATCAAGAAGACTGCTTTGAATGAGTGAGTGGCCATTTATTTGAATGAGTGAGTGGATTTTTTACCTTTATAGGCTGGTTGCTCTCACACTCTGCAGACACATCGGTGTTCAAACAGCTTATAAAAGTGAATTTTGCACAGTAGGTCCCCTTTAAGTTTGATGACAAAAACCGAATATGACTCAGAATTCAGAATTTCTCCTGTTGTGTTCCACAGAAGAAAGATAGTCAGATGGGTTGAGAACGGCATCAGGATAAGTAAATACATGTACTCAAACTTTTAATATGCAGAAAAAGGTAAGCCCGTGGTCAAGTTGGAAACATTCATTGGCTCATTATCTCCTGTGGAGGGGAGTGTTGTTGTACTTGTAACACAAGCTTTTTATCAGGATTGCAGTGCTCTAGAACCATAAGATCCACATTAAGTAGCTAACTAACCCCTGCGGTTGGATTAAATTTAGAGTTGCCGTGGACCCGCTGGTTTCATTTCCTAAAACGTTTCTCGAGCGTGACTCAAACAGCTGCGTCAGTCAGCAGGAGGCACTATACATTAAGCCGCCTCCCTGCTGGCAAACTGCGAATAGTAATTAAGCTATGAAAGTAGTTAAATGAGGCTTTAACAGTCGTGCCAGGCTTACGATGCCGTCTTTGTAACTCTTTGTGAGTGCATCAAACATCTTTTGATAAAGATCAGAAAGAAGGGTGGGAGTTAAACTTTGATCTTCCTCCTCTTGTTTGCATCTTTTGATCCCTCCCAAATGGTCCATACACAGGAGAAACTGTTTGAGCTCTGAGGATTTGAAGTGCTCTATAGTTCAACTAGTCAAATTGTCATGACACCACACGTTTACACGGCGAACAAAAGATGTCTGTTTTGAGGCAAAGGCAGTCATTAGCGTGTGTCTCTATTGATTTCATTATGTTGTAATACATTTTCTTTTGTAAGTAAAATTGAATTGTACAACACAGCACAACTGATCAATTTAATTGCACAGGAGACTAAACAGATATTGACCAGCCAAGCATGAGATGTACAGGCTTTTTTTTGCTGTTTCTTTCGCAGACATTTTATCATAGTTGTGCCTGGCAGATGGTAGATCCTCCAGCATGACAAAATAAAATCAATGGAAGTTTCTTTGTCTCACTGTGTGACTTTTCCCCTCAATGCAGTATTTCACTTCAAATTTAATTTGCCATATCAGGTTTTATTCTGCTGCATGATTCTAAGTTGACCATGCCAAATGAATGGTACTGTATTTACGTTAACATATAGCTGCTTTTGCCAGATGCCTGCAGTGTTAGATCACTTCAGTACTTCTCAGATCCTCTACGATAACTTGCCCTACAGGGCTATCAACCACCTTTTTTTGGGGTGGCATCATGCAATGGCAGTTTATGAATCTCCAAGTATAACGATCCCCTTGTAAGGAACCACTTCTCTAAAATATAAAGGCAGCTTATACAGTATATTTTAATGTATAAAGACCCCTGTCCACCACCGGAAAGCGCCAACAGTGGGCACGTGAGCATCAGAACTGGACCATGGAGCAATGGAAGAAGGTGGCCTGGTCTGATGAATCACGTTTTCTTTTACATCACGTGGATGGCCGGGTGCGTGTGCGTCGCTTACCTAGGGAACACATGGGACACTATGGGAAGAGGGAAAGCCGGTGGAGGCAGTGTGATGCTTTGTGCAATGAAACCTTGGGTACTGCCATCCATGTGGATGTTACTTTGACACGTACCACCTACCTAAGCATTGTTGCAGACCATGTACACCCTTTCATGGAAACGGTATTCCCTGGTGGCGGTGGCTCTTTCAGCAGATAATGCGCCTGACACAAAGCAGGTTCAAGAATGGTTTCAGGAGCACAACAACGAGTTTGAGGTGTTGACTTGGCCTCCAAATTCCCCAGATCTCAATCCAATCGAGCATCTGTGGGATGTGCTGAACAAACAAGTCCGATCCATGTGGAGTCCATGCCTCGACGGGTCAGGGCTGTTTTGGAAGCAAAAGGGGGACCAACACAATATTAGGCATTGCATTATGACTTTAAACATTATGTCATAATGTTATGCCCGATATTAGTGTTGTCAATCGATTACCCAAATTGGTAACACTTTACAATAAGGTTGTGTTAGTTAACATTAGTTAATGCATTAGTTAACATGAACTAACCGTGGACAATGCCTGTAGCTTTACTGTTTTTGTAAGGTTATCCTACTGTACATTTACATTAGTTTACGTAGCAGTTGACACACGCTAAGGATGAACATTTCTAACTCACCATCTTAGGCCTACTCTAAAGGTAAAAATTGATTTCAAGCCATTGATTTTGGGCTGTTGGTAACCTAATACTTAAGTGGAAACCATCTGAATAGCTATTATCATTACTTACATTCAACAAAACATTTATTAATGGTTTTTGAAAACCTTATTGTAAAGTGTACACTATTTCAACATTAACTGATGTGTTACTAACATTTGTAGACTTTTATTAGCATGGCTTGCCATTAACAAAGCATGTATTAATGGGATTTTGAGAAACTTATTGTTAAGTGTACATGATTTCAAAAAGTCAAGTCAAGTCAACTTTATTTATATAGCGCTTTTAACAATGCAGATTGTTTCAAAGCAGCTTCACAGTGTTAAACAGGAAAATAATGCAACAGAATTTTATTCAGCCGTATAGCCGTTCTGGAGAAAACGGTGATGTCATCAGTTCATTTCAATTATCATGTGACAGTGTGGGCTTTAGATCAGTAATTTAGTTTACATGGATAATTTAGTTTAATAATTAGATTTATTTGGATATTTAGTTGAAAAATGTAGTGTCCCCAACTGAGCACGCCAAGCCAGAGGTAACAGTGGCAAGGAAACCAAAACCCCATCAGTTGGCATAATGGAGAAAAATAAACCTTGGGAGAAACCAGGCTCAGTCGGGGTACCAGTTCTCCTCTGGCCAATTAACAAACAGCGTATGATTATTATTCTGACAACTTTACAGGTCAGAGGTCATAATTGATTGGAATATTCGAAAGATCGGAGGCAACACACCGGAGACGGGTTTATTGAGGATGATGTGTCGATTAAACAATTATTAAATAGGAATAATCGAAATATCGGAGTTATCATGCCGGAGACGGGTTTATTGAGGATACTGTTTTGATGAAACAATTATTATAGTGCAATATTCAAAAGATCGGATTCAACATGCCGGAGACGGGTTTTATTGAGGATGACATATCGATTTAACAATTATTAAATAGGGATATTCGAACAATCAGAGTCATCACGCCGGAGACGGGTTTATTGAGGATGCCGTGTCGATGAGGCAATTGCAGGGGGAGTCTAATTGACACGGTCTCTGCAGACACTTCAGGGTCATGCGTTGGTCTTGTCTGGGTGCAGGTCCACCATCTGAACTGGATACGGCCCAGATCCGGCTGACTGCAGTAGACCTCTGGATAAAACAGAGAGTTAACTGATGTGTTACTAACATTTGTAGACTTTTATTAACATGACTTGCCATTAACAAAGCATTTATTATTATTTACTGCTTTGTAATGAACCTACAAATGTTAAAACATCAACTGATGTTGAAATTGGGTACACTTGATAATAAGGTTCTAAAAAAACGTTAATACATGCTTTGTTAATAATGTAATAATGTCGAACAAAACAGCATTTTTACCTTTAGAGTAAGATGGTGTTACAATCCACGCCTGTCCCGGACTCCATTTCCCAGAATCCTCCCTGTCTCACACCTGTACTCACTTCCTCTTCGTCTCTCCCGCTCTCTCCGGATTCCCTGCACCTGGTCTTGATCATTAGCACTCCCTTTATGTTGGACTCACTTCCCTGCACTCCTTGACCGTTCTTGATTATGTTCCTGTTGGTTTGTGTTGCGTGTGCTGTTCCAGTTTTTGATATCCTCAGTTAAATAAACCCGTCTTATTTTGGAAGTCCTATACAGTTTCTTCTCTACCGCACCACACCTGTAACAGAAATATTCATCCTTAGTGTGTGTCAACTGCTACGTAAACTAATGTAAATATGTACAGTAAGATAACCTTACAAAAACAGTAAAGCTACAGGCATTGTTCATGGTTAGTTCATGTTAACTAATGTTAACTAATTGTGCATAGATGCATTAATATATGTGTGAGTTAAGATTAATGCTGTTCATGGTTAATTCAGGATAACTAATGCATTAACTAATGTTAACTAATACAACCTTATTGTAAAGTGTTAGCAAAATATTAAAGGTCCCGTTTTTCGTGTTTTTTTGAAGCTTTGATTGTGTTTACAGTGTGCAATATAACATGTGTTCATGTTTCGCGTGTAAAAAAACACAGTATTTTTCATACAATTTACTTATCTGTATACCGCTGTTTTCACTGTCCTAAAAACGGGCTGACCAGTTCCTTGTTCTATGAAGTCCCTCCTTCAGAAATACGTAACGAGTTCTGATTGTGACAGCGGTTCCTGTGTTGTGATTTGACCGCAGCTTAGCACACGTTGCACGTGGAAAGGTCACGCCTCTTAACGGGAGATGTATGCGCTTAATGATCTCTACAGCGTCCCTGGGAAAGCCAAACAAAGGTGATTTGACTCCGGGATGAAAATAACAGCGTCTCGACGACATGGCGACAAACACACTCAAACGCAACACTTCCTCTTCTCCACGCGACACGTCCTCTTCTCCACGTGGGAGAGCAACAAGACCACGCCCCCTTTTCGCGTATTCTTGTGGGCGGAGGTTAGTCAACAAACTGTTCTACTGACGTCATTAAAGCAGGCTGTACCAGGATGTAGTCCAAGCCGGCCGTTCGCTGTAGGCTTTGAAAGGGAACTTCTGTTAAATATAATATCTACATTACACACTAACTAAAGTTTGAACAGTGGGATCACGAAGAACGGGACCTTTAATTAATTGCACATTATCCTGTAATTAATCACGATTAATCACACCTAACATTACATGCATTACATGTTAACACCTTAATTTTGACAGCACTAATATGCAAATGTATATTTATATATTTTATTTATTATTCACACATTTGCAATAGAAAAAATGGATGAAATGCCAAAAAACTTGTACACTGACTACATTTTTTATCCGATAAAAAGACATGCACATAAACTACAATGGAAACACATTTACCAAACAAATCTCTCAATGTGAATGCTGTCCATTCGGGGGCGCTAGCAAACATGTCCGCCCTGCGATGTCGAGTCGATCACGTTGCTCGGTCCATTGACATGTCAGCACGGTGCGAGCGCCGTTTCATCACACTTTAGGTGTGTTTGGCTTCCTACAACTGGTTACGACTAGCCGCCATTGCCTAAAAGAGTTTGTGAGACACGCAAAATTCAATGAAATTGTGGACACAGCTTAGCCTGACGTTGTCATACTCAATTCTAGTCAGAATTGGAGTCTGATACTGCTCCGTTGGGCTGTGATTATGGGGCGTGTTTAAACCGAACCAGGAAAGACCTCAATTGGATAGACCTACAACCAATCAGAGCAACGGAGCGACGCATAACGTTAGTTGTCAAATGTCAACAGAACTCAACTGCACTGTGTTGCCAAGTCCGCGGGTTGAAGCGACCCCAATTATGTGATATACAGACCCAGGAATGCAAAATTTAGCAGGCAGTCCAGCCAAAATAACACATATTTTACCCCCCAAATGCTATTTTTCCCAGAGAACCCCCCCACCCGGAAAGCTATTGGGCTTGTTTTTAGCTAGTTTTGAGTAGCATTTGGGAGAGTTTTGCTGTAAAAACTTGGCAACGCACTCTAGAATAAGTCACGTTAGAAGAAGAAGATGAGTGTAAATGATCTTTGCCGGTGTTGTAAAAAAGAATTTAAGGATACACAGAGTACTTACCAACACGATCATCATTTCTGAGAGAAATAGTAAAGGTGAACGCATATACGAACAAGTTCTCCGTTTAGGATTAGAACAAATTCAACCCAAGCGCCTTTAATGACGTGGATGATTACGTTACTGTTTATCATCTGTCCATCATCGTCTAAAGCCCGCCCTGACAATTTCATTGGTCCGAACAGTTTCTGTTCGGGCATAATTACTTCTCTACGGATCAAGTCCAGACCGAACTGCCCGTGCAAAAACAATTGTGGGCGGGGCTAAGTTCGTCTGGCATCCAGGCTAGACACAGCTTCCTTTTCAAGTGAAATTAGCTCTCATCAACTACTGAAATCTTTTCTCATTTCAGTAATGCGCATGAATGAATTTCATTAACGTTGATCAATGTGTTCATTTCACTAGTGTTTGTAAGAGGCGTTTCAATAATTATGGCCTTTACGGCCCCTCATATGTTGTAATAGCTCCTTATGTGTTCCACGAGAAGTCATGTGAGTTTTGTGTAGCATGAGGGAGGGCAGACAATGATGAACTCAGCACATGCACTACCTGCATGTGGCCTCGTTATTGTATAGATAATGTGAGTATGGGATGGGCGGATTCAAACTGTGAGTGCCGTATCTCCAGTATTTCAAGCTGATGTGCGCTAACAGCTGTGCAACAGCTCTGACCTTAGGTAACTCCACAGGAGATATGCTGAACTAACTGGTCTCTTTCCATATGTCTCTCTCTGTATGCGTGTCCTGAAAAGTTCACCTCTCAGTATGCTATACTCCTTCATTGCCATGGTAACAACATGTCATCCCTCTGTAGTCTTTATCTTTAATTATTTTTAGACAAATGTGAGCCTTTTTTCTCTTCATAATTCTAATATTTGCTGGCTGCCTGCGAATCCCCCGGCGGGTCCAGTGCGATTAGTGCGCTCGCCCCCATTTGCATAAGAAAAGTGAGCCGGCGTTTGCGCTAGCAGCCCTGGAGGAGGATTAGCAACATTAGCATTCTGCAGTTCACAGGACGGTGTGTGCGCTCGAGACTTCAGCTGCTACAGGTTACTACTGTTTGACCTTTAGAACTTTGTCCATTGTTGTTGTGGAAATATCGGTTTAATATATGGCTATTTGCTTCAATCCAATCACATTGACACATTAGACTGAAGGTGTAAATGCAATATGGCTGTAAATATCCAGACACTGTCTGGGTAGATAATGTATGTTGTAAAAGGGGAGTGTTTTTAGGGAAATCAGTGAATGTCTTACGTTGGCCACACACTTGAAGATTTTAAGCCAGATTTTGAAACCGACTTTTTGTGCAAACAATCCTCAATTGTGTGGTGTCATTAAGATTATTTTGCATAATATCAAACATGTTTGATATTTACGACTCTTGATGGGGCTGCCTCTGACGTGATACCCGCTGTGGCAAGCAGGGAGACCGCGGGACCGTGAGAACGGAGGAGCTCGGCCGCATAAAAGGAGGTGCGACGACAGTGAAGGACGAGAGAGGACCAGGCCTGGACTTTGGTTTGGTTTATGTTTTATTATGTGTGTGCGCGGTAGTCGTCCGTGAGGGGTTGCCTGCGTGCTTACTTTCAGTTTATGTTTATTTTGGATCAAAGTTGTTAAACGTTCACTGGTTCCTGCCTCCTTTTTCTATATCTACATACCTCGTTACATTGGTGCCGAAACCCGGGAGGAAGGAGGGACATTTTGTTGGAGAGCCCTCACTGCTGTGGGGGATCGTGGTGCTGAGGAGGTCGGGCAGCGCAGAAGAGTGAAGACCACGAGTGGCTGCCTGAGGCGGTGGTGCTGGAGCGAGTGAAGACTAGGGATAGGTCGCGATTTTCGAATATTCGATAGTTGATTTAATTATAGACTATCGAATAGTTTGTGCGATTATCGTCCTCAAAAAAATTCCCATGTTTTTGGTGTGGTGGTGTCGCGTTCATGTAACGAGAGGGAGGCGCTGCCAATAAAGCTCCTAAAGCGGTCAGTCAGTTCTCAGGGTGTTTTATACTGGGCACGTTTGATGCGGTCCGAGCGTGATTCTTCCCTCCGCCTCCGCAGTGTTGGTCTGGTTTCACACTCAACTCGAACCCTAGTGCGTTTGCGTTCATCTAACGCCATCACAAACGTGCACGGGCATGATAGTAAACAGAACGCGGGTCAAATATATTGGGCTTTTTTTTATTAATTTTGTGCTATTATGTGCAGCTGAGTAAACAACAGGATTAGCGTATGTGTGTCGCTGGAAAGCGGCTTTGCTGCTTGCAAACAGACTCTTTTGAGGAGACGTGAATTGCCATTAATTTGCTGCCCTGATTGCACTCTATGCGCGAATACACTGCAGGCTCGCTCTCGCGATCGTATCTCAGGTAAATTATCAACACTATCATCACTTACATGTATGTTATTGAACTATTGCAATCGGCTAAAACGCATGCGCTGGTTACTTTTCTTCCTGAACAAGTGCACACCCGAGTGTTGTTCGCACATTCACATGAATCGCGGCACAGCTCCGAGTGCAACCGAACTCCGGTTGTGTGTTCTCGGGTTCGATACCTCAGTGCACACCAAGCTCTGTATGAAAGCTTTCACATTAGCAATTTTTCATGCTAACCGTAATCCATTTCAAACTAAACTGCCAGAGTAAAAACGCCCTGAGACAACAGAAGAAGAACACATCGCCTCACGCGCACACTGTAGACTTTAGGCATTTAACGGTTGCGGTAACTTGGGGCGATGTCAAATAACAGTCATATGTTTCAGCATGTTATAATAATTATATGGCTTGAGTTGATATAGCCTATTCCCTAATGAATTAAACAGTTTGTTATCATACAGATTGAGAGCGTGAATGGTCTCTCTCCCTCTCTCTCTCTGTTTATATGCGTGTAGCCTTTACATGCGTGCATGCGGGGGAGGAGTTGCGATTTTCTAATAAAAATCGAATAATTCCCAGCGATCTTCGAATATTATTTTTGCTTGAAATGCCCATCCCTAGTGAAGACCCGGTGTGACGGAGAACTCGCTGCCTTGCTCCTGGGTCGAGGTGGGGTGGCTGTCGTCCGAGAGGGAGCGGAGGAGGCATCCACCAAGCTTCCAGTACCATCACATGGAACCGCGAGGAACAAGTGGCAGTGTGTCCGGGGACCGGACCAAGATTTTTTTTTTCCTCTCTTCACTCTCTAGTCTTTGTCGCTCCTCATGCTTCCGGCTCCTTTCTCTCGCCTCCTTACCCCCAGGTGCTGTGGCCGCCGTGATTGGTTATTCCCCCGAGGGAGGTGAGGGGAGAGTAGAGTGCAGTCTCGGGAGTGCCTGGATGAGAGAGGACTAGGCCTGGACTTTGTTTGGTTTATTATGTGTGTCGCGGCAGTTGTCCGTGAGGGGTTGCCTGCGTGCTTACTTTCAGTTTGTGTTTATTTTGGATTAAATTTGTTAAATGTTTGCCGGTTCCCGCCTCGTTCTTCCCATATCTACATACCTTGTTACACCCATGATAGCCAATGAGAGCGAGCAAGCTTCACCAACCAGATGTTGCGTGCTTCTATAGCTGAAGCTTGGCAGCCACAAACATGCCTTGAAAGTAGAGTATTAAGAAAAAATACTTTTTTGTTCTTCCCATAAAACAAATCTCACGCCAGGAGAACCAGCTGACGATGTTGATCGCCCTCCATTTGTTTTTCTTCTCAAGTCACATTTGATCTCGCGAGTCTCTGAGAGATCTCGTCTCGGTGTAGAAATGTTACTTCAGTCGACAGGTGTGTGGTCTCGCGGTCCAGACGAATCTTCTACGGTGTGCATTCGGAGGATTATAATGCTAAAAATTGGTTGAAACTGCCCTTATGTCTGGGGTCTCAGTTAAGATTTGAAAATCGTCTAGTGTGTCCCAGGCCTAAGGCAGCCAGGCAACAAGTCACTGCCTAATTTTTCTGACTTTTTTTAAATGGGAAAGAAGAAAGACACAAAAGCCACTTTAAAGGATTAGTCTCTATTTGTCCATCAAAAAGGGAAGCCGGTGTTGCTACCTCCCATTAAAACAGTAGGTAGCACAATGTGCAAAATTATATCAGATTGTACTACCAGTATCATATTCATGTGGTTTGAGGCTTTATTAATGTCCTTACCTACCACTACCCTTAAAACAATGCAAATATAGTGTTGGTAGCACAATCTGATAGGTAGCAACACCGGCATTAGGACTGCAAATATACAAACCATAAACAAAGCAACGCTTGCTTACCATTTTGAAAATGAATCACGTATATGATTCATATTTGAATATGAATCACATATTCACGTATTGTAGTCCCCAGGTAACATGAAGCTGTATAATTGGAAGAACCGTCTCACTGACTGCCCGACACAATTCCACATGCTCATTTGGCCAAAAAACTTCAGATCCAACTAGTGCCGAACTGTGCAGAACACAACGCAAAGACTAAGAGGACAGACGCACAATGACAGCCCAACGTTGGCCGACGACTGACCGTCAATTTGGTGTGTAGAGAGCCTTAAAAGCATAGATACAGTGCCCTCCACTAATATTGGCACCCCTGGTAAATATGACCAAAGACAGCAGTGAAAATAAATCTGCATTGTTTATCCTTTTGATTATTCAAAATTCATTGAAGTAAAACAATTGAAAGTGGGGGAAAATATCATTATCAAATAAATGTTTTTCTCTAGTTCACGTTGGCCACAATTATTGGCACCCAATTATTGCAACGTCCTTTAGATTCTTCTCCTATAATGCCTGATGAGTTTGGAGATCAGAGACCATTCCTCCATACAGAATCTCTCCAGATCCTTCAGATCCCCAGCTCTTCTCTTCAGTTCAGACACTCATTTCATAGGGTTCAGGTCAGGGGACTTGGACGGCCATGGCAGAAGCTTCATTTTGTGCTCAGTGACACATTTTTGTGTTGATTTTGATGTTTGTTTTGGATCAATGTTCTGATGTATGGGTTGTTTGATAGCATTTTTTAGTCTCTCTGACCTCAAGACTCAGCCATCTGTGATCTTGAAGAGTCTTTGTCCACTCAAACTCTCGTCCTCGCCGTGCATTAGGACGATATAACACACGTCCTCTTCCACGCAGATTCGTACCATCTTTAGTTGATTGAACTTCTTAATTATTGCCCTGATGGTGGAAATGGGGGTTTTCAGTGCTTTAGCTTTTTTCTTACAGACACTTTTTATTCTGTGAAGCTCAACAATCGGTTGCTGCACATCAGAACTATATTCTGTGGTTTTACTCATTGTGATGATGATTAAGGGAATTTGGCCTTTGTGTTTCCTCATATTTATGCTCCTGTTGAACAAGAAGTCATGGCTGGACAATTTCATATTCATAGTCACCCTGGTGTGCTACAAAAATTAATTATGAATGGGAATCTACTTCAGAGATATTTTGCTCATAAGAATTTCTAGGGCTGCCAATAATTGTGGCCAACATGCATTGAAGTAAAACATTAATTTCATAATGTGATTTTTTTTATTCTCACTTTCAACTTTTTTTACTTCAATCAAAAGTTAGAATTTTAATGAAATATAAAAAAAGGATAAACAATGCAGATTTATACCAAGGGTGCCAATATTAGTGGAGGCCACTATATATTCATCGATCAATGTTTAAATGCAAATGCAAGTCTAGATTTACTGTGTTCATCATATGAAGCGGACATACTGTATCTCTCCAGAAGGTTTTCAGTTCATGTGGATTACTTTTATGAAGTTTCTATGAACTTATTGATGTTTTGGACTTTCAATGGGGAAGTGTGTATTTAAGCCCAGGTGTCCTTGTGTTTCACTAGCCTGGTTTCCATTACAGATTTACACAATCTTTTGTGATATTTTCTAAATGTTGATACAAAACTATTGCAACTATGTCATTTACCAATGTTATGCGACTAAAACATCATTCCAAAAATCATAGCAATGGATGTTGGCAGGTTTATATAGGGGAGAGCGGGGCACAACCTAACGCTTTTTGACAGTCTCAGTTTGTGTAAATCCACTTGGGGTTCAGAGTATTTATTTTTTCCCACATTAATTTCACACGTCTAGTACAATTATGTGGTTTTGTATACTTTTTTCTTGATTTACCCCGAAAGAATGGAAGTGAAATGTGACGACATGCCCCATAGGTCACTCAAAAAAATAACTTGTTGAATTTACTTAAAAAAGCAGCGTCAATTGGTTCCACTCAACTATACTGAGTAAGTTTGTACAAATAACAATTTATTTATATGAACAAAAGAAATTCAAAAGAAAAGCTGACAAAATGTCTTTGAGTAAATACAAACGATTTGAATTTGTCACTGTTACATAATATTTATATGTGCAGTTTACTTAATAATGTTATAATAAATTGATAAAAGTTTATTATGTAAGGTGAACACGTTTATCAATCTAACTTACCTTATTAAATTCACTATTTGCTCTACATGTGTAAGTGGAAAACTATCAAATAACAACAAGCTTATTTCAAGAAACAAAATGCACAAATAACTCATTGGACAAGCTCCATTTAATTGAGGGCAGGAAGTCCATCCAATAAACATGTGTATATGAGTGCCCACAGCCTAAACACAGGCACCACTCTTCTGCATAATGGCAACAAAATCACAGAAACACCTCTAAATGTCCAACATAACTGAACATTAAACGCTAACATAAACTAAAAACATCTCTCCCTTTAATTAAAAACACTTAAATAACACTTTAATCCCTACATTTACTCTCCTAATGCATTCCCTTGCAAAGCATGCTGGGAACTACAGATCAGCTGCCCAGTTTGTTCGTTTCACTCTGCAGTGCTAAGTTGACCGAACAAACACTTATTAAGTAAAGCTGACAATTAGGGTTGGGTACCGAAACCCGGTGCCAATATGGCACCGGTACCTTTATATCCGGTATGTACCGGACCGAATCAGAACGCAGATTTCGGTGCCTCATTTCGGTGCCACTTAAATTCAAACGTGCTTTCGTGCTTTGGCTGGCGCCGAGCCAGAGACAGACGCGCTCGTCACATATCACAACTATTCAGTGTTTTCAACCACATCATGTTTATTTTAGGTTTCAGACATGTAAATGCTATAAAAAGTACTAGCAAAAAATACACACTGATGTATATGGAAGCGGCAAAAACAATCCTTTCTGACATCAGATACACATTATATAGTGACTATATAGTTGACTCTATTCTTCTCCCAGTTCAGCAGCGGTCACTTACTTTCATGTATTTTGTGAGACGAAGATAAATGTATGCGATGTAAATCCGACAGATCCGATTCTCTGAGGCGCAAACTAACGTGGCGCCGCCCATCACGCAGTATAGATCAACTAACACACATTCACTCACACATATTCGAAAATCAGAATATCAGATAGTTCATGACATAGTTAGCAAGTTTGTGAATATTTTGAATAAAAAAGAAAAAGTGAAATAAACCCGATACAGCTGAGCGGTCATACAGCGCTATTGCGACTGCTGTGTGTCATGTGAGAAGCATGACGCGTCTCCATGGAAACAATAAGGTGACGCGTTCTAAAATATTTAGCCAGAGGATATGGTCATATTTCTGCAAATAAGAAATAAAATTTCTGCGAATAAGAAGCTGGTTTGTAGCAAACCAAGAATACAGACTAATGCCTTTGATCTCTGTGACTGTTATTTAGAGTTAAATTAGGCCTGTTGTAGTTGGGTTAGGTGGCTTTTTACTGTGAGTTTGTTAAGTAAATTGTGTTTTGTATTTATTTATATTTATATATTTAAGTATACTTTAAACTTGTAATAAATTGTTCAATTTAAATAATAAAAAAATTCAATAAAAAGCCGTTCTTTAATCTCATCCACCTCGTTTTGTGGCTCTTTTTTTTTTTTAAGTATCGGTTCAGGCACCGTTTAGGCACCGGTACCGTTTTAAATGTATCGGTTTGGCACCGGTATCGAAAAAAACCCAAACGATACCCAACCCTACTGACAATACTCATTTTTTAGTATAAACAACTCAGTAAATTTAAGTTCATGTAGTTACATGAGTTTTTAAGTATTCTGAACAGAGATGATTTGAGTGCATCTAACAACAGTGAAAGTTCATTTTTTGAGTGTGGGTACACTGTAACATGACCAAATGACAGCTTAAAATGTTAGCTGATATGATCAAAAAAATATCCAAGACAAAGTAAAATATTTTGTCAATAAAATACAATTATTAACTTTTTTTAAATAAAATAATGGCATTTTTTATTCATTAAAAATATTTTTTTAAATTTGTTTGACAACAAACACATTGCTAAATAGCTTTCCTGTAGCTCAAACAGTAGAGCATGGCGCTAGCTACGCCAAGGTCATGGGTTCGTTTCCCAGGGAAAGCAAGAACTGACAAAATATAGAAATGTGTACCTTGAATGCAATGTAAGTCACTTTGGATAAAAGCGTCTGCCAAATGCATAAATGTAAATGTAAATACAGTTATACAGCATAGTTAAAAACATAATAATAATGAATAATTTCCGAACATTGACTCTCAGTCATTATTCACCCTTTTCTCATGGTTTCTCAAAATAATTAACAAAAGTATAGAATATAATATCATAGTTCTAATAGGGGCTCATTGTAACGCAGTGTGACAACATGCCCCACCTGCACAACTGGGGCTAGATCATAATTAAAGAATGATCTCAGCTGTTAAATAACATAAATCAGATTAAAATAATATCAGATTTGTCTTATTTTAAGATGAAAAATAAACTTAAGAAATTTACTTTTGCTATGGTTAAATAAATGTTCAGTGATATCTTCCAAAGATTTTTACATTTTGGCGCAATTTTTTCTCTAAATAATGTTGATATGGCAGCTAGTAAATACAAGTTTCATCATCCTGGCATGTGTGGACAGTTTTAAACCATGCGTGTTACAACTAACCCTGCGTTAGGTTGTGCCCCGCGCTCCCCTATATCCCCTATATCGCACACTCTAAAAAAAAGGTTCTATATGGCACCAAAAATGGTTCTTCGTCATAATCACATACCCCTTTTCCACCAAGGCAGTGCTGGTGCTAGTTCGGAGCCAGAGCCTAGTTTTAAATCGGTTCTTTGTCTTTCCACACCCAAAGCACCAGCTCCGAACCAGGAAAAGTGGTTCTTAAGTAGCACCAAAACATTGCTGGACTAGAAGTAAGAACCGCTTGCGTCAGGGGCTGGGTTACCGTGACCAACAAGACAAACACAAACTTGAGATCCGTCCTTTTTGAAATAGCAGCTTGTTTGTAATCTCCGTCTATACAAATTATGGCAAGCTGCACGAATGCATTGGATTCGCTGTGTTTCGATGCCGATGTAGGATCGTAAAGCCATGTGCATCAATAGTAACGCAACGATCGCTATTGTTGATGGAAGGCTTGTTCGAGATGCATCAGCGCTGTGCAGACCGATCACCGTATGACAACGAGTACAACGAGAGCACACGACTCCTTATGCTTTTGATTCGCTCACTCTGTATTTTGATGTCACACACTGATCGTCTGCGCAGCACCGATGCATCTCGAACAAGCCTGGTGTGTTTGTGTTTCCCGCTGCCTCACTAGAGTTGCTGAGAAAGATGAGACGTATTCAGTGACGTAAGACCTGGCTCTTTGGTGGCTCTCTAGCCCGTGGAAAGGCAAACCGGTTCTTAGAAGGCATGTCAGTCGAACCAACTAAGAACTAGCTCTGAACTAGCACCCGATTCATTCTGGTGGAAAAGGGGTAACGTTAGTAACACCTTACACTCTAAAAAAAGGTTCTATATGGCACCAAAAATGGTTCTTGGCTCGTAATCATAGGGGAACCTTTTTAAGTGCTATATAGCACCAATTTTGGTGCTTCAGTGGTTCTTCAGCGGTTCTTCAGAGGTTTTTCACCGGTTCTTTGACTAAGGTGCTATATAGCACCGCTAACTATGGTGCTATATAGCACCGCTACCATATACAGAACATGTTGAGATATGGTGCTATATAGCACCAAAAGTGGCTCCCTATGATTACGACGAAGAACCATTTTTGGTGCCATATAGAACCTTTTTTTTTAGAGTGTAGTTAGCGGTGCTATATAGCACCTTAGTCAAAGAACCGCTGAAGGAAGAACCTCTGAAGAACCAAAATTGGTGCTATATAGCACTTAAAAAGGTTCTTATGATTACGAGCCAAGAACCATTTTTGATGCCATATAGAACCACCGCTGCACTAGCCATTATTTTTAATTGAAGGAGACTTAGGCGTGTTATCCAAACATTAATGGCAAGGAAAGCCTCTTATGCTTGAGAGCGGCCATGTATGAGGTGTTTCCTGGTGTTTCTCCATCATATCTGCTTCGAGGTCTTGATAAATTGTGGCATTTCTTTGCATTTTAGAATCCAGTATTCCCGTAATTCTTTTGTCTTTTATGAGTTTAATGCTCTCTCTTTGGTCCAAACATTCCGCATCACCTTTAAAGAATGATCATGTGACTTATGTACGGCAGGTGACCTGTAAATGCGGAAAAACTTTTCGTTTCCGTTGCCGCGTTGCAAAATATTCCTTTTTCGAATTGCCTGAAAAACCACCTCATGCGAGCGTAAAGACTTTTTTGCAATATATGGTTGCAAAATCGTTATACATGTTTTCTGTTTATGGTTTGTTTTTGGGTTTTTTTAAATAAACTGCTGCATATATATCCTTGGCTTCTTCTGCTTCTTCTTCTTCTTCTTCTTTAGATGAATAACCCTTTAAGATTAACATTTTAAAGCCTTTGAATAATAACGTAAATAACTGATTAAGATTCAAATTGATGTTCAGGGTTTTCATTTACTGTCTTTTGTGGCTGTGAAGATGTTACTTAGTGGCTACAAATGAACCCCGACAGCTTGCACAATTTCTCTATCTAGTCGCACAAAAGCAAATCGGTGGGGAGCAGAACGTCTATGCTGTGAGATTCCTTCTCGCTGTTTTGATAAGCGCGTGTTTTGCACTCAGACGCTATCAGCCTTTGTATCTACATTCATCTTTAGAGATCACTGCATTTCACTCTTGTAATTTAAAGTTCCACTCTGCTTAGGTGTATGGAGAAGATGTGTGTGTGAGTGCCATCACATGCAGATTAGAGTAGTCATTAGTCTCCTAAGGTATAATTGGTGTGTAGCAAGAATCTTTGGTCCAGAGCAAAACGATTCCCTACAAAAGGGACCACATCATTACACCACGGTTGTTAGAGGAGAGGATTGGACTGCCACTTCGGGGTCGGACCCCTGCCTAAGCTCACATACATTCATCTTCACTCATTTGCCGTCCATAATTATCCAGTGTGGATTTAACGGCGAGTTTTTTTCTGCGGGCCAGGGATACGAGGGACCTCTTTGGCTCTTCTCCTATCCTCCTGGAGATTAGGTGGCTCAAATGAAAGGCGTCTCCTCTCAGAGCGTGACCCTGAGGTGGCTGTTGGGTGTGTATCAGCATTTCAAGTGGCGGGTCTCCTGAAGAGCACGGCTCATTAGCGCTTGTGTGCGCCCGAGTATGGGATATGGAGCATAATGTATGTTAATACATGCACTTGTCATTTCTTGTTGCATTTTGATAAGGAACGCCCTGCTGAAATGACCAGCATACTGTATGTTGTGTTTCGGATGGTGGCGTGACAAACAGGCTGCTTGGCTAGCTTGACGTACAAGACTTCAATGGTCAACTTAATTAAAGCTGCAGTCTGTAAGTGTTGCCTCTTTGTCGCCATCTCTGTTTGAAACCTGCAATTGCAGTTATTTGCGGAATTATCTTATTATTATATCTTATTATCTTTACGTGGGTTGTGCATCAGCATGGCTCCTCAGCGCGGATGAATCGAATGTTTTGAGGAGTATGTGCGGCTGTTAGTCACCACACCCGTGTGGATACTGTACTACAGATTCTATGTCTTGGAATATGACCAAAATTTGAATTTTCCCCGCAAAATGTTCTCTGAACAAGTAACATGTCTGCTTTCGTCAACGAAAATTATGACTAAATATCATTGTCATCGAACCTTTATCACGTGACGAAGACGAGACGCAACGTAAATACTGGTCATGTGACGATGACTAGAATTAAATCAGTCCCTCCAGAAAAATGCGATTATGCGATCGCATGATTTAATGCATAATCAGCCAAAGTACGCATATTTATGCGGGGGGCGCATTTTTTCAAATACGCCGCATAAATTGCCTATTTCCACGTGCAAAATATGCGGGGCTAGCATGATTTCATAATCCACGCATTTTCGTTGCAAAAAAAGTCATATATATATTAGCAGAAAGTTGAAAAATGTTAGTTTACTTCACACAAGAGCCGCCATTTCCCCCTATTGCCATGGGAACGTTTTGAAGTGACGTAATTACCCGACGTGAACGTCATCGAAAAGCTGCAAACCCCCGTGGCGAAACCATAGATATCGGTAAAACCATGATGAAGCACGCAAATTGACAACAAAAATAACAGCAAAAGACAGCGCAAAGCAGTTTCCCGGTGTGTTGACCGATTTTAAAACACAGCATCATGAAGCTTCGAAGCGTTATGAATCAGTGAGTCGATTCAGCGGTTTGGATTGCCAAAGTCACGTATTTCAGCAGTTTGACACGCGATCCGAATCATGAATCGACTCACTGATTCATAACGCTTAGAAGCTTCATGATGCTTGTTTTTAAATCGGTCATCACTAAATAATTCGTTATTTAGGTTTTAGCACAAAAACTATTCTGGTCGCTTCATAAAGTTATTGTAGAACCTGCACTGTAGCGAGATGGACTTTGTAACGATGTCTTTAGTACCTTTTATGGGTCTTGAGAGTGTACAGTGCATTGTGCCAATGGAGGCCTTTCTGAGCTATCAGAATTCAACTTAAATATCTTCATTTGTGTTCCAAAGATGAACGGAGGTCTTACGGGTGTCCAACGACATGAGGGGACGTCATTAATGACAGAATTTTCATTTTTGGGTGAACGAACCCTTTAAGAGATTGCACTTTGTGCATTGGAAGCACTCAAATGTCTGTTTTGTAAAGCTACCTCTGTAAAACAGGAAGTTATTTATTCATTTTTTTTCAGAAGTTGTAGCATATTCCTTTTGTAACGCTAGAGAACTTGTTTGACTTAATGTTTTGTAAATTTGAGCCATTATTAAGGTCTTCAATAAAACAAGATGAGAACTTAAATATTCCCAGCACTTTCTGTGATGTAGTGCTTTTTTTCTCTTTCTCATCAAACCGCAGTTTATGCAATTTCCCGCAATTTTATCGCATAAAATTGCATAAATATCCCGCATTTTCCATCGCATTTTTTAAGAAAACGTGCCGCATAATCAAGGATTTTTGCCCGCAACAATCACAAAAAAAGCCGCATTTTTCTGGAAGGACTGTTAAATGTATAATGCAATATTGTTGACGAATAAAAATGAGACTAAATGTGGTTTACAAAATAAGAACTATGCTAAAATATGTCTTCATTTTCATTGACCAAAACGAGACGAGACTAAATGTTACAATGTTATTTCGTTGCATTATTGTTATTATTTTCCAGTATTTCTGTGTGTCTCACTTTAGGGGCAGACACAGGCGACGTCACTTCACTTCCTCAAGCCCTACTCGTGGCATTATTTAGAAGATGCAGCTTCAGTGAATTAGCGTAAACAACAATAAAGTTAAGTCTGACAGGGAAAGGGACAGATGGCCGGCCAGCCGGGGTTCGTAAGGGAGAAAAAGAAGAAACGACATTTGGAAAAACTTTCATTACATAGAAATGGAAAAGAAAACAGAATGTGTTGTGGAAAAAGTTTGAGAGAAATGCAGCCACATAATCACGGGGAAAAACACCACGAACCTTAAGAGACATCTCAATGTTTTTATTCCTTTTATTTACATTTATGTGTGTGAAATTCTAACATGTTTGGTTGGTAAACTAAGTATGTTGTAAATTCAAATCATAGCTGTTGTAAATTCAAATCATTCAGGCTGCATATTCGGTTTTCGTAGTTCTGAAGCGTAAAAGCCCGCGGGGCGCACGGCAAGGAACGCAATACTCGTTCCCTCTTCTAGAGAGAACCGAGGTTACATTAAGTAACCGAGTATCGTTCTCTTACGAGAGGTTTTCTCGTATTGCGTAAGTTCCTTACACATCGGGAACACATTGTCAACGCCGTGCGCGCCTCGCGTAAAGCATATGTATCCCAGGGAACCGGGGACCATAACACTGCTCGAGCAGGGTGGCCGGTAAGGAGAACGGGCCACCACATATACAGACACTTCATTCGAACTGACGGGTGGTTACGACGGGTGGTTACAACACCCTGTCCCATGAATGAGGGAACGGCACCTGCCGGTCTCCTTCAAATTCACCACACCTTGTCTCATGAATGAGGGAACGGCAACGCCGGTCGCCTTCAAATTCACAATATCTTGTTATATGAGTGAGGTAACGGCACCGCCGGTCACCTTCAAACTCACAACAGCTCGTCTCGTAAATGAGGGAACAGCACCGCCGGTCTCCTTCAAATTCACATGAGCCTAGTACCGAACTTACTACCAGTATGTGAGCTAACCAACAGCCCTATTGAACTGATAACACTTTCGCCTGTAAGGCAGGAACTTCCAGATTGTAAAATCTCACGAACGTAGACGGGGAGGCCCAGCCTGCCGCCATACAGATATCGTGGATGGAAATCCCTCTGGCCCAAGCCCACGAAGAGGCCATGCCTCTGGTGGAGTGTGCTCTGACACCTAGCGGGCAGTGCAGGTGTTTGGAAGCGTATGCAGTTGCAATCGCGTCCACTATCCACCTGGACAGGGTCTGTTTCGAGGAGGCGAGACCTTTAGTGCGCCCACCAAACGAAACAAATAGCTGCTCAGAACGCCTGAAGGCGGTGGAGCGTGTGACATAAACCCTCAATGCCCTGACAGGGCAGAGGATATTGCCACCGTCCCCCTCATCGGATGCTGGCAGAGCCGAGAGGGAGATAATCTGCGCCCTGAAGGGAGTGCCGATCGCTTTGGGGACATAACCATGCCTCGGTCTGAGAATGACCTTAGAGTCATTAGGACCGAACTCCATACACGTCGGGCTCACTGAGAGCGCGTGTAGATCCCCCACGCGTTTCACTGAAGCCAGAGCTATCAGAAACGCGGTTTTTAGCGAAAGGAACCTTGGTTCCACAGTCTCGAGCGGTTCAAAGGGATGAGCCTTCAGGGCCTCTAGGACCAAGGCCAGATCCCATATAGGAACCGACGGGGGCCGCGGGGGATTCATCCGTCTGGCTCCTCTGAGGAAACGGATGATGAGCTCGTTCCTTCCTAGCGTGCTACCTAGCATCGTCTGAGCGAACGCTGCTATAGCCGCCACATACACTTTGAGCGTGGAAGGGGACCTGCCCAGTTCCAAAAGCTCTTGGAGGAAGGAGAGCACCCGCTGGACCCCACATTGCTGTGGGTCCAATCCCTTGGAAACACACCACTCAGTGAACACCGACCACTTAGAACTATATAACCGCCTCGTCGAGGGGGCTCTAGAGTGTGAAATCGTGTTCATAACCCCTTCGGGCAGGTCAACGGGTATCCGTTGGTCACCCATACATGCAGAGACCATCGCTCTGGATGGGGATGCCAAACTGACCCTCCTGCTTGAGAGAGGAGGTCTGCTCTCAGCGGAACTGGCCAGGGGGGTGAGTGCGACAGCTTCACCAGCTCTGGGTACCAAATCTGGTTCTCCCAGCGCGGTGCTATAAGGAGCACCGGGCGGCGCGTCTCCCTGATTTTCGCTATGACCTGGGGCAATAGGGAAATCGGCGGGAAAGCATACAGCGGGAGGCTGGGCCAAGGTTGGGACAGCGCATCCTCGCTTTTGGACAGAAACGTCGGGCAGCGGGCGTTCTCTTTTGTTGCAAAGAGGTCGAGCTCCGCTCTGCCGAACAGGCGCCATACCAGCTGGACTGTCTGGGGGTGCAGGGACCATTCTCCTGGGAGAATGAGGCCCCTGGACAGCTTGTCCGGGCCTACATTGAGGTGGCCCGGCACGTGCGCAGCTCTCAGCGAGCGCAGCGAGCTGTGTGCCCATACGAGCAGGTGTTCTGTCAGATTGCCCAGACATCTGGACCTGACACCGCCCTGCCGGTTCACGTAGGACACCACTGTGGTATTGTCCGACCGGACTAACACGTGGTGTCCTCGTATAAGTGGGAGAAACTGCCTGAGCGCGTTCTCTACCGCTATCATCTCCAAACAGTTTATGTGTAGGAGTTTTTCCTCGCTCGACCAGAGGCCCGAGGCTGATCTGCCCTCGAAAACGGCGCCCCAACCCGTGGTGGAGGCGTCCGTCGAGATGACCTTGCGGTGTGAGATGGCTCCCATCGTCACTCCCCTCTGGTACCAGTCGGCTACTAGCCAGGGCTCTAGGGCTGACACGCAGCCCTGAGTCACTCTGATCCTGAAGCCTCCGGACGCCCAGGCTCTGTGAGGCACTCGGGCGTTTAACCAGCATTGCAGCGGGCGCATGCGCATTAAGCCCAGCTGGAGCACAGCTGCAGCTGAGGCCATACGTCCCAGCATCCTCTGAAAAAGCTTGAGAGGTGCGATTTTGCCCGGCCGGAAGTACGCAGCCATGCGCCGAACTTGGCGCGCGCGTTGGGGTGACAGGCGGGCTGACATTGCCACAGTGTCCAGATTCAAACCCAGAAATGAGGTTGATTGCGTGGGCACTAATGAGCTCTTGGTCCAATTGACCGTGAGCCCCAGGCTGTCCAGATGGCTGAGCAGCATTGCCCTGTGGGCGAGGAGCTCGGCCTCTGACTGCGCCAGGATGAGCCAATCGTCCAGATAGTTCAATACTCGCATCCCTCGATTTCTCAGAGGAGCGAGGGCCGCGTCCATGCACTTCGTAAATGTACGGGGTGCTAGTGACAGGCCGAACGGAAGGACGGTGTATTGATAAGCCTGGCCGTCGAAGGCGAATCGTAAGAATGGCCTGTGACGCGGCGTTATCTTGATTTGAAAATATGCATCTTTCAAATCTAGGGAGATTAGCCAGTCTCTCGGGCGAATATGCGCGAGGAACTGCTTGGTCGTGAGCATCTTGAACGATCTTCTCATAAGAGCTTTGTTCAGACGCCTCAGATCCAGAATCGGTCTGAGCGACCCATCCCTTTTTGGCACGAGAAAATACCGGCTGTAAAAGCCTGACTCGCTCATAGAATGGGGAACCGGTTCTATAGCCCCTTTGCACAGCAGCGTGGCTATTTTTGCTCGAAGTAGATGTGCTACTTCCTCGCTCACTCTCGTCTCTGTACGCGCACAGAAGCGCGGAGGGCGGCGAGTGAACTGCAGAGTGTAGCCGTGCTTCACTGTTTTCAGCACCCATTCTGATACACCTGGAATGGCTTCCCACGCTCTCGCGTGTGCCACACGGGATAGAACGGCCTCCGGGCTCGAAACGCAGCGCTTCGCGGGTTTGACGGCCTGTATAGGAGGGGCGGGCGCAGTGCGCGCGCTCTCTGTGCTGTGGGCCAGCCGATCGCTTGCGATGGCTGGCCGCCCTACACACTGCATCTCTGCCGCTTCGAGCAGGGAGTGGCTTGTGTGCGGCCCTACACTCATCGCTCCGGCCACCCTGGGCGGAGAACAAATGGTGTGTGGCGCGGCGCGTGGCGCCTGAGGCATAATGTTCGCGAAAATGTGTGAGCGCGTTTGAGCGGGCACAACTCTTACGCGTGGAACATGACCGGTTAAGAGTGGCTGTGTGACAGCGCGTGTGGTGGTTAGTCGTGGACGCAAACAAGCGGACACGTGACCTAACTCTAGCACTCGAGCGGCCGGTGGCCGCTTTATGTGAGTGGGGGACACGGGGTTTATAGTGCTTGTGTGCAGGGGTGAACACAGAAAAGTGGGCACATTTACTGCATTTGAAACACATACGGCGTGAGCCGTGCAACCAGAAATAATGCAACTTTTGTGATTTCTCTGGTTCGCCGTAAAAACGGCGGTTATTGACAGGCGAGAAGGCATTTTTGCCGGCTCGTTGGCTGCGTGAAATCCATCTGCAGCAGCCACAGTGGTGGGGGCTGACAGGAAAGAGAGTTTTGACGGTGGTCCGGCCGCGGCGGGACTTAACTGTCGTTTCTTGCCTCTGGCTAGGAGGACTTTGGAGGCTCGGGCTTCAGCACGATCCTAGGCCGGGGGCCCCGAGGTGGAGGCGGCTTACCACGGCTGGAAGAGCGCGATCTGGGGCGGCCGCTCGGTCTTCGCTGAGACGAAGGGGGCCGCGCTGGGCGCTGCGCAGAGCTCGGTGCTGGCTGGTCGCGAGGACGGCGAGCAACGGAGCTATTGCTAGCGCCGGGGCGTCGAGGCAGGAAAAGGTTCATGGCCTGCGTCGTTTTCTGCACTTCAGAGAAACGGTCGACGATCCCCTTGACCGCTGGTCCGAAGAGCCCAGACGGAGAGAGCGGGGCGTTTAGGAAGGCCGCTCGCTCTGTTTCTCGCATGTCCGCGAGCGTGAGCCAGAGGTGGCGCTCAGCTACCGTGAGGGAGGCCATAGAGCGTCCGAGGGCCTGTGCTGCGGTCTTGGTGGCGCGAAGGGAGAGATCCGTCGCGCTTCGCAAATCCGTGATCAACTCAGCGTCATAGCTTTTCTCGTCCAGGTCACGGAGGAGATTAGCTTGGAGGATTTGCAGCACGGCCATAGAGTGCAGAGCAGACGCAGCTTGACCGGAGGCAGCGAAAGCGCGGCCGATCAGCGATGACGTCACTCTGCAGGCCTTAGACGGGAGGGCAGCCTTTGAGCGCCAACCGGAAGGCGGGCAAAGGTGCGCTGCGACCGCCTCTTCCACTGGAGGGATAGCGTTGTAGCCTTTCTCAGCCGCGCCGTCAACTTGTGAGAGCGTCGAAGAAGCCTGAGATGAGACCCCCGCGGAGAATGGCGCGTTCCAGGACTTCGCGAGCTCCTCGTGAAGCTCTGGCAGAAAGGGTGCAGTCCTGGAGGTGGGCGCACGGCGGCGACTGTTTAGGAAGCATCCGTCAAGTCGGTTCGGCGCTGCCACCTTGGGCGGGGCCCATTCGAGGCCTAGCTGCTCGACAGCTGGGTGAGAAGGCGCAAAAGTTCGGCGTCCTCACCCGCTCGAGAGCGTCCGGAGCCCCGGACTGAAGAGGTCGCGGAAGACCAGTCCTCGCTGTCGGAAGCCATGATGGAGCAGCTGTCGGCGCGTTCCGCGGCCGCATCCGCCTCATCCCCGGAGGCGGCAACAGAAATGGCGGCCTGGGGTGGGGGCGGGGAAGGCGAGAGTGAAGCGGGCGGGAAGGGTTCCGGCGAGCTTCTCTCGGCGAACTCCGGAGTCCGCTGCGAGCGGCGCTTCTTTCTGCACGGCTTAGCAGGGACTGGAGGGATATCATCATCGAACAGGACGAGTCGAGCCCGCAGGGTCGACATCGTCAGTTCCTCGCACTCCGGGCATCCGCCGGCGAGAAGTGCGGCGGCGGCGTGATCACGGCCCAGGCAGAGAGCGCAGATCACATGGCGGTCCCCGGAACTGAGCTGCGCGTGACACGAGCCGCAGGTGGAACGAGACATTTTGTATCAAACGCTCGGCTCTTTTTGAGAAAGTGTGACGCAGCGGCGACAACACTTGAGCGTAAAAGGATATGGGCTGCCGGATAGCAGAGCAGGCACGGATGGCTGAAGGTGGCGCGATGCTGCCGGCTTCCTCAGGCGCTGTCCTCTGCTTGCTTGTCTGCGCGATCACGGCGGCGGGTTCCAGATCCAGCGATGCGAAGGGCTTCGCTGAAGAAAAGAAAATCGAATATGCAGCCCGTGAGCCCTGCTTATATACACGTGGCCATGCCCCACCTGTAGGCAAATGAAGCCAGGTGGGCGCGAAGCGCCCTCATTGGTCGCCACGTCACGCGGGCTCACCGATAGGCTGCTGCAGTTGCCAGCAGAGCAGCCAATAGCACGCTGGAATAGCCTGCTATGGTCTGCCAGGCTGCCGCACTGCGTTGACAATGTTACAAAATTAAGGATAATTTTGGGTTTTTCAGAAATCTCGAAGAAAGAATACTTTCCCGATGCGTAAGGAACTTACGCAATACGAGAGAACCTCTCGTAAGAGAACTAAAATTAAAACAGGCCGCCAAAAACAACACATTTTGCCACTTTTGTTCTGACCGCCTGAGAAAAAAAGCATTACAATAAATCACGCTACCAACGGTGATTAAATATAACGATTGATTCGCTCATATCACATCAAACTTTGCAATTGTTAATGTTAACAACATCAGTATTGCGTGACTACGTGTATTTAGTGTATAGCATTACCTGTAGATTTCAATTTCCGTGCAGTCTAATCTTTTGCTTTTGACTCAGTTGTCACTGATGATCGTCATTTCGCTCTTTCTGAATTACAATCCGCCATCAAAATTATAGTTAAATTACTCCAGCTGCTGTGAGAAAAGGCTATAAATTATCCACCACCTGCAGCATCCTCACACGCGATATTACTACTATCCGGACTCCTTCATGTATACTGAAGGGACGTAATGACGCAAAGACATGCTCAAATGTCCTGTGGAAATCCACCATACCACTCTAATTACAACATATTATTACAAGTTTATACTGTTGTCAAGTGGGCTAAGGTAAGGAGATAGTTTTGAACACTGGCTGGATATTTTGGATCATTTTTAACCCAAAAAAGTTATGGACTGCAGCTTTAATGTAGCAGTTCCAGAAACCGAAAAGAACAAACTCAAGGCTTAAACAAATCAAGGAGAACAGAAACAGGTGTGTGGAAACTAATTAACAGCCAGAGAAACCATATGGTATAACCATCAAGGCATTTTCTGAAATAACCTTACCATGGAAATAAGTGTTGAATTCATTAAAACTGTTAAATTATCAGATATTTTTAAGACTTATTGACCCTGACAAACAGTCATGAGGGTCTGCCCGGGGTCCTCTCTATATAATTTTCTGTTTTATGTTTAATGTTTTATTTTTTTTCTCCCTGTAGGCCTATGTTTCTTTGCATTGGTTACACCATGTGACTAACAAAACTGCCCAAATGCCCAGACGAATTAATAAATACAAATTTATTTTAATTCAGAAATGACAAAATGTGTTCATTTTAGAAGAGGTGTATTCGTGTCATTGTCCTTTTAATGTACAGTGGTGGCCAGAATTATTAGAACACCTGACAGATCTGAAAAATAAATATATATATTCTTTGCCTCCAAAACATGATTTCATTTCATAATTTTTATGAAACATGCAGATGGTTGCTCTGACCTTCAAATATCAGATGAAGTGAGTCATACTGTTTTTATCCACTTTTAAATTTAATATTTGGTATGTCCACCTTTTGCAGCAATTACAGCAGCTCTTTGGCATAGTGTCAATGTATTCCCTCTGAGAACTTCAACAATACTGTTATCCGATTCCTTCTGCAACTGAAGTCAAAGGCTTTCCTTTGAATGTACAATAGATCTGTCCAGTTTATTTTCCAACTCACCCCAAATGTGCTTGATGGGGTTGAGGTCTGGACTTTGAGGGGGCCAGTCCATCATTTTCAATGTTTCTTCCGTCACAGGTAGTTCCGGCAATAGTTAAAAGAATGTTTCGGGTCATTGTCCTCTTGGAAAATAAATCCAGGCCGAATAAGACGACTGCCAGATGCCAAGTGTTCCAATAATTTTACCACTTTTTGAATAAATGAATAGATTTACACATAAAAGAGCCAGTCAGACCACCACTGAACCAACACTAAATAACATGGATCAAGATGGGATTTTATGCTGGTATAAAGGTCTATTCATACCAGATGTAAATATTCAAAATGATAATTCGCTCATCATTTAATCACTCTCTTGTACTTCCAAAGCAGTAATGGCCCTAGCATACACCCGGCGCAATGTGACGCCAGACGTGTTTTTTGCTAGTTTCAGCCCTACGCAGTTATCATTTTCACATCCAGCACATTGTTTAAATAGCAAATGCACTCGCGCCCATCTGTTCGCCCATTGGCGTGTTGGTCTGTTCAGGTGCATTTAGGGATGTGACGAGACGAGATCTCACGAGACGAGACACGAGATTGGGTTCACGAGAAAGAGAATTTTACATAGTATTTTTAAGAAATACTCAATGATGAAATGCATGACTAGAAAAATTGTTTCCAGATGAATTTGTAATGTTTTAACTCATCATCTTGTAATGAATGTCATTTCAGCTCTACTTTCTGTGTATGAATTATCATAAGCAGTAAAAGACAACAATTACTGTAAAGGTTTTGCCAAAAACTCAACTGACTGGCTTCTGTCCTGTATGATTGTCTCTTCAGACCTCAGACCTTACAACGAGATTATATTGGGAGATATTCGCGTGCCTCAGGGAGCCGCTTTCAAACAGCGGTAACGTATTGAAATTGCGTTTGAATGCACGCTCGCGTTTACTTTCAATATTAATTTTGCAATCGTGCATACTCTGTGAAGGGAGCGGTGGTGCTAAACGCACATTTTAAAATATAAGTCTGATGCATCTGCTGCGTAACGAATTCTCCGCCACTGTGCAGTCCACTAAAATGTAACACACACTCGTACACACGCTCAATGCAAGCGCTTCACTAACACGTAACACACACTCATAACACACTTATTTTACATTTTAATTGGTTTTATTTCTATACAAAGCAAAACTAGAGTGGAGGCGTAATGTAAGCGTAGCATTGGCATATGCATTGGCATATTGGCATATTCTATCCAAACTTCACCCTCACGCCCTGTCATGACAATATGACATAAGACAGCTTTTCACCTCGACGGGAAATCTCGTCACAGTTTAGTCTCGCGAGATCTCGTGACACGAGATCTCATCACACCCCTAGGTGCATTGTTGGCGCGTTGCTATTTTGAGGAACTGAAAACGACTGCACCGTTGACCAACAAAAACCTGCTCTAAAGACAATTAGTAATATGCGCGTTAGTAATATGCGCCTATAGACAGTTGAACAACGCACGTACACTCTGCGTACACACACAGGGACGCGCAGCAGCACACAAACATGCTCTCTGGAGAAGCGTTTAGTCTTTCCACTCACATGTAAATAGCGAATCCGCCATGGCACGAGCGAAACTGGCTTTTAAAGGGAATGGGAGATGAGACTCTTATTGGTTTATTGCACATTACGCCCAAAACACACCCATGACTCATTAAGAGACTAAGGACTACCCTTTTGGACCGTGGGTCTGCAATTTTTTCCATCGTTAAACTAGAAAAAGTGGATTTGGACACACCCTAATTGCACCTGCGCCATGCGCAGATCAGACCATGTGCTCAGATCGTTAAAATAGGGCCCTATGACTTTATTTCTTCTGTGAAACACAAAAGAAGATATTTAGAAAAATGATTGTCCACACAATCAAATGGTTTCCAATGTTGTTTGAACCCCTAAACTATTCAAACTCTTTTCTTTTATGTTCCACAGAAGAAATAAACTAGGTTTGGAATAACATGGGGGTGAGTAAATGATGATAGATTTCTTTAGTTTTGAGTGAATGATCTGCTTCGCACAGCTGTTTCGGCCCATACTAATGTCCCTGACTGTATTTCTCTGTCTCTAGCCGGCTGTCCTGATTCACTCATTAAAGAGGTTCATCATTTCCGAGTCCTGGGAGACGAGCAGGTAGGTTTGACCTCATGCACACACACCTTCTCAGAACCTTCCCTGTCCTGATCACGGCTCATGAGAAATCCAAGTTCATCCCGATCGTCAGATCGTCACATGCGAGAGGCTCTTAATTGGCCCATCTGCTGTTCCATGCCATTCACTAAGCCCTCCGCACGCAACAAGACCTCACCTCCATACCGTACCGTCTCACCAGCCGTCCTTGCAGTGTGAAAAACGATCCTCTCAATGGGTTTCCTCTTTCTTCCCTCCATCTTCACCAAGTTTTTGTCTGAAGTTTTCATGCCAATTTGAGCTGTTATGTGACACCTTTGCAAAGCACCATTAGGGATGTTTGTGCGGTTGCTTCAGAACATGTTGCTGTGGCAAGTGTCCTCTCCTGACATCTGTGTGCATCTTGTTCATCTCACTCGCTCCTGTCCTGTTGGGACGGTCGGCTTGTGGGCCAGATGTCACAACCAAAATTATGCAGGATGATCACTGGCTTGTTTTTATACCAATACTTTTGCCATCTGAATCTAATTTCAGGATCATAAAATAATAACAATAATAATTTGATCAACAGCTTATAAAAGGGTTAGTTCACCCAAAAATGAAAATAATGTAATGTATTCCTCACCCTCATGCCGTTCCACACCCGTACGACCTCCGTTCATCTTCGGAACACAAATGAAGATTTTTGTGTTGAAATCCGATGGCTCAGTGAGGCCTGCATAGCCAGCAATGACATTTCCTCTCTCAAGATCCATTAAAGGTGTCATGAACTGGCTTTTTTTATTTTTGTATACTGTTGTCTGAGGTCAACTTATGACGTTTGTGTGGTTTTTACATTCAAAAACATCATAATGAATAAGTAATAGGCTATTTTCTGCCATGGTTTTGAGGCTCTCTGAAAAACGCTCGGTTTTCATGGGTGTGCCGCACTGAAGACTTGGAAATAAACGCCCATGCTAGGATTGGATAAGATTTGCATATTTAATGAGCTTCAGCTCCCCTCAGTACATGTGGGGATTATTTTGAAAGCGTCTGGGGAAACGCTCACAGGTCTCGTGAAATGCCTTTATCAAACAAACACAAAGATTCATCTCTCATCCACCCGCGATTGATTGGAATGTTATTTCTGTATTACTTGGCTGGCCCGATCAGTGAATAACCGCGACCCGTACACACACACACGCGCGTGCAAGAAAGGAATGTTATTTCGCTATTTATCCAGTCTCGACCTGTATCATGTTTACAATCGATTCTGTGATGAAATGAAGCGAACAAACACGCAATGTTTTACTCACATGAGCTGGAACCGGCATGTTTATTGCTCTGTAGCACGACCTGTTTAGCTCCACGAGTCGGTGGGCGGGCTTGAGGAGGCGATTCTGCATTCTATGATGTCAGTGGTCGACATATTCTGAGATCTCTCGTTTTCTGGGCCTGGTGTCTATAAAAGTTTTTTCTTTGACTAACAAGGACGTTTTCAGCTCTGAAACTTACAGGATATTCTTATATCACAATTAACTTTTATATATCAAAGGCTCAAGGGAAAGTTGATTTCTTAATTAATCACCACTTTAATGTTTTAAAAAAACATATTTAAATCAGTTCATGTGAGTACAGTCATTCAATATTAATATTATAAAGTGACGAGAATATTTTTTGTGAGCAAAAAAAAAAAAAACTTATATAGTGATGGCCGATTTCAAAACATAGCTTCATGAAGTTTCTGAGCGTGATGAATCAGTGTATCGAATCAGCAGTTCGGAGAGCCAAAGGTTTGACATGTGATCCGAATCATGATTCGATACGCTGATTCTGACAAAATAGAAAGTGTCTGTAAGAAAACAACTAAAGCATTGAAAACCCCAATTTCCACCATCAGGGCAATAATTAAGAAGTTCAATCAACTGAAGATGTTACGGATCTGCCTGGAAGAGGACGTGTGTTTATATCGTCCCAATGCACGGCGAGGACGAGAGTTTGAGTGGACAAAGACTCTTCTAGATCACAGATGGAGAATTGCAGAGATTAGTTGAGTCTTGGGGTCAGAAAGCCCAAAAGAATTTATCAAACAACCCCTACATCACCATATATTGTTTGGGAGGGTTTCAAGAAAAATCCTCCTCGCTCATCCAGAAACAAACTCCAGCATATTCAGTTTGAGACACGACTGAGACTTCAAACGGGATCTGGTTCTGTGGGCAGATGAAACTAACTCCTGTTAAATATACCGCTGGATCTTTAATGTTGTGGCCTATTTTTTTTTTGCTGGACATCTTGCTCTTTTGCTGGACATCTCGCTTTGTGCAATGTTCTGCTGGGAAACCTTGGGTCCTGCCATCCATGTGGATGTTACTTTGACACGTACCACCTACCTAAGCATTGTTGCAGATCATGAACACCCTTTCATGGAAACAATATTCCCGTTTAATGTTGTGGCCTATTTTTTTTTTGCTGGACATCTTGCTCTTTTGCTGGACATCTTGCTCAGACACATTGTATCATGGATTCTAGCAAATACCAACAGATAAAACTCAAAACCTGACGGCTTCTGCTTGAAATGTAGCCGTGGTTGGATCTTCCATCAGGACAATGATCCAAAACAAATCATGTTATAATGTGTGTATCAAATATGATCCATCAAGCTTTTGAAGAATGTTAACTTATTAATCTCTCAGTCATCGTTGTATTGCAGCCCGTGTGGTCCGATCAAACCGACGAGCTACTGTAGCTCAAATTGCTCAAGAAGTTAATGCTGGTTCTGATAGAAAGGCACCAGGATGCATTATGGGAAGAAGGCAAGCCAGTGGAGGCAGTGTGACGCTTTGGGCAATGTTCTGCTGGGAAACCTTGGGTCCTGCCATCCATGTGGATGTTACTTTGACACGTACCACCTACCTAAGCATTGTTGCAGACCATGTACAGCCTTTCATAGAAACAATATTCCCTGGTGGCTGTGGCTCTTTCAGCAGATAATGCGCCTGCCACAAAGCAAAAATGGTTCAGGAATGGTTTGAAGAGCACAACAAATTTGAGGTGTTGACCTCCAAATTCCCCAGATCTCAATCCAATCGAGCATCTGTGGGATGTGCTAAACAAACAAGTCCGATCCATGGAGGCCCCACCTCGTAACTTACAGGACTTAAAGGATCTGCTGCTAACATCTTTGGTGCCAGATACCACAGCACACCTTCAGGGGTCTAGTGGAGTCCATGCCTCGACGGGTCAGGGCTGTTTTGGCAGCAAAAGTGGGAACAACACAATATTAGGAAGGTGGTCATTATGTTATGCCTGATCGGTGTATATGTTTTAAAACTACAGAGCTTTTTTCAGAAATTACAAACATTTAAATATCATCTTAGTAAGACATTGTTAAGAGATATAAAGTGATATTTATATGCATCTTATGTAAGAAGTCTGCTGGACTGTTAAAGATCTCAGTGATTACATCAGAATTTCATTTTACTTTTTGTACATATAAATATAACTGCACCAAATTGCATTTTTTTGCTTATGGTTGTGCTTCTAAATAAAATTCAGGTGTTTTTTCTCTTGCGTATGAGCTCCATATTCTCCTATATTATATTATAGTAGGTGCCATAAATTCCTGATGTATCAAATATGATACTCAACAAAACACAAATGCAAACTTTTTTAAAATTTAATAAACTTCCATTTAAAAACTGATTTATCAGGTCAGGTCAGGTCTTATGGGGTTAATTATGAATTTCAGTGAAACACAAATTAAAGGCGTCTTATGACTTATTTTATTTAAAAGTGTATAATCATTCAGTGTTTGAACCTGTGATTGACTTTTTTGCAAGAATCTTTAACACACTTGAAGGGATAGTTCAATCTAAAATACTAATTCTGACATCATTTACTCACCCTCATGTCATTCCAAATTGGTATGATATTCTTTCGTCTGTGGACCATAAAAAGAAATTGAGAAATTATATAAAAGAAAATGTGTCCATAAAATGGAAGTCAAAGAGTTGTTTGGTTGCTTCTTCTTTTATTCCTGCAGGAGAAAGATAGTCATACAGGTTTGGAATGACATCTCTTTTTAACATTGCGAGCTGTTTTTTAGTCTCAGTCCATCTCTGTTTTCCAGTATGAGCGCTACCAGCAATATGCAGCGGAGGAGTGTGTTCTTCAGATGGGTGGAGTTCTGTGTCCCGCTCCAGGATGTGGTGCCGGGCTGCTTCCTGTGGATGATGGGAGGAGAGTCTGCTGTGAGTTGGGAAATGGACTCGGCTGTGGGGTAAGATCTTCTGAACACCAATTCACTGACATCAAAACAGCTTTTACTATCATTTGCAGAGACAACTGTCAGTAAGCCATTTGTAGGTTGAACCATACACTGGAACTAAAGGGGCCAAGCCCAACCTCTGAAAAACAACCCCACACCATAATCCCCCCTCCACCAAACTTTACACTTGGCACAATTCAGTCAGGCAAGCACCGTTCTCCTGGCAACTGTCAAACCCAGACTCGTCCATAGGATTCCCAGACAGAGAAGCGTGATTGGTCACTCCAGAGAACACGTCTTATTATGGACTTATTAGATATACCTACACGCTTGAGTTCACTGAGCTCCTGAGAGCGACCCATTCTTTCACAAATGTTTGTAGAAGCGTCTCAATGCAAGTGATTGGATGATTTGGAGAGGTGTCCCAATACTTTTGGCAATATAGTGTATTTACATATTCATCTAAACGTCTCTCTCAGCAGTGTGGACGGCGTCAGATATTCAATAACAGTATATCGCTGCTCACTTATTTTGAACTTATTTTTACCCCTAAGCAAAGGATGAAAAAGAACTTTGTTGTGAGTATATTGGGGCCTTTAATGTTCTTTAAGCATTATTCACAGCTGCGCCATAGTTGTTGAGGATCTTTGAATGACAGCGAGGCTGTGAGGGATAGACGTACACCTCTTCAGTGGATTGTACTGTTATTTAATGTGTTTTTGGATTGTTCTGCTGATGAAATATATTTTTCAAGAAATGTCAGTAGACTAAAAACTCCAGGCAACATGAGCTGTGAAAAGTTATAAGCGATCTAGGAGCTTTATACAGCTTTTCACAGCGGATGGCATTGAAGACACAGTAAGTGTATCCCTCACAGCCTTGCTTTAATTCCTGTCATATATAGAACTTTTCTTCTATATACACTCTAAAAAAAAAGGTTCTATATGGCACCAAAAATGGTTCTTGGCTCGTAATCATAGGGGAACCTTTTTTAGTGCTATATAGCAGCAATTTTGGTGCTTCAGTGGTTCTTCAGCGGTTCTTCAGAGGTTCTTCACCGGTTCTTTGACTAAGGTGCTATATAGCACCTCTGAAGAACCGCTGAAGAACCACTGATACCCCTTTTCCACCAAGACAGTGCTAGAGCTAGTTCAGAGCCAGAGCTAGTCCCAGTTCATAGTTGGTTCAACTGATGAGCCTTCTAAGAACCGTTTGCTTTTCCACATGCTGAGAGCCACAACAGAGCCAGGTCTTACATCACTGTACGCTAGCGAGGCAGCGGCAGTGTTGCCAAGTCTGCGGTTTTCCCGCGGAATTGGTCTACTTCAAGACTGTTGCCGCGGGGGGTTTTTCATGTCCGCGGGTTGAAGCGGCCCCAATTATGTGATATTTAGCCCCAGGAATGTGAATTTTAGTAGGCAACCATGCCAAAAAAAACACATATTTTGTATCCAAATGTGATTTTAACCGGGGAAGCCCCCCTGAAACGCGATTGGGCTTGTTTTGAGTAGCAATTGGGCAGGTTTTGTTGTGAAAACCTGGCAACCCTGGGCAGGGGGAAACACAAACACACCAGGCTTGTTCGAGATGCATAGGCGCTGCGCAGACCGATCCACGTATGATATAAAAAAACGCATGAGTGATTCAAAAGCATAAGGAGTCGTGTGCTCTCGCTGGACTCGTTATCATACGGCGATCGGTCTCTGCACAGCACCGCTGCCAACAAGCCTTCCATCTACAATGCAAACGTTGCGTTACTATTGATTCACATGGCTTTACGATCCTACATCGGCATCAAAACACAACGAAAACACAGCGAATCCAACGCATTCGTGCAGTTCGCCGTAATTTGTATAGACGGAGATTACAAACGAGCAGCAGCTGTTCGCTCCATTAGCTGCTATTTCAAGAATGGCGGATCTCAAGTCTGTGTTGGTCTTGTTGACCCCGCCCCCAGCGCCTGACGTAATCGGTTCTTACTTCTAGCCCTGTTCTAGCCCAGCAATGTTTTGGTGCTATAAGAACCACTTTTCCTGGTTCGGAGCTGGGGCTTTGCGTGTGGAAACACAAAGAACCGATTTGAAACTAGGCTCTGGCTCCGATCTAGCTCTATGAAGGGGTATAAAGCACCAAAATTGGTGCTATATAGCACTAAAAAAGGTTCCCCTATGATTACGAGCCAAGAACCCTTTTTTGTGCCATAAAGAACCTTTTTTTTGTAGAGTGTATAGTGTAGCGGCTCAAAAATTACACACTTCACCTTTGGTGTGTGTTGTGTTGCCAGTAATTATAAAGAATGAACTCAATCAAACAATACAGTCTCATGCGATACTCGCAACAGTCAGCCTGAAATGACAGTGATCTGTATTTGTACAAACCTTTACAAACAAGTATAGGATGGCATTCCTGTGTGAGACAACTGTTTTGTCATCCTTGCCCTCTATCGCTTGCATACTCCACTCGTCCAATCACGGCACGATTAAGACGTAATTACCACACAATTTGCATGATGTTTTCTAATTAGCCAGTCGATTAAAGATTAGGGTGCAGTTCAGCTGCCATTAGCACTGACTGATTACATGTTTGCAAACACAAACATCATCATCCCAGGGGGAGGAAAGCCCTGTATCGGTGCTTCTGTCTGTCTGTCAAAGGTGCAGCCGTTGACCTGCGTCACAGAGTGCCGTCTCAAATCCTTCTATGGTCATGGACAGTGGTTTTGAGCTGTAGATGAGCATTAGACCAGGCTACATTTGCTTGAGAATTCATATTATTAATTAAGTTGATTCCAAACATGCAAACACGTAGTGCTGATCGCCAACAAAACACATAAAGCTTGGATTTAAGACACAATCTTGGTAACAGGATTGCAAAACAAAGCACCTTGTGGTGGGCAAACAGTATTTTCTAAAGTTGAAACACTTCCTCACTCATACGTTTTTGCAAAAAAAAAATTTACTTGTAGGCCAAGCAAGCGGCAACCTCCCCCAGTTTCTCTTGAAGCCAATACGGAAGTGACTTAAACTGCAATTCATCGACTGGCCACTAGGGGCGTGCTCCAAAAGGGAGCAGAATCACGTTGAGCCTCATGTTAAAATGCCCAACTTTACAGTAGAAAAACACATGTTTACAGCCTGGTACATATTGTGGTTTTGGTCTATACGGGTAATTTTGCCCTTCATGACAACTGTGAGGGGGATGAATTTTTTTATAACTCATTTGTTTACATTATATAAAGCCTTAAAGTTCTGCATAATTAAGGGCGTGGCCACTTTGAGTGACAGGTGGATAGCTGTTCGCCTGCTGTCTGTTAGTCATCATGTCACCTCAGCTCCACCCACGTCCCGCATCTTGGCCCATTTTCATTTATTCGGGAGTGACACGCTGCCAAGATGGCAACGGCCGACTTTACGCTTCAAAACTTCTTCAGAAACCTATGGGTCACGTCACGGACACTACAGTCTGAGGCCAGCCCATGAGTTAGCATCACCCTGGTTTCCTCGACAAAAAGCCAATATGATTTTTTCACTGGCTTTTGGATTATTATTATCAAAATTTTGAAGCGTAAATATAATTGCCAGAAGTAAAATGCTAAAGGTATAGGCTAAACTACATTACGGTCGCATGCCTTTAACATCACCACCACTAAGCTTCCGACAACACTTTTAGTCTTTGGTTAACCCTTAAATGCACACCTCGGGTTTTTAGTGACCCGGGACGTCATTCACTACCCTCCACCTCATTCATTCAAGTTCAACATCAACCGTCTTAGTATTCCTCAATAATTTCAGAAATCAATCCGGGTCAGATATAGATCCAGAGAATGGGCCGACTGATTCAAGCTGATAGAAGAGCAACTTTGACTGAAATAACCACTCGTTACAACCAAGGTATGCAGCAAAGCATTTGTGAAGCCACAACACGCACAACCTTGAGGCGGATGGGCTACAACAGCAGAAGACCCCACCGGGTACCACTCATCTCCACTACAATTAGGAAAAAGAGGCTACAATTTGCACGAGCTCACCAAAATTGGACAGTTGAAGACTGGAAAAATGTTGCCTGGTCTGATGAGTCTCGATTTCTGTTGAGACATTCAGATGGTAGAGTCAGAATTTGGCGTAAACAGAATGAGAACATGAGATCCATCATGCCTTGTTACCACTGTGCAGGCTGGTGGTGGTGGTGTAATGGTGTGGGGGATGTTTTCTTGGCACACTTTAGGCCCCTTAGTGCCAATTGGGCATCGTTTAAATGCCACGGCCTACCTGAGCATTGTTTCTGACCATGTCCATCCCTTTATGACCACCATGTACCCATCCTCTGATGGCTTCTTCCAGCAGGATAATGCACCATGTCACAAAGCTCGAATCATTTCAAATTGGTTTCTTGAACATGACAATGAGTTCACTGTACTAAAATGGCCCCCACAGTCACCAGATCTCAACCCAATAGAGCATCTTTGGGATGTGGTGGAACGGGAGCTTCGTGCCCTGGATGTGCATCCCACAAATCTCCATCAACTGCAAGATGCTATCCTATCGATATGGGCCAACATTTCTAAAGAATGCTTTCAGCACCTTGTTGAATCAATGCCACGTAGAATTAAAGCAGTTCTGAAGGTGAAAGGGGGTCAAACACAGTATTAGTATGGTGTTCCTAATAATCCTTTAGGTGAGTGTATGTTGAACTTTATTCTTGTACAAACACACGCTGTATTAAGCAGTGCATAAAGTATTACATGACAATAATGTCTCTGAAACATCTGTGTATTGACAAATATTGCATTTATTTCACTTCAGCTGTGATAGAGTATGCAAACACAGCGCGAGCGTCACTGCAGGAAGCAGAAAGTGTCTGACTTTATGACTTCGTTTGCAGCTCCTCCCCGCCTGCCCGAGGCTACTCTCGCCGATCGGTTGCATCCAGCCGCAGCCGATGTCGAACACACCTATAGGGTGCGTCTCAATCAGTTCCTGAGCTTGTGAATCAGAATATTGTGTACACGAATTCGTGCACCGGTAAGGACGGTACTGGCTCACTACACATTAGGACACTAATGATGTGCATGACATGGCAACGTCCTCATTGTGCTACATTATTACTGGTATTTATGAACAACAGCAGAGCTGATATCTATCTAACATCACTTCTAATCGTTTTTAACGTACATTATGATAAATACTTTGCTTGTTATATATATACGTGCAACATTTCAGATGTAAATAAATTATAAATGTTTGCTAGATTGTGTTCATTTACCTGTCTAACAATGTATGTTTATCCTGAAATATAATCAAATGAATGCTTTCTATTTTTAAATAAACATATATCATTATCAGTCATTATGAGTTGGCTCACATGATTTAAAGGAACACGGCAACTTTTTGGGATTTTAGCTTATTCACCGTATCCCCCAGAGTTAGATAAGTCCATACATACCATTCTTATCTCCGTGTGTGCCATAACTCTGTCTGACGCACACACCGCTAGCCTAGCTTAGCACAAAGACTGGAGGTAAATGGCTCCAGCTAGCCTACTGCTCAATAATTGTCAAAATAACGCCAACATTTTCCTATTTACATGTTGTGATGTGTATAGTTCCATCGTGTACTAAGACCGACGGAAAATGAAAAGTTGTGATTTTCTAGACCGATATGACTAGGAACTATACTCTTATTCCTGCGTAATGATCAAGGAACTTTGCTGCCGTCCCATGAGTGCAGCCGCGCAATGATATTGCACAGCGCCCGAAAATAGGCTAACTTCCATCAACATAACCATAACCATGTGATTTATCTTATAATTTGTTTTTTACATACATTTTTTACATTTCTGTGTGTTTAAATAGGTTTAAGGTCTTAATAAGTAGGGACTTTTATTTTGACGGATGTTGTAGTCTACGGAAAGAGTGAGAACTCGCGGTTCATCGGAGTAGTTAGGCTGATTTAAAGTTTTCAGTTGGTTAAGCACCCCCCGAAAAGGCATAAGGTGTGTATGTGCTTGTTTACTGTCATTTGTAATGAGTTTTTTTTTTTGTGTATTTCGCTGTATGTTAATAATAATGCTATGAAGAGAGAGTGTTTGTGTACGAGGTGTTTATACCCACTTCTTTGCTTTATTTTTTCAGCTCTTACGATGATTTTTTGGAGATCAAATGGTTTCAATAAACTCCATGAAACATCAGTAAAGTCTGGCCATCATTCGGACAGGGTCTGCTACACAATGTGACAACCTGCTTACACAGAGAGTGCTGGGGACTATTTCCGGCCCTGCGTAATATCATTGCGCCACTGCACTCATGGTACGGCAGCAAAGCTCTTGATCATTACGCAGGAATGAGAGTGTAGTTCCTAACCATATCGGTCTAGAAAAACGCAACTTTTCATTTTCCGTCGGTCTTAGTACACGATGTAACTATACACATCACAACATGTAAATAGGAAATGTTGGCGCTATTTTGTCACTTATTGAGCAGTATGCTAGCTGGAGCCATTTACCTCCAGTCTTTGTGCTAAGCTAGGCTAGCGGTGGGTGCGTCAGACAGAGTTATGGCACGCACGGAGATGAGAATGGTATGTATGGACTAACCTAACTCTGGGGAATACGGTGAATAAGCTAAAGTCCCAAAAAGTTGGTGTGTTCCTTTAAGTTTTGCACTTCAGAACTTCCGTTAAGGGAGCATAGTGAGCATCGATGCACCCTGGGTTTTGCGGTGCATTGTGGGACTTTTTAGGCAGCCCTTAAAATGGCCAACTCCCTGATCAGTGCCCTGACTACTGAACTGGGGAGCTGATTGAGACGCACCCTGAATCTGCGAAAGAACCGTTTCAGACTCTCTGAGAAATGAGCTGATGCCTCAAATTAATATTATGAGAAAATTAAAGTGTTTTTTGACCTTGGATGCGTGTAAACTTATTATAGGGGATTCTGAAACAAAATTAGGAACCTTTAAAATAAGATAATTGTGTTAGGGTTCAAGACTTTCCAAATGAATTGAATTTGGTAGTAGGTAACATCCTGTGATGGGCAAACAATATTTTCTCATTTCATCTGATACGTTTTTGCTAGTGAGATCATATTAGCTAAGGATATTGTACAGGTGTTAGCTGTGATTTCTAATGATAATGCTTTCTAATGTTAGCTAAAGATATTGTACAGGTTTTAGCTGTGATTTCATCATAATCATCGTTCATAAGTTTGGAGAGCTTGACCCTTATCTTCTAACCATACCGGCTTTTACAGTACCAGTTTGTGTGTCCGGTTTCTGACCGTGCAGGCTGAAAGTGATGAGCTGGTCAGAGCTGCGTCTGCGAGCCGCAGATAAAGGCTTTATTGGAGTTGGTGTTAATGAACCGTTGGCTCCAGCACACACACATATACCAACGACGGCACATAAAAACACAGACAGGTTTTTACGCGCTCTGGACCTGAGGGACACCTTGCAACCTACCTGTCCTACTTCACTTACAGAAAAATCAATATATCCCCTCTCTATATCTCCTCTACCGTTTTATTCGGCCTTCCTCTCTTTTGTTTGGGGGTTTAGGGGCCGTGTATCAGCAGTGTGTGTTGAATGCTAGAGTTGATCTCGCTGTAAGCCGTTGGCAACAGAGCGGTTTCTGTTTTTTCAGTGCGTGTGAATTCAGCAGGGTTTGCTGTGGTGGTGTGTGTGTACAGTAAGTGTGAACGGTCTGCTCTCAGCATCATGAGAGGCCAGATTAGCTCACCGTCTCGAGTGATGGAGAAAGATCCGGCGACCTTGGCGATGCTAGTGCCATTCTGTACAAATTGAGCTACTGGAACAACAGGCATTATATACACGTGCTGCATTAATCATTTTTTATGTTTTCAGTTATAATGATACAAATTGTCAGTACAAATGATGAAATATAATATGCTTATTGTATATTATTTTGTATTTTATGCCAAAATAGCTCGCAACTTCGAATGTGACGTTCACACCGAATAATTCGCGCTAATCGGGGCTTCTATATGAGCCTAGATGAGCCAGTTTGTCTCGGTCACTTGACGTCTTTTTTGTAAAAAATACTACTATTAATGTGTGACAAAATGTAGTTTAAAGACTTTTTCAGGCGATAATATAGTTGTTTAAAGCTCAAATCTGTAGTTAATTTATAAAAAGAGTGCCTATTTGAGCATTTTATCTGGCGTTTTCGGAGTTGTGAGATCCAGGCGATCAGTGACATTCCGCGCTCGTTTACCCGGGGAGACCCGCCTTTCCTCGGCTAGTCCTTCTCACATTTGCTGCTGGCTCTGGCTCTTTTTTTCTGCTCCTGTCTCGTTGTGAAATGGCTCACTTGGCTCACAATGGCACACAATATCTCACTTTCTTCCAAACAAGATCCTTTTTATTCCTTTATTCCTTTTATTCCTGTTCCTGCAGTGATAGGATGATGTATCATACAGCTCCGGGTATCCACAAGCAGCCACGATTATCTTGTTCTCCATTGTTGTTCGGATTTCTGCCTCCGCTTGTAAATGCGTCACTACTAGAGCAAGCTCGTGATTGGTTAACGCGCCGCGAAATATATCCGGCAGAGTTCAGATTTTTCAACTTGAGCGATTCGTGCGAATCGCGCGTTCAAAACGCTCAATTCGCGTCATTCGCGCCGCCTCAATCGCGCGAATCTCGCTGCAGAATGCCATTTCGCGTCTCTGCATTGGCTTAACATGTAAATCACTTGCGCGAATCGCGTCCGGTGTGAACGCACCATAAGAGATACTACTACTCTTAAGGCCTGTTCACACCTGGACGATTTTCACGCGCGTTAGTCGCTGACATTTAACGCCTTGTGACTAAACAAAGGGCGCCATGGTGAGTGTGCACATCGACGTGCAAAACGCCAGGTGTAAAAGCGTCATTTTAAAAAAAAAACGCCTCGGGTTCGTTAAAAACTGGCCGACCAATGAGACCAGCGCTTTTGTTCACGTGCCTGGAGCTGCTGAAGTGACAGTAAAACACGACTTGATGGCGCTCAAGCACAAAACGCTCTTGCCGAGCACACACTGATACGACGAAGAAGTAGTAGTAAGTAGACAAAGAAGAAGATGAGTTGCTAATGTTGCTTGCCAGTTAGCAAAAAGTGTGTCTATGGTTTTGGCAAGCACGTAAATACTCTCTCTCTTCTTCTTCTGTGTGACAAGCGAGTGTCAGAGGCGTAAAGTGCCACAGCACCACCTTGTGTACCAGCAGCGCATCTACTGAATGTGCACGTTCACTCGGCGCATCGCCAGTGAAAATCCCGCCGAAAAACAAACCGGAAAACCCTGGCGATAAGCGCGCGCGATATTCGTCCTGGTGTGTACAGGCCTTTAATTGTTTGTGTGTGTGTGCTCCTGGTAAACCCTACATGGGGACAAAAGACGGCAATATCTCAAATCCTTGACCTTGTGAGGACATTTTTTGGTCCCCATGAGGAAAACCGCTTATTAATCATAGCGATATTTTTAAAAAATGTACAAATGCAGAAAGTTTTGTATGATGGTAGGTTTAGGCATCTCCGTTAGCATCTCACTCAAAAATGACCAAAGAGTTTCGATATGTTTCCTATTTAAAACTTGACTCTTATGTAGTTACATTGTGTACTAAGACCGACGGAAAATTAAAAGTTGCGATTTTTTAGGCCGACATGGCTAGGAACTAGGGGTGTGACGAGATCTCGCGAGACTAAACTGTGACGAGATTTCTTGTTGAGGTGAAAAGCTGTCTCGTGTCATAATCTATTTTTTTACAGTCTATGGCCATAATGTCAAGGAGTGTGAGGGTGAAGTTAGGATAGAATAGGCCAACACTACGTTTACATTACGCCTCCACTCTAGTTTTGCTTTTTATATAAATAAAAACTATTAAATTCAGGCGGATAACAGTCGCTTTTATTCAGTTTTGAGTCGTGTGCGCAGCACTGATCACGTGACAAGAAGACATTGAGCGTGTTATGAGTGTGCACTACGTGTGTTAGTCAAGCGCTCGCATTGTACGAGTGTGTGTTATATGTTAGTGGACTCGACCGTGGTGAGTTTATATTTTAAAATGCGCGTTCAGCACCACCGCTCCCTATTCCCAGAGTACGCACGATCGCAAAATTGAAAGTGAAAGTAAACGTGAGCGCGCATTCAAACGCGATTTCAATAACTTACCGCTGTTTGAAAGCGGCTCCCTGAGGCACACGAATATCTCCCAATATAAAAGCTATCTCGACTCGATGTAACCATCTCTTAGCTCTTGTATCATACTTGAAGATAAATTTGGTCTCTATTTGCACTTTGAATATTGAGTAGCCTACTTTGATTATGGTTATTGTTTGCACTTAATATCTATGATCAATTTGTGGGAAGGAGTTCAGTTAGGAGGTCAAAAGAAGCTCATGTACAGTTCTAAGGTCTGAAGAGACAATCATACAGGAAAGAATCCAGCTGACTTTTTTGCCAAAATCTTCACAGTGCTTGTTTTCTTTTACTGCATATGATAATTCATACTCAGAAAGTAGAACTGAAATTACATTCATTACAAGATGATGAGTTAAAACACTTCAAATTCACCTGGAAACAATTGTTTTAGTCATGTATTTCATCATTGAGGATTTTTTAAAATACTATGTAAAAATCTTGTCTCGTCTCGTTCTCGTGAACCCAATCTTGTATCTCGTCTCGTGAGATATGTGTCTCGTCACACCTCTACAAGGAACTATACTCTCATTCCTGCGTAATAATCAAGGAACTTACCATGGGTGCAGCAGGCGCAATTATATTATATAGAATGAGAGTATAGTTCCTAGCCATATTGGCCTAGAAAAAAACAACTTTTCATTTTCCGTCGGACTTGGTACACAATGTAACTACAGAAGAGTCAAGTTTTAAATAGGAAAAATATCGAAACTCTTTGGTCATTTTGGAGCGAGACGCTAACGGTCTAATAAGATTCAATGATCTATGCTAAGCTATTCTAAAAGTGCTACCTCTAGACCAGTGGCGCAAAAAGTGGGTATGCGCTATATGTGGCGCATAGGGGCGCCAAAGCAATGGTATGAAAAAAATTTTTTTGTGGTATTTTTCTATATGTAGTTGCTGTTGTGCGTTTCTACATAATTTCTGTATTTCCTCAATATTATATAACATTTTAGAGGACTAACAGGCTAGAGTAGGCGCCCTCATAAGATTCCATAATAGAATTTTGGATAATAATGGAATATCGCGAGTGGGCGCGCCTGGCGCCGGTGGCAAGCCAAAGTGTTCATATATGCTTGGGCGGACGTCTGGTTGCGCATTGACACTTCAAAAGCGTGTGATTTGACAGCCTTTATCACGATACACTATGGCTGTTATAGAATTAAATGAAATCAGTATCAACAAAATCCATCTTACCATTTATCAAAATCCACTTACACTGTAATTACAATTGCCTAAATAATGTAATGATATTTTTAGATTAATGTTCTAAATAAAATATTTTAATTATAGAAATATGACATTTTTATGAAATATGAAATATACTGCCAGTATATTTGGCGGCGTGAGGGGATTCTAGAATCATTCAACTAATTAATTCTAACTGACTGTTCAAAAATGGTGAATTATTCGAGAATGAAACCTATACTTTGCTTGAATCTATTTTTGTTGGGAAAATAGAGCAAAACTGTAAAAAATGACAACTTGTTGTTTATTGAACTGTTGTATAAAGTTAATATCGCAATTTGCAATTGTGCTGATATAGGCTACTCTGGAAAATAGCACTCTTGCACGTATGATATTGCTTAACTCATAATTTCCTCTTTAATTACTTTCAAACTAATTTTTATTTTTATGTTTGTTATTAGCCTATTAAAGGTCCCGTTCTTCGTGTCTTTTTGAAGCTTTGATTGTGTTTACAGTGTGCAATATAACATGTGTTCATGTTTCGCGTGTAAAAAAAACAGTATTTTTAACACAATGTACTTATCTGTACACCGCTGTTTTCACCGTCCTAAAAACGGCTGATGACTTCCTTTATTCTATGAAGTCCCTCCTTCAGAAATACGTAACGAGTTCTGATTGTGCCAGCGGTTCCCGTGTTGTGATTTGACCGCAGCTTAGCGCACGTGGCACGGTTCCGGTGTTGTGATTCGACAGCAGCTTAGCGCACGTGGAAAGGTCACGCCTCATAACGGGAGATGTATGCGCTTAATGATCTCTACAGCGTCCCTGGGAAAGCCAAACAAAGGTGATTTGACTCCGGGATGAAAATAACAGTGTCTCGACGACATGGCGACAAACACACTCAAACACACCACTTCCTTTTCTCCACGCGACACGTCCTCTTCTCCACGTGGGACAGCAACAAGACCACGCCCCCTTTATCACGTATTCTTGTGGGCGGAGGTTAGTCTGTTCTACTGTTCTACTGACTGACGTCATTAATGAAGGAAGTACCAGGATGTAGTCCAAGCCGGCCGTTCGCTGTAGGCTTTGAAAGGGAACTTCTGTTAAATAAAATATCTCGCTTGGCATTGAACTTTGAGCTTTATAATTTTACAGGTATTATTTATGCTCTAACAGCAACATTACACACTAACTAAAGTTTGACCAATGGGATCACGAAGAACGGGACCTTTAATAACTAGCCTATTAAAACTATTGGATCTGCCCAGAGCCGCTCTGGATCTGCCATAACCAATCGCTAACGTTTGGTCATGCTCCGGAACCGGCCGGTAAACAACAACCATCCCCCAACTCTTTCACCACTAACAGAGCGAGCTGGAATATCACACTTTTCCCGAACCCCGTGGGGAGGAGGGCCACAACATCATGGCCACCAACAAAACTCAGCAAAGATTGTTCTTGCTCCGGCTTTAACTTCTGGATATTCGGCAGCAGTGCCACAACGGACCGAACGGCTTCGCTCGCATCTTTTCTCCGCCGCCATTACTGAACTACAACTCAAACTAGCGCACGACATCAACGTCATCGTTCTCAGCCACTCCCTCTGTTCGCTTATTGGACCGGTTAAAATTTGGTCAGAGTTAACCAGCAAATATATTGCAATCCCAGATGCAGTACTGAAGGAAAATGAAAATGTAGCAGTAGTACGTAGGAGGGCGGAACCAGGCTAGGTTTAGGGGTAGGGTTAGGGTTAGTGTAGGGGAAGAGAATACACATTTTTTATGGTATAAAAATCTTTATGTCCATCGAAAGTCCCCATAAAACATGAAAACACATCATGTGTGTGTGCGTTTGTGTGTGTGTGCTTGTTTCATCAGAAGTTTTAAATTGGAATGTTTTTGATTTCTGATTATTTTTATTCATTTAATGTTTAAAACAATTCTAAAAAAATCGCAAACGGTTTTGAACTGCAAAAATGCACAAAAAAAAGACGACATTTAATAATAATGTGATTTTCCTGAAGCGGAAAAATAATAGACTGAAAAAAAGTTAATGAAGAACAATTTTGCTCAAACATTTACTATGAATTTTACAAATTATTAAAAATTAAACAGCAGGTTACACATTGAATTAAATGTAAAATTTAGAAGTAGAAAAAATAGTATTTTAATCATTGTTTTATTCTCCTGAAAAAGTGTTATTTTAGTATCAGAGATACTATTATAGTTTTTATTAATATTTTGAATGAGATTTAATTTCTATTAATTATTTTGTTTTTATTTTTTATTATTTATTAATTTTATTTTTATTTCATTCAAGTTAAACTACATGATGATGGAAATTTTTTGTAATAATAATAATAACCCTACTCCAGGGAAACTTTTTTGTTTACACTTTTGTTTCACAACCTGTTTTATAGACTAAAAATAAAATAAAATGAAAGACTTAATTTTCACTTCTCTTTTCAACTTGTTGAAAAATATCAAAACTTTGTGTTTCCAAGTTTCAAGCCCTATTTTGTGGCCTTATTGTAGACAATGTCAGGTAACTAGATGAAGTGTGTTTTTAAAACAGCATGTTTATGGATGGCTGAGAGTGAGAATCTGTTCTGTACAATCTGTCTGTTCTCTCATTGTGTCTTTGGCTCAGTCCTCCCTCTCTCTCTCTCTCTCTCTCTCTCTCTCTCTCTCTCTCTCTCTCTCTCTCTCTCTCTCTCTCTCTCTCGCGCTGCTCTGAGCGCTGGGGACAGTGAGCCAGGTGTCAGAAAGATGCTATTATTGTACTGAAGCCATACATTTGGGTCAGGACAGTGAGCATGCGTTTGTGTGTGTGTGTATGTGTGTGTGAGAGAGAGAGAGATCAGTCTGGCAGATGATCAGAGAAGTCTCTCCTCTAAGAGCTCTTTCACCGTTTCACTCTGACGTTCTTATTTAACACACATCAGACTGCCACTGTCAGATCCTGTCTAAGTCTACACACACACACACACACACACACACACACACACACACACACACACACACACACACACACACACACACACACACACACACACACACACACACACACACACACACACACACACACACACACACACACAAGCGCAAAAAGAGTTGACTGCATTTATAAATGCTGGAGCACAGATCAAAGCATCCTATAGCTCAGTGCCCACAATGCTTTGTTCGTGTGCCGCATGTATAAGTGACAGTCTGTTAGAAAATGTGCTCTATATGTCTATGTTATAGATGGAACGGCACATTCAAAGAACAGATACAGCTGGGGTAGAGAGAGCATTTTCTTGTGGTGCCCCCCTGAGCACTTGGTGCCCTGCGCGCAGCGCGTGGTGGGAGCGGCGGCACTGTTTGCAACCCACCTCCTCCCCAGCTCCTCCTTAAACTGTTTAACTTAATCAATGCCATTCTGTTGTCATTGAGGCATGCTCTTAGCCTGGCTCCACCCTCCGAAGTACTTCCGCTCAATTTTCATTTTCCTTCAGTACTCCGTCTGGGATTGCGAAATATTCTCTGGTTTTCTCCGGTCAAACTTTAACTGGTCCAATCAGCGAACTGAGGGAGGGGCTGAGAACAATGACGTTGATGTCGTGCGCTAGTTTGAGATGACAAACGTCACGACCAAACGTTAGCGATTGGTTATGGCAGATCCAGAGTGGCTCTGGGCAGATCCAATAGTTTTAAAGTTCAACAGAGTACCCGCCTTCAAGGAAGTAAACGCTTGTCAATGGAGAGTGGCCAGACTCTCTGTACAAATGAAATGTGCGAGAGTCTGGTAGGACCATGCTCTGTTCTCAATGGGGGATTTACGCTGCCCTCCCAGTTCAAAAAAAAAAAATGGGAGGTTGTCCCCAGAATCTGCTGTTCCCTGTCTTGGCCTTTTATGGAGCTCATGAAAAGGATGGGGAATTTAGAACTGAACCATATCGGCAAATGTACATTTTTTGCAAAATATGGCAATAAAAAAGTTGACTAAAAGTTTGACTGAAATTCTCTTCTTTCAAATTTCTCTTAAAGGAATTCTGAAAAACTGAATTGTGGAAGGAATTCCTCAAAAAATATTAAGCAACCTGACTGTTTCAATATTGATAATAATAATAATGTTTATTGAACATCAAATCATCATATTGGAATGATTTCTGAAGGATCATGTGACACGGAAGACTGGAGTAATGATGCTGACAATATTCAGCTTTGATCACATGAATAAATTACATTTTACAGTATATTCACATAGAACATTATTTATTATTAAGCTATTTTGAAATGTAATATTTCACAATATTACAGTTTTTTTAGTTTTTTTTAACGGTATTTTTAAATAAATAAATGCTTCTTGGGTGAGCCTTAAATAGCAATACACTAAAAAACATTTTGTCATGATTTATCACAACTTATGAATTAACGTGGTTCAGATAACATAATATTTTGAGTTTCTATTAATTATACCAGCCGCATTTATTGTACTAACTCAAACTTTAAGCAACCAGGTAACTTACTTTTTAAAAGTTAAACCAACAAGAATTTTTCACACTGTACATTTGTTACAGTATTTATTAATGTTAGTTAGTTAGTTAGTTAGTTAGTTAGTTAGTTAGTTAGTTAGTTAGTTAGTTAGTTAGTTAGTTAGTTAGTTAGTTAGTTAGTTAGTTAGTTAGTTAGTTAGTTAGTTAAAAAATACAGGTCATTGTTTGTTCATGTTAGCTCACAGTGCATTAACTAATGTTAACAAATACTGTTTGTTTTTAAATACAGTATTAGTAAATGTTGAAAGGAACATTAACTGAGATTAATAAATACTGTAGACTTATTGATCATTCTTAGTTCCTGTTAACTAATAACTAATGTTAACTAAGGAAAGCTTAATGATTCAAAACTGTGACAGGTAGTGTAGCATTTACAAATTATTTATTACAAAAATAAATACTATCAGTATGTGCAATTGTTAGTGTTTTCCCCTGGGAATCTAGCATTTTCTGCTGGTTTTAAAAATTTGAAACATTTAAACATTTTAAAGACGTTAAATAGTATCAATTCCTAGTTAAGAAATATTTCATCGGCTAGAAATTATGACTGTAATCTTTTTAAAATCCCTATCCAGTTAATTATGAATGGTTTGTAAAGTCGTGGATATTAATTAGTCGAAAGGTTTAGGATCCCACAATTAGCTCAGCTATTTCATAAACAAAACGGAGTGATGTTCAACTTGGCAGAGGATCTGCTGAGCATTCTGGGAGTTCTGCGGGAACATATTCCCTGTTGAAATGCTTATTAGAGTCGAGAACTGACTTGACAATTTAAATATCCCATTGCAGGAAAAGTAAAGAAACCGAAACACTTTGTTCAGGACTGCAAAGTGGCATTCATTTCACACTAAGAAGGGTTTCGCACTGTTCCACGCTCCGCATCAAATGCATCCTTCCTGTCTCATGCGCTGCGGAAAATGACTGCGCTGGAGAAGGACACCAACGATGTGGGTAATAAACATGAATGGTGGAGCGTCTGAGAGGGAACAAATGATAGCCGGGGTGAAAAGAGTAGAAAGAAAGTGGCTGTCAAAAGAACTCTGTTTTCTCATCATTACTGAAGAGGGGGAAAACAAAGAAGCATCTGTCTCGAGACCTTGAGAGGAGGATCCGTCATGAGCAGCAGAAATTATAAAGCAAAAAGATGATGTGATGTTTCCCTACTTCACAGTCTGGATCTCTGAAGAGATACTGAATCGGTGGAGCTTCAGACGAGCTGTAGAGGAAGAGCTAAACCGCATGGAGAAAGGCTGCCCCCTTGTGTGGCCTTCGGATGCTGCGTGAAGGAACTTAACATAATGATAATCCAGTGTTGTTAACGAAAACTTTTTAAAGATATTTGCTAATTGTGATCAAATATAATATAAAAAACTAATTTGTTAGAAATGTTGCCTTGGAAACTAACTGAAGTACTAAAAATGACAAACTGAAATAAAAAATAAATCAAACTCATTGTTGTGCTCCTCAAACCATTCCTGAACCATTTGTGCTTTGTGGCAGGCGCATTATCTGCTGAAAGATCCACAGCCACCAGGGAATACCGTTTCCATGAAAGGGTGTACATGGTCTGCAACAATGCTTAGATAGGTGGTATGTGTCAAAGTAACATCCACATCCTGGTGCCATGTGTTCCCCAGATAAGCCATGCACATGCACCCGGCCATCCACGTTTAGTAAAATAAAACAGGATTCATCAGACCAGGCCACCTTCTTCCATTGCTCCGGGGTCCAGTTCTGATGCTCAGGTGCCACTGTTGGTGCTTTCGGCGGTGCACAGGGGTCAGTATGGGCACCCTGACTGTTCTGTGGCTATGCCGCCCCATACACAACAAACTGAGATGCTCCCCACGTGCATCAATGAGCCTTGGCCGCCCATGACCCTGTCGCCGGTTCACCACTGTTCCTTGATAGAGACTGACCACTGCAGACCGGGAACACCCCACAAGAGCTGCAGTTTTGGAGATGCTCTGACCCAGTCCTCTAGCCATCACAATTTGGCCCTTGTCAAACTCGCTCAAATCCTTACGCTTGCCCATTTTTCCTGCTTCTAACACATCAACTTTGAGGACAAATGTTCTCATATATGTTCTCAAATATATATATATATATATATATATATATATATATATATATATATATATATATATATATATATATACACACTCACCTAAAGGATTATTAGGAACACCATACTAATACTGTGTTTGACCCCCTTTCACCTTCAGAACTGCCTTAATTCTACGTGGCATTGATTCAACAAGGTGCTGAAAGCATTCTTTAGAAATGTTGGCCCATATTGATAGGATAGCATCTTGCAGTTGATGGAGATTTGTGGGATGCACATCCAGGGCACAAAGCTCCCGTTCCACCACATCCCAAAGATGCTCTATTGGGTTGAGATCTGGTGACTGTGGGGGCCATTTTAGTACAGTGAACTCATTGTCATGTTCAAGAAACCAATTTGAAATGATTCGAGCTTTGTGACATGGTGCATTATCCTGCTGGAAGTAGCCATCAGAGGATGGGGACATGGTGGTCATAAAGGGATGGACATGGTCAGAAACAATGCTCAGGTAGGCCGTGGCATTTATACCATGCCCATTTGGCACTAAGGGGCCTAAAGTGTGCCAAGAAAACATCCCCCACACCATTACACCACCACCACCAGCCTGCACAGTGGTAACAAGGCATGATGGATCCATGTTCTCATTCTGTTTACGCCAAATTCTGACTCTACCATCTGAACGTCTCAACAGAAATCAAGACTCATCAGACCAGCCAAACATTTTCCAGTCTCCAACTGTCCAATTTAGGTGAGCTTGTGCAAATTGTAGCCTCTTTTTCCTATTTGTAGTGGAGTTGAGTGGTACCTGGTGGGGTCTTCTGCTGTTGTAGCCCATCCGCCTCAAGGTTGTGCGTGTTGTGGCTTCACAAATGCTTTGCTGCATACCTCGGTTGTAACGAGTGGTTATTTCAGTCAAAGTTGCTCTTCTATCAGCTTGAATCAGTCGGCCCATTCTCCTCTGACCTCTAGCATCAACAAGGCATTTTGGCCCACAGGACTGCCGCATACTGGATGTTTTTCCCTTTTCACACCATTCTTTGTAAACCCTAGAAATGGTTGTGTGTGAAAATCCCAGTAACTGAGCAGATTGTGAAATACTCAGACCGGCCCGTCTGGCACCAACAACCATGCCACGCTCAAAATTGCTTAAATCACCTTTCTTTCCCATTCTGACATTCAGTTTGGAGTTCAGGAGATTGTCTTGAGCAGGACCACACCACTAAATGCATTGAAGCAACTACCATGTGATTGGTTGATTAGATGATTGCATTAATGAGAAATTGAACAGGTGTTCCTAATAATCCTTTAGGTGAGTGTATGTATATATATATATATATGGGAGTGCAGAATTATTAGGCAAGTTGTATTTTTGAGGATTAATTTTACAACATTAATAATTAAACAACAACCATGTTGTCAATGAACACAAAAAACTCATTAATATCAAAGCTGAATATTTTTGGAAGTGGTTTTTAGTTTTAGCTATTGTAGGGGTATATCTGTGTGTGCAGGTGACTATTACTGTGCATAATTATTAGGCAACTTCACAAAAAACAAATTTATACCCATTTCAATTATTTATTTTTACCAGTGAAACCAATATAACATCTCAACATTCACAAATATACATTTCTGACATTCAAAAACCAAACAAAAACAAATCAGTGACCAATATAGCCACCTTTCTTTGCAAGGACACTCAAAAGCCTGCCATCCATGGATTCTGTCAGTGTTTTGATCTGTTCACCATCAACATTGCGTGCAGCAGCAACCACAGCCTCCCAGACACTGTTCAGAGAGGTGTACTGTTTTCCCTCCTTGTAAATCGCACATTTGATGATGGACCACAGGTTCTCAATGGGGTTCAGATCAGGTGAACAAGGAGGCCATATCATTAGATTTTCTTCTTTTATACCCTTTCTTGCCAGCCACGCTGTGGAGTACTTGGACGCGTGTGATGGAGCATTGTCCTGCATGAAAATCATGTTTTTCTTGAAGGATGCAGACTTCTTCCTGTACCACTGCTTGAAGAAGGTGTCTTCCAGAAACTGGCAGTAGGACTGGGAGTTGAGCTTGACTCCATCCTCAACCCGAAAAGGCCCCACAAGCTCATCTTTGATGATACCAGTCCAAACCAGTACTCCACCTCCACCTTGCTGGCGTCTGAGTCGGACTGGAGCTCTCTGCCCTTTACCAATCCAGCCACGGGCCCATCCATCTGGCCCATCAAGACTCACTCTCATTTCATCAGTCCATAAAACCTTAGAAAAATCAGTCTTGAGATATTTCTTGGCCCAGTCTTGACGTTTCAGCTTGTGTGTCTTGTTCAGTGGTGGTCGACTTTCTGCCTTTCTTACCTTGGCCATGTCTCTGAGTATTGCACACCTTGTGCTTTTGGGCACTCCAGTGATGTTGCAGCTCTGAAATATGGCCAAACTGGTGGCAAGTGGCATCTTGGCAGCTGCACGGTTGACTTTTCTCAGTTCACGGGCAGTTATTTTGCGCCTTGGTTTTTCCACACGCTTCTTGCGACCCTGTTGACTATTTTGAATGAAACGCTTGATTGTTCGATGATCACGCTTCAGAAGCTTGGCTATTTTAAGACTGCTGCATCCCTCTGCAATATATCTCACTATCTTTGACTTTTCTGAGCCTGTCAAGTCCTTCTTTTGACCCATTTCGCCAAAGGAAAGGAAGTTGCCTAATATTTATGCACACCTGATATAGGGTGTTGATGTCATTAGACCACACCCCTTCTCATTACAGAGATGCACATCACCTAATATGCTTAATTGGTAGTAGGCTTTCCAGCCTATACAGCTTGGAGTAAGACAACATGCATAACGAGGATGATGTGGTCAAAATACTCATTTGCCTAATAATTCTGCACTCCCTGTATATATATATATATATATATATATATATATATATATATATATATATATATATATATATATATATATATATATATATATATATATATATATATATATGTAACACTATAACTGTAACATTACTATTTTTAATTTTTTGAAAGAAGTCTCTTATGCTCACCAAGCCTGCATTTATTTGTGCAAATATACAGAAAACACAGTAATATTGTGAAATATTGTTACAATTTAAAATACTAGTTCCCTTTCAGTCGGTCACGTTCAACGTTACGTTGACATCACCGACATATTGGGATCCCAATACGTCAGGGACGTCGATGTAGTGTTTCCCTTCCCTTCTTCTGGGAATATTTTAATATCTTACTATTTTTTGGGAATCTGTGATACTTTTTTCAGGATTCATTGATAAATAAAGTTCAAAAGAAAAGCATTTATTCAAAATAAATAAAAAATAAATATTTAAAATACTTTTTATCAATTTAACACATCCTTGCAAATATTAATTTCTTTCAAAAGAAGAAATTAAAAAATGACTGACCCCAAACTTTTGAACGGTAGTGTTTTGTAGTGTTACAAAAGATTTCTATTTTAAATAAATGCTGTTCTTTTTTTTACTTTTTATTCATCATGTGACACTGAAGACTGGAGTAATGATGCTGAAAATTCAGCTTTTATCACTGAAATAAATTATATTTAAAAAGTATATTAAAAAAGAATCCATTATTTGAAATTGTAATAATATTTCACAATATTACAGTTTTTTCTGTGTTTTTGATTAAAAAAATACAGCATTGGTGAGCATTCTTCTTTCAAAAACATAAAAAATAATAATGTTTCCAAACATTTGGCCGGTAGGATACTATATACTGTATAAAGATTAAAGCTAATTAAAATGATTAATACATACGATTAATACTAAAATTCTAATCCTGCTAATAGTTTAAATCATTCTAACGTTGTGAAAATCACCTGCTTCACCTGTAAAGGTTATATTTTGGTTAACAAAAATCAGCAAATCCTCATATCTGAATGATTTCTGAAGGATCATGTGACACTGAAGACTGGAGTATATTCAGATAGAAAACAGTCACACACACACTGTCTGGTTCTCTATCTTCGTGGGGTTTACTCTTCATAGACGTAATGGTTTTAATACTGTACAAACTGTATATTTTCTCCCCTTACACTAACCCTACCCATCACACAAAACCTTCTGCTTTTTTACTTTTTCAAAACAAAACTGTATGATTTATAAGCTTGTTTCCTCAATTTAGGTCCCCATGCTGACATGAGTCCCCAGGAGTCAGTGTGCTTTCAGGTTGAAGTCCCCACCGGGATACAATAACACGAACACACACACACACACACACACACAAACTGTCCCACAATGCAGCACAGTTAACTTGACCTTCTATTTCTATTGTGAAGCAAAATATCAAAAGTACTTTAATATTAATTACTGATCAATATCAGAGTTGTGGCATATAGCGGTATGTGACTGTGTTGGTTTGTGTCAGTTTGTGTTTTGCAGAGACTGTAAAGAAGAGCATCACGAGGGTCCCTGCAGACACATGACAGCCGCAGCAACAGGGAGTACCCTACAGGTAAGAACGCCACTCTTTTAATATTAGTTCATCACATATGCATGGGCACAGTTCAATTTATGTTGGCTAGATATCATCAGTCATCTCCCTTTGGGTTGAAAAGCCTGAGATTACAGTCATAAGAGTGTCAGTGCAGGACAATGCCTGTAAGCCATTCACAAATCACCTGATTCATAAAAGAATCATACAAGAGGAGGATTTTCAAGCTCAAATCTCCCTGTGCTGTGTTTGATACCTGCTGTACAGTATGTGTGTGTGTGTTTCAGGGTTACGTTGTAGATGAAGAAGCGGCTCTTCGCTCCCGCTGGGATCAGGCCTCACAGGACACAATAGCCGAAACCACTCACCCCTGCCCCAAATGCCAAGTTCCTGTGGAAAAGGACGGTACGAATAGTCTTTTACCTTGCTCTAGTTTTTCCGAATACTGTACTGCCATACTGCTTACTATTACTTACTGATTACTTTTACTTACTAGCAGGGCCGTTTCTAGCCATTCTGACGCCCTAGGCGAAATCTTTATTGGTGCCCCATTGCAACATTGGTATTACTGGTATTAATTAACAAATACATACATACCAAATTATATTTATATATATTTGTTAATAAGGATTCAAATTAATAGCCAGATGCCTGTATAGCCCTAGGCCTATATTATATAGCCTATATTTGTGCAGTCCCTAGTTGCTAAGAAATTGTTCTCAGACATAACTACATAATTATTATGTGTTATTAGTACATTTCACATGAAAGTAATAAGAATAAATACTGATTCAGTGTGGTTTTTGTTACTCTTTGATGCGTGAACTTCCCCTTTAAATAACGCAACACTTTGCCCGCTGTGTGTACGACACTGCTTGCATTAAGCACTATTAGAACTGAATGAATCGATTCAGCATTCAACACCATCCGTAAAGATATGTTAAATTCATCAACGTGATTTAATAAAGGATGTATTCATGTTGTGAATTTGCACATTTTATTATACCATTTTTAAATTGGCCGCTAAAGTTTTATATGGGACAATTACAAAACACACTGATTCTTTTAACAGAGCATTGGCGCAAAAACCTTTTGGAGGTGCAATTAAGAGAAGAAAGCTTTATAGAGTCTCAATATAACTGATAATCATGAAATGCTGAAGTAAGTGTGCAGTTATATTTTGCCTCTAACATACACACCGAGCAATGCTATCTGCCCATTCACAGCGGGATTTCTAGACTGCCACAAATACTGCCTAACAAAATACAGATTTGCACCTGTTATTTTAATTGGCCGTTAGTTTGAATTTAGCTTTATTTTATGGTTAAAAAAAAGTGTTACCTTTCCAAAGCATTGACCGAGTTCATTGATCTAATGGTGTTGTTGAGTGCTCCAAACGCGAACTTTTTTGACAGTAGCCTACTCTGATCTGATGGCATATAGGGATTGTCAGATTGACAGTTCTCTGATCCAATAGTGTGGGGGAACTAGTGGGGGCGGCAATAACAGTTTAGGGTGGCTGTGACACCCTTTACACACAAACATCTAGTGCCAGATATGCGCTTATTGGCGCCCCCCTACTGATGGCGCCCTAGGCGACCGCCTAGTTTGCCTATGCCTAAAAACGGCCCTGCTTACTAGCCTAGAAATCTAGACGCACCCTAGCGGCAGCAAATATAATTTGCAGCCAGGGTCGTCTAGCAACTCTCCGTTGGCTTGCAAGCTGGAAAAACCAAACTCTGGTCAGGCCAATCACATCGTGTATAGAGTCGGTGGGCGGGCTTAACATAATGACGGCAGAGTTGCGGCGGTTCCGCGTGCTACTCATGAATACAGAATACATAATTCATACAATGGCAGTAAATTGTTCATAATGTTTTAATTCTCCCTAATTTTTCTTTTCTTGTAAATGTTCATTTATAAAAAAGCCTGTCGCTTATATACACCGATCAGACATAACCCGTCGAGGCATGGACTCCACTAGACCCCTGAAGGTGTGCTGTGGTATCTGGCATCAAGATGTTAGCAGCAGATTCTTTAAGTCCTGTAAGTTGAGAGGTGGGGCCTCCATGGATCAGACTTGTTTGTTCAGCACATCCCACAGATGCTCGATTGGATTGAGATCTGGGGAATTTGGAGGCCAAGTCAACACCTCAAACTCGTTGTTGTGCTCCTCAAACCATTCCTGAACCATTTTTGCTTTGTGGCAGGCGCATTATCTGCTGAAAGAGCCACAGCCACCAGGGAATACCGTTTCCATGAAAGGGTGTACATGGTCTGCAACAATGCTTAGGTAGGTGGTACGTGTCAAAGTAACATCCACATGGATGGCAGGACCCAAGGTTTCCCAGCAGAACATTGCCCAAAGTATCACTGCCTCCGCCAGCTTGCCTTCTTCCTATAGTGCATCCTGGTGCCATGTGTTCCCCAGGTAAGCCATGCACGGGGTCAGCATGGGCACCCTGACTGGTCAGCGGCTATGCCGCACTATACACAACAAATTGAGATGCTCTGTGTATTCTGACACCTTTCTATCAGAACCAGCATTAACTTCTTGAGCAATTTGAGCTCCAGTAGCTCGTCTGTTTGATCGGACCACACGGGCCAGCCTTCGCTCCCCACGTGCATCAATGAGCCTTGGCCGCCCATGACCCTGTCGCCGGTTCTCCACTGTTCCTTCCTTGGAGCACTTTTGATAGATACTGACCACTGCAGGCCGGGAACACCCCACAAGAGCTGCAGTTTTGGAGATGCTCTGACCCAGTCATCTAGCCATCCCATTTTTCCTGCTTCTAACACATCAACTTTGAGGACAAAATGTTCACTTGCTGCCTAATATATCCCACCCACTAACAGGTGCCGTGATGAAGAGATCACCAGTGTTATTCACCTCACCTGGTCATAATGTTGTGCCTGATCGGTGTATGTTTGGAAAGTCTTCTATATGGTATTTAACAACACATGCATGTTCACAATTCTCTGATGTCTCATTTTTATTTTTTATATATACCTAAAACGTGTAATGTAATAGACTGTTACTAATTGTGATTTTCGTCATGTAATTTGAAATCAGTATCAGGCTACAATTGATAAGTAATCTATCCAGCACTGCTAATGGACATTAGTCAGGGTAGAGACATATTTAATATCTGACAGGAATGAAATCGAGGCTGTGTGGGATGTGCGTTCAATGTTTCCTACTGTTGTTTAACAACATACTGATTGTTCAGATAATCTTTCCAAGAAAAGTTGTGAGTTGTGAAAAGTATATGTTATACAGTGCATACCACTGTAAAAACTGTTATCCCTCACAGCCTCGTTTTCATCTACATTCAATTCAAAATGACGTCTAATCTGACTAAGTCTATACTGTGTGTAGTGTGTGTGACAGCCCCTAGATGACCTACTAAAGGAGTCTGCAACCTTTTTCAGGCTAAAGACCCCTGGAGAGATGAAGCAGGGACCCCTGATACTAAAAAATTAAAGTTGCATTTAAAGCCTAACCTATAATAGCATACATAATATACTATATTAGTGTATTTATGAACTTGTTATGATGCTTACATAGCAAAACCTTTAAAATAATCATTATTGATGTACAGGTTCATTTGCATTTTCATTTTACATTATGCACTTTAATATAGAAGGGACTTGTATCATATACTGTTGTATATGGTAACTTTTTCATTTTCATTTCTTTTTAAATCAGACATTAATTTGTGAGTCCCCTGCAGTACCGTTATGGACCAGCTAGGGGTCGCAAACTCACTGTTAAAGAGCCCTAATTTAATTCATCATCCACAATGTGCGGTATACAGACTGCATGACATATCATATCTCACAGTGGAATGTTCTATATACATTCATTGGCCACTTTATCTTGCTAGAACCGGTTTGGGCCCTCTTTTGCCTTCAGGACCACCTTAATTCTTCATGGCACAGATTCAACAACAGGCTAGAAACATTCCTCAGAGATTTTGGTCATGACATGATATCATCACACAGATTTGTCAGCGTGAATCTCCTGTTCCACTACATTCCCAAAGCTGGATCTGGCGACTGTGGAGGCCATTTGAGTTTAGTGAACTCATCGTCATGTTCAAGAAACCAGTTTGAGATGACTTGAGCTTTGTGACATGGCATGTTTTAGTGCTGGAAGTAGCCATTAGAAGATGGTACACTGTGGTCATAAATGGATGGACATGGTCATCAACAGTACTCAGGTCAGCTGTGACCTTTAAACTATGCTCAATAGGTAGGGTACAACTGGGCTAAAGGCTCCCATAGATCCCACGATTGCAGAAAAAAATATATGTTTGTATTGAATATTTATGCAGCGAAAGAGTTTGTGTGAAAATAAATCATAAAAGTGGTTTATTTTGTTTCAAATTCTTATAATATATGAGGTGGTGACACGCGGGGCAAAACACACACAGTATTGATACAGATACTTTAGCTAAAATAATGCTAGATGTTAAAGTTAATACTCGTTCAAAACAATCACTTTAGCCAAGTTTGCACTATTTTCTGTTTGTTTTGATAAATAAAATAATTAATTGTTGTTCAATAAATATACTATCATTAATATATGTGACCCTGGACCACAAAACCAGTCATAAGGTTTTTTTATTTTAGTTTTTTTATTGAGATTTGTACATCATCTGAAAGCTGAATAAATAAGCGTTTGATGTATGTATGATGTATTGATGGATGGTTTGTTGGGTCATTTTTCTTTCAAAAACATAAAAAATAATAATGTTTCCAAACATTTGGCCGGTAGGATACTATATACTGTATAAAGATTAAAGCTAATTAAAATGATTAATACATACGATTAATACTAAAATTCTAATCCTGCTAATAGTTTAAATCATTCTAACGTTGTGAAAATCACCTGCTTCACCTGTAAAGGTTATATTTTGGTTAACAAAAATCAGCAAATCCTCATATCTGAATGATTTCTGAAGGATCATGTGACACTGAAGACTGGAGTATATTCAGATAGAAAACAGTCACACACACACTGTCTGGTTCTCTATCTTCGTGGGGTTTACTCTTCATAGACGTAATGGTTTTAATACTGTACAAACTGTATATTTTCTCCCCTTACACTAACCCTACCCATCACACAAAACCTTCTGCTTTTTTACTTTTTCAAAACAAAACTGTATGATTTATAAGCTTGTTTCCTCAATTTAGGTCCCCATGCTGACATGAGTCCCCAGGAGTCAGTGTGCTTTCAGGTTGAAGTCCCCACCGGGATACAATAACACGAACACACACACACACACACACACACAAACTGTCCCACAATGCAGCACAGTTAACTTGACCTTCTATTTCTATTGTGAAGCAAAATATCAAAAGTACTTTAATATTAATTACTGATCAATATCAGAGTTGTGGCATATAGCGGTATGTGACTGTGTTGGTTTGTGTCAGTTTGTGTTTTGCAGAGACTGTAAAGAAGAGCATCACGAGGGTCCCTGCAGACACATGACAGCCGCAGCAACAGGGAGTACCCTACAGGTAAGAACGCCACTCTTTTAATATTAGTTCATCACATATGCATGGGCACAGTTCAATTTATGTTGGCTAGATATCATCAGTCATCTCCCTTTGGGTTGAAAAGCCTGAGATTACAGTCATAAGAGTGTCAGTGCAGGACAATGCCTGTAAGCCATTCACAAATCACCTGATTCATAAAAGAATCATACAAGAGGAGGATTTTCAAGCTCAAATCTCCCTGTGCTGTGTTTGATACCTGCTGTACAGTATGTGTGTGTGTGTTTCAGGGTTACGTTGTAGATGAAGAAGCGGCTCTTCGCTCCCGCTGGGATCAGGCCTCACAGGACACAATAGCCGAAACCACTCACCCCTGCCCCAAATGCCAAGTTCCTGTGGAAAAGGACGGTACGAATAGTCTTTTACCTTGCTCTAGTTTTTCCGAATACTGTACTGCCATACTGCTTACTATTACTTACTGATTACTTTTACTTACTAGCAGGGCCGTTTCTAGCCATTCTGACGCCCTAGGCGAAATCTTTATTGGTGCCCCATTGCAACATTGGTATTACTGGTATTAATTAACAAATACATACATACCAAATTATATTTATATATATTTGTTAATAAGGATTCAAATTAATAGCCAGATGCCTGTATAGCCCTAGGCCTATATTATATAGCCTATATTTGTGCAGTCCCTAGTTGCTAAGAAATTGTTCTCAGACATAACTACATAATTATTATGTGTTATTAGTACATTTCACATGAAAGTAATAAGAATAAATACTGATTCAGTGTGGTTTTTGTTACTCTTTGATGCGTGAACTTCCCCTTTAAATAACGCAACACTTTGCCCGCTGTGTGTACGACACTGCTTGCATTAAGCACTATTAGAACTGAATGAATCGATTCAGCATTCAACACCATCCGTAAAGATATGTTAAATTCATCAACGTGATTTAATAAAGGATGTATTCATGTTGTGAATTTGCACATTTTATTATACCATTTTTAAATTGGCCGCTAAAGTTTTATATGGGACAATTACAAAACACACTGATTCTTTTAACAGAGCATTGGCGCAAAAACCTTTTGGAGGTGCAATTAAGAGAAGAAAGCTTTATAGAGTCTCAATATAACTGATAATCATGAAATGCTGAAGTAAGTGTGCAGTTATATTTTGCCTCTAACATACACACCGAGCAATGCTATCTGCCCATTCACAGCGGGATTTCTAGACTGCCACAAATACTGCCTAACAAAATACAGATTTGCACCTGTTATTTTAATTGGCCGTTAGTTTGAATTTAGCTTTATTTTATGGTTAAAAAAAAGTGTTACCTTTCCAAAGCATTGACCGAGTTCATTGATCTAATGGTGTTGTTGAGTGCTCCAAACGCGAACTTTTTTGACAGTAGCCTACTCTGATCTGATGGCATATAGGGATTGTCAGATTGACAGTTCTCTGATCCAATAGTGTGGGGGAACTAGTGGGGGCGGCAATAACAGTTTAGGGTGGCTGTGACACCCTTTACACACAAACATCTAGTGCCAGATATCCGCTTATTGGCACCCCCCTACTGATGGCGCCCTAGGCGGTCGCCTAGTTTGCCTATGCCTAAAAACGGCCCTGGCTGAACCAGTCTGGCCATTCTCCTCTGACCTCTGGCATCATCAAGGCATTTTCACCCTCAGAACTGACGCTCACTGGATATTTCCTCTTTTTCGGCCCATTCTCTGTAAACCCTACAGATGGTTGTGTGTGAAAATCCCAGTAGATTTCAGTTTCTGAAATACTCAGACCAGCCCGTCTGGCACCAACAACCATGCCACGCTCACACTTACTTAAATCACCGTTCTTCCCCATTCTGATGCTCAGTTTGAACTTCTACATGCCTAAATGCATTAAGTTAGAAATGTGTGTTGAACAGGTGTACAATAAAGTGTCCGGTGCGTGTTTATAAATATGGCTGAATCCGAGAACCCTCAATCACTATTCCCTACGTTATCCACTAATACAGTTCACTTGAAGGGTGAATGAAAACGAGAGAGTGAATTCAGACAGCCGTTGTGTGTACATCGTTATTGCGGTGCATTGTGGGATAGTATGAGTGCACTCGATAATGTCCATTATGGTTTCGGACACCACTACAAATGGCTGTCCCCTCAAATAGTGCCCTACTTGAGGGTATAAGGGGCGATTTCGGATTCAGCCATATACTCTAAAAAAAAAGGTTCTATATGGCACCAAAAATGGTTCTTGGCTCGTAATCATAGGGGAACCTTTTTTAGTGCTATATAGCACCAATTTTGGTGTTTCAGTGGTTCTTCAGCGGTTCTTCAGAGGTTCTTCACCGGTTCTTTGACTAAGGTGCTATATAGCACCGCTACCCTATACATAACATGTTAAGATATGGTGCTATATAGCACCAAAAGTGGTTCCTCTATGATTACGACGAAGAACCATTTTTGGTGCCATATAGAACCTTTTTTTTTAGAGTGTATATATATTAACCATTTGTGTTAAATATGAGCATATTATTATATGGAATGTTTTGCATTATATACTCAATACCGTTTCACATACTATTTTGTAAAATAGGATGGTTATCTTTGTTTTCATCTTTGCACTTGAAGAGTGCATCATAAAGATGCCATTATCTCCTTCAGTATGGATAACGATCCCCTCTTGTGTGTGTGTGTGTGTGTGTGTGTGTGTGTGTGTGTGTGTGTGTGTGTGTGTGTGTGTGTGTGTGTGTGTGTGTGTGTGTGTGTGTGTGTGTGTGTGTGTGTGTGTGTGTGTGTGTGTGTGTGTGTGTGTGTGTGTGTGTGTGTGTGTGTGTGTGTGTGTGTGTGTGTGTGTGTGTGTGTGTGTGTGTGTGTGTGTGTGTGTGTGTGTGTTGTCATGATCTTCCTCAGGTGGCTGTATGCACATGGTGTGTCCTCGTCCACAGTGTAAGTTTGAATGGTGCTGGCTCTGTCGTGTGGAGTGGAACAGAGAGTGTATGGGCAACCACTGGTTCGGATGAGCCGGATGCGCTCTCGCTGTGAGCCGAAACTCAGGGAATGGAACCAGTGGGAAACCTTGCAGGACACTGTCAATCATTAGCAAGTCAAATCAGTATCACTGTGTTGAGGTACATATCATGACATGCTGCTGACATTCAGAGGTGATGGAATAAAATTCTAGTGTTATTAAAATGTTTTATTGAAATCCTGAGTCATGTGTTTCTTTTAAGTCATCAAATTCAAACATTACATTGATTGATTGGCTGTATTACAGACTGTATTACTCAATAACCAAAGTTTTCCAGTTTTGCCTGACCCCAATCCAGCTTTGATTATGCTAAATCCACAATTCAAAATCCGTTCAACAGTTTGGGGTCTGTCAGATTTTGTTTTATGATCTTAAAAGTCTCTTATGCTCAACAAGGCAATTGATTGATCAAAAATAAAACAGTAAAAACAGTAATAATGTGAAATAATATTCCAGTTAAAAATAATTATTTCCTATTTGAATATACACTATATTGCCAAAAGTTTTGGGATGTCTGCCTTTACATGAACTTTAATAACATCCCATTCTTAATCCATATGGAGTTGGCCCACCCTTTGCAGCTCTAACAGCTTCAGCTCTTCTGGGAAGGTTTTCCACAAGGTTTAGGAGTGTGTTTATGGGAATTTGTGCATTTGTGAGGTCAGGCATTGATGTTGGACGAGAAGGCCTGGCTCACAGTCTCCGCTCTAATTCATCCCAAAGGTGTTCTATCGGGTTGAGGTCACACACAAAAAAAAAAGGTTCTATATGGCACCAAAAATGGTTCTTGGCTCGTAATCATAGAGGTACCTTTTTTAGTGCTATATAGCACCAATTTCGGTGCTTCAGAGGTTCTTCACCGGTTCTTTGACTAAGGTGCTATATAGCACCGCTAACTATGGTGCCATATACAGAACATGTTAAGATATGGTGCTATATAGCACCAAAAGTGGTTCCTCTATGATTACGATGGAGAACCATTTTTGTTGCCATATAGAACCTTTTTTTTTTAGAGTGTAACGTTCTGTATATGGTAGCGGTGCTATATAGCACCTTAGTCAAAGAACCGGTGAAGAACCTCTGACGAACCACTGAAGCACCAAAATTGGTGCTATATAGCACTTAAAAAGGTTCCCCTATGATTACGAGCAAAGAACCATTTTTGGTGCCATATAGAACCTCTTTTTTTAGAGTGTATGGACCGACGCTTTGTGCACTGGAGCGCAGTCATGTTGGATCAGGAAGGGGCCGTCCCCCAAACTGTTCCCACAAAGTTGGGAGCATGAAGTTGTCCAAAATGTCTTGGTATGCTGAAGCATTAAGAGTTCCTTTCACTGGAACTAAGGGGCCCAACCCCTGAAAAACAACCCCACACCATAATCCCCCCTCCACCAAACTTTACACTTGACACAATGCAGTCAGGCAAGTACCGTTCTCCTGGCAACCGCCAAACCCAGACACGTCCATCGGATTGCCAGACAGAGAAGCGTGATTGGTCACTCCATAGAACACGTCTCCACTGCTCTAGAGTCCAGTGGCGGCGTGCTTTACCCCACTGCATCCCACGCTTTGCATTGCACTCAGTGATGTAAGGCTTGGATGAGCAGCTCGGCCATGGAAACTCATTCCATGAAGCTCTCTACGCACTGTTCTTGAGCTCATCTGAAGGCCACATGAAGTTTGGAGGTCTGGAGCTATTGACAGAAAGTGGGCGACTTCTGCGCACTGTGAGCCTCAGCATGCGCTGACCCCACTCTGTGATTTTACGTGGCCTACCACTTCTTGGCTGAGTTGCTGTTGTTTCTAATTGCTTTCACTTTGTTATAATACCACTAACAGTTGAGCGTGGAATATTTAGTAGTGAGGAAATTTCCCGAATGGACTTATTGCACAGGTGGCAACCGATCACAGTGCCACGCTTGAGTTCACTGAGCTCCTGAGAGCGGCCTATTCTTTCACGAATGTCTGTCGAAGCGTGAATTCAATGATTTGGAGGGGTGTCCCAATACTTTTGGCAATATAGTGTATTTTAAACTGTAATTTATTCCTGTGATCAAAGCTGAATTTTCAGCATCATTACTCCAGTCTTCAGTGTCACATGATCCTTTTGTTGCTGTTTTTTAGCTCTGACCAAGATTCAGTTGAATTTTGATGATTTTTTACATTGAAAATATCTCACTATATTTGCATTTTTTAATGTGAAACGAACATAACACACCTGTTTTCATTGTATGTTTATTATTATTTTGATCTATTTGCATTCAATCTTCCAATGCTGATGTAATTTGACATCTGTCAATGCATGATATCATCGCATTCCTGGCATGTCAATCATTTACCTCTCCAGTCTCTCACTATTGTCTGCTCATCATGAGTATCACCAGGACTGGATTATGAACCGAACCGACGGAGCCGGTGTCCAGGAACCTTCAAAGTCTCACGCCACAGAGAACCTGAACACCACCAGGGCCTTCAAATACTACAGGCCCAGGCTGAATGATAAACATGCTTGATCATAACTAGTTTAGGCTACCCAAAGTGGACTATTTTACCTAATATGTGTCTGTGCTTCGTAATGTTATGCTTACTGGAGTTCTGTGTTGTTAGCAACATGCTAACACCAAAGTCCATTGACATCCATTGTAATAGTTGTAAACACTGATGATGTTTCTCATTAGTACACTACCTTAGAAAGCAACATGTTGTGTTTTAGAACAAGTCCAAACCAGCCTGCCTGTGTGTTATCTGGTTTATATGGTGATTAGATGCCCTTGATGGTCATTATCTGTTAAAACAGGACACTCAGTACTGGTGCCATAAACGGACCCTAAACATAATCTTTGCCATAATGTTGCCCTGTGACCTCTTGTTAAACATTATGAGATAAATGTAAGTTCATCATGATTTATTACAGGGAGGGGAGGGTGTAACTGAGTGTCTAACACACACATGCTTTACGACTCACAGTATTGGTAACTGAGAAACATCACCTGAAGACAAACACAGCCTGTTATTAAAGACGTCAAGAGCGCTCCGCTCGATAACTGACATGAAGCTGCGCATTTTCTGCTGTACTGGTTCCATTAGACTTCTGCTGAGTTCATGTTTTGGGCTGTAACGTCACTCTTTTAGCATCTTAAGAAGGCAGAGGAGATCTTCAGGTGCTCTCAGTTGAACACAGGAGAAGAATGAGGAGATTTGGTCGAGCTGGACCTGATAGCCTTGAGCTTGAACTGACTGATGGAGTCTCGAGTCAGGTGAGGGAACTGCCTTATTATTTCCCATCTCATGAACTGTTGAGTTCAGAATAAGTCACATTTTAAACCATTGTGTTGTATTTACTTTGCCTATGATTTTTGTATGTTTGGCTGTAGTCAGTGCAGCCAATCATTGCTTCTCCGGTATCTGTGACATCAGTTAAAGATGTGGGACGGTCAGTCGCTCACCTGGCGTCCTATGCCAGAGGCCGCTGGAAACATGTTGCCCGCAGGTCTGCGAGGAAGAAACCCACAGGTATTTATGATAAATGTATGGGTACGACGGGGCTAAAGGCACACTGGGGTAAAAGGCACATTTGTCTTTATTCTCTTTTAGACCACTAGATGGCACAAAAACTCAGCACTTTTCTTAACACTTTTCTTTTAATGATGATGCACATGGAAATTTGTCTAATCCTTGACGCAATCCCGGGCAGCAGCGCAAAGTTGATTCTGCGCTAATTTGATCTAATGTTTATTGTTTTTTTTTAACTGTTGTAGAATTATGTAGCAAATGAGAATCGATAAAATGATAGACTGTATTCTGAGGCAAATGTCTTCTTAATGATTTTGTTCAAGGTAATTAAAGCAACAGTTTTTTTAATAATGGAAGAATATGTGAAAGTATGTTATTTGGGGTAAAAGACACAATAATAAACAGCCGCTGACTTTTCTATTTGTTGACATGACATGGTTAGATTCAGATGGGACATGACATATATTAAGTTAGGTGTCCACCCTAGGGCCCTATCATACACCCGGCGCAATGCGACTCCGGGCACGACGCAAGTGCTTTTTTCAAGTGCAAGTTTCAACCCGATGCAGTTTATCATTTTCACGGCCAGCGTCACATTGTTTAAAGGTGTCATGAACTGGCTTTTTAAATAATGTTATAGGCTACTGTTGTCTGCACTCAAAAAAAAAATGGTTCTATATGGCACCAAAAGTGGTTTTTGGCTCATAATCATAGGGGATCCTTTTTTAGTGCTATATAGCACCTTAGTCAAAGAACCGCTGAAGAACCACTGAAGCACCAAAATTGGTGCAATATAGCACTAAAAAAGGTTCCCCTATGATTTTGAGCCAAGAACCATTTTTGGTGCCATATAGAACCTTTTTTTAGAGTGTGAGGTCAACTTATGACTGTCATACCTATGTTCGCGTGGTTTTTACATTCAAAAACATCATAATGAATAAGTAATAGGCTATTTTCTGCCATGATTTTGAGGCTCTCTGAAAAACACTCGGTTTTGATGGGCGTGCCGCACTGAAGACCTGGAAGTAAACGCCCACGACTAGGATTGGATAAGATTTGCATACTTAATGAGCTTCAGCTCCCCTCAGTACATGTGGGGATTGTTTTGAAAGCGTCTGGGGAAACGCTCACAGGGCTCTCAAAATTCCTTCATCAAACAAACACAAAGATTCATCTCCCATCCACCCGCGATTGATTGGAATGTTATTTCTGTATTACTTGGCCCTCCCGATCAGTGAATATAACCGCAAACCGTGCACACACACATCCCCGCGTGCGCAAGAAAGGAATGTTGTTTCGCTATTTAAGATAGCCCGTCGGCAGGCCGGTGATACGTTTTGGTAGCCTGTCTGAAAAACACATAGCCCCAGGATGTTGGGCTTTGCGAGCACTGGCGTTACATGTCCGAGTCTGATCACGAATTAACCAATAACACCTTCTCCAGCCTGTGACAGCGTGCTAAGGTATGTAATCAATAGATATCAAACGATCTGTAACAATGCAATACTAACACATATAAAAACATGTTTACTCACATAAGTGTGTTGCACCGTTCCTGTCGGATCCAATATAGAAGGCACAGCATTGTGTTTTAATCTCAATATGTCTGCAAATCCAGTCTCGACCTGTCTCTTGTTTAAAATCGATTCCGCTGTGAAATGAAGCAAACAAACGCGCAATGTCTTACGCATGTCACTGGAACCGTCATGTTTATTGCTCTATAGCACGACCCGTTTAGCTCCACGAGTCGGTGGGCGGGCTTGAGGCGGTGCTAATGCATTCTATGATGTCAGTGGTCGACATATTCTGAGATCTCTCGTTTTCTGGGCCTGGTGTCTATAAAAGCTTTTATTTGACTAACGTTTTCAGCTCTGAAACTTACAGGATATTCTTATATCACAATTAACTTTTATATATCAACGGCTCAAGGGAAAGTTGAGCATTGTGCATTGTTGGCGCGTTGCTATTTTGAGGAACTGAAAATGTTTTTGTGTTATTTAGAGGGCGTGTTGGTAATACGCACCTATAGGCGGGAGCACAACACGCGTACACTCTGCTTATTACACACACAGGGGCATGCAGCAACATACGCATTTTTAAATATAAAAAATAAAAGGATTCGTCTCTGGAGAAGCGTTCAGTCTTTCCGCTCGCATTTTCCACTCCATGTAAATAGCGAATCCGCCATGGTGCAAGCACAACTGGCTTTTAAAGGGAATGGGAGATGAGACTCTGATTGGTTTATTGCATGTAACGCCCAAAACACACCCATGACTCATTAAGAGACTATAGGGACAACCCTGTTGGACCATGCGCCTGCCGCACCGACCGTTTTTTCTGCCGTTAAACTAGCAAAAGTGGATTTGGACACCCTAAGAGCTTCAGACCACATGTTCAGATCATTAAAATAGGGCCCTTAGAGGTAATCACCATATTTATAATGAAACCATCATTTACATTTATGCATTTGGCAGACTCTTTTATCCAAAGTGACTTACAGTGCCCTTCGTACAGGGACAATCCCCCTGGAGCAACATGGAGTAAAGTGCCTTGCTCAAGGACACACTGGTGGTGACCGCTGGGATCAAACCAGCAACCTTCTGCGTATCAGTTCCATGGTTTAACCCACTGGACCACCATCTCACACGAATGTTCACCATCATATTTTAAAATGTGATATTGATCATATTATACAATATAATATGTATAGTGGAGCACGGGGCACAACCTAACCTAACCTAATGTTTTAACCCTTTCCACACATGCCAGAATGACGAAACTTAGTGTATTTACTAGTTGCCATATCAACATTATTTAGAGAAAAAATAGCGTCAAAATTAAAAATCTCTGGAAGATATCACTGAACATGTATTTACTCATAGCAAAAGTAAATTTCTTACTTAAGTTTAGTTTTCATCTTAAAATAAGACAAATCTGATATTATTTTAATCTTATATCTGTTATTTAACAGTTAAGATCGTTCTTTAATGCTGATCTAACAGTAGAAGACACGAGCCGCGATTTAAATCCTATTTGTGCAGGTGGGGTGCATTGTAACACTGCGTTACAATGAGCCCCTATTAGAAATATGCCATTATATTCTATACTTTTATGAATTCTTTTGAGAAACCATGAGAAAAGGGTGAATAATGACTGAGAGTCAATGTTCAGAAGTTTTGAACTATGCTGTATAGCTGTATTTAGCGATGTGTTTGTTGTCAAACTCAAAAATGTGTATATTTTTAATGATTACAAAATGCCATTATTTTATTTTAAAAAGTTAATAATTGTATTTTGTTGACAAAATATTTTAGTTTGTCTTGGATATTTTTTTGATTATATCAGATAACATTTTAAGCTGTCATTTGGTCATGTTACAATGTGCCCCACCTACGGGGCATGATGTCACATTTCACTTCCATTCTTTCGGGGTAAATCAAGAAAAAAGTATACACTGTATTAATGAAACAAAACCACATATTTTTACTAGACGTGTGCAATTAATGTGGGAAAAAATAAATCCTCTGAACCCCAAGTGGATTTACCAAAACTGAGTCAAAAAGCGTTAGGTTGTGCCCCGCTCTCCCCTATGTTACTACTGGAGATCTATATTCAACTATTGTGGGACCTCATTCAATGCTTTCAGAATCTTTACTTTTTTTTTTAAAGTAATTTTTTAATTTTATTTCAGAACTTTTTCTAATAATAGTTTTATAATAGTAATATTGTAATTACAGTATATTTACAAGTTAATCAACAAAAATGAATTCATATATTTATTATTTTTAAAAAACTGAAAATAGTACAAATGTTTGCTAAAGTGAGTGTTTTGAACAAGTATTAAGTTAGACATTATTAAAAACATATTATTTTAGCTAAAGTATCTGAATCAATAACGTGTGCCTTTTGCCCCCCTCGCCACCTCATACATTTATACAAAACAAACCACTTTTATGATTTTTTTCACACAAAATCTGTTGCTCCATCAATGTTCAATAAAAACATGTATATTTTTTCTACAATCATACACTATTTGAGTAGTGAAAAGCACATTTTTCTTAAGGTGTGCCTTTATCCCCGTTGTACCCAAGGTTTTACCTACATCGTTCATTGTGATTTTGTGATAATGTGTACTTTAAAATGATGGAACATTTACTTGATTGCCCTTGGAAAAAGCCTCTGTAGTTTTACCATAGTGCATTGATATATCCGAAGGTAATAGGTAGCTACTATAGTACTTTGAAATATACCATGTACTGAATGAATGGTTTCATGTGGTATTCAATGGTACCTCCATGGTCCAAAAGATTGTTTTTGAAGTATATATGTGTCACATATTCCCTGTGTGTTTGTGGACTTTTACGTTATTTCCTGTTGTGTGTTTTGCTTTGTAGTTCTTTGTAGTTTTTCATGCTGATTTAGTTCTCCAGGTGTTTCCTATCTGTCACGCCCCCTTGTTAAGCTAGTCTTCCCTGTGTTTTTATAGTGCTTGTGTTCCACTCGTGGGTTATCAGTCGTTGTACATATGTAATGATGTGGTATTATGAGTTCCTTGTTCCCTTTCAGTCGGTCACGTTCGACGTACGTCGGAACTGACCGACGAATTGGGATCTGATTTCAGAGACCAATCTACTTCGAGTGTTTAAAAACGAGCCAATGAAGATTGGCATGCGATTCACGCATTCCACGCTCCGCCCCGCAGCGCGGGTATAAATAAGGAAGTGGAATGCATGATCATTGCTTTCTACTTCGGAGCCGAACAGCGAATGTCTACTGCTTCCTGTTTCTACGAAGAGTGTTTGAAGAGGACTGTTCTTACCAGTGCGGGTGTGACGGCGCGTCAGCGAGTGACTGCTTCAGACGGAGTTCAAAGAGTTGGTTCGCTGGGCGTTTCCGGTTTGAGTGCACACACAGGCTTGCACTATTGTACTGTGTGGTGCCGCGGTCATCTCCCTGAGTGCTTCAGCACGTAAAAGAGCAGTTTCCTATCTAAAAGAGCAACACGGTTTGACCCTGCGTCTTTTTCAAGATGTCATTCAAACCGTGTGTTTCTGGGTGCGGGCGATTTCTATCTCCAGTTGACGGTCATGTTCGTTGTCTCACGTGTTTGGGCGTTCAGCATGCTGAGGCAGCGTTCGTGAATGACTCATGTTCCCACTGCGGGAACATGACCATCGCAGTGTTACGGTCCAGGCTCCAATACCTCGAAAGAGGTGGGGCCCCATTGCACATCCCTCGATCTAGCGGCCCTCCCGCTGCAAAGCAGAGGGCTGCTACTTTGGCTGATGGCTTTGGTGGTGATCTAAGGGTGACGGTGAGGGCTTCCCCGACGGGTCAAATGGCTCCTCGGGCCCCTCCCCCACCCGCTGCGCCGGTGGAGCTTCCAGGAGAGCGTGCTGGCCCCTCCCACGGGGTCCCAGGCGTTACTTTTGGGGCTCCGGCTGAGGATATGTTGTCGCTTGCAGCATCGGGGGACGAGCTTATGGGCTCTGAGGATGAAGACTTGGCTGCGCTGCCCCCTTCGGGTGTGACAGCGTTGCCCGAGTCTGACCCAGAGCTTACGGCTATGCTTTCCCGGGCCGCTGCGAGTGTCGGGCTCGAGTGGAACCCTCCACCGTGTCCCGAACCCTCGCGGTTGGACGATTGGTATCTCGGGACGGCCCGTGCTGGTTCTCAGCGCCCCGCCCCAGTGCCTTTCTTCCCGGAAGTGCATCAGGAGATCACGAAGTCGTGGACAGCGCCTTACAACGCTAGAAACCGATCGACTGACTCCTCCGTCCTCACTACCCTCGACGGTGGTGTGGCTAAGGGATACGTGTGAATCCCCCCCAGTCGAGCGGTCTGTGGCGATGCAACTGTGTCCCAAGACCGCTGCGGACTGGCGGGGTGCCCCGCGTCTCCCCTCCCGGGCATGTAAGTTCTCGTCCGGGCTAACGGGCAAGGCTTACACTGCTTGCGGAGAGGCCGCATCATCTCTGCATGCCATGGCGCTCCTGCAGGTCCACCAGGCCAAAGCGCTCAAGGAATTGCACGAGGGTAGTTCCGACCAGGGTGTTATGCAGGAACTGCGTGCGGCGACGGACCTCGCTCTCCGAGCGACGAAAGTCACTGCACGCTCCCTGGGTCGGGCGATGTCCACCTTAGTGGTCCAGGAACGCCACCTGTGGCTGAACCTGGCAGACATGCGTGACTCGGACAAGGTTCGGTTTCTCAACGCCCCTGTCTGTCAGGCCGGCCTCTTCGGCGACGCCATCGAGAGCTTCGCCCAGCAGTTCTCGGTGGCCCAGAAGCAGACGGAGGCCATTAAGAACATCCTACCTCGACGACCCGCTGCTGCCTCCACCCCGTCGTCGCAGGTAGCACCTCCGCCTGCTCGTCGCCGAGGGCGTCCCCCTGCGTCCGCCTCCGCCCTTGCGAACCCAAGCAGCAGCCTCCATCGGGGAAGCAGGGTGCCGGACGTAAGGGTGGCGCCCAACCCGCTCAGGGAGCCGCTAAGCCTGGTGGCAAGCGTAAGGGTAAGCGGCCCTGAGACGGGCAGCCCAGGGAGGACGGGAGCTGCTCTCGGGGAGATGATGTCCGCATCCCTCCCCCACCCCCCGGAGGAGGACCGGGGGGCTTCTACTGGTATAACATCTCTGCCGCTGGCTCTCCGGAGTACAGCGGTACCCACCTTCTCAATAAAAGAGCAGTTTCTACCCTCTCTGGGCCCCAAGAGGGCCAGGTTGGAAGTGTGCGACGCCTCCGGGCCTCCCCACTTCTTTCCTCCCCTCCCCCCGCCACGGGACAGCAGTGTGGGCACCGAGAACGCCCCCGGGCCTTCTCACCCATACTCTATCCCACCCTGGAATTCTCAGACAACACTCCGGGCCGCCTCCGGGCCTCCCGAGTCGGGTCTGTCTATTCCACCTCGCCAACCCACCCCGGGTACGTCTGTGGTGCCGTTGATCCCGCTTGCACGGTCCTTGGGAGCTTGGCTTCAGCTCCCTGGACCGTCTCGCTGGCTCATCCGTACCATCAGACTCGGCTACGCGATTCAGTTCGCTCGCCGGCCTCCCAAGTACAGGGGCATCCTCTTCACCTCCGTGCGAAGCAGCGATGCTCAGGTCTTGCGGTCAGAGATCGATGTCCTGCTGGCGAAGGACGCGGTTGAGCCGGTTCCTCCAGCCGATATGAAGAGGGGGTTCTACAACCCCTACTTCATTGTACCCAAGAAAGGGGGTGGGTTACGGCCAATCTTGGACCTGCGTATCCTGAATCGGGCCCTGCACAAGCTCCCGTTCCGGATGTTAACGCAGAAACGCATTTTCGAGTGCATCCGTCCCCAAGATTGGTTTGTGGCGATCGACCTGAAGGACGCGTACTTTCATGTCTCTATCCTTCCTCGACACAGACCGTTCCTACGCTTTGCGTTCGAGGGGAGGGCATATCAGTACAAAGTCTTGCCCTTCGGGCTGTCCCTGTCGCCTCGCGTCTTCACGAAAGTCGTAGAGGCAGCCATTGTTCCGCTCAGAGAACACGGCGTTCGCATCCTCAACTATCTCGACGACTGGCTCATCCTCGCCCAGTCTCGGGAACAGTTGTGCGAACACAGGGACATGGTGCTCAGTCACCTCAGCCTGTTGGGTCTTCGGGTCAACCGAGAGAAGAGCAAACTCTGTCCCACACAGAGGATCTCTTATCTCGGTATGGAGCTGGATTCGGTCAGCCAGACTGCGCGCCTTACGGAAGAGCGGGTCCAGTCGGTGTTGAACTGCTTGAATTCGTTCAAGAGCAGGACAGCGGTCCCACTGAAATCTTTTCAGAGGCTCCTGGGGCATATGGCATCTGCAGCCGCGGTAACGCCGCTCGGATTGCTTCATATGAGACCGCTTCAACACTGGCTCCATGGCCGAGTCCCGAGGTGGGCGTGGCACAGCGGCCAGTACCGGGTCCCAGTGACTCCTTACTGCCGTCGAACCTTCAGCCCGTGGACCGACGCTTCGTTTCTCCGGGCCGGTGTGCCCTTAGAACAAGTGTCCAGGCATTCTGTACTCTTCACGGATGCCTCCTCCACGGGCTGGGGGGCCACGTACAACGGGCATGCAGTTGCAGGTCTTTGGACGGGACCTCAATTGCATTGGCATATCAATTGCCTCGAGTTGTTAGCGGTACACTTGGCACTGCGCCGCCTCAAGGGGCCGCTACGTGGCAAGCATGTACTGGTCCGTACGGACAGCACTGCAGCCGTTGCGTACATCAACCGTCAGGGTGGTCTACGCTCCCGTTGCATGCTCCAACTCGCCCGCCACCTCCTCCTTTGGAGTCAGAAGCATCTGAGGTCGCTTCGGGCCATTCATGTCCCAGGTGCGCTCAACCGGACAGCCAACGAGCTCTCATGGCAGCCTGCACCTCCGGGAGAGTGGCGACTCCATCCCCAGGCGGTCCAGCTGATATGGGACCTCTTCGGAGCCGCACAGGTAGACCTGTTTGCCTCTCCGGACTCGACCCATTGCCGGTGGTACTATTCCCTGACCGTGGGCACCCTCGGCACGGATGCACTGGCGCACAGCTGGCCCCGGGACCTGCGCAAATATGCGTTTCCCCCAGTGAGCCTTCTTGCACAGACCCTGTGCAAGGTCAGGGAGGACGAGGAGCAGGTCTTGTTAGTTGCGCCCTATTGGCCCAACCGGACCTGGTTCCCAGAACTAACTCTCCTAGCGACAGCCCCTCCCTGGCCGATTCCCCTGAGGAAGGACCTTCTTTCTCAGGGACGGGGCACTCTATGGCACCCGCGTCCAGACCTCTGGAAACTCCATGTCTGGTCCCTGGACGGGACGCGGAGGTTCTAGGTGGTCTACCACAGGCAGTGGTGGACACCATCTCTTCTGCTAGAGCCCCCTCTACGAGGCGCCTCTACGCGTTGAAGTGGAACCTATTCGTTGAATGGTGCTCTTCCCACCGGGAAGACCCCCGAAGGTGTTCGGTTGGCGTCGTGCTTTCTTTTCTGCAAGATGGGCTGGAGCGAAGGCTGTCTCCCTCCACCCTCAAAGTGTACGTCGCTTCAATAGCGGCGTATCACGATGCAGTTGAAGGTAAGTCCTTGGGAAAGCACGACCTAATCGTCAGGTTCCTCAGAGGTGCGAGGAGGCTAAATCCTCCTCGTCCAAACTCGTTACCCTCTTGGGACTTGGCTCTAGTGCTCAGGGCACTTCAGAGCCCTCCCTTTGAGCCTTTGCAGTCTGTGGAGCTTAAAATCCTGTCAATGAAGACAGTGCTTCTGACGGCATTGGCCTCGATTAAGAGGGTAGGGGACCTGCATGCACTTTCGGTCAACGAATCGTGCCTAGAATTCGGGCCGGACAACTCTCACGTTGTCCTGAGACCCCGGCCTGGATATGTGCCCAAGGTTCCTACCACTCCCTTCCGGGACCAGGTAGTGAACCTGCAAGCGCTGCCTTCGGAGGAGGCAGACCCAGCCCTGGCTTTGTTATGTCCCGTCCGCGCTCTTCGCGCTTACGTTGACCGGACTCAAAGCTTTCGGACCTCAGAGCAACTCTTCGTCTGTTACGGAGGCCAGCAGAAGGGAAAGGCTGTCTCCAAGCAGAGGTTGGCCCACTGGATAGTGGATGCCATCGTCTTGGGTTACCAGTCCCAAGACGTACCTTGCTTGTTCGGGGTGCGAGCACACTCAACAAGGAGTGTTGCTTCATCCTGGGCGCTGGCTCAAGGTGCCTCGCTGACAGATATTTGTAGAGCTGCGGGCTGGGCGACACCTAACACGTTCGCTAGATTCTATAGCCTCCGTGTAGAGCCGGTATCTTCCCGCATCCTCGCCTCCAGGGGCCAGTAGCGCTAAGTGCCCGTTCTAAGTGTCGGCTTGCAACGCCACTCCCGCCCTCTGGGCCGGATACGTGCGTCCATTTTTCTCCAGTTGTGTTCCCCGGAAACGGCTAACCCTGTCGAGCTCCTCCGTCACCCCCTGCGGTGCCAGACGTTGCGGGCGTCTGACGCCAGGCCTGCACCCGTATACTTGTGTAACGTGTGTGTAGGCTGGGTTCCATATGTAGCGGTCCCCTAACGGCTACCCCATATGTGTATTCTTCCACGGTACCTGCTACCCTACTTGGCTAGCCCCGTGTCTTTCCCTTGACAGAGCCCGCTCTGTCGTCTCTGGGCGTGTTCTTTCCCCCCTGGAACCAGGCTGGAACCACCCCAGAGACTGCCATATGTTGCACTACCCTGCCAGGTTAGTCCTTATGTGTATTCCGCCACTAAGCCTTCTACTGAAGGACGTGGCTCCGCAGCGTACCGTCTCCAAGACGGGCACGCTTTCCCAGCGTTATCCAATAGTCACACTGGGTGGGTCTTGCAGAAACAGCAGTGACTGACCTCCCTGCTTGGAGCCCTGACTTCCGTACCATCTAAGACGGTCCAGTGCGCTCAAGCAGGACGCTGGAAGGGCCAGCGCCCTGGCGTTTTGGTAGAGATCCCAATTCGTCGGTCAGTTCCGACGTACGTCGAACGTGACCGACTGAAAGGGAACGTCTCGGTTACGTATGTAACCCTCGTTCCCTGAAGGAGGGAACGGAGACGTACGTCCCGTCGCCAGGTGCTGTGCTTCCGCTAGGAGGCCGAGTCACGAGTTCGGCTCCTCAGCAGAAAAAAGCAATGATCATGCATTCCACTTCCTTATTTATACCCGCGCTGCGGGGCGCAGCGCGTGAATCGCATGCCAATCTTCATTGGCTCGTTTTTAAACACTCGAAGTAGATTGGTCTCTGAAATCAGATCCCGATTCGTCGGTCAGTTCCGACGTACGTCTCCGTTCCCTCCTTCAGGGAACGAGGGTTACATACGTAACCGAGACGTTTTTCTTTCTAGTTTTGTCATTAAATGTCCCTGCACTTTAGATTCGCTTCCTTGCCTGCTCATTCCACACTCTGCGTTACAGATCGGAAAATCCTGGAGAACTAAATCAGCATGAAAACTGCAAAGCAAAACGCACAACAGATTTGAAGATCAAATACCACAGTATAGTATTTTGTACAATATTCATGAGTGCTACATATCTTTGTTCATCAAAGAAAACCATGACATTGTCATGGCACACATTATATGTTGAAAATACACTATAGTTCAAGAATTTGTAATAATTATGTATAATTATGATCTGCTCACCAAGGCTGCATTTCAAAAATCAAAAATACAGTAAAACCAGTAATAATGTGAAATATTAGTACAAGTAAAAAGAACTGTTTTCTATTGTAACGTATTTTAATATTTTTTCTGTGATCAAAGCTGAATTTTTACTCCAATCTTCAGTGTCACATGATCCTTCAGAAATCATTCTAATATGCTGATTTTCTTGATTAAAAAAAAAATATATATATATATTTTTTATAAAATAGCATTGCATTTTACAATATATTTCCCAAAAATGTCCAAAAAAAGAAGGTCACTATGGTACTTTTCGGCGTAATATTAATCCTGAATGTAAATCATTGGGTCTTTTTAGAGGAACATGTAGGCAGTAAGTACAAGGGTCTGGCGACAGATGAAGACACTGTAGATGGACAGAAGATCCAGCTGAATAAAAGGCTTCTGGATCACTTCAGAGTTCTGGCGGCCAGCAATAAAGACACAGATGAGGTAACATGAAACAAATGCTCCACTTTGGTGAACTTTGAGAGACACTGTGTTATATTTGTCAGTGTCACACAGTGATATTGATTTTTGCTTCAGGTGGACCTGCAGTTGCTGAATGATGTCCTCACACATGGAGCCGACCCAAACTCAGCAGATAAATACGGGCAAACGGCCCTGCATGAGGTTAATGTTTGACTCCTTATATGCCATAAATTGCCATTCTGGGATGTTAAGTTTCAGCTGATGCTTGTATTTGAATGTTGAGAATATAAGTGACGTCTTGCCTATAAACGGCTTTAAAGCATTTACGGATGTTTGTGTTTATTGGTAGATATCTCGGGCGTGGAACGTGGACGTGATGCGTTTTTTCCTGGAAAGAGGAGCTGATTTTCAGAGGGCCGATGCCTTTGGAGTGACACCTCTTCATGTCGCCGCAGCGCTGGATTATGAGGAGATGCTGCACTTCCTGTTAGAAAGAGGAGGTGTGTGTTTAGATTCAGCTAAATTTAAGATACAATTGTGATTTTAAAATCTAAAGTCCCCCTGTAGTCAATCATTTTATCCCTTAAAGGTCCCGTTCTTCGTGATCCCACTGTTCAAACTTTAGTTAGTGTGTAATGTTGCTGTTAGAGCATAAATAATATGCTGGAGAATGTGGAGAAAAGGAAGTGTTGCGTTTGAGTGTGTTTGTCGCCATGTCGTCGAGACGCTGTTATTTTCATCCCGGAGTCAAATCACCTTTGTTTGGCTTTCCCAGGGACGCTGTAGAGATCATTGAGCGCATATATCTCCCGTTAAGAGGCGTGACCTTTCCACGTGCGCTAAGCTGCTGTCAAATCACAACACGGGAACCGCTGGCACAATCAGAACTCGTTACGTATTTCTGAAGGAGGGACTTCATAGAACAAGGAAGTCATCAGCCGTTTTTAGGACAGTGAAAACAGCGGTGTACAGATAAGTACATTGTGTTAAAAATACTGTTTTTTTTTTACACGCGAAACATGAACACGTGTTATATTGCACACTGTAAACACAATCAAAGCTTCAAAAAAACACGAAGAACGGGACCTTTAAAACTCATCTTTGATGACCAAAATTATATATTTAAATGTTTTTTTCCTGTGAAAAAAAATTCTTCATGCCTTAAAGGTGCACTATGTAACTTTTCTGTCCGCTTGAGGTCGCCTATTCAAAACAAACCAAGACACCAAGTTTGAGCGCAGAATCTTGGGACGTGGTCTTCACCTCACAGCCGGTGGAAAAGAATCAGGACGGGACTCGGGCAGAAATCATGTTGAAGGATGTGATTATTAGCGTTACTGTAGCCTGGATGCCAGACGAACTTAGCCCCGCCCACAATTTTTTTTACACGGGCAGTTCGGTCTGGACTTGATCCATAGAGAAGTAATTATGCCCGAACAGAAACTGTTCGGACCAATGAAATTGTCAGGGCGGGTGGCGATGATGGACAGATGATAAACAGTAACGTAATCATCCACGTCATCAAAGGCGCTTGGGTTGAATTTGTTCTAATCCTAAACGGAGAACTTGTTCGTATATGCATTCACCTTTACTATTTCTCTCAGAAATGATGATCGTGTTGGTAAGTACTCTGTGTATCCTTAAATTCTTTTTTTACAACACCGGCAAAGATCGTTTACACTCATCTTCTAACGTGACTTATTCTAGCGCGCACAGACAGGGTTGCCAAGTTTTTACAGCAAAACTCGCCCAACAGCTACTCAAAACTAGCTAAAAACAAGCCCAATAGCTTCTCCGGGTGGGGGGGTTCTCCGGGAAAAATGGCATTTGGGGGGTAAAATATGTGTTATTTTGGCAGGGCTGCCTGCTAAAATTCGCATTCCTGGGTCTGTATATCACATAATTGGTGTCGCTTCAACCCACGGACTTGGCAACACAGTGCAGTTGAGTTCTGTTGACATTTGACAACTAACGTTATGCGTCGCTCCATTGCTCTGATTGGTTGTAGGTCTATCCAATTGAGGTCTTTCCTGGTTCGGTTGAAACACGCCCCATAATCACAGCTCAACGGAGCAGTATCAGACTCATATACTGACTAGAATTGAGTATGACGACGTCAGGCTAGCGTTACTGTAGTCTGAAGCAGAAGCAGAGCAGGACCGAGTGTTGTAGACCTGAGCAAGGCCGCTGGAGCGATTGTTAATAAGATGAACGCAACACACACCTCGTGAACAGCAGGACTTTTATTATGACACAGTCGCCATTTCCGCTTTTCCGGTCATGAGTGTTGAAAATGATGTTATGACGTTACTCTGTGCGTTCGCTCGGCGGCTGCTATGACACTTGTTCACACTGCAGTGAGAGTAAAGCGTTTCTGCAAAATAAAACACAGGGTAACACAGATATGACTCCATTGACTCCCTCACACGCCCCGGTTCATTGGTTAAAATAGCAATTTTCTCATGATTTACAAATAGTTATATAGCAAAATATATAACACTGGCCTAGTGGTTTTTGGATATTTTACTGCAAAATTGCAGCTTTAAAATAGCTTGAATGTAACTCTACACCCTTGCTTCATTTAGTGTACGCAGATCCATGAATATACAAATGATCCCCGCCTCCACTCACTCACACCAGCTCTGAGATCCACTCCCTCAACTTTACTCAAGTTACTGTAGTAAACGCAAAAGGTATTGCCCTTTGCAACACCGGACACATTAATATAATTATCCTTTTGCTTGAATACGTTATCAAACAGCTAAAAAGAATGTGTTGCTAATGTTACACAAACCAGGTTCCTGTTCTCCATCTCAGTCTGCCTTCTGGAAATCAGCATCCTTAGAAACGCTTTGAACATCATAGAACGTCAGTGGAGAGAGACATATAGTTCATCATAACATCGTAATATATACATCACACACCCGCTACATTGCTTTTTTTTAAATTGTATTGTCTTCATAGTTAATGATATGCTAAAGGCCGCTCCCCTCGTGACGTGATTGGTTATAAGGTATTTAGTGACATCAGACTGCAGGTTCACTGCAGTTTTAAGGAAAAAATACTCTGCAATGGTGTTGACTTATGAATTTGCTCATGGTTTGTCTTACGGCAGCTGACATTGAAGCTCGCACATTCAAAGACAAGCAGACCCCGCTGCACTTTGCTTCTAAGAACGATGCTGTTGGCGCAGTTATGATGTTACTGCAGAACGGAGCGGACATCACTGTACGAGACTATAAAGAGAGGACGCCTCTACAGCTGGCTGCGAACTTTGGTAAGGCTATTATTAGCAGGCAAGTGCACAGATATAGACCCCGACTGGTGCTCAAGCAACTGCCCTTCTGGTCTCTGACTAGACAAGTGTCCATCTTTGCAAGACTTTTTTTCAAAATGCGAGATATAATCTGTCCCTGTACGAGATTTTGCCTATTATATGATATACACCGCTTAGGCATAACATAACATGACAGGTGAGGTGAATAACACTGATGATCTCTTCATCACGGCACCTGTTAGTGGGTGGGATATATTAGGCAGCAAGTTAACATTTTGTCCTCAAAGTTGATGTGTTAGAAGCAGGAAAAATGGGCAAGCGTAAGGATTTGAGCGAGTTTGACAAGGGCCAAATTGTGATGGCTAGAGGACTGGGTCAGAGCATCTCCAAAACTGCAGCTCTTGTGGGGTGTTCCCGGTCTGCAGTGGTCAGTATCTATCAAAAGTGCTCCAAGGAAGGAACAGTGGAGAACCGGCGACAGGGTCATGAGCGGCCAAGGCTCATTGATGCACGTGGGGAGCGAAGGCTGGCCCGTGTGGTCCGATCAAACAGACGAGCTACTGGAGCTCAAACTGCTCAAGAAGTTAATGCTGGTTCTGATAGAAAGGTTTCAGAATACACAGAGCATCTCAGTTTGTTGTGTATAGGGCGGCATAGCCGCTGACCAGTCAGGGTGCCCATGCTGACCCCTGTCCACCGCCGAAAGCACCAACAGTGGCACGTGAGCATCAGAACAGAACCGGAGCAATGGAAGAAGGTGGCCTGGTCTGATGAATCCTGTTTTCTTTTACATCACGTGGATGGCCGGGTGCATGTGCGTCGCTTACCTGGGGAACACATGGCACCAGGATGCACTATGGGAAGAAGGCAAGCCGGCGGAGCCAGTGATGCTTTGGGCAATGTTCTGCTGGGAAACCTTGGGTCCTGCCATCCATGTGGATGTTACTTTAACACGTACCACCTACCTAAGCATTGTTGCAGACCATGTACACTCTTTCATGGAAACGATATTCCCTGGTGGCTGTGGCTCTTTCAGCAGATAATGCGCCTGCCACAAAGCACAAATGGTTCAGGAAGTTTGAGGAGCACAACAACGAGTTTGAGGTGTTGACTTGGCCTCAATCCAATCGAGCATCTGTGGGATGTGCTGAACAAACAAGTCTGATTCATGGAGGCGCCACCTCACAACTTACAGGAATTAAAGGATCTGCTGATAACATCGTGGTGCCAGATACCACAGCACACCTTCAGGGGTCTAGTGGAGCCCATGCCTCAACGGTCATAATGTTATGCCAGATCGATGTAGTTAAGCAATACACAGGCAAACGAGTTTTCCCAAATATCAGCATGATTGCAAATGTGATATTTATTTCAATACAACAGTTCAATAAACAATCATTTGATATTAATGTTATTTTTTTTACATAGTAATGTAACATCAGTTTAGTCTATTTTTGCTCAATTTCACCAATGATAGTAGTTACAAACCAAGCAACACAGAGTGGCGTTTCCTTCATGAATGAATGATCTTTACCAATTCCAGAAACAAAGGACATATTTATGTATTTAAATATGTAAGTCATTTAAAGATGTTCTACAGTATTTACAGTTTTTTTTAATTCGCTTTGGTACTATTTTCACAAGAAAGGTGTACATTTTCAAAACTCATGGTACTAATATCACAACATATCATCAAAAGTGCACTTTTTTCAAACATTTCAGCATAGTTTCAATTGTGTTAGTACAATACACAAAACCATAAAATTTCCTTTTCACCACAAAAAATAATTGTTTCATCTATATAAATGTTTCATTCAAAGTAATTGCCTTTCATAAAGCTCTTACTATAAAGCTTTTGATTTGCATCTCTTCTCATTCAGTTTAATACATTTGTCTATTATTTAATCCACTGATCTTAATGGTTAATCAATCAATCATTCGGTACACCTGTAGATTTCTAGAGATATTGATTCTATATACATAGTTTCTACTTTGTTTGCAATTTCCAATATGGATAACCATATGTAATGAATTATTTGTACATTATAAGCGATTTATTATAACTACTATGTTCAAAAATGTGTGTATGTGTGTGTGGCCTGGTAAACTCTACATTATGGGGACAAAATGTCCCCATAAAGATGGAAATATCCTAAATCCTTGTCCTTGTGGGGACATTGTTTGGTCCCCATGGCCATGAGGAAACAAGCTTATAAATACAGAATGCGTGTGGTTTTTTTTTTTTTTTTTTTGAAAATGTAAAAATGCAGAAAGACGCAGAAAGATAGTGAACCAGACATGTGGGTGTGAGTGTGTATATAAGTGAACATAGAGCAGAATAGAGTATAAGGAAAAGGAAATAGTCAATGACGGTGTAACATCAGACTGATCAGAAATGCATCAGATGAAGGGAGACAGATGGCAAAGCATCACATACAGCATTTTACATTACAGTATATACCGTGTGATACTGTAAACAGATTACCATGGTAGAGACACATTACTGTACCTCACCCTTATAAAACTCAACTACAGTATAGATTCAGTCATATGGTACAGTGATAACATTTACTGTATTGGCAGCAAACTCTAGCCCAGAACCTTATGGCTGTCGTAACTTCATCACAACTTTTGATAACACACTGAATAACTATTACAAACATTATAGATTCAATGAGATAAGTTAGGTAATGTAAGTGTATTTTCTTATGAGGCATATGAAGCCTGTGTTACTGTAGATAATTCAGCAACGAGGGAGATTTGAAACATGTATCTTGCATTGTTTGCAGTTGGATGAACTGATTGTTAAAAGTACTAAACTGAACGAAGACCACACTGTTGTGTTTCGGTGATTAAACCAAATGTTCTCATTACATATTACAAGAATCTTGCGTTTGAAACAATGATTATGTGGACTGAAAATATGTGCAACTGAATGAAAGCATTACATCAGGTTTTGAAACAATGACTAGCTGTATTACAAGTGTGATCAGTTTGGATTTTTGTACTACGAGTTTTGAAAATGTACACCTTACTTGTGAAAATAGTACCAAAGCGAATAAAAAAAACTGTAACTAACTTCAATTTGTATTCCTGCTTGAGCACCAAAATGTCTGTGCATGGCCCTGTTTATTAGTCTATAAAGTCATAAATAATACATGTCCTCAAGCTCTAAAAGTGGACAAATCTGATGACTGCTGTGGATGAAATCTCTTTTCTCTGTTTTGACTTCTGCATCCAAGCGTATCACGAGAGTTAACGTGTGTGTGTGTGTGTGTGTGTGTGTGTGTGTGTGTGTGTGTGTGTGTGTGTGTGTGTGTGTGTGTGTGTGTGTGTGTGTTATGTACAGATCGCAGTGAGACAGCACGTTTGCTGCTAGGCTTTGGAGCAGATGCTGGGGTGCAGGACTCTGACGGACAGCTCTGCATTACTGCCATGATCACTAAAATGAGCCCTGTGGTGAGTAGTCAAGGACTGTACAAGTTAATCAACATTTGTAGATTAGCAGATGCTTCCAAAGTGACTTTCAAATGAAAATAATAATAGCAAAAGCCATTAATCCAAGACAGACACAATACAAGTATTGCTACTACATTTTTGGGAATACAAAGTAATGCTTTGTATACTAGAGCAGACACAAGTGCCAAAAAAAAAAACGTTCTAGTCAGAGTTTGAGTCTGAAACTGCTCCGTTGGGCTGTGATGATGGGGCGTTTCAACCGAACCAGGAAAGACCTCAATTGGATAGACCTACAACCAATCAGAGCAACAGAGCGATGCATAGTTGTCAACAGAACTCAACTGCACACACGCTGGAAGAAGTAGAAGAAGAAGATGAGTGTAAACGATCTTTGCCGGTGTTGTAAAAAGAATTTAAGGATACACAGAGTACTTACCAACACCATCATCATTTCTGAGAGAAATAGTAAAGGTGAATGCATATACGAACAAGTTCTCTGTTTAGAATTAGAACAAATTTAACCCAAGCACCTTTGATGACGTGGATGATTACGTTACTGTTGATCATCTGTCGTGTAAATATCTCATCGTATAAAGCCCGCCCTTCACAATTTGATTGGTCCGAACAGCTCTGGTTCGAGCATAGTTGCTCCACATCGGATCTAGTCCAGACCAAACTACCCGACCTCAAATGTTGTGGGCGGGGCTAAGTTTGGCTGGCATCCAGGGTAATAATGAAGACTAGTGAACAACCATTCAATTAATTCCTCATTTAGATGTGCACTGTGTAAATTTTAGCTGCATCTAGTGGTGAGGTTGCGAACTGCAACCGCCCACCGCTCACCCCTCCCTTACGACACACGTAGAGAAGCTACGGTGGCCGACACAGGACAAAGATGTCATGGTCTGAGACAGCAGAGAGTAGCTAGCGCTCTGTAGCGAAGTTTGTCCGTTTAGGGCTACCATAGACATATGACAGCGCAAAATGGCGACTTCACTGTAAGGGGACCAGCGGTGTGTTTAGATAGAAATGGCTCATTCTAAGGTAATAAAAATGTAACGTTTCATTATGCAAGGTCTTTATACACCACTGAAAACATCGTTATGTATATTATATTGCATTTCTGTCAATAGATCCTCCGAAATATTACACACTGCACCTTTAAAGCTACACTGTGTGATATTTTCCCCCATCTAGCGGTGAAAAGGTATATGACCATCCAGTAAATATTAGTTTCTGTTCCTCCCAATTCCGATTTCGTGTTAACTCCTACGGTGGCCGATTTAGTCCAAGATTAACATGGCTTCCAGTTCGACCTCGTCCATTAGTGTTCCTTCAAGTGATGAGGTTACTTTATGCACAGCACACCATGATATTATTAGCCAAGCAACAATAAAACTTCCAATATACACAAATAGGCTGAATTAACGTTACCTGTCGAGAAGAAAGCAGGCAACATCGGCGTCCTTTTAAAAATCGTTGCTCCTCACGTTGATCCATCTTGGAAAGGCCACTCTAATATTCACCTTTGTCTTGTTGATTTGCCTGTTGTGTTGCCGTCTTAATTCTCTTTTTCGCTTCCTTGGCGACTCTGTTACATATCCTCGAGAATAAGAGTGATCCTCCATCAGCAACAGACTTTCAAAAAGGCTTTCAGGTTTTCATATAGCAGTCTCAAGCAATCCCCCTCTTCACATTCGACACGGTGCCATCGAGTGTTAAAACGCGAAAGGCGAAGCTTGAATTTACGGGTATGTCCCTCTTTGGCTAATGTACTTCCAAGATGGAGGGGCAACATGGCGACCCCCATTCGAACCCCTTACCCGTATGTATTTTCAATGGCATATTATAAACTTACGAGAATACTTTATTACTTGAAAGAAGTAAATATACATTAATGAGCACATATATTTTTGAAAGAACTAAGTGTTTTTAGCTAAGAATAAACTAAAAAAGTTACACAGTGTAGCTTTAAAAAAATATAAACGTAACATTACATAAAATACTTGCTTTTTGTATAATAATTGAATATAAAACCCTAAATGATTATTTTGATAATTACAGAGTAAAAAAAAAAATACACTACCTTTCAAAAGTTTAGGATCAGTACAATTTTATAAATATAAAAAAAAAATGCTGTTCTTTTGAACAAATTTCTATTCATCAAAGTAAAAAATGTACCAAGGTTTCCACAAAAATATGAAGCAGCACAACTGTTTTCAACATTAATAATAACAAACAGAGCATCAAATCATCATATTAGAATGATTTCTGAAGGATCATGTGACACTGAAGACTGGGGGCACGTGTGCGCAACGTTTTGCTACGGTCTCCGGTTGAACGTTATGTTTCCTGGAAACGGTGTGCAACAGGTTTGAGATGCGTTTTATCTCGTTTGGTGGGTGTGTCAAAAATTTCAGCCCAATCAGCAACACATGTATATAAAACACGCGGTATTAAAGAGACAGCTCACACAATGGGTCCAAGTAAAGTTGTTTACAAATGTGTCCGCTGCAGCTCAGTATGTATACGCAACAATTGAAGATATTAGGAGACATGATTGTCGTAAAAAAAAAAAAAAAAGCAGTATATATATCAACATGATGATGTATTAATTTATATTTTTAGCTTCATTGCAAGGCAAATTTCATATGTGGTAATTAGGTGCTTTACATAAAAATGAGAAAGAAAATTCAAGCTATTAAAAAAGTAAGAACGAGAAATAAAAAAAATAAAAATTGGAATTGATTACCAGGAGATAAAAAAGGTTCATTAAATGGGATTGGGATGTTGGACGGCCAGGGCAGTGATTGCATGTATTTTGCAGTATTAAACAGTATTTATATAGATTTCATCAGGCTCCGAAAATTCCTCAAAAAGAACACAAAGAATGGCCTTCTCAGCTGCCATAGTTACAACTCTTGCGTCATCAGAACAGGGTGTTCAACGCAGCACCGTTTCCGTCTAAAAAACGTTTTGCAAGACTAATGATGCTGAAAATTCAGCTTTGATCACAGGATATAAATTACATTTTTAACATATATTCAAATAGAAAAGTTATTTTAAATTGTAACCATATTTTACAATATTACTGTGTTTTTGAGCCTTCAAAAACATAAAGAAATTGTACCAACCCCAAACTTTTGAACAGTAGTGCACTTTTCATTGACAATCGTCTTGGTGTCGACAGGCTGATCTGGCAATGAATCAGTTCCATATGAAAGACCGAGTGGCCCGACAACAGTTCTACTACCTTCATCTTTTGGAGCCAAAGCCGGATGACAAGACAAATCCAAAAGGTTCTGATCCGTCATCACCGGTACAAATCTTTAAACCTATTTCATATAAAGTTCCTCGATACAGGTGTTGCCGCACTGGATTATGAGAGCTGTCTCTGTCCACAGCTGGAGTTCATTGTCAATGAAGGTAAACTGGATCTCATCATGCACCCTGTAGTGCTCAAACTCATCACTGTCAAATGGAACTTATATGGCAGGTAAACCCGTATCAAAGTCCAATGATGACGCTTGAAGAAACAGCGGCTGAGATTCACATCAGGTTACATGTTTTCCTACAGAATGGGCGCCTGGATACTCCTGCTTCTCAACTTCCTATTTATCGTCTCCTGGACAACAGTAGCCATATCTGTGTCAGTACGTCCAGATGGAGATCGGTACAGTCTTCCTCAGGTAAGACTAACTGCAGTTTATAGTCCGGTTACGCTTTTTTTCCGATGGTGTCGCTGACAGGGCCGGCCCTGACCAATCTGCTGCCCTAGGCAAGATTTTACTTGGTGCCCCTTGTATGAAGGTTTAGCACTACATGTTATCAGTCTAAGTTGCGGAAACAATGGTACTGTTTTATTTTTTTAATGCATTGATGTTTTTTAATTTTTATTGTTTTATATGATGTCCAGTCCATTCTACCCCGTCATTATGTTCATGATATTATTATTATTTAATTTTTTTAAAAGGCTGATGATAGTTAAACTATACAAAAATAGCACCTATGCCACATTACAGCCTAAACACAAATAACAAGTAATTGCATCTTGCATTCATGCACAAACTATTGAGAACTAGCAAAAGTGTTTGTTTTCCAGTAGATGGCAGCAAACTTCCACTAATATGCACATTCATGTTTTCACCATGAATTAAACTGAGAAATTTAAATATTTAATGTGAAATTTACATCAAATGTTGCTATTTTAAATAAACCTGTATATAAATATCATTACTAATTTCGGCAAATACATTTTAAAATGTCCATATGTCCCCTTAAAGCTGCACAACTGTAGAGTAAAAACATTAGGCTATTAAAAAAGTGATGTTACATGCGTTTAAAAAAACAGATATGATTCTTTTTGACAAAATACACTGTCTGTGGCCACTGGAGAACCCAGAACAGCTGCTTGCATTTAGTTTAAGGTAAACCTGGAATTAATTAGCGTACATTAGTATTTTACTACTATGCAAATAAATAAACTGTTCATTCATTACACCACTTTACCTCTGTCTTTACACTGCAAAAAATGCTCTTCTTATTAAGTAATTTTTTCTTGTGTCCAGTCCAAACATCAAAAAATTCTTAAATCAAGATGTATTTACTAGTAAAATGACATTAGATAATTTTTTCCTTGTTTTCTGGGGGAAAAAATCAAAATGAAGTGAGTTTTAGCTTAAAACTAGCACAATTATCTGCCAAATGGGGTGAGAAAAATTATCTTATTTCTGTTTGGGACAAAAACAAGAAACAAGATTTCAATCAGAAACAAGATTATTTTTCTCACCCCATTGGCAGATAATTTAGCTTGTTTTAAGCATAAACTCACTTAAGAAAAAATATAATTTTACGTATCTAGTAAATGCATCTTGGTTTCAGAATTTTTAGATATTTAGACTAGAAACAAGACAAAAATACTAAATAAGAAGAGCATTTTTGCAGCGTATCCCTTATCTTGCCTGCATCAGAGGGCTTCTGTTTTTTATGACACTACAATTCGGCCATCCGTCATAAATGATCAGGCAACTTTCACCGTGTCTACACCTGGAGCGAGCGGCCAAGCACCCTAAAAAATGAAAGCAATCCGGTCTATATTAGATGCGGCGAGAGGTGACGCGACACAACAAATCCCCAATGCTAAACTGATCACGCATTATATTTCGGACACACTTCAAGCTTGGCGGGGGAGATTGATGAGGCGGACCGGGAAGATGCGGGGGACTTCGTTTTTTTGCGCTTTATTTGGTAATATTTCAAATTAATATGAATAAAATAGTATCAGTAATACATTTTGGTGCCCCTATGGATGAGTGGGGCCCCTAACATTTGCCTATTCCGCCTATGCCACGGGCCGGCCCTGGTCGCTGGTCACACTTTAGACATTCTTTTCATTCGTTAGACTACTTTGCTTGACGAGCACAGGTTTATTTTCCTGTGTTGATGATCCAGGACATATGTAAAGGCTCTTCCTTTTCTTGAACATTATGTAGATCACCTAATGCAAAAAGTATTAGAATATTCAATATACAGTACGTGCACTCCTCTTGGTAGGACTGGTGGCGTGTGTTGCTGGTGGTTTTGGCACTTATGCTGACGGTGACCGAGGTGTACAGGGAAGTGATGGAGATTGTGCGATCTAGGAGGAAACTGAAGCACTGGCAGCGCTGGACTGTGCAGAAGATCAATGAGGACTTGAGCTGCACTCACCCCATGTGGCCTGAGGTAACACACTGAACCCGTACAGCTCTTATTCAAGAGAGAAAGACCAAGGATAATACGATTATGGGCTGAGCTCACGATCTGAAAAGGGTTAGTTCACCCAAAAATGACAATTCTGTCATCATTTGCTCACCTTCACGTCAAGCAAGCATATACGAGCTCCCATTTACCATATTTGAGTGCGTTGATCTATATTTGTATGTGAATAAAATGTTACATTTAATCTGTTCATCAAATAAAGCAGTTATTTTTCTTGAGTGTGCTCTTTGATACCAATCTCTCATTTGAAAGCCACGTTTCTAGCATCTGTAAGACTGCATTCTTCCATCTTAAAAATATATCTAAAGTACGGCACATGCTTTCGATGCAAAATGCTGAACAGTTAGTTCATGCGTTCATGACCTCAAGGCTAGATTATTGTAATGCTCTACTGGGTGGTTGCCCTGCTCGCTTAATAAATAAACTCCAGCTGGTCCAAAACGCTAGCCTGGTCCTACCAGACTCTCGCACATTCCATTTGTACAGAGAGTCTGGCCACTCTCCATTGAGAAGCCTTTACTTCCTTAAAGGCGGGTACTCTGTTGAAGTTTAAAACTATTGGATCTGCCCAGAGCCGCTCTGGATCTGCCATAACCAATCGCTAACGTTTGGTCGTGGCGTTTGTCATCTCAAACTAGCGCACAACATCAACGTCATCGTTCTCAGCCACTCCCTCAGTTCGCTGATTGGACCAGTTAAAGTTTTACCTGAGAAAACCAGAGAATATTTCGCAATCCCAGACGGAGTACTGAAGGAAAATGAAAATTGAGCAGAAGTACGTAGGAGGGCGGAGCCAGGCTACCAAAACGCAGCAGCTCGAGTTCTTACTAGAACTAGGAAGTATGACCATACTAGCCCAGTTCTGTCAACACTGCATTGGCTCCCTATTCCACATCGTATAGACTTTATAATCTTGCTTATTACTTACAAAGCACTAAATGGTTGGGCTCCCGAGTACTTTGAGCGAGCTCTTAACGTATTATACTCCATCACGTCTATTACAATCTCTAAACTCTGGCCAGTTGATAATACCTAGAATATCAAAATCAACTTCAGGCGGTCGATCCTTTTCCTATTTAGCACCTAAACTCTGGAACAGTCTTCCTAGCATTGTTCGGGAAGCAGACACACTCTGTCAGTTTAAATCTAGACCAAAACACGTCTCTTTACTATGGCATACACATAGAACATTATCAATTTATATTATTCAAATCAGTTAAATGATTGTTAGGCTGAATTAACTAGGTCAGCCGGAACCGGGAACACTTCTCATAACACCTGATGTACTCGTTACATCAAAAAAAGAATGGCATCTACTCTCATGTTAGTCTCTCTGTTTATCCCGAGGTTTACTGTAGTCTGCCGGATCCAGATCAGACGGTGGACGCGACCACAATGCATCCCTGAAGTGTCAGCAGCGACCGTGTGAACTAGTCTCTTCCTGTGAAGGCCTCCTTCCCTTCCCCCTATACAGATAAAAACACATATGCACACATATGCTTGCCTTTAGGCTGAAAACGTAATGCTTGCGTACATGCCGTCACCGTTTTCACGGAATCGCCTTTTTGTGAGTTGCGAGGGGAAGATGATGATATAGTTTCAAAACTAGGGGGGGGTTTATGTTTTAATTGAGGATGGTGTTGTTTCAATGGCACCAAATTAAATAACTACTCAGCTTTTACTACAGATATTAATCAACTTTTCTTCAAAAACGAAATTAATTTCCTATCATCACTGTAAAGCTGCTTTGAAGCAATCTGTGTTGCAAAAGCGCTATATATAAATGAAAGTGACTTGACTTTAGAAAACCACTCAATTCATATGGGTTACTTTTATGAGGTGTTTATGACATTTTGAAGTGTTTTGGTTGATTGGAGTGACAAACATCGATCAGGTTTCATAAAAAATCTTCATGAGTACGAATTTGGAACATGATAGTGAGATAATGACAGAAGTTTCATTTTTGGTTGAACTAACTAACCCTTTAAAAAGATGTTTTCTCATACTAAAGACTATATTTCATTTAAATGGAAGCTGTATTCACAGAATCTGTGGCATTCTGTCAATTACCACAGAATATATATATTTTTTAAATCAGCCCTTAAAAACGTTTACAGAATTGTCCCTTCGATCTTTTACACTGATATACTTGCAATGGTTGACTATTCATGGGCAAGTCACTGGAAGATGTGTTAAAATACCAACTTTTAAAATGTAAATGTAAAACTTAAACATTATATGTGTCCACATTTTGTGATAAAACAAGATGATCATCTTCCTAGAAAAGTGTCTCCATTGCTAAAAGATTGTAGCCTGAAGTTGTCATACTTCTACATATATAGTAGAATGTGAGTCCGATTCTGCTCCTTTGGATGTGATTATGAGGCCTTTCAACCGAACCAGGAAAGAAAATGCTTCTGCACTCAATTGGATAAACCTACAACCAATCAGAGCAACGGAGCGATACATAGTTGTCAACAGAACTCAACTGCACGCACGCTGGAAGAAGTAAAAGAAAAAGATGAGTGTAAACGATCTTTGCCGGTGTTGTAAAAATAATTTAAGGATACACAGAGTACTTACCAACACCATCAACATTTCTGAGAGAAATAGTAAAGGTGAATGCATATACAAACAAGTTCTCCGTTTAGGATTAGAATGAATTCAACCCAAGCGCTCTTTGGTGCCGTAGACGATTACGTTACTGTTGACCATCTGTCCATCATTGTATAAAGCCCGCCCTGACAATTTGATTGGTCCGAACAGCTCTGGTTCCAGCATAGTCGCTCCACAACGGATCAAGTCCAGACTGAACTTCCCGACCTCAAATGTTGTGGGCAGGTCTAAGTTCGGCCAGCATCCAGGCTAAAAAAATTGATTTCAACAGCTTTAAAGGGGTCATGACGTTTTTTTTACTAAACCTCTCAACTCATGATTAGTTTTACAACCTCTTTATGAACTTTTTGAAGCGTCAAAGTGGTAGTTGCGTAAACTATCAAAGAGGGACATAAAGCTCTCAGATTTCATTAAAAAATATGTTAATTTGTGTTCTGAAGACGAACAAAAGTCTCACAGTTTTGGAACGAAATGAGTGTGAATAAATGATGACAGAATTTTCATTTTTGGTTGAACTAACCCTTTTTAACCCCTCTGCAAAGCTTTCCCCCATAGACTTCCATTTTAAGTGCATTATTGTAAAACAATAGAGTGGTGCAGATATGTCTAATACTGATGTATTTTATGTCGTAGAATAAGATGTGAAAGTGTCTCCACAGTGTCTTGTGTTCACCACAGACCTTATTTCAGCCATTTAACCAAAACCCCGTTAAAAAAAAACAAAAAAACATTGACTTCGGGACGAATGGAACTGGAAGTGCTAAAATGCTAACTCGCTTCCACATTTTGGACTACAAAAGCGCCGTTTCCTCCGAAATTACCCGGAACAATTTGTACCAGGAACTTTTTTCCCCCCAGACCTGCTACTGTCTGCGTTTCCACTGCGGTCTAAAGTACAGTGAAGATTAGGCAAATTAGTCCAGAGACGTGGGACTGCGCGCGACTGCTCCTCCCAGTCAGCGACGGACAGTCATAATTTTTGTGCGATACTGTTTGCAACAATAACAAGTATGGAGGATATTCAAGCAGCGCTGCTTTTGCTAGTTATGTGGTTTACTAAATATGTAATTAACAAAATGGCGGAAAAGAGACGTGCACTGACAACGCGCGCCATCGGACAGAAAGAGCAAGACTGATATTTACGGAACGCAGAATGAACCTCGCAAGACTTTTAAAAATGCCGGTTGAAATAAAATGCTCCGTGACTTCAACCAATCAGCATGTTCAGCGCCCAAGTCCCACCCCCGAAAGTTGCGGAACTTTGAAAAAGTACCACCTCGCGAGCAGGGCCGTTCGGAGGGGGAAATATTTGGACCCTGGTTCCTGCGGTTGAAACTCACCGAGTACCACCCCAAAGTTCCTAGTTCCTGGGGAAAGTTCCTGCGGTGGAAACGCGGCTAAAGTGATGTCAAACCTGCACCACTCTATTTGTGTTTGTTTTTACAAACTGAGTGATGAGTCTAAGGGTGCTTTCCCACCTAACTTGTTTGGTCCGGATTTTCGGACTTTTCAGTTTGGTCCGAATCAAAATTACAGGTGTGAAACCTCCCCCGTACCACGGTCCGGACCAAACGGAAGAAATTTGGTCCAACGAAAAGAGGTAGTCTCGGTGCGGATCAAACTGAACAACGGTTCGGTTCGTTTCTAGTGTAAAAGCATTTTCTGTATGGTTCGTACTTTCAGACCATTTACAGGAAGTTCCTGTTTATTTTTAAATATTATGTTATTTTTAAATTTCATCTAGGCTACATTGATTATGAAAAGTGAAAAGATGCGCAATCTGTTAGAAGACAGAAGGTCAGAAATGATTTTGAAAAAATGTTTGTATGATTTTGCTTAGAAAGACTTTCTTTAATGTGAATTTCGTTTTGTATAAATCTTAATTTGAATCAAGATTATTGCCTGAATTTAATAAATAAGAAGCAAATAGTCTATAGCAGACAATAATCGCGGGAGCGATCACATGCTTTGCACATGAACTGGAGCGCGTCTCAAATAAACCAGGCTACTTGTCTCACAAACATGAGAAATATGTGTATATAAAGCTTGAAATGTCCACTTTAAACGTAACGAAAAGAAAAAAGTCAAGCAATGCGCACTGTTCAATAGTGGCAACGATATGCGTCCGTTCATTCATTCTTGTCAAAGACGCTGACATCAGACGCACGTCCGTTTACAAACCAATCAATGTCCAGATGCAGCCCACATAGATGATGACGACAGGACGCGAGTGTGTCATGTAAATTTCTTTAGTTCGCTCCCATAATTGCAATGTGAAACCAAACCAAATCTAACCGAATATATAAAATGTATCAAAACATGAAACTTCGATTCGGACCTTGATGCGGACTTTCAGGTGTGAAAACACCCTAAATCATTTTCTGTGCCACTCATACTATGACCTAATTTATTTTTAACTCTTTGAGTTCTCTGTGGTGTACAGTCTATATATCAATTTCTCATAAATAAACAATTGTAATGACGAATGTGTTTTGCTTTATAATACAGGAACGCAATTACTTAGAAGGCCAAATTAAGTATATTCGAAACCTGGAAGGAACCTACACTCAAGACCCCTGGTAATGTACTCAGAATAAGCCAATGTAAATTGTGAAATAGTGTACAAAAAAAGAATATACTATCTGAGTAAGTATGTTGATGTGTCACCCACAGGAATATCTTTGATTGGCTAGTGTATTTGCTGCTGCTGTCCGTTCTGGGCATCCACTTGGCAGACATATTCCTAGTGTCTGACACACTTCGACAGAACAGTCTTCGCCTCTTCGCGGTGTCCATTATTTTCCTGTGGTTAAGGCTAATGAAGCATGTCCGAGCTTTTAGGTAATGTACAATTTTGTAAGTAACCTCGGGATCTTGACCTCCACTGGCTCTTGCAGGTCAAGACTATTTGATTGTAGAGGAACTGATTATTATTTCCAAAAATCAAATAACCCATACTATAAACACATCTTTCCTTGTGGGGTGAAATAAAACTGAAAATCTAATTTGAAATGTTAATAAAAAACATTTCAACGAATGCAGGGTAATCCACTGCCGGTCAAAAGTTTGGATTTTTTTTTTTTTGTATTTTGTTTTAAGTCTCTTCTGCTCACCAAGGCTGCATTTATTTGATGACAAAAACATGACTATTATGAAATATTATTACAATTTAAAATAAATGTTTTATGTTTGAATATATGATAATTTGTAATTTATTCATGTGATCAAAGCTGAATTTCAGCATAATTTCTCCAGTCTTCAGTGTCAAATAATCCTCCAGAATTAATTCTAATAAGCTGATTTGCTGCTGAACGGACTACTAACTACTAATGAACTACTTGATGTGGACTACTAACATGAACACGATTCTCCAATGAATCTCCAATAGATTCTCCAATAGATTCTCCAATGGATTCTCCAATAGATTTTCCAATAGATTCTCCAATAGATTTGCCAATGATTCTCCAATAGATTCTCCAATAGATTCGCCAATGATTCTCCAATAGATTCTCCAATAGATTCACCAATGGATTCTCCAAAAGATTCTGCAATGGATTCTCCAATAGATTCTCCAATGATTCTCCAATAGATTCTCCAATAGATTCTCCGATGATTCTCCAATAGATTCTTCAATAGATTCGCCAATGATTCTCCAATTGATTCTCCAATATATTCACCAATAGATTCTCCAATATATTCACCAATGGATTCTCCAAAAGATTCTCCAATGATTCTCCAATAGATTCACCAATGATTCTCCAATAGATTCTCCAATAGATTCTCCGATGATTCTCCAATAGATTCTTCAATAGATTCGCCAATGATTCTCCAATTGATTCTCCAATATATTCACCAATAGATTCTCCAATAGATTCTCCAATATATTCTCCATTAGATTCTCCAATAGATTCGCCAATGATTCTCCAATGGATTCTCCAATAGATTCGCCAATGATTCTCCAATAGATTCTCCAATAGATTTGCCAATTATTCTCCAATAGATTCTCCAATAGATTTGCCAATGATTCGCCAATGATTCTCCAATAGATTCTCCAATAGATTCACCAATGATACTCCAATGGATTCTCCAATAGATTCTCCAATAGATTCTCCAATGATACTCCAATAGATTCGCCAATAGATTCTCCAATAGATTCGCCAATGATTCTCCAATAGATTCTCCATTGGAGTCTCCAATGATTCTCTAATAGATTCTCCAATAGATTCTCCATTAGATTCTCCAATGATTCTCCAATGATTCTCTAATAGATTCTCCAATAGATTCTCTAATAGATTCTCCAATAGATTCTCCAATAGATTCTCCAATAGATTCTCCATTAGATTCTCCAATAAATTTGCCAATGATTCTCCAATAGATTCGCCAAAGATTCTCCAATTGATTCTCCAATATATTCACCAATATATTCTCCAATATATTCTCCAATAGATTCGCCAATGATTCTCCAATATATTCTCCATTAGATTCTCCAATAGATTCGCCAATGATTCTCCAATAGATTATCCAATAGATTCTCAAATAGATTATCCAATAGATTCTCCAATAGATTCTCCAATAGATTCACCAATGATACTCCAATGGATTCTCCAATAGATTCTCCAATAGATTCTCCAATGATACTCCAATAGATTCTCCAATAGATTCTCCAATAGATTCTCCAATAGATTCTCCAATGGATTCTCCAATAGATTCTCCAATAGATTCACCAATGATACTCCAATGGATTCTCCAATAGATTCTCCAATGATTCTCCAGTGATACTCCATTAGATTCTCCAATAGATTCTCCAATGATTCTCCAGTGATACTCCAATAGATTCTCCAATAGATTCTCCAATAGATTCTCCAATAGATTCTCCAATGATACTCCAATAGATTCTCCAATGATTCTCCAATAGATTCTCCAATGATTCTCCAATAGATTCTACAATTGAATCTCCAATTGATACGCCAATTGTTTCTCCAATTGATTCTCCATTAAATTGATCAAAAGTGAGAGTAAAGACATTTATAATGTTAAAAAATATTTCTACTTCAAATAAATGCCGTTCATTCAAACTTAATATTTATCAAAAAATTCACTTTCATGGTTTCCACAAAAATATGAACCAGCACAACTGTTTTCAACATTGATAATAATAAATGTTTCTTAAGCAACAAACCATCATATTAAAATGATTTCTGAAGGATCATGTGACACTGAAGAGTAATTATGCTTAAAATTAAGCTTTGTTTACAGGAAGAAATTACATTTTAAATATATGAACATAGAAAATAAATTAATATATATGAGATGGTGGTCCAGTGGGTTAAACCATGGAACTGATATGCAGAAGGTTGCTGGTTTGACCCCAGCGGTCACCACCAGTGTGTACTTGAGCAAGGCACTTTACTCCATGTTGCTCCAGGGGGATTGTCCCTGTAATAAGGGCACTGTAAGTCGCTTTGGATAAAAGCGTCTGCCAAATGCATAAATGTAAATGTAAAATAGTTATTTTAAATTGTAATAATATTTCACAATATTACTGTTTTCATTTTCAAAATGGCTAAATCATAAATTGTCCACTGCTCAATTATGTTTTAAGAGATGTACTGTATATGTGAAATAAACTGTGGAAGCATTTTAAATAGTGGTCATCTGAGAAAAAGGTTTTCTTAGGAACACCTGGTCAGTGGCAGTTGCCATAGATACTTATGCTGCAAAGCAAGGACCTCAGATATAATGACCTCAGATATAATGACAACACCTTTTCGGTGTCCTGGCTGTTACGGCACACAGAGCGCCTGAAGCCGAATGGAACCACCTGGTCAGTGGGCCAAACAACAATGCTTCCATATCTCAGGTTTCTCTGAGACACCACAGGTGGCCTCCTATTTGTGAACTAGGTAACCATGGGAATATATGGTCAGTGTTACGGTAACCATAGAAACATAAGGACACAGGGGTTTGCACACCATGTGCTCAGTCACTTCTGAATGCTACTGCAGTATTTCCACATATGCTGGATTATCATTTCACTTTTCAAGCAATGGCAACAATAATTGTCCCTAAAAATAATGTCCTTATTATTTCCACAGGGATTTAAAAAATAACTTAGTAAAGACTAAGATGAACCAAACCAACCAGCTCCAACATATGTTACAATATTTTCTTTTTAAAGTATCAGAGAAAAATTGCAGTCTGTTTTCAACATTGATAATAATAGAAAAGTTTCTTGAGCAGCAAATCATCATATTAGAATGATTTCTGAAGGATAATGTGACACTGAAGACTGGAATAAAATAATGCTGAAAATTCAGCTTTGATCACAGGGATAAATTACATTTTAAACTATATTAAATTCTAATAATATGTCACAAAATGTATGTTTTTATTGTATCAAAGATGTGCAGTCTTGGCAAGCAGAAGAGATTTCTTTCAAAAACATTTTAATGTCTTACCCTAAACATTCGAAGAGTAGTGTACTTTAATAAAGTTAATGAAACTTATGTAACTGAGACGTAATTGAGTCAAAAATTACAGTACAATTTGTCTATGGTGACAATTGAAGAGATGGTTCCCCAAACGTCTCATTTACTCACCCCCTCATGTGATTCCAAACATATTTCTTTCTGCAGAACATAAAGATATTTTGAAGAACGATATTGGACCCCATTGACTTTAATTGTGTAAACAAAAAAGATTTAGACAATATCTTTTGTATTTCGTAGAAGAAAGAAAGTCATACTGGTTTGGAAGTACATGAGGGTGAGTAAATTATGACATAATTGTCTCCCTTTAATAGTTTTCACTTCTGAAAACTGATTTTTGCACTAGCTGACACTGTGACAGGGTAAAGGTAAATGTCTGATGTTATTCTCTAGAGCTATGGGTCCCTTCATTGTCATGTTGGGGAAGATTGCAGGAGACGTGCTGCGTTTCCTCTTTCTCTATATAGAGATCTACATCCCATATGCCTGTGCTTTCTGGATAATATTTGGAGGTACCATCTCAAAGACTTACAGTATAGTTAAACATGTGATGCATGAGACATAAACGTTTCCTCTACTGCTCTCAGGTTTAGCTGAGGTGCCAAGTATGCAGACGGTTCCTGAGCTGCTGTACAGCCTGTACCGCATCACCCTGGTGGACGAGTATGAGTTTGATGCCATGGTGGATGTGGACGCAGTGATGGCCTACCTTCTCTGCGGAACATTTCTGGCCCTGTCTGCTGTTCTCTGTGTTAATTTACTGATTGCTCTGCTTTCTGACACCTTCCAAAGGTATTAATAAATCATATGTGCTTTTATGACATGCTTATTAGGGGTGTTTATATGTCAATATGAATCAATGCTAGCAAATGAAACAAGCATTTCATGTTTGAATAAAGAATAAATTATTATTATTTTTTAACTATTTTTACAGACAATAATTTTTGTTGAAAGTGGTCCGTTCAGGGGGATTGAGGGGTGGGGATGTCTCCCTCGATCAGACTGCGACTGTGTTATGGGTGGGGCAGTGGGTAGTTGAAAGTCGTCCATTTGGGAGGATTGAGGGGTGGAGATGTTCCCCTTGGTCTGTTCGCAATTGTGTTACGGGTGGAGGGATGTTGGTAGTTAAAAGTGGTCCGTTCGGGAGGATTGAAGTGTTGTGGATGTCCTCCTCGATTTTGTTCATGATTGTGTTACAGGTGGGTGTGGGTAGGGGTGTGGTAGTTGAAAGTGGTCCGTTCGGGAGGATTGAGGGATGGTGATGTCCCCCTCAATCTATTCGTGGCTGCGTTATGGGTGGGGCAGTGGGTATTTGAAAGTGTTCCATTCTAGAGGATTGAGGGGTGGTGATGTTGCCCTTTGGTCTGTTCGCAAATGCGTTACGGGGGGCTTGGGTGTTAGTTGAAAGTGGTCAGTTTAGGAGGTTTGAAGCGTTGTGGATGTCCCCCTCGATTTTGTTCACGATTGCATTACGGGTGGGTGTGGGTAGGGGTGTGGTAGTTGAAAGTGGTCCGTTCAGGGGGATTGAGGGGTGGGGATGTCTCCCTCGATCAGACTGCGACTGTGTTATGGGTGGGACAGTGGGTAGTTGAAAGTCGTCCATTTGGGAGGATTGAGGGGTGGAGATGTTCCCCTTGGTCTGTTCGCAATTGTGTTACGGGTGGAGTGATGTTGGTAGTTAAAAGTGGTCCGTTCGGGAGGGTTTGGGATTGAAGTGTTGTGGATGTCCTCCTCGATTTTGTTCATGATTGTGTTACAGGTGGGTGTGGGTAGGGGTGTGGTAGTTGAAAGTGGTCCGTTCGGGAGGATTGAGGTATGGTGATGTCCCCCTCGATCTGACCGTGGCTGCGTTATGGGTGGGGCAGTGGGTATTTGAAAGTGTTCCGTTCTAGAGGATTGAGGGGTGGTGATGTCGCCCTTTGGTCTGTTCGCAAATGCGTTACGGGGGGCTTGGGTGTTAGTTGAAAGTGGTCAGTTCAGGAGGTTTGAAGCGTTGTGGATGTCCCCCTCGATTTTGTTCACGATTGCATTACGGGTGGGTGTGGGTAGGGGTGTGGTAGTTGAAAGTGGTCCGTTCAGGGGGATTGAGGGGTGGGGATGTCTCCCTCGATCAGACTGCGACTGTGTTATGGGTGGGACAGTGGGTAGTTGAAAGTCGTCCATTTGGGAGGATTGAGGGGTGGAGATGTTCCCCTTGGTCTGTTCGCAATTGTGTTACGGGTGGAGTGATGTTGGTAGTTAAAAGTGGTCCGTTCGGGAGGGTTTGGGATTGAAGTGTTGTGGATGTCCTCCTCGATTTTGTTCATGATTGTGTTACAGGTGGGTGTGGGTAGGGGTGTGGTAGTTGAAAGTGGTCCGTTCGGGAGGATTGAGGTATGGTGATGTCCCCCTCGATCTGACCGTGGCTGCGTTATGGGTGGGGCAGTGGGTATTTGAAAGTGTTCCGTTCTAGAGGATTGAGGGGTGGTGATGTCGCCCTTTGGTCTGTTCGCAAATGCGTTACGGGGGGCTTGGGTGTTAGTTGAAAGTGGTCAGTTCAGGAGGTTTGAAGCGTTGTGGATGTCCCCCTCGATTTTGTTCACGATTGCATTACGGGTGGGTGTGGGTAGGGGTGTGGTAGTTGAAAGTGGTCCGTTCGGGAGGATTGAGGGATGGGGATGTCTCTCTCGATCAGACCGCGACTGTGTTATGGGTGGGGCAGTGGGTAGTTGAAAGTCGTCCATTTGGGAGGATTGAGGGGTGGAGATGTTCCCCTTGGTCTGTTCGCAATTGCGTTACGGGTGGAGGGATGTTGGTAGTTAAAAGTGGTCCGTTCGGGAGGGTTTGGGATTGAAGTGTTGTGGATGTCCTCCTCGATTTTGTTCATGATTGTGTTACAGGTGGGTGTGGGTAGGGGTGTGGTAGTTGAAAGTGGTCCGTTCGGGAGGATTGAGGTATGGTGATGTCCCCCTCGATCTGACCGTGGCTGCGTTATGGGTGGGGCAGTGGGTATTTGAAAGTGGTCCGTTCTAGAGGATTGAGGGGTGGTGATGTTGCCCTTTGGTCTGTTCGCAAATGCGTTACGGGGGGCTTGGGTGTTAGTTGAAAGTGGTCAGTTCAGGAGGTTTGAAGTGTTGTGGATGTCCCCCTCGATTTTGTTCACGATTGCATTACGGGTGGGTGTGGGTAGGGGTGTGGTAGTTGAAAGTGGTCCGTTCGGGAGGATTGAGGGGTGGGGATGTCTCTCTCGATCAGACCGCGACTGTGTTATGGGTGGGGCAGTGGGTAGTTGAAAGTCGTCCATTTGGGAGGATTGAGGGGTGGAGATGTTCCCCTTGGTCTGTTCGCAATTGCGTTACGGGTGGAGGGATGTTGGTAGTTAAAAGTGGTCCGTTCGGGAGGGTTGGGGAGTGGTGATGTCCCCCTTTGGTCTGATCGCGAATGCGTTGCGGGGGGCTTGGGTGTTAGTTGAAAGTGGTCCGTTCGGGAGGATTGAAGTGTTGTGGATGTCCTCCTCAATTTTGTTCATGATTGTGTTACAGGTGGGTGTGGGTAGGGGTGTGATAGTTGAAAGTGGTCCGTTCGGGAGGATTGAGGGATGGTGATGTCACCCTCGATCTGACCGTGGCTGCGTTATGGATGGGGCAGTGGGTAGTTGAAAGTGTTCCGTTCTAGAGGATTGAGGGGTGGTGATGTTGCCCTTTGGTCTGTTCGCAAATGCGTTACGGGTGGAGGGATGTTGGTAGTTAAAAGTGGTCCGTTCGGGAGGGTTGGGGAGTGGTGATGTCCCCCTTTGGTCTGATCGCGAATGCGCTGCGGGGGGCTTGGGTGTTAGTTGAAAGTGGTCCGTTCGGGAGGATTGAAGTGTTGTGGATGTCCTCCTCAATTTTGTTCATGATTGTGTTACAGGTGGGTGTGGGTAGGGGTGTGATAGTTGAAAGTGGTCCGTTCGGGAGGATTGAGGGATGGTGATGTCACCCTCGATCTGACCGTGGCTGCGTTATGGATGGGGCAGTGGGTAGTTGAAAGTGTTCCGTTCTAGAGGATTGAGGGGTGGTGATGTTGCCCTTTGGTCTGTTCGCAAATGCGTTACGGGTGGAGGGATGTTGGTAGTTAAAAGTGGTCCGTTCGGGAGGGTTGGGGAGTGGTGATGTCCCCCTTTGGTCTGATCGCGAATGCGTTGCGGGGGGCTTGGGTGTTAGTTGAAAGTGGTCCGTTCGGGAGGATTGAAGTGTTGTGGATGTCCTCCTCGATTTTGTTCATGATTGTGTTACAGGTGGGTGTGGTAGTTGAAAGTGGTCCGTTCGGGAGGATTGAGGGATGGGGATGTCCCCCTCGAGCTAACCGTGGCTGCGTTATGGGTGGGGCAGTGGGTATTTGAAAGTGTTCCGTTCTAGAGGATTGAGGGGTGGTGATGTCGCCCTTTGGTCTGTTTGCAAATGCGTCACGGGGGGCTTGGGTGTTAATTGAAAGTGGTCAGTTCAGGAGGTTTGAAGTGTTGTGGATATCCCCCTCGATTTTGTTCACGATTGCATTACGGGTGGGTGTGGGTAGGGGTGTGGTAGTTGAAAGTGGTCCGTTCGGGAGGATTGAGGGGTGGGGATGTCTGCCTCGATCTGACCACGAATGCGTTATGGTTGGGGCAGTGGGTAGTTGAAAGTAATCCATTCGGGAGGATTGAGGGGTCGGGATATCCCCCTCGGTTTTATTCGTGATTGCATTATGGGTGGGGGGTTGGTGTTTAGTTGAAAGTGGTACGTTTGCACTGGGCCACCTCTTTGCAGTCGCACAAGTTGCAGCGCCCTGAGGATGGCCCCGATCCTCAAACAATTGATGATCTCTTTATAAAAATAAAATAAAATAAATGAAGTCATTTCTTTTTTGTGGATGTCCCAATTGGGAAAAAGGATTTGCAGTTTTTAGAGAGTTCTTGTGCAAATGCAACTGGTTGTGTTAAATAGGCACATATTATTGTAATATTGATTTATCGATTGCATGCCCCTGGATCTAATCAAATTTGTAATCGTTTGCCGGCATGTTTAGAGGTATCTGCAAATACTGGTTTGCTGGCTAAGAATTTCGATGCCAGATCATATCCTAATGAAACGTTTGATCAACACCCCTAACGTTTATGGTGCATTCTGGGCATGATGTGTTGTGCTCACTGTGAACTCTCATTGTACAGAAAGAATTTTCATTTTTGGGTGTGCTATTCCTTTAACCCTTATGCTGAACGCTTGTGTTTGCAGGGTCTATGTCAACGCTCTGGCCAATGCAGTGATGCAACAAGCAGCTATCATTCTGCAGATAGAGGAATCCATGCCTTGTCTGAGACGTTGCTATGACAACGAGCACATCCACCGCCATTGCGCCCCGCTTGGAGAATTCTTTGATGATGATGTCACCACTAACCCAGATCAGCATGCTGAGATGAAGAAGCTTAAGGAACAGATCAAGGTCTCTACGTTAACAACTACTAGAAAGCTGTGTTTTCTTACATCTCAGCATAAACTGAAACTTTGCATTTTTCTGCAGGATACTTTAGATAAATATCTGGACATCCAAAGAGAGACAATCTCACCTCAGTTAGCCAATGCAGATGCTAGAGATGTCACAAGGTTGGTCGATGAACATCTTGGAACTTCTTGGTCTTAGAATGTTAAATTTTTTCCCTGTTACCATCTATACACCGATCAGGCATAACATTATGACCGATATGACAGGTGAAGTGAATAACACTGATTATCCCTTCATCATGGCACCTGTTAGTGGGTGGGAAATATTAGGCAGCGAGTTAACATTTTGTCCTCAAGTTGATGTCTTAGAAGCAGGAAAAATAGGCAAGTGTAAGGATTTGATAAGGGCCAAATTTGTGATGGCTATACGACTGGGTCAGAGCATCTCCAGAACTGCAGCTCTTGTGGGGTGTTCCCGGTCTGCAGTGGTCAGTATCTATCAAAAGTGCTCCAAGGAGGGAACAGTGGAGAACCGGCGGCCAAGGCTCATAAACGTGGGAAGCGAAGGCTGGCCCGTGGGTCCGATCAAACAGACAAGCTACTGTAGCTCAAATTGCTCAAGAAGTTAATGCTGGTTCTGATAGAAAGGTGTCAGAATACACAGAGCATCGCAGTTTGTTGTGTATGGGGCGGTATAGCCGCTGACCAGTCAGGGTGCTGACCCCTGTCCACCGCCGAAAGCACCAACAGTGGGCACGTGAGCATCAGAACTGGACCACAGAGCAATGGGAGAAGGTGGCCTGGTCTGATAAATCATGTTTTCTTTTACATCACGTGGATGGCCGGGTGTGTGTGCGTCGCTTACCTGGGGAACACATGGCACCAGGATGCACTATGGGAAGAAGGCAAGCTGGCGGAGGCAGTGATGCTTTGGGCAATGTTCTGCTGGGAAACCTTGAGTCCTGCCATCCATGTGGATGTTACTTTGACACGTACCACCTACCTAAGCATTGTTGCAGACCATGTACACCCTTTCATGATGATGCAGATAATGTGCCTGCCATGATTTGTGGAGCACAACAACGAGTTTGAGGTGTTGACTTGGCCTCCAAATTCCCCAGATCTCAAGCCAATCGAGCATCTGTGGGATGTGCTGATCAAACAAGTCCGATCCATGGAGGGCCCACCTCTCAACTTACAGGACTTAAAGAATCTGCTGCTAACATCTTTGGTGCCAGATACCACAGCACACCTTCAGGGGTCTAGTGGAGTCCATGCCTCGACGGGTCAGGGCTGTTTTGGCAGCAAAAGGGGGACCAACACAATATTAGGAAGGTGGTCATAATGTTATGCGGATTGGTGTAAATAAACATGTATTATGACAAGTGATGTTCCTGAAAAGGCTGCCTTATATGTTGTTTTTTAACAGAAGGAGAAGTGCTGCACCTCCAGAGAAAGAGGAACATCTCAAGACTCTTCACAGACTTGAGAAAGACCAGCAGAAGCAGAGTCAGGACCTGAGTGCGCTGAGGGCTGAAGTGAAGGAACTCCACAGTTTGCTGCTCAATCTGATCCAGCCCAAGACAAACTCAACATCATGTAAGAGACTTCTGAACTTATATGGAAGGTCATTTCTGCCCATTTTTGCTGGTTTTTAATGAAGTAGCCATTAAATCTAACTATTGTGTGTTCATGGTTAATGACAAAATGCAACTTAGGTTCATCCAGAATATTCATTTAAGTAATGCTACTGGTGTTTTTGCAGCCACTGATGAGGGCAAGACACACTCAGAGACAAAGCAACCTTAAACCGGAGAGCAACACCTCTGAAACTGACCAATGAACTACTGAAATCAACATTGAATCCAGGAGCAAAGGGCAAGACTTGGAAATGACTTCTGTGTAGCATGTCATAGATTATTTTGTGACCCATAGTTGTTTTATTATTTAAGTTATGCATTCTAGATGGGCATCTGTGTACTTTATCTTAATTAATAAGGTTTTATTTAAATATTAAATGTGAGACAAGACCAGAAAAACTCTGAACCCCAGAAAACTTAAAAGGAACAGTTCGCTTCAACTCATTATTTACTCACCTTCATGCCATTCAAAACTCATAGGCTGTTAACACACACACACACACACACACACACACACACACACACACACACACACACATACAGACACTCTACAGCACGTGGAAAGGTCACGCCTCTTAACGGGAGATGTATCCGCTTAATGATCTCTACAGCGTCCCTGGGAAAGCCAAACAAAGGTGATTTGACTCCGGGATGAAAATAACGGCGTCTCGACGACATGGCGACAAACACACTCAAACGCAACACTTCCTTTTCTCCACGCGACACGTCCTCTTCTCCACGTGGGACAGCAACAAGACCACGCCCCCTTTTTCACGTATTCTTGTGGGCGGAGGTTAGTCTGTTCTACTGTTCTACTGACGTCATTTATGAAGGAAGTACCAGGATGTAGTCCAAGCCGGCCGTTCGCTGTAGGCTTTGAAAGGGAACTTCTGTTAAATAAAATATCTCACTTGGCATTGAACTTAGAGCTTTATAATTTTACAGGTATTATTTATGCTCTAACAGCAACATTACACACTAACTAAAGTTTGAACAATGGGATCACGAAGAACGGGACCTTTAAATGTTTTTGAAAGACGTTTCATAGGCTCATCAATGTTGCATTTATTTGATAAAAATACAATAAAAAAAAAATTCTATGTTAATGTTTTAAATGTAATGTATTCCTGTGATCAAAGCTGAATTTTCAGTGTCACATGATCCTTCAGAAATCATTCTAATATGATGATTTGTCACTCACGAAACATTTATGATTATTATAAATACTGAAAAAAACATTTGTTTTGCTGCTTACATTTTCTCTTCACCCAAGAATCATAAAAAAGGCATCACGGTTTCCACAAAAGGCAGCAAGACTACTGTTTCTGACATAATGATCACTAACTAAATAATTTCTGAAGGTTTATGTGACAATGAAGACTGGCTCAAGATGGCGCCGAGGATGGCTGCTGCGTTGCGAGCTCCGATGAATCATTGTAGTTTTTTGTTTGTTCTGTTTACAGTTTTTGTGTTTTTTGTCTTGGATGTTGTCTGCCTTACTACTGTTATTGTTTAGTGTATGTTTAGTGTATATTGTTTAAAGTATATTGTAAGTATGTGTATATTGTTTAAAGCTGTGAGAACTACACTCACATTGTGTAAATTATTTATTGTTTATTGTAGTGTATACTGTGCTGTGAGTAATTGTGTGCGCATCAGATGTGTAATCTGTTGTTGCTTAAATGTTGTACATGTCATGTCATGACTACTATGTTTGCTCGGACTGCACCTAAGAATTTCACCTGCTGTTGCACTTGTGCATATGGTAGAGTGACAATAAAGTGATTTGATTGATTGAGAAGCCTAATGATGCTGAAAATTATATTAGTTATTTTTAACCCCTTAACTGTCACCGTCCCACAGGTGGGACGCCTGGTGCTCTTTTTTTGATCGCCTTTTTTTGTATCATATATTTAAGTAATTACCATAAATTAGGTATCATTTGAAAGCTTACAAACTCAAAATTCATCCTGTGAAAACCGTTTTAAAATCGGACATTGTGTTACCATGGAAACGTTACTCCAAATTATTCTAGCGGGCTCCTCCCCTAGTGGGCGGTGTCATGTTTCATATTACAACAATTATTTTAACTACTTTATATTCAAAATCTTTTCCAATCTTGACAAAACACATATTGTCGGAAAGGTCTGAGTCTCAAGGGTCCATATTTGGTCACTGTTTTGTGATATTTGGACAGAAATTTACAGGAAAATGCATAAAAAAAACAATAAATGGAATTTGTTGAATGAATTGAATGACACCCGGTGGATGTTTTTGGTACAGCACCTAAACACAATCTCATGGGGACTTCAATTTGATATCAATGTGATATCAACTTCAAATTTGGAACACAAAATGGTTAGACATATCGCTTTGATTTTATAGTAATTTTAGAGTCAATTCTTTTTGTAAAATATATATTTTATATGAAATAAAAAATATTTAGTACAGTATTTTTCATTTACAGTAAATTTAAACTTCCATAACTCTTTCATACTTTCATATTTCGAATTCACTTTAGCAATAATCTGCAGTGTCGTCTTTAAAACAAGACCAAACTTTGGTCTATATTCCAAAGCATTCTTGAATTATGCATGTGGAGGGGAATTAACACCATCACGGACTATAAAGGGAACACAAACTCCACCGTGAATACCGCTGCCTCTCTCCCGGACGAGCTCAACACCTTCTATGCTCGCTTTGAGGGAACTAACACCGCCCTCGCGGAGAGAGAGCTCGCGGCTGAAGATACAGAGGTTAGTGCACTCTCCGTATCTTTAGCGGATGTAACCCGATCCTTCCGGCGGGTGAACGTCCGTAAAGCAGCGGGTCCAGACGGCATTCCCGGCCGCGTGATCAGAGCGTGCGCGCACCAACTGGCTGGAGTTTTCACGGACATTTTTAACCTGTCCCTCTCCCTGTCTGTGGTCCCCACATGCTTCAAAACGTCCACCATTGTGCCTGTACCTAAGCAATCAAAAACCACCTGCTTAAATGACTGGCGTCCTGTTGCTCTGACCCCCATCATCAGTAAATGCTTTGAGAGACTAGTCAGAAACCACATCTGCTCTGTTCTCCCCCCCTCACTGGACCCACTGCAGTTTGCATACCGCACAAACTGCTCCACTGATGATTCCATTTCATCCACTATACACACTGCTCTCTCCCACCTGGAAAAGAGGAACACGTATGTGAGAATGCTGTTTGTGGACTACAGCTCAGCATTCAACACCATTGTGCCCTCCATACTTGACATTAAGCTCCGGGCTCTAGGCTTAAACAGTTTGTTATGCAGCTGGATCCTGGACTTCCTGTCAAACAGACGCCAGGTGGTCAGAATGGGCAGTAACATCTCCTCATCACTGACTCTCAACACTGGAGCCCCTCAGGGTTGTGTTCTCAGCCCACTCCTGTACTCCTTGTACACACATGACTGTGTGGCAACCCACAGCTCCAACACCATCATCAAGTTTGCTGACGATACGACGGTGGTAGGTCTCATCACTGACAATGATGAAACAGCCTACAGAGAGGAGGTGCACACTCTGACACGGTGGTGTCAGGAGCATAACCTCTCCCTCAACGTCAGCAAGACCAAGGAGCTGGTGGTCGACTTCAGGAGGAATGAGAGAGAACACCGCCCCATCACCATCGATGGAGCACCGGTGGAGAGAGTCAGCAGCTTCAAGTTCCTCGGTGTCCACATCACAGAGGAACTCTCATGGTCCGTCCACTCCGAGGCCGTTGTGAAGAAGGCTCATCAGCGCCTTTTCTTCCTGCGACGGCTGAGGAGGTTTGGAATGAACCGCCACATCCTCACACGCTTCTACACCTGCACCATAGAGAGCCTGCTGACTGGCTGCATCACCACCTGGTACGGCAACAGTACCGCCCGCAGCCGCAAAGCCCTGCAAAGGGTAGTGCGCACGGCCAGCTGCATCATCGGAGGTGAGCTTCCCTCCCTCCAGGACATTTACGCCAGGCGGTGTGTGAAGAGAGCTCAGAGGATCATCAGAGACTCTAGCCACCCGAACCATGGGCTGCTCTCACTGCTGCCATCAGGCAGACGGTACCGCAGCATCAGAACACGCACCAGCCGACTCCAGAACAGCTTCTTCCCACAAGCAATCAGACTACTTAACTCTTGATCCATCAGGATCATAACACACACTGGACAGAATATCACTCAGCACAACCCACTGTAGATACACACACACATTATATACACATTTATGTATCATTTATTATTTATCATTTATCATATAGCACCTATTGTACATAATTGGATCTCTACTGTGAATAATAATGTATACTGTACATTGTATATTATTATTATTATAGCTTAATGTATACTGTTTAATGTATGTTTAGTGTATATTGTTTAAAGTATATGTATATTGTAAGTATGTGTATATTGTTTAAAGCTGTGAGAACTACACTCACATTGTGTAAATTATTTATTGTTTATTGTAGTGTATACTGTGCTGTGAGTAATTGTGGGCGCATCAGATGTGTAATCTGATGCTGCTTTAAATGTTGTACATGTCATGTCATGACTGCTATGTTGCTCGGAACTGCACCAAGAATTTCACCTGCTGTTGCACTTGTGCATATAGCTGTGTGACAATAAAGTGATTTGATTTGATTTGATTTGATTTGAATTACAGCCCTTTAAGTTTGGATAGTGCATTTTCATGTGTATTCTCAAAAAGGGGGATGACAGTTAAAGGGATAATTATTATAAATTTTTCATCTGGAGGAACAGAAAGAAACTGTAATTATGAATCATCTGATACTCCTACTGTTTTCAGATTCAAAAATGTGTTGTCATGCCAGTTGCTGATTGAAAAATAGATGCATATTACTTTTCAAGAACAGCCTTCACGCTGTGAAGCACCTTAAATATAAGAGAAATTGATATATTTTGATTTGTTTACTACATTTGCTTTCCATAATTTTGGAGCTGTCCTCATTTGTCTTGTTTTTTAAACGATTTCTGTTCATTTATTAAGAATCACATCATGCCCGGCTTTCAACTGTATTTTTACAATTTTGTCATTTTTACACTTTTGATATAGTATCATAAGGAATATTAATTAATGAATCTGCTACGTCTATTAGTTACATTTAATATAGCCTACATAAATGTAAACATGGGTGAAGTAAGTATTTTATTTAATTTCATGGCCAACGTTTAACAATACCTAAAATATAAGATAAATAACAGCCTATAGTGTTTGGGAGGACAGCTCATTTTTACCTGAACAATTTATTTAGAGACAACAAAACACCTTAGCAATGGAGTGGCTACTATTGTGACTTGTCACCAAGGCAACAGCATGGACACCGTACTTTCCCATTAGTCAGCTGAAAAGTTTTCCAGCTCTTTGACGGAAGTAGGACGAGCGGCTGATTTCCGCTTCCCTCACGACGGCTGCTGCTGCTCACTGAAGTAAAGATGGCGGCGGCCGAGACTGATCGCGATGCACCGTCCGCTCTCTGCAGCGAATTCCTCAATTTCTCCGCAAAGGACACCGCTGCGGTAGGCGACAGCTTTATAAAGACTCAGTAAATTGTCTATCCTGATTAAGCATATATATCTGGTGGCGGAAATCGACGCGAGGGCGAGGAATTGTCTGTTTTTTTCTCGCTCCTCATCTCGGGTTGTTTTGCTCAGTGTTGTCATGCTAACGCGCTAACAGCTAGCTTGTGAAATGTTCACAGCTCAAGCCCCAAAACACGCATTTGACACTCCGTTTATACATGAATTTGTATAATATATGTACAAGTTATAAATGCTTTCATCGCTCGCATTATGGTGTTTAATGTATGGCTTTGGTTACAAAGAAATGAGCTTTTAAAGAGATCTGTCAAGAGTTGGATAAAAACAACATTGGCTGCTTTGTTCACTATCTTTACGTCATGCGGTTTATGCTGCTATTAACACAGTTTCACATAGTTTGAAACGCTGTTTAAATTGATTTAGACAAGCAAACAGTCAAGCTGAGGTTGTCTATTTGTGTAGTTTTTCCTGTGAAAACATTAGTGTGAGCTGTACTTCTGAAATGTTGTGGCTAAACATGAATTTATTTGACATGTTCCAGTTACATGTGTTTGTTTGTCATTTTTGCATATTGCAATACCCACTATATTTTCATGCCACATCTATCTTATAAACACGAGAAGGTTTGTTTTTAACAAAGTAGCACAGATGGTGGTTATTTAAAACCACATTCAAGACCTCAATTTTCTGTGGTTTGTATTGTCTGATAGACTGAATGACAGCAGTTGATATTATCTACTATTTTTATTATCACCATATGTGACCCTGGACCACAAAACCAGTTATAAGGATAATTTGTTTTGAAATTGAGATTTATATATAATCATAAATAAGCGTGTTGGTTTGTTAGGAAAATATTTGGCCGAGATCTGAGGGTGCACAAACATCTAAATATTGAGAAAATCGCCTTTAAAGTTGTCCAAATGAAGTCCTTAGCAATGCATATTGCTAATAATAATATTTTTTTTATATATATTTACGGTAGGGAATTTACAAAATATCTTCATGGAACATGATATTTACTTTAAAGCTACACTGTGTAACTTTTTTAGTTTATTCTTAGCTAAAAACACTTAGTTCTTTCAAAAATATATGTGCTCATTAATGTATATTTACTTCTTTCAAGTAATAAAGTATTCTCGTAAGTTTATAATATGCCATTGAAAATACATACGGGTAAGGGGTTCGAATGGGGGTCGCCTCCATCTTGAAAGTACATTAGCCAAAGAGGGACATTCCCGTAAATTCAAGCTTCGCCTTTCGCGTTTTAACACTCGATGGCACCGTGTCGAATGTGAAGAGGGGGATTGCTGGATTGAACTGGAAGCCATGTTAATCTTGGACTAAATCGGCCACCGTATGAGTTAAAACGAAATCGGAATTGGGAGGAACAGAAACTAATATTTACTGGATGGTCATATACCTTTTCACCGCTAGATGGGGGAAAATATCACACAGTGTAGCTTTAATATTCTAATGATTTTTGGCATAAAAGCAAAATCTTTTATTTTGACCCATACAATGTTAATTGTTGGCTATTGCCACAAATATACCCATGTGACTTATGACTGGTTTTGCGCTCCAGGATTGTTTGGCTATATGTTCTAGCACTCAATCCAGGTTAGTGGGTCGATGTAGGACCGTAACAGAGGCTGCCAAGTTCCGCTTACTGTGCATACGTAATCCCTGTGTTTCCTTCGAGCATGTGATTGGCACATAGACCTGCTATTGGACATCAGCTAGGTTGTTGTTACAGTACTTCAGGAACAAATGATGTCAGAATTGCATAATATAATTACAAAATCTTGTGAGCTTCCTACTCGGATGAATGTCTAAGGCATGCATCTAAACTAAAATGACTGATTTGATGTGCTCTAAATAGGCAGCAAATTTATTTTCTTTAGTTGCCTTATCTGCCATTTTTCAGGAGTGTTTTTTTACTTGTTTTTCCTCGGTCAGAAATGGTCTTCTGTGGTGGTGGATTAACACGGTCATCCACACACAGTGCTAAGTACCCGACCCACGTGAACTGAGCAGAGTACTGATGCAAAGAAATTATTTTTAATATTAACTTATCCAATTTTTTATCTATTAAATAAAAAAAACCTGCATGGATAGATCATAAAACAAAGTGCTCAGAGCTATTTTATATTTAAAAATCAGTAAATTTAAATGTAAAAAGTCACTGAGTGGAGTAATACAATGAACAACAAAGTAACACATTACATAAAGTGGCAGGTCTATTATTTTGCATTTACAATTCAAGATTTAATGCACCTCAGGGCTCCAGACTGCGACCAAATGGTAACATTTTGCGACTAAAATTTGAGTGTGTGCGGCTGAATTTCACATCCAGTCGCACATGTGCAACCAGTAAATTTGCCTGCTGTCGGTACTGGAGACATTAAGAAAATACACTTAGTATTTATAGTTGATAGATGTTATATCTTGCAAATTATATCATATTTTTTATATGAGATAATATTAAACCATTTGTCCGTGGTGCATTTTTGCTATTCGCAATCCAGAAGAGAGCCTGTCAGCTTAATGAGGGATGATGGCCTAGAGAACTAATCAAAAGTTTAGTCAGCTTACACTTTAGGGCTGTGCTGTGACATTAATCTAATCTTATTTTCGATTTCGGTTTCCAAGAATTATAAAAAGAAGATATGAGGTAAAACTATTCCTATAAACTAACGTGTTCCGTCGACATCCTTCCCTTCACAGCGCTGTCATTTCTCCCTAAACCTAAACTTAACGTCAGAATCAGTGATTGTTGTTGTTAAATAGCGGGTCGTGTTTGATAATTAAAATGGCTATTAAATGCACAATAATTCAGTCCTTCCAGAAAAATGCAGCTTTTTTTGTGGTTGTTGCGGGCAAAAATCCTTGATTATGCGGCACGTTTTCTTAAAAAATATGATGGAAAATGCGATGGATATTTATGCAATTTTATGCGATGAAATTGCAGGAACTTGCAAAAACTGCGATTTGATGAAAAATAGAAAAAAGCACTACATCACAGAAAGTGCTGGGAATATTTAAGTTCCCATCTTGTTTTATTGAAGACCTTAATAAACACACGGCTCAAATTTACAAAACGTTGAGTTAAATGTAGCGTTACAAAAGGAATATGCTACAACTTCTGATAAAATGAATAAATAACTTCCTGTTTTACAGAGGTGGCTTTACAAAACAACATTTGAGTGCTTCCAATGCACAAAGTGCAATCTCTTAAAGGGTTCGTTCACCCAAAAATGTAAATTCTGTCATTAATGACGTCCCCTCATGTCGTTGGACACCCGTAAGACCTCCGTTCGTCTTCGGAACACAAATGAAGATATTTTAGTTGAATTCCGATGGCTCAAAGATCTCCATTGGCACAATGTACACTCACAAGACCCATAAAAGGCACTAAAGACGTCGATACAAAGTCCATCTCACTACAGTGGTTCTACAATAACTTTATGAAGCGACGAGAATAGTTATTGTGCGCAAAAAAACTAAATAACGACTTATTTAGTGATGACCGATTTCAAAACACTGCATCATGAAGCTTTGAAGCGTTATGAATCAGTGAGTCGATTCATGATTCGGATCGCGTGTCAAACTGCTGAAATACGTGACTTTGGCGATCCGAACCACTGAATCGACTCACTGATTCATAACGCTTCAAAGCTTCATGATGCTGTGTTTTGAAATCGGTCAACACACCGGGAAACTGCTTTGCGCGGTCTTTTGCTGTTATTTTTGTTGGCAAATGGGAATTTGCGTGCTTCATCCTGGTTTCACCGATATCTATGTTTCTCCACGGGGGTTTGCAGCTTTTCGATGACAGCTGGCGTCGGGTAATTACGTCACTTCAAAACGTTCCCATGGCAACAGGGGGAAATGGCGGCTCTTGTGTGAAGAAAACAAATATTTTTCAACTTTCTGCTAATAGATATATATATGACTTTTTTGCAACGAAAATGCAGGGATTATGAAATCATGCTAGCCCCGCATATTTTGCACGTGGAAATAGGCAATTTACGCGGCGAAAGTGTGGCGTATTTGAAAAAATGCGGCCCCCGCATAACTATGCGGACTTTGGCTGATTATGCATTAAATCATGCGATCGTATAATCGCATTTTTCCGGAGGGACTGACAATAAGACGATGTTTCCAACTTTAAGGCGGCTTATGAGTGTTGTGTGCTGCGAAATGGACCGACTTGCACATTATATTTTAGGCTTCGTGTGCGCGTCTAAAGTCTAAACCAGGGGTCTCCAAACTCGGTCCTGGAGGGCCACTGTCCTGCAGAGTTTAGTTCCAACCCCAATCAAACACACCTGAACAGGCTAATCAGTGTCTTACAATGCCCTAGTTAGACACTGATTAGCTGGTTTAGGTGTGTTTGTTTGGGGTTGGAACTAAACTCTGCAGGACAGTGGCCCTCCAGGACCGAGTTTGGAGACCCCTGGTCTAAACCATCAAATACACAAGAAATAGCCTGTGTCAAAATGACAGGATTGGAGAGTAGTCATTTTAACAGTTTATATATTAAATGTAAATAGTTTGGAGAAATAGGAGAATATGATATTATTAGTTCTGCATTCGGTCTTAAAGGGGCAGCGTCTAATACACCTGCTGACGATTGAGACAATAATTCGATTCAAACAAAAGGCAAAGAGAAAATATTCACATCTCTTGAATGAATAACTTTAGTTTTTATAAGCATTAATCTATCAATTTATACAGTGAATACTATGCAGTGTTATTTTACATTTCATTACTTTATTAGATTTCTAGAACATATGCATCTAAAACATAACGCCTGCACACTGGTCCATTTACAAATAGATGTTTTATATTTGTTTTGTTCAAAATTGCTGTTTCTTTTGCTGTAGATATTTTACTGTTCAGATTATAAAGCCATGTTAATTATGTTCTTAATTATGTTTTTTTTTTTTTTCATTATAAAAAGATATAATAAAAAGAACCAATAAGAATACCGTTAAAGTACCGGATCGATAAGCAATATCGGTAAGAGTAGTAATACCGTTAAAACCTTAACAGTACCCATCCCTATTAGTAATACAGTGGAAATTAGTAGATGGTTAGCATGTTGATTTACGGTGTGCGCCCCTGAATTTTCTGGTTGTGCCCCTAAAATGTTCAGTTGGGGGCCATTGTGCTCCTAGTGAAAAAAGTTATTCTGGAGCCCTGCACCCATCATTTGACGCACAGTATCGGATTATTTTTTTCTGTCCATCCATTGCCATGCTTATCACTGTCAGGCAGATTCAATTGCACATTTTAGGGCCCTATGAATTTAACAAATTCTATCCCAAATTAATTATTATTATTATTTTTTTTTAAATTCCATTTACATTTTTTGGACTTCATTTTAATGGTTAAATTAATTTTTTTTTTTTTTACAAATTTCAATATTTAATTAATTAACTTATACAATTTAACAACATTTTATTTTAAGTTTAACAAAAATTACATGTTTAGAGCTCTTCAAATTCTTTTTATTTTTTATTTTTCTGCTTTGTTTTCTGGATTCCATTTTTAATTATTATGAAAAGTCTAATTAATCAAATTCATGAAAACAAATTATTATTTTGATTTAAATTTTTTTTTTTTTTTTTACCAGAAATTCTGTGTATACATTTTTTTTCTGGCAATCAAATGAAGGCAATAAACATTAATTTAATTGTTCTTTTAATTATATGTGAATTTCATACGTGAAATTATTTTTTTTTGTTTTGTCAAACAAAGTGCTGCACAACAGTTAACAATGTTACCAGTCAAAATCATCTTTACTTTAGTTATTTTGTTTTGCTTTCTTTTTTTAGCCAGTGAATCACACCATTGCATACAACAATTGAGACTCTGTCTTTCTCTGGCTTCTTTGACACTGCCTAAGAAATAACCAGGAGAGAGAAAATACTGTTCAGTAAGTTTTAACAGCACTAATAATACCGTAACTCTCTAACTTGCTAACCCAAATCCAAAAATGCCATATCCAAATTAAAGTACATCGTTCATGAAGCCTTAGGACTTCAAACATTGTAGACTCATTTGAAAGAAGACATTTGGCAGCTTGTTTTAAGATTCTGAGATTTATGGAGCCATTTTTAAGACCCAGCTTTGTGATTTAATTTAGAGGAGTGTTTGAGCATTTGTGCTTGCAAAATAACTCTTACTACCCACTCTTGCTAAATTGTGTAAGCACACTTGTGTTCTCATTTCAGATGTGTTCTGAGTAAATGAATAAACTGATTCATGAGTTCAGTGTTGGACAGATCAGTTCTAACCAGTCGTTAAAATGATTCGGTTCAAAGGAGTCATTAGGTGGCGAATCGGACATTAGCAGATGCGTTGTGTGCGAATCCCGTCTGTCAGAACATCGCGACACAGAAACACACTGTCAACACACAGAAAACACTTCATAACTGAATATAATTTGTCTCCCGTTTATTGAAAGTATGCTTTATGTCAGCTGGTCAGAGAAGAGTCAATGTTTTTTTGAGCGCAATTCACACCCAGCGGTAATTCAAGGACAAAATTGTCCGAATGTGTCACGTGCAACATGGTTTCAGTCTTCCGACCTTTTGATTTGGATTAATATGTGATATATAAGAAAGAGCTAACAGCTAACACAGTGATTATTTTGAAGACCCAGAAAATGCACGCGGGGGAGGAGATCGTTCTCTCTGTCACTCGGGGTGCGTCTCAATCCGCTCCCTAGTTCAGTAGTGAGGGCACTGATCAGGGAGTCAGCCCATTGACTTATGTCTTGATCAGTGCCCTGACTACTGAACTAGGGAGCGGATTGAGACGCACCCTGAGTGACAGCGAGAGCTCCTCCCCCGCGTGCATTCTCTGGGTCTTCAAAATAATCATTTTGTCCTTGAATTACCGCTGGGTGTGAATTGTGCCCAAAAAACGTTGACTCTTCTCTGATCAGCTGACATAAAGCATACTTTCAATCAACGGGAAACAAATAATATCCAGTTATGAAGTGTTTTCTGTGTGTTGACATCTTTCGCGATGTTCTGACAGACGGGATTCGCACACAAACGCGTCTGAAGTCAACACAAAATGAACGAATCGCTCTCTGAGACAACCCGTTGTTCTCGAGTTATATTAAAGATTGTTCATGAACGACACATCACTACTAGAAGCTGACGAATGACGTAGGTTCTGCTGCGACGAAAAAAACACCTGGATCGGCTTGTGGATCTGTTAATTTTTCCGATCCCCGATCCAGCTATTTTATCAGTATCGCGGCCGATATCCGATCCTAATATCGGATCGGTGCACCCCTAGTCCAAACCCAGTTATATATTTAACCGTATCCTCTGCTGTTCCCAAGTCAAGAGTCGTAATAACGACCCTATAGCATATCTTGAAAACTAGAGCCAATCAACATTTTTTAGCATAATTGTTTTGTCAGTGATCCAGAATTGGTAAAGTTTGACTACATTTATTTCAGAAGCATTTTGGCTGTAGACCAGTGTAATCCGTGATCGGCCCCAAAAATCCTGATCGGAGCAGTAATGTATTGTAAAACGAATATGAAATTTGTCTTCATAGAGAACGCGGCTTATGAGTGCTTCGCAATGGCAGACACCACGTGAGTGCAAGCTGCCAAGCACACTTTTGAAAAGAGGAGAAAGTGGCGCAGCCGGCATTTTCTATGCGTTTTTAGATTTAGATTAGATTAGATTTGGATTATCTTAAAGGATTAGTTCATAAAGGATTAGTTCACTTCAAAATGAAAATTTTACTCACCCACATCTCATCCAAGATGTGGGTCCATGTCTAGCCCCGTTTCCACCGAAATTACCTGGAACAATTAGTACCAGGAACTTTTTTTTACAGGAATTCTTTTCCCCCCAGACCTGCTACTGTCTGCGTTTCCACTGCGGTCTAAAGTACTGTAAAGATTAGGCAAATTAGTCCAGAGACGTGGGACTGCGAGCAACTGTTCCTCCCAGTCAGCGACGGACAGTCATAATTTTTGCGCGCCACTGTCTGCAACAATAACAAGTATAGAGGAGATGCAAGCAGCGCTGCTTTTGCTAGTGTTGGTTTACTAAAGAGGTAATTAACAAAACGGCAGAAAAGAGCTGAGCACTGATACTAAAGAGTATTCTGAAAGCTCGTAAAGCTACATTTAAAATAAGACAATGTATGTTATTGTCAGCTATTACGGACATTGACCGTGAGATTGCTGAGACGATGCGCGCCATCGGACAGAAAGAGCAAGACTGATATTTACTGAACGCAGAACGAACCACGCAAAAGACTTTTAAAAATGCCGGTTTAAATAAAATGCTGCGTGGAGTCAACCAATCAGCATGCTCAGCGCCCAAGTCCCACCCCCAAAAGTTCCTGAACTTTGAAAAAGTACTACCATTTAGACCCCGGTTCCTGCGGTCGAAAAACACACAGAGTACCACCCCAAAGTTCCTAGTTCCTGGTGAAAGTTCCTGCGTTGGAAACGCAGCTTCTGTCTGTCTTCAGTTGAAAAGAAATTAAGTTTCTGAGGAAAACATTCCAGGATTTTTCTCCACATAATGGACTTCAATGGCGACCAATCGTTGAAGGTCCAAATCATTGCAGTTTCAAAGGAAGGGCTTTCAGAGGCTCTGCACGATCCCAGACAAGGAATAGGGTCTTATCTAGCCAAACCATCTGCCATTTGCAAGAAAAAAATTATTTGGTCCTTAAACCGTTGGTTGCCATTGAAGTCCATTATATGGAGAAAAATCCTGGAATGTTTTCCTCAAAAAACATAATTTTAATCATAATTTTCGACTGAAGAAAGAAAGACGTGAACATCTTGGATGAGATGAGGGTGAGTAAAATATCAGAATTTTCATTTTGAAGTGAACTAATCCTTTAAGCCGCCTTTCCACCGCACATGACATTTGGCCATGACTGTTGGAATTCGCCCCCTAGTGGCAGTCGTAATGAGCTTTCATTATGATCTTGCTCTCTCGGAGATCCTCCCTCCCATCTCTTGCACTAAATGGTTATACTCTAGCTAGGTAGTAGGGCTGTAACGATTTGACCTAAAATCAAAATCTGGATTAATTGAACATTTTACTTCAATTACGATAAATTAACAATTATTTTGCTTCTTTTTTTTTTGCCCTCATAATTCAATGATAAGGTTTGTACCATAAATATGTTCAACTATTAGAGGTGGGATATCTTTTTCTAATGAAAGTGCATTTCTTGTTGATTTTAAAATACTTGAAGGTAACGGCTCACTTTCAGCAGTTATTGTCTATGGGTCGTAACATTTCTTACAGATTTCTGTTTGTTATAACTGTTACATCAGATACAGATAAATTAGCACAGTAGGCCTACATTACATTTAGTTGAATGCATTAAAGAGAGTTTGTGTGTGTGAATTAGCGCGTCTATTAATTATGAAGTTGTGGTGTGTAGTTACTTCAAAGGTATTAAAATCTATGCTATAACGGTTGAGTTTCTAAGCTACTTTAGTGATGAATCACAGGACGGCGTTGACAATGAGTTTCTGCGCTCCTCTCTGCGTGCGATTTTCACGTGATGTGCGTTGTGCGAGCTACTGTGTGTTTGAGTGTTCGTGTGTCACAATATATCAGAGCAGTAGCTCAATATAATGACACGCATCAGATGGTCTAAAATCGCTTCAATGTTCAAACGGGCAGGCCTTAAAACATACAAATGACAAAGCTTTGTGAGGACGCAAGTGACTCGACACACCTCGGCTCTCTGTGTCACAGCTTCGGCTTGCACGCGTCGTCTGTGTGTGTGTATCAGCGCATATAAGAACAACGATTAACTTATCTGTATAAACTGTGTAAAACATACAATTACCTTAGTAATTCTGAGAATCCAGATTGTATAAACAAAGATTACTGCTCCTGAATTTTTCCCGTGTGCCTGCAAATTGCACTTGATGTGACTGATGGGGCGGAGTCATGTGACTAAAACCGAAATAACCGACATGGGAAATTACGTCGATTAGAAGTTCTACATTTCGGTTTCGATTACTTTTCGATTAATCGTCCAGCCCTACTAGGTAGTGTTTTGCCTACACTGATTTCTTCTAGCGTCTCCAGTAAAGAAATGCAAAAGCAAGAGCCAGTTATCCGCTGATGTCTATGGTAGCGATCAAAATAGAGCAAATCACCTTTTGAAAGTAACCTGGTGCGTCAAATAACGATTATATTGATTACATTGGTACACCACCAGGTGGCGATTTGTCATTGAATCATTCATTCAAGAGATTTGTTGGAAAACACTGATTCCTCCAGTTATGAAATATGTGAAGTATTAGATCTAGTTATTAAATTCATTCAAATGGAGTTTATTTAATAAATCAGATTAATTAAACATTTTAAATAGACTCCAGCAATTCATATTTTGTCAGAACATCTAGTACATTATTTTGTTTAGTTCTCAATTTATCCAGAATTGTGCAGCTCTAACCACACACACATGTATCAAAAGTGTTGTGTTTCTGATAAAGTTAAACAGTGTTAATAATTCTCACACTGATCTGATTGGAGTACATCACACCCGGTTGGCGTGACTAATACGGTGTAGTTGCTCAAGTTCAAACCACACATCTCTAGAACAAACTTTGTGTTCTGCTAGGTACTTGCTCAAATATATACTTTGAGTTTGAAGAAACTGGCTGTCCAGTAAGGTCATGCAAATATAAAACAGTGAATGCAAGCAATGCAATCAAAGACTGACCATTAGTGTTCCTTTTCAAACCTGACCTTTGACCACCTGATCTTATTTACCTTGCCATTTTATTAGGGATGCACCGATACCACTTTTTTTCAGACCAAGTACAAGTACTTACATTTGGCTACTTGCCGATACCGAGTACTGATACGAGTACTTCATTATAACATTAAAGTTACCATTACAGTTCTTCTAACAATGTTTTATTTTCATCAGCTGTTTTTCACTTTCTGACTGTAACAAAGTAAATACACAAATTGATGCTGTTGCTGACATTTTAACATTCAACTTGGTGTTTTCCTAAACAAACATGGCACTGCTGCCCATTTCACATAAATGTAACCTGTAACATTCAGTGGATTCCAGTACCACACAACATAGCAGCAGAACCACTGAATTCAATTATTATGTTATCATAGCCATACAGCCCTTTTCGGAAAAGTGAGAGGCTGGTTCTTTTTGACGAAAATATCTACAACAATGTGTGACTGAGCTAAGGATGTGCGAGACTAGTCGATTAAAAGTTAGTGCTGCTGCTTGACGACTTGGAAAATACTAGTCATTTACATTTTTTTGGCACATTTAAGGTTTTGCTTTAAATATATATAGTTTTTTACAATGGCTATGTTTAAATTACTGTTGTGATAATGGTATATCTTGAAATTAATATATTATTTTGAAAAGTGTATATCTGCAGCACAACAAAATCATTTAATTTTACCTCAGGTTTTGCATGCGTTGGTTCTCTCTGGCGCTCGCGGAGGCTTCAGATAAATCTCCACTCGGGTGAAGGAGGATTTTGAAAGATTACACAACTTTTCCATTTTCTTCCACTCACTACCGAGCGGTATCTGCCTCACGAACGGTTAAGCTTGGTTTATACTCGCCACGTCCACACTAGCGCTCGGATGCGGGCGGCAAAAATGAAGCCATACTATTATGGCAGTCATGCGCTTTGAGAGCGCGAGACTAGTGGTGCAACGCATCACAAAACTCACGGTTCGGATCGACTTCGGATCATGAGTCACGGATCGGATAATTTTTCGGATCAGAATAAAAGGGGGAGGAGACAATTTTTATTTGCTTTACATTTATTACATTTCAACTTTTGGTGTTAACATAACCTATATGGTTTACAGAGGTGGGTAGAGTAGCCAAAATCTGTACTCAAGTAAAAGTACAAGTACTTACGGAAATATTTACTCAAGTAAAAGTAAAAGTAACAATCGTAATATTTACTTGAGTAAGAGTAAAAAAGTATTCGATGAGAAAACTACTCAAGTAGTTAGTTACTAGTTACTTTCGATCTGATTGATAAGAAGCGAAAACCCTGAATTTCTGTCTACTTGGAGAGCTTTCACACACCCCTCGGTAACACTTTACAAGAAGGTTGTATTAGTTAACATGAACTAACCATGAACAACACCTCTGTTCAGCATTAGTTCATCTTTGTCAACGTTAGTTCATAAAAATCCAGCTGTTCATAGTTTATTCATGTTAGTTCACAGTGCATTGACTAATGTTAACAATACTTGAATAATGCATTAGTAAATGTTTAAATTAACATAAAGATAAATAAGTGCTTTATAAGTGCAGTTCATTATTAGTTCATGTTAACTAATGTAAGCTAATGAACCTTGTGTGTGTGTGTGTGTGTGTGTGTGTGTGTGTGTGTGTGTGTGTGTGTGTGTGTGTGTGTGATTAATGGTTAAACAGTGTAAATTAATGATGTGTCTCTTCTTAAAACATACTTTGTTCTTATATTTTTATATAGGCTATTATTTAGGTAGGAATAAAATACAATACCGTTTTTATTTGTATGTATTTTCTACACTTCAGACAGGTGTCTGTCCGGATTTGTGTATACATGCAAGACGTCACATTAGGCTATTCAATTTGTTTCGTTTTGTGAAGAAAAGGATATGTAAATGTGCAGATGTGAACGTTTGTTCGTGGACGTGTGTTGTTTGGAGGATTCAAACGATTTGTCATTGCTTGCACAAGAGCGCATATGAGGAAAACACTCGGACAGTGTGTGAAATAGTATTATAATAAGGGAAAATTTCCCATAGTTACCAAATGACCGTTAATAGTGTTCAAATATAGGCATCATTGTGACACTTACCGCTAAATGTTCTTTTCAGGGTGGAATTCTTGTATGCTGAGAGAAGTCAGTTCGTTTGGGTGCACACAACATGCATCGCATTATGAAACTATTCTTTTTGACATCTTGGAGTGAAAACATAGACTGAACTTGAAGCCACGAGCAATCTGCCTCCCGTAGCTCACACACATCTTCCTCTGCTTCGGCCATCATCTTCCGACTAAACGCGCGCTAATATAAGCGGGTGATGCGTAGCAACCTCTCGCGAAACAGCCTCTCCAACGTTTCGCGAGACTTGCGAAAGTCATATTAACTTATTTTAATATATATAATATAATTATTACCATTTGATAGTAACGGAGGAACGCCACCGAATGTAACTAAGTAAAAGTACAGCTTTTTCACAAGAAATTTACTTGAGTAAGAGTAAAAGTACCCATCTTTAAATCTACTCTAAAAGTACAAGTTACCCAAAAAATGTACTCAAGTAAATGTAACGAAGTAAATGTAATTCGTTACTACCCACCTCTGATGGTTTATAAGTTAACAAGGAACTTTTGGTGTTAAAAAAAATAAAATAAATAACCATCTGAATAAATCAAATTTGGATAAAAACAACCTGAGACATGAAAATGGGCCTGAGGTTTTTTTTTTTTTTTTTTTTTTTAAAGATTAGGATGTCAACATTCTCAGGGAGAGAGTAACTTCTCACACTTGTCAGCATTGCAATTCTCTTTGTAGGCCTATACACTATTTTATAGATATCATGTTTAAACGCACTACACTTAAACAACATTTTATTGAATTCATTACTTTATATTTATATGGCCTAATACCTACTTTGGATGTAAATATTACGTTGCTCATGCAAATTGCAAAACAGACAATAGACTATTTTAAAATAACAAACATTTTAAATTAAAACTTATGCTTTTCTTTCGTTTTTAATTTTTTTTTACAAGAAATCCTGCAGGTCATAAAGAACTTTGTTTTTCCACCTCCAAGAAAGGACAGGTGCTCCATTATTTCTCCTTGTTTACTTGAAGGCCGTTTTCCTTGCTTTACTCGAGGCAAAAAGCCATGTGTTTACTTTAAAACCGAGTAGACGTTATATTATATGCATCTGTGGTGGAATTACTAGATTTTCGCATCGATACATGTTTGTTTTAATGCGGATGCGCTGTCACTTTAATTCAGCGCCAGCACATCAAAAAATAGACTCTGTGCGGAAACGATCAGCACAGCTGTATGGCCACACGCTCCTGGAAGGCACTGACGGACCGAAGCCGGGCACGGAAAAAATACGCACCCCATACCCACTGCAAACGGAGTATGTGTGAAACGGGCATCACCAGGTGCCATGCTCGATGTATGCGCCACTTTCATACGGCTTTCTCGTGCCACAGTGCCCATACTCTTAGAGTTTTGTCCACCACCCTTCTTCCGTCATCATTATATTTTACGGGGAAGCCAAAATGGTCCCATACACGTGATTTGAACAATGCAGGAGGCTTTTCAAGTTCTCCTACTTCTCCGCTAGCCACGGTTGACTGATTAACATGCCCTATTCACGTGAACACATGTGTTTCTCTGAAACTCCGCATCGAGTTTAAAGGTTTAAACGAGATCACTTAAAAAGCAATATCGGCAGAAAAACTGTCTTTTAGTCTGCGATCGCTAAACAATTCAGATTAATCCACAAGTAAAAAAAAAAAAGCGCAATAAATCCGCGGGTCACGTGCGTGCCGAACCGTGGGTCGTGATCCGTACGGATCACGGATCAACTGCGATCCGTTACACCCCTACGCGAGACCCCGTTTGCATTTGGCGCCGCGGTGTGCACGCCGAATTATGTAACTTTCCGCGTGGCTCCGAATCCGAAGATACGTTGTAGGGCTGCAACGACGCGTCGACGTCGTCGATGACGTCGACTACGAAAATACGTCGACGTGCGTGAAATGCGTCGACGCGTCGGCGGCACATTATTTACGTTCTAGAATAGAACAGAAGATCTAGAATAATGGCAGCTTCTGCTCCCGGGCATAGTGAAAATGATAATTTATCATATAAAGCCAGACCGCGACACTCAAAAGTGTGGGAGTACTTTAAACAGAAGCCGAATAAAACTGTGCTTTGTTCGCTCTGTAACGCCGGTTTCACACTGCACGCGGTGGCAGAGCAGGAGCTGTGCGCGTGGAGAGCGGGAGCTTTCACACTGCAGTCAGTGTTGCCAAGTCCGCTTTTTTCCGCGGAATTGGGCTACTTCTACACTGTTGCCGCGGGCTGTGTCTCATGTCCGCGGGTTGAAGCAAAAAAACACACATATTTAACCCCCCGAACGCGATGTTTACCAGAGAACCTCCCCGAAACGCGATTGGGCTTGTTTTGGGCTAGTTTTGGATAACGAATGGGTGGGTTTTGTTGTGTAAACCTGGCAACCCTGCTGCCAGTGTTCTCTCGCGCAGCTGAACGCGCCACGCGTGTATTGCAACAGACGGTCACATTTTCCGGGGTTCTTCTCCGACCCCAGTACGTCTCGTGCTTTTATTTATTATGGGCTGCATATATCTCCTGTATATGCGACCTGGTTCCGCTCTGTCCCAAACACATATGCATAATAACTTGCTGTATATAGGTAGTTTACATGATTAAAGTAACATTACAGTTAAGATATGCCTCTAGCTTTAATAATTTAAATGTGTCTTTGAAGTTTGGGCAAAAACTTCTGGCAGCTTTAGTCGTTGTTTATGCACATGTATCTTCAAAATAGACGACTAGTTATACATTAACACTATGCTGAAAGCTCTTGTATGTGAACCTTTTGCAGATAAATACAAGTGCATTTTCGTTTACTACTGACACAAATCAATAAGTAAATCATACTCAACTACTATAGTAAACAACTTTTCCTAATTAGGCCTACTCTGTATACATTTTATGATGAATAATATCATTATATATTATGTTTAAAAAGCTTCTTGTGTTCATATATTTCATTATAAAATGGCATACTATGTACACTACCCTTCCTGAAATACAATTAATATTGTTATCATTCATTGATTTCATGTTAAAATAATATACAAATTCACTACCCTCTTTGAAATACAATAATCAGTAAAAAAGAATAATAAGATTAATCTGGAAAAATAATCGGTAGATCAGTCGACTAATCGAAAAAATAATCGTTAGATTAGTCGACAGAAAAAATAATCGTTAGTTGCAGCTCTAATACGTTGCCATAAAATGGTATCGGGGTAGTTTTACGAGTACGAGTACTTGACAACAGTATCGGAATGACACCCGAGTACTGGTATCGGTATCGGTGCATCCCTACATTTTATGTTGTTTTTGTTTTGGCTCTGTGTGTCTGATTTTGCTCTGTAGCACTAGTTGACAAATAACAAATTTATTCACATATTTAAAATGATTAAAGTTTCAAATTTTTTGTTTTAAAGTTTATAAATAAGTAAAGTTTTGCGTGTGTCTAATGTTTTACTAGCCTGGATGCCAGCCGAAATTAGCCCCGCCCACAACATTTGAGCTTGGGCAGTTCGGTCTGGACTTGATCCGTAGAGGAGTAAAAAAACTGTTCTGATCAATGAAATTGTCAGGGCGGCTTTAGACGATGATGGACAGATGATAAACAGTAACGTAATCATCCACGTCATCAAAGGCGCTTGGGTTGAATTTGTTCTAATCCTAAACGGAGAACTTGTTCGTATATGCATTCACCTTTACTATTTCTCTCAGAAATGATGATCGTGTTGGTAAGTACTCTGTGTATCCTTAAATTCTTTTTTTACAACACTGGCAAAGATCGTTTACACTCATCTTTTTCTTCTAACGTTACTTATTCCAGCGTGTGGGCAGACAGGGTTGCCAAGTTTTAACAACAAAACCCACCCAATCCCGATTGCTACTCAAAACTAGCCAAAAACAAGCCCAGTAGCTTTCTGAGAGGGGTTCTCCGAAAAAAAAATGGCATTTGGGGGGGTAAAATATGTGTTATTTTGGCAGGGCTGCCTGCTAAAATTCGCATTCCTGGGTCTGTATATCACATAATTGGGGTCGCTTCAACCCGCGGACTTGGCAACACAGTGCAGTTGAGTTCTGTTGACATTTGACTACTAACGTTAAGTGTCGCTCCGTTGCTCTGATTGGTTGTAGGTCTATCCAATTGAGGTCTTTCCTGGTTCGGTTGAAACACGCCCCATAATCACAGCCCAAGGGAGCAGTATCAGACTTATATTCTGACTAGAATTGAGTATGATGACGTCAGGCTAATGTTTTACCCATCTGTCCACAGAAATGGCTACAGGTGAGCAACCTGCCCACAGAGGTGTACCAGCACTTGGCCTGCTACGTCCCCAAGATCTACTGCCTGGGCCCCAACCTGAACCCCCAGAATGAGGATCTGCTGGCTCAGCTGCTGCTTCAGGGCCCGCTGGAGTGGTACCTGTGCGGGGAAGAGCCGTCCGTGGGATTGGCCAAGCTGGAACAGAACAACCAGCCCTCACAGCTCTGTGGCCATGTGTTTAAAGTGGGAGAGCCAACGTATTCCTGCAGGTACAGTGTCAAAACTTCATACATCATCTCTTTCTGATCCACTCATCTCGTCTGCACCCACAATTGATGTCAAAGACATAAAAAAAAACATGTGATCATGGCTCGTTTTCAAAACCCAGTGAGCTGCTCTATTGCCTAGACTGATGATTTAGTAGGTTGTCCGTCAAAATGCATTTATTTATGTCATGCATGCATGCTGTTGAGATGCTGAAGTTGTTGTCGTCATCTGACCTGGGATAGTGTGGGTCACTGTGTTCCCACAGACGTGGAAGTCTTGGCTGAATTAGGTCAGGTTGCTGTTAGGTTAAGCCCTTTAGGCAAGATCACTGTAAGCCGGCTAAGAGGCCGGAGGTGACTGGAGTCTGTACTGTTCTGCTCTGTTTGTTTGAGAAACAAATGAAAGGGCTCACACACATCCCGATGCTTTATCATGCTGGCTTTATGAGATTGGAATCTGATATGAATGATGTGTGAAATATATCTTGCATCCATAAGACTTTGTGCAGATAATTTTACAATCCTGTCATGTAATGCGTTACTGGCTCTGATCCAGAATCCAGTGATCTGCTTTGCTGTCTACATGGGTGGCATCCTGTGCAGCCAATGGAGCTTCATAAAGCTTCATTCAACTAGGGCTGGGTAATAGAGGGTATGCATTGACGTCACTTTCCGGCCGGAACACGCCCCCTCAGCCAGACTGAGTGGCAGAAGAGCTCCTGCATGACTGGAGTTAATAGAGGAAACTGCTAAAACGCGAGCAAAACAAATGATTGTCAGTTTAAACTAAAGGTTGGACTTGATAGTGTTCCTTACAACTTACCAAACATTCAGTGATCCATGGATATGTGTTTCCTGGCATTTATATGTGCCATGGTTTCGACGCTGGTCAAATACATAGGGCAAATTTGCCTGTGAATGCTGTATATAAATACAATATAGGTAGGTCTATATCTGGGTGATCACTTATATAAATGTGTAGATATACACATATATATATATATATACACACATACACATGTATACATATACACGTGTGTGTGTGTATATGTATGTATGTATGTATAGTTTTTTCAGTGTTTATTTAAAAATATCCAGAATATAAGATGGTAAATATTTAATTGGGTTGTCAATACAATATAGGGTATAATTTTACCCTTAAATTCAACATATTGCCTCAAAATAACTGCTAATCCACGTTTGACTGCCTGGAGTCCAGTTGTTTCTGTGAATTGCAGCGATCCATTTGCTTGTCTTTTCTGTAAAAATATACCTCTATTTGTAAATCTATTTGTACCGCCAATCTTAAAGCTCTCTCCTGTTTTAGATGTTTTTTTTAAGGTTTGTTTTTCACAGCAGTCACGCTGAAAACCAATGCTGCCAGCCTGCCACTCTTTTAGTCTTATTGTCACTCAGTGGGCATAACCGCAGGGACTCCGGCCGACTGTGACGGCACAAAAACAAAAACAAACAATTTGTAATTTTATTTAACTATTTGAAAATTAAAAAAAATAAATGCATGAAAATCTTTTTAATGAGGCAGCAATATATTATAGATAGGACAGAACTAGAAAGGCTAATAACAATCTTTCATTGCGCGGAAATATTGTAAGATGAAAGGCTCCAAAACATAGCATCACAAAGTGCTTATGCACATACCGTGCGCAGAATGATGCGCTTGAAGCTACATGGAGTCACAGCCTTTCACATTGAAAAGTTCAAAGCACATAGGGAAGAGATATTGATGCGGAGTGTAATATAACTATGCCGTGGTTTGAGCCTTTTCTTTTAGCAGTTTTAAATTTCAGTTACTGTGCATGTGAAGAACAATTAAAGCGCTCCTGACTCCAGTGCTGTGATCTAACACACCCGGGAGAACGTAACATGATTTAGAAACCAGAGTAAACTTCAGCAAGATAGTTTTGTTTAATGTATGTAAAACCATATACCTTTATCTAGATCAAGTATAATAATAGAAACATTGAATCATCTTGGAGAGAGTCGTAACCAAACGCGACATGAATGTTCGGAGAATTACTGACAGCCGCAGAAGAGTTTACATGAACATGAATTAAACTACTTAAATATTCCTCTTTACCTAAATATGGAACAGCTTCAGGAAACTTAATTTGTTATTTTTATAGCGCTTTTTTATGGGTACTCAAAGCACTTTACATATAGAAGGAGGGAATCTCTTGTCTGGCTATCACCAGACCAAGCTCAATCTTTTAAGATTGAACATTAGTCTAATGGAGTCTGCTCTGTATTTTCTACTGCCCAAGAGGTGTGATCAACGATCATAGTTTAAATGACTCTGTACGCAATTGGATAGTCCATCAACCAATCAGACCAACGATCCATCGCTTCTCTATCCGTCATCGTGTTAAACTCACCAATAGCATGCCAGGTGGATAAGCCGGTTTGTGATTGGTCCCCACAAATTTGGAACAGAACCAGGATAGAAAATGTACAGGTTTCTAGCCTGAGCTGCAGGGTGAAATCAAATCACCGGCAGATCGGGCTGGGTTTACACAGTCTAGGGAATCTCTTCAATCACCGCCAATGTGCAGCACCACCTGGATGATGTGACGGCAGCCATATTACGTCAGAATGCCCACCACACACCAGCTTATGGTGGAGAGGAGACCGAGTGATGAAGCCAATCAGTATATGGGGATGATTAGCAGGCCATGATGGACAGAGACCAATGGGCAAATTTGGCCAGGATTTTGGGGTTGCACCCCTACTCTTTTGCCGAAGGACATACAGGGATTTTTAATGACCTCAGAGAGTCAGGACCTCGGTTTAACGTCTCATCTGAAGGACGGTGCTTGTTAACAGTATAGTGTCCCAATCACTATACTGGGGCGTTAGGACCCACACAGACCACGCGGTGAGCGCCCCCTGCTAGCCTCACTAACTACTCTTCCAGCAGCAACCTAGTTTTCCCAGGAGGTCTCCCATCCAGGTACTGAGAAGGCTCAACCCTGCTTAGCTACAGTGGGAAACCAGTCTTGGGTTACAGGGTGATATGGCTGCTGGCATATACACGAAATCTGTATGGTGCTTTTTAATATTTTTATGCCTTTTGTGGGGCTTAACAATAACACAGAATAGTATAAGCATAGTATACGAACAATATCGGATTTGCATTGGTCTCATCTGACCAATACCTGATCCAGCAAAATTAGCAGTATCAGAGCTGATACCCGAGTATCAGATCGCTGCATCCCTATTGGCTACTATGCTCAATGCTGCAAAAGCACGTTGTAAACATTTGAAAGCAATGCGTGTACCGGATTGACCTGATACTCCGTACTACTGGTCCTGCAGAAAGGCTGGTACTCTTACTTTTTAAAAATATAAGTATCGACTTGGTACAGAAGTACTGGTACTTTAGACAACCCTAGCAAGAAGTAGAAGACAGTAAAATTTAAATTAAATCAGCAGAACTATGTATTTTGTCTTTTTCATGTATATGAAATTGTTTTAACAGTAACCAACATTACATTATGATCATTTGAATATACTACCGGGTTTCTACTGATACAAAGCTTAATGCTAATCGCTGAAGTAACCCTTTAATTGAAATTGCTTATTTGAACTGATTCACAGAAATGTTAAACTCTGGCCACTATTGTTTATTTTTAGTATTCAATATATTGACCAACTCCAACAGCTACACTGTTAATTATCACTACAGGTGCTGGTCATATAATTAGATTATCATCAAAAAGTTTTCCCTAATTTCATTCAAAAAGTGAAACTTGTATATTATATTCATTCATTACACACAGACTGATATATTTCAAACGTTTATTTCTTTTAATTTTGATGATTATAACTGAAAACTAAGGAAAATCCCAAATTCAGTATCTCAGAAAGTTAGAATATTGTGAAAATATTCAATATTGAAGACACCTGATGCCACACTCTAATCACCTAATGAACTCAAAACACCTGCAAAGGCCTTTAAATGGTCTCTCAGTCTAGTTCTGTAGGCTACACAATCATGGGGAAGACTGCTGACTTGACAGTTGTCCAAAAGACGACCATTGACACCTTGCACAAGGAGAGCAAGACACCAAAGGTCATTGCAAAAGAGGCTGGCTGTTCACAGAGCTCTGTGTCCAAGCACATTAATAGAAAGGCGAAGGGAAGGAAAAGATGTGGTAGAAAAAAGTGTACAAGCAATAGGGATAACCGCACCCTGGAGAGGATTGTGAAACAAAACCCATTCAAAAATGTGGGGGAGATTCACAAAGAGTGGACTGCAGCTGGAGTCAGTGCTTCAAGAACCACTACGCGCAGGCGTATGCAAGACATGGGTTTCAGCTGTCGCATTCCTTGTGTCAAGCTACTCTTGAACAACAGACAGCGTCAGAAGCGTCTCGCCTGTGTTAAATACAAAAAGGAAAAATATGTGGTCCAAAGTTATGTTCTCTGATGAAAGTTCATTTTGCATTTCCCATGGAAATCAGGGTCCCAGAGTCTGGAGGAAGAATGGAGAGGCACACAATCCATGTTGCTTGAGGTTCAGTGTAAAATTTCCACAGTCAGTGATGGTTTGGGGTGCCATGTCATCTGCTGGTGTTGGTCCACTGTGTTGTCTGAGGTCCAAGGTCAACGCAGCCGTATACCAGGAAGTTTTAGAGCACTTCATGCTTCCTGCTGCTGACCAACTTTATGGAAATGCAGATTTCATTTTCCAACAGGACTTGGCACCTGCACACAGTGCCAAAGCAACCAGTACCTGGTTTAAGGACCATGGTATCCCTGTTCTTAATTAGCCAGCAAACTCGCCTGACCATAACTCCATAGAAAATCTATGGGGTATTGTGAAGATGCGATATGCCAGACCCAACAATGCAGAAGAGCCGAAGGCCACTATCGGAGCAACCTGGGCTCTCATAACACCTGAGCAGTGCCACAGACTGATTGACTGTACATGCTCATACTTTTAATTTTCATACTATTCAGTTGGCCAAGATTTCTAAAAATCCTTTCTTTGTATGGGTCTTAAGGAGATACTGAATTTGGGACTTTCCTTAGTTGTCTGTTTTAATCATCAAAATTTAAATAAATAAACATTTCAAATGTATCAGTATGTGTGTAATGAATGAATAATACAAGTTTCACTTTTTTAATAGAATTACTGAAATAAATCAACTTTTTGATGATATTCTAATTATATGACCAGCCCCTGTATTTTTAATCTGCACTGAAAAGTAGTCATGCATGATTTTGCCATATTGGATGAATGTGTCCCAATTCACATACTATATCCATCCTAAAAAGTAATCGAAATTAGATTAGAATTAGTGTCTCACAAATTGTAGCATGTTGAAATGAGTTTTCCAGAGATACCCGGAAGGTCTACTGTTTCTAGTTTGAATCCAAAGTGCAGATCAATGCACACTCCAACGGATAATATTACCCACAACCCATTGAATTGGATTAGAACTACAAACATGAACAAAAAGTGTTACTACAACCGTGGCGGATGTGCAAGACCGACAGTCAAATAGAAAGGTTTAGATAAATGGGTTTGAGTGATTAATAATCGGTATCTAACCTGAAGAAAACATTTATTCAATGTTATCTACATATTTCATCTGCAACAGCATTGTGAACTTTTATAAAGATATTTTTGGTCATTAACTTTTAAATTAATCATCATGCAAACACATGAGGAGAGACTCTGCATGAAATGCCCACAACTAGCAGATCAATGTGCTACTACATTTCTCTCTGATATGGTTGGAAATGATATTGAATGTCACAATCAATTGTGACAAGATGATTGACAGGGCAGTTTAAACAGTGACCGGATGAACATAATTGAGCGACAGAGCGGTCCATTAAAGATGCAGTCATGATGAAATAGTGTGTGTCCCAAAGCTGGCCTACTCTTCTGCTATCCACTTAAGTATGTGCATTTTCTTTACAAAAACAGAACTTAATTTTAGGGCATCGTACAAGTAGGTAAATTTGGATACAGTGCATTCTGGGAATGCTTTGATGCATGCCATGCTGCTTTAGAATTCAGCCAAAACGAGGTATCTAAATGGCTGCATAATTTTGCTACCATTTTTAACACCTTTGTTCGTGTCTCCATGCGCTCTGAAAATGGTTTGTTTCTAGGCAGCTCAATGGGGTTTTGACAGCTGCTATCCTTCTGTATAAGTCATTTACATTTGACATGTTTTCTCCTTATTAGGGAGTGTGCGGCTGATCCAACCTGTGTGCTGTGTATGCAGTGCTTCTTAGGCAGCGTTCACAAAGAGCATCGCTACAGGGTAAGAGGAAATGAGACACACGGTAGCCACTTTTACATTCTCAAACATCTGCATGTTAGTGTGACAGCCGCAGAGAAAGTGTCAAATACCAAGTGGATGGGCGCGTCTGAACTAGTGCCTCGTGGAAACTGACTTCTCCCTGACAAGGTTATTCCTGTCCAAATTTGTCCAACCAAACTAAGTCTGAGAAGATGGTCATTATGACTCAACCGAAATGATAGTTCATACCTTTTCAGCATTTAAAACTAATGGTGCAGTTCTTTTTTTATAGGTTACGGGACTAATGGGGCTGTTGTATCTGTGAAGAGAAAACAATCAATCTGACACAATTACCTGTTCTATAATTTAAGGACTGTTTCAGTTTAACCTATGACTGACCAGTTTCAAACAAAATGGTTGCAAAAAATAATTTTCATACAAAAATCACCAGTTGATCAAAAGCCATTGAAAAAATTACTCTATAAAAAGTGAAGTTAGTTCTATGACAACAAACTTGGTTATATTTTTTTTGCTTTTTTAATCCTGTAAAGCCTGGCATATAAAATATATTTTTTGACTGTTTATTGAACCTTTATGGTGCGTTCACACCGGACGCGAATTAAGCGTTTCGCGCAAGTGATTTACATGTTAAGTCAATGCAAAGGCGCGAATAGACATTCTGCGGTGAGTTTCACGCGAATGAGGCGACGCAAATCACCATAGTTGAAAAATCTGAACTTCTCTAGTAGTGACAACAATGAGGAGAAAATCTGGTTTATATTAATCATATAATATAAAATCATATAATCCTATCACTGTGATAATATTAAATGACATTAAACATAACCCAGTCTCTTTTTGTTAAATGCAAGTTTATGTATGATCAATAATACAAAAGTATAAGTAAAAGGTATAAGAATCTATACATGAACTAACGCAAACAATTCAGTCAAACATTCAAAGTCAGTGCTAGTAGGCTACAACGGTAACGTAAAGTTATAGCCTAAAAATAAAAAAGTAATGAAACTTCACTTTGCCCTCAGCCTAAACGATTTGCCAGGGAACCAATTATAGATCCATGAGACCAAAGATCGGCCGTTACATATACACAAGACGAATTATAGCTCGAGACAACACAGACACATCAGAGCCAGCGGCAAATGTCTGAAGGACTAGCCGAGGAAGGGCTGCTCTCACCAGGGTTAATGAGCGCTGAGCACCGCTGATCGCCTGGATCTCACAACTCCGAAAACGGCAGATAAAATGTTCAAATAGGCACTCTTTTTTATAAATAAACCACAGATTTGAGCTTTAAACAACTACATTATCGCCTGAAAAAGTCTTAACTACGTTTTTTTCACACATTAACAGTAGTATTTTAACAAAAAAGACGTGTAAACACAGCCCATGTCAGCCATTTCTGGCAGAAGCCCCTCCCATGATGCGAATTTGCATCTGTTGTGAAGTGAATGTCACGCGCGAATGAAGCGAGTAAACTTGAAATGTTCAAGCGTCCAACTTTGCGCGAGTAGTGCGATTTATACGTGTCATTAGCGTCTGGTGTGAATGCACCATTAGACAATCTAAAAGAAAATCTAAAATAAAAATGATGTTTTTTTTGTCCAGTAACTCATTTAATACATTAGGCTTTTATGCATGGGCATCATAACCGACCCTGAAAATGTGGGTCGGTCCTCTCACAGAATTTTTACTGGAGTAGATGCCATTTACATTAAGCCCAAATGATCGCCTTGTTTACTAAACGTCTGGTTGGGCCAGACAAAATTACGGAAAACACTGAATCATTTGCAGCAACAATAGTGTAGGGGTAAGACGCATGGCATCAAGTTTTGACACAAATCGACCCGAGGTTCGAATCCGCCTTTTGCCGAACTCGCTCTACTCCCTTTTCCCATCACACATCAGATCGGAAAAGCATTTATTTTCAATAAAAATGAAGAACACATTAGAAAAGTGAAAATAAAGCGTCTAACGTGTTTAATAAGTGTTTGGGGTAGGTAAACAGACATGTGCTGAATTAGAGACGATAAAAGTGAGTGGGTCCAATATCATTGGTCTTAAAAAATGGTTTTAAATGGTTCCGACGCCCATGCTTTTATGGCTCATATAGTCTGATATAGTGATAATATAGAGTTTACACTCGGGGGGAAAAAACACCTCAGTTTTATTCAAAGGCCCAAACTGAGCAAAATTTGGTGCAGTTACTGATATCTACGTGGCCAAAAAGTAAGAGGAAATTCTGATGCTTTTCATGAAAGTCAATGAGGTCTTTATTAAAGTATAGCAGACTACTTGCATACAATGCATATAAATATCAGTTGCCACTCTATATCTCCCAATAATAGGTCTTAGTAAGATGATATTTACATGCTTAGTTTTATGATCAAAAAGCTGTAGTTTTCATTGGTGTGCAAAACATATAATGCAATGCAATACAATGACGATTGAGAGTAGAGTTCCAAAGGAGCTGAACATTTCTGGTACATTTCCAGAAACTTTCCAAAAGTTTGCTAGAAAGTTTCTGGAAACTTTGCAACCCTAATTGAGAGATGAACAAGTAAACATTCCTAAAAAAAACTGATCTACTAACAATATAAAAGTTATTCTTACCTTTTACTGTTTAAAAATCAGTAAAGATTTCACAACAAAAAGACATGGGAACCATGATCTGAAGTGGGATGTTTTTACAATTATTCTAAAAGGCCTTTTACTTGCTGTAAAGTACCAGTCACACGACAGACAGGCATGTAGTAGATTGTGTGCAACAGGTTTTTGTCATGTTGATCATTTAGAGTCCATAGAAATTTGTGTATCAATTATGATACAGTAGGCTTTATAGGGTGTGAGGAAAGTGTTTGTTTTAAGGAACGCAGACAGCCATGTGTGTTGCAGGTTGACTCATGACAATGACAGGTCTATTATTTATAAGATACAGATATAGGAGGCTTGAGACCAATCTTGAGCTGTCATATGCTGCTGTCTTTGTGTGTAAGTGGCTGTTTGTGCTCCCTGTAGATGACCACCTCAGGAGGAGGAGGCTTTTGTGACTGTGGCGACACAGAGGCCTGGAAGAAGGGCCCTTACTGTCAGAAACACGAGCCCAATATCAGTGACTCTTCCCAGAAGGTAAGATGCCTCCTACCTCCGTGACAGTCTTAGCAGGGAATAATGGGGCATTTAATGATGCCGCTTGCTCTCATGGTCCATTAATGGAACCACGTCGTCAAAAGTCATCAGGGATGTGATTTTTGTGTGTTTTGACCTGGGACCCACAAGAACTGCGTTAATTCGACTGTATGGATGCCGAATAGCAAATGCTGCATTTTCTAATACATTTACTTCATGCATTGGTTGCTTCTTATGGCTGTGCGCAAGCTCGCAACTACATGAAGCGGCTGTATGCGGTATATCCACATAGTGCTGTTGGTTTGAGTCGCTTATAACGCGCATTTTAAAACAAATTGTTTGTGTTGTCAACAAAAGAGACAAAAGGTCTGCCTGTGGGTTTCCACCAAAATGAAAGCTCTATGGTTTAACTTTTGGAAGTACAATAATTAAGACCGCCATAAACATTAGTATTGTAATTGTACTGTTGTTCTGTAAGATAAAAGTATTTAAATTATTTATTAATTGGTGCTGTCAATTAGGGATGTCACGATACCAAAATTCCAGTAGTCGGTACCAATGCCATAAAAAAAATTACGGTACTCTGTATCAATTTCGGTCCCACAGCAAAATGGATTAATTTTTTGTTAAATTTTATTTAACTATTTAACTATAGTAGCCTAATATATTCTGTCAATTTCTTCACGTTAAACCAAACTTTTATTTTGACGGGTTGCCGTGAAGACCTTTGAGTGTCTGTGATCATTTCATGTTATGACCGTTTTCTCAAATGAACCGGTAAATTCTCATGAAGTAACGGTTTAAGCGTTCGTGTCCTCGTATGCACACGGCAAAGACAGTGTGTGTGTGTGTACGCGCCCGCGCATCTGCGCCCGTCATCGGGTACAGAATATACCCGGGAGTCGGTACCAGTGTTGCCAAGTCCGCGGGTTGAAGCGACCCGAATTGTTATATTTAGACCCAGGAATGCAAAAGGCAACCCTGCCAAAAAATTTCACATTTTACCCCTCAAAGGCAATTTTTCCCGGAGACCCCCTCCCCCCGGAAAGCTTTTGGGCTAGTTTTGAGTAGCAATTGGGCGGGCTTTGTTGTGAAACTTGGCAGCCCTGGTCGGTACTACCGTACTACAGAAATGCTGGTATAGTCACATTTTTTTATATTTCAGTACCCACTTGGTTCTGAAGTACCGGTACTTGTGACATGCCTACTGTCAATCGATAAAATTTTTTTTTTTTTCTGTAATTTATCGTGATTAAAAACATTGGAGTTTTTTATATTTTATATTGTAGTAATTTCACAATTACTCTCCAAATGATAATTTCTTTAACATTAATTATAGACATTCAACATTATATAATTGAACACTATCAATTTCAACATTTTATTAGGCTTTAAAAAAAATAATTTAAGTGAACTTAAAACAATCTTCACATAAACCCATAATAATAAACGTCATATTCACATGTGGCCTTCCTATATAATCAATATACAGAAACATTGAATTAAGTAATCAAACACTTTACAGTCTTAAGGATTCGTCTATATTTATATAATTTATATGAATATTTTTAACACGTGAAACTGGAAAAAATGAATCACATGCATTAACACGCTAATATTAACAGCACTATTATTAATGTATTATTCATTACTTTTTATGTCTCTGTCTGTAATGATTTTTAGTAGAACTTAATCAAAAATAAGAATGTTGAATTGGCAACTAACTGAAAAGTTAAATTTTTTCATCTAATATTTTATTTAATTTCTGCTTTATTTCAATTACTAAAAAATGAGTGTTGTCAAAAGTACAGACCGCGTAGCCAATCGCAGGCATATTTGATGAGCATGTGAGAACAATGGGCAATCAGAGCTGTTTACGATTCAGCTCAAAGCATCTCATTTTTTACATTTCAGTACCGACTTGGTATCGCTGTCGGTTCTTTTGACAACACTACTGAAAGTGCTTTTGAATTGTTTTAATTAACAATTACAACACTTCTTGTTTGGCAGGATCCGTTGGCTAATCTGTCAGCTGAGATGATCGCTCGCACGTATAATGTTTTCTCCATCATTCTCAAATATGCTGTGGACATGCTCACCTGGGACAAAGAAGACGAGCTACCTGAAGGCCTTGAGCCACCGTGAGATATATTATCACTCATACCTTGTAGTCATGTTATGGCATGTCTCTTAAATGTTTTTGGCATGTTTTTGAAAACTGCATGTTAGTATATTAGGTGATATGTAACATGCTTATTTTCTTCCCAAGGGCCCGTGGAGACACGTACTACTGCATGCTGTTCAATGATGAGGTCCACACGTACGAGCAGGTCATCTACACACTACAAAAAGCTGTGAACTGCACCCAGAAAGAGGCCGTCAGTTTCGCCACCACCGTGGACAGAGATGTAAGTGCCAGTTTCACCTGCTGTTAGCTCCACAGTGCCACAATTCAGGCTTAAGGTTCTTGCTTTTGTTCATTGATTACTTCTGTTCACCGTATTTAGGGCAGGAAGTCCGTTCGCTTTGGGGACTTCCAGTTTTGTGAGCAGGCCAAATCTGTTATTGTGGTAAGTTCTCTGCAATCACAAATCCCATCCGTTTTTTTGTTCTTTTTACTGAAAACTTTTTGTTTTTAGCTAGGGCATTCATTTAAGTTTCATGAAGGAATCTTCTCAAATTTGCATATTTCAACACCAGGCTATGATACGTGGTTTGCTAAGACAAACATCACTATTATCATTGATGTACCAAAATTGAAGTGTCAGCTTTTAAAGGGTTAGTTCACCCACAGAGTTGAAGAAATATTTTGATAAATATTTGCACTACAATAGATATTCATCATATTTTTAAGTAAATCTGCAATATGTAAAACATTTTCAGTAAAATATCCAAAAAACACTAGGCCAGTGTTATATATTTTGTTCAGTTGAGTATTTACAATATCCCAAATGTTTCCAACTATTTGTAAATGGTGAGAAATTGCTATTTTAACCAATGAACTGGGACGTGTGAGGGAGTTGCCTGTCAATGGGGTCATATCTGCGTTCCCCTCGGTTTCTGGTTTTATTCTGCAGAAACGCTTTACTCTCACGGCAAGTGTCATAGCAGCCGCCGAGCGAACGGACAGAGTACCGTCATAACATAATTTTCAACACACTCAGATGTATCTAATATGATAAACTGAGCTGCGTTACCTCATACTCATGACCAGAAAAGCGGAAATGGCGACTGTTTCATAATAAAAATCCCACTGCTCGCGAGGCGTGTGTTGCGTTCATTAGGGTTGGGCGATGTCTCCTAAATTGGCAGCTGACGATGTTTAATGCACTGTGACGCTGCGGGAATGTATGAGAAGGAAATCGAGTCAGCCGACCTGCTATATGTAACTGATTCTGAACGAACTCGTCTTTGAGATGAACGTTTTCTAACGCATTTTTAGTCAATAAAATGTTAATACAATAGTACATATTTGACCATTAATTTTGTGACATTATAAGGGAAGCCGAGCTTCCCTTGCAGTCTTAAAAAATCGCCACTGATTCAACATGATCTGACCGCAGAACACTTCTCTGTGCGTTCACTATGTCGCCAGCAGTACTACAAACTCGCTCTGCTGGCACACTGGTCCCAGGAATGCACAGGTAACATTTAGCAAGGGTTGAAAGTACAGGTAGCTGTTTCTCCTGGTGGCTTGATAATTTCTCGCTGGTTGGCTTCTCCTCTGCCATCCGCCGCTATGTTTTGTTTTCTTAGCGCTGCTGCGTGCGTTGATGTCACAGATAGGCAGAATGAATCGAGTAACGTTTAACGCCGTTATCATTAAAAGTGCTAAGAAAAAACATCCATTTAAAGTCTGACGTGCTTAAATCCAATGCGTTATTTCCTATGATCGATACAATCGATTGATTACCTTTTAAAACGATGTTAGATCGATATATGTCGTCCGGAAGGCCAACTTGCCGAGCACAGATCGATGTAGTTAGATCGTAGGAAAATAAATCGATACATCGATGTAGTAGATGAATCGTTACACCCCTAATGTTTACAGTAAAACATCGTGATGGACGATGATATCGTCGTTTTTTTTTATTAATACAAATATATAATTTACTATATCTGTATTTTACTATCTCTTTACATAAATACTATTTTCTATTTCAAAACTATATATAATTGTTATTTTACTAACCCAAATAATGACTAATCCGCGCTAGGTTGCACGTGAGGGGAAAAAGTAGCTTCCTTCCACTTAAGAAGAGTGCACTTTTTATTTTAATAAATCTCTTTACATAAATGCTATTTTCTACTTCAAAACTATAATTTCGTTACTAACCCAGTGTTTTGTATGTTAATGCTGTTTTACGTGAATAATACCGAGTGAAGCACAAAGCTTTGTTTACAAAGGAAATAAATTCGCAGCCATGAATGGATTCATGCCGAATGAGAGAGGTAGGCTGAGCCCAATTTAAGATTTGTCAGCTTTTTTATTCTGTTTTGCGACTTCCGTGAATTTTAACAATAGGCCTAACGTTAGTCAATTTTATCCCACATGGACATCTCGTTTCTTTTCTCAAATCTTCACTCGCATCGCACCCATTTTCGCAGGGACTTATAAACGTTTCTTCCTTTCGTTTGTTTATAATTAAGTCAATTATACCCATTCACGTCCTTTACTGTGGGAAAGTAGTAAAACACTGTAGGATGAGTAGGCTACCTTTTTACTTAATTTTATTTAACACAGTTTGTGCTTATTAGACTTGGTAAGGCGCGTCAAGTTTATTTGAATGGCGCATTTCACACACACAGGCCATTTTACTTTCGTTTTCTCTGGCAGTGAATAATCAAACATAGCTTAAATGTCTTGACCCTATGGAAGATTCCTAGATTCGCTCTTCAGAACTTTTACAACAAGTGTTGCTTTGCAACATCAGGAGAACACATGAAGACGAAGATATTTGAGAAGGTGTCTACAGCTCGTGTTTCATCTCGCGCAGAGCGGTATAGCCTATGACGCATCTTTGAGGGGAAATGAGGTTTTTTTTTAACTAATATTTAATTTTCTTATATTCTTTAGGTTACCATTATGTACTGATAATCGTTTAAATGTTTTACAGGCTGTGGTGTGTTGTTTCACTGACGGAAGTGCTGAAATAAACATGCATGCTTATGAAATGGATGTTTGAGCTTCGTTTATTATTTCGTTTATGTTTTAATTTTAACTATAGAAGAGGATTAGTGTGTGTCGCACTCACAACAAGACTCGCAATGGGGGGCGTGGCATCACGATGGTGGCGCTCCATCGTGATGTCAGTCAGCCATCACGATCGTCCATCGGCACAACCCTAGCGTTCATCTTATTAACACTCGCTCCAGATGCCTTGCTCAGCTCCACAGCACTCGGTCCTGCTCTGCTTCATACTACAGTAATACTATGTACTTGTAAATGTAGTTTGTTCGTGAACATCTTTGTTTTGCAGAGGAACACGAGTCGTCAGACGAAACCCCTGCGGGTTCAGGTCATGCACTCCTCTGTAGTGGCTCATCAGTGTTTTGCGCTCAAAGCTCTCAACTGGCTCGGCCAAATCATCAGATACTCAGGTCTGTCTTGGCATCGTTTCCCTTTGATTCTTTCCCATCACTTCTGTAGAAGTCATATTATTCAATTTCTGCTTTGTCTTGTGCAAAGCCAAACTTTAAATTGTTCTCCATTTAGCAATTACTATGCAGTTCGATTTCACAGCTGTTTATGTTGGTATTTTGCTAGGATTCCAGTAATCATAAGTTTACCAAAAGCGTGTTTAATAGAGCAGTGTGCTCTGTGTCAGCGTTTGCATCTGCTTATGTGGCGTCTGCTGTAGTGAATCAGTGCCTGAGTGTATTACTGTCACCCAGCAGATGCTCTGAGGAGGATCCTGTGTCAGGTGGGACTGCAGCGCGGACCGGAGGGAGAGAACTCGTCTCTAGTGGACACGCTCATGCTCTGTGACTCCAAGATGTGGAAAGGTGATTGAATGAGTGTGCTGACATCAGCTCTCCTGAGATATTGCAGCACTGCAGAAACGTGCAACTCATTGAAGGTCATGACAACATGTTCATATCAGTTCACCCCAATTAAGGAGTAGTATATTATAGGAAAATGAAGCATATTTTAGGAAAATTATTGTTCCACCTATTATGCTGTTTTTAGTCTCCTACAATAGGTTTACATGCATCCAAGGTAAAAAAACAAAACATAAAAAACTTTCTCATAATATACATTGCAGCATCAGCTCTTTTCGCACAGTGTCTGAAAGTCAGTCTCTCTAAACCCCACCTTACTGAGAGCTCCCTCTGCTCTGATTGATCAGACAGCCCAGTCTGTTGTGATTTGTCGACTGCTTAAAGTGTGTGGCGTAAACTAAATGCCCATTACCATTTCTGAATTTAAGCTCTGGAGGCTTCCTCAGCGCTTGCATACACGAACAGTAATAATGGCATCACATTTAGCGCATCTATTCCAGCACGAGTCCTCCTCCTTTGGAAGTGCAGCAAAGTGGATTTGCTTTCACAGCGCAGAAAACAGCATCTTCTCAACATGTCGTCAACACGACATGTTGCTACATCATGTTGATTCTCAGCTACAGTGTTTGTCAAAGGTCAAAGTACTAAGTAGACATTGTTCACAGGCAATCAATGAAGACCATTAAACAAACATTACGGAAGTGACACTTAGTTTAGCAGTTCAGAAACGCTTGCTTTTTTAGGAGACTCATTCACTAAGCATGCATGCACACAAATTTGTGTTTTAGGGCCCTGCACAATTTTCATTCTAAATTGACGAAGAAATGTAGGAACAATTGAAACGCATGTATACAAAAAGGACTTTCTCTGTGTGGCCTTATATTTGTGTTTATATTTCATCTTAACGTGACTTATATTATATTGTTATATTAATATATTGTACATCGATCAGGCATAACATTATGACCGGTGAAGAGAATAACACTCATTATCTCTTCATCATGGCACCTGTTAGTGGGTGGGATATATTAGGCCGCAAGTGAACATTTTGTCCTTGATGTGTTAAGGTTTGTACACACCGGGACGAATATCGCACACGCTTATAGCCAGCGTTTTTAGTGACGTTTCTCGACGCGTCTTAAGCGTTCACACCCAAGCGATTTTCACTAGCGATGCGCTGAGTGAACTTGCAAATTCAGCAGATGCGCTCCCGGTACACAAGCATACTGTGGCACTTTACGCTTCTGACACTCGCTTGTCACACAGAAGAAGAAGAGAGGCAGTATTTACGTGCTTGCCAAAACCAAAACTATTCACTCACTTTTTGCTAACTGGCCAGCAGCATTAGCAGCTCATCTTCTACTTACTACTACTTCTTCGTCGTATCAACGTGTGCTCGGCAAGACCGTTTTGTGCTTGAGCGCCAACAAGTCGTGTTTTACTGTCACTTCAGCAGCTCCAGGCACGTGAACAAAAGCGCTGATCTCATTGGTCGACCAGTTTTTAACGCACCGTGTCAAAAAAAAAACTAACCTGAGGCGTTTTTTTATTTATTAAGCTTTTACGCCTGCCGTTTTGCGCGTCGGTGTGCGCACTCACATTGGCGCCCTTTGTTTAGTCACAAGGCGTTAAACATCTGCAATTCACAATCGTCCCGGTGTGAACAGGCCTTCAGAAGCAGGACAAATGGGCAAGCATAAGGATTTGAGTGAGTTTGACAAGGGCCAAATTGTGATGGCTAGATGACTGGGTCAAAGCATCTCCAAAACTGCAGCTATTGTGGGGTGTTCCCAGTCTTGCAGTGGTCAGTATCTATCAAAAGTGCTCCAAGAAAGGAACAGTGGTGAACCGGTGACAGGGTCATGGGCGGCCAAGGCTCATTGATGCACATGGGGAGCGAAGGCTGGCCCGTGTGGTGAACAGGCACAGTTTGTTGCGTATGGGGCTGCATAGCTGCAGAACAGTCAGGGTGCCCATGCTGACCCCTGTCCACCGCTGAAGGTGCCAACAGTGGGCACGTGAGCATCAGAAGCAATGGAAGAAGGTGGCCTGGTCTGATGAATCACGTTTTCTTTTACTGATTTTCCTCTTTACAGAAGTCGCTTTACTGTAATGTCTTTGTTTTGAGTTTTTATTCTTATTATTCTCAGTTGAGTGTCTTCTTTACATTCACCTTATTAAAATATCCTACAATACAAGATTGTAAATCAACATAAAACATAATAAGATTGTATTGCACTGCAGTAATGATGATTTGAATGGAAAGTTATTAATTTTCATGCAAACAAAAAATACATATAAATCATATACATTTCCTTAAATCAAAATGCAGTTTGGGCAACACTTTATTTTACAGTGACCTTGTTACACATATTACATGTCCTATGTACATTACGTAGTAATAACAGTAGAATATGCATATTTATAAGTAACTGGGCCCAGTTGCATGAAAGCCCTTACGTTAAGAAAACCCTTAGTTATAAGGTTAAGGGTACCCTTAGTGAAACATGGTTTGCAAGAAAAAACCCTAAGGGTCCACTTAAGGAATCTTAAGGCTAGCACTAAGCATTTTCTGTAAATGCTTAAGTTTTCCCTTAAGTCCTTAGTAACCATTTAGCCCTTAAAAAAATGAAGGGATCAAAATAGGTCCCTTAAGTCATCTGCTGAACTCAAACGCGATGGATGATTTCATGTTAATTGAGAAAGAATGTACCGATGTGCATTTTTACCAATCAATTAAAATAAGCCTCTTGAAAGTATGACTTGACACATTGTATATTGATTAAATAAACATTCAACACCAAAGTTTTCTTATTTTTATATATTACTTCCACTGTGCACTTGAATTAAAGGGATAGTTCACCCAAAAATGAAAATTCTGTCATATTTTACTCGCCCTCAATTTGTTCCAAACCTGTATGAGTTTCTTTGTTCTGCTGAACACAAAAGAAGATATTTAGAAGAATGTTTGTAACAAAGCAGAGAGAGCAACCATTGACTACCATAGTATTTTTTCCCCTACTATGGTAGTCAATGGTTGCTCTATCTGCTTGGTTACAAACATTCACCCGAATATCATCTTGTGTGTTCAGCAGAACAAAGAAACTCATACAGGTTTGGAACAACTTGAGGGTGAGAAAATGATGACAGAATTTTCATTTTTGGTTGAACTATCCCTTTAATTATTTCATGGTAGGCTTTCATCTTGTGCGCAAGAGTGACTGATTATTGTGGCAGGCTTGGGTGTTTTTCCCCTGTCTTTAAAAAAAAAGGCTGTTTGTCCTTGGTCCAGTTTGTTTTAGATTTTTTTTGTTTCCATTACTGTAAAGCCGGTAAGCACACGTTGCGTCTAGTACAATAGTGAATAATCACCAAACTGAAGTTGTGAATAAAGTGGCGTTGATGCGTGAGTACAATACAATAACAACGAGTTGGACATATATAATGTCATTTAATGGAAAACAATGCGAGTGGTGCGGCACGATTTTGAACATCCTCCGGTCAGGTGTCGTAGCTGGACTCATGAAAACAATGTGCTCGAGGACGCTCTGTGTCGTCCGTCAGACCACCTTTAATTTTCTCCATAACTCAAATATTTTTGCACAGCTGTATAGTTGTATAAATAGCTGTATAAATGTCAGACTTCAAAAAGTCTTTAAAAGTCAGATTTCATAACTATAGCAACCGCTTCTCCATTGCCGTGTTTTGCCAGAAACTATTGCGAAATGCTTAGTATAAACACTTAGGAAAGGGTGACTAAGACGTTTGTTACAACGCTCTTAAAGAAATCCCTTGCCTCAGGGATTTTTTTCCCCCTTAGGGATACAACCACTTAAGAGGTTTCATGCAACCAAGCCCAGACTCTAAACCAAACCCTAATTCTAACCCTGACCCCACAAGTACTTGCTGATAATTAATGTTACATAATATGACAGCGCTTACTTGTATAATTACACTGTAACAAGGACACCTTGAAATAGTGTAACCGTAATGTCTTGTTTGTTTCTTTTGTTTTTGGATAAAATGTGGCAGAGACATGTTGCCTGGTTTTGTGAGATTCCCGCTAGTTAAACTCATGCTGTACCTCATATTGTGTTTCCTGCAGGAGCGAGAAATGTTTACCACCAGCTCTTTATGAGCAGCCTTCTCATGGATCCAAAGTACAAGAAACTTTTTGCAGTCCAGTTTGCGAGGGTAAGACTTCCATTCACAATGGCACAGTCCTTGTATTGAAGGACAGTAAAATATCACGGGCTGTATTACACAAACATCCTAACTTTAAAATCTTGTCCTGTCTGTTTAGGAATTAAAACTTGTTCAAATCTCAAGAAGATAGGAAGTTTCTATAATACAGCCCAGAACTTTATCTTTGTAGGCCATGAAGCCCCAAAAAGTGGTGATAATATGGTGCATTTACCCACCAGCATTCTCTAACATACATTTTCATGCTTGCAGAGGAATGGATTACAATTTGTTTAATACATACAGAAAAATAACATAAATGTAAGATATTGGAACAGACTTTACGCTTTTTGTGACTCCATGACAACCTGTATATTAAAGGAATAGTTCACCCAAAAATGAATGTTTATTACTCGCCCTCATGTCATCCCTAAAGACCTTTATTCATTTATCTTTGTTTAACACTAATGAAGATAACTTTGAAGAAAACGTTGGCACTTCATGTAGTGCATAAAAACATTGAGCGGTTTAATCCAAGTGTTGAAGAGACACAATTTTGCTACATGATGATCAGATTACATCACTTCCTTGACACAAAAGAACAAACCTCATTAGTTTTAAAAGATGATAGATCTTTCTTTTTTGGGTGAACTATCCTGTTAACTATTGCTTTTAGAGTACATGATGTTTTGAAGAAACGTTCTGGCTTCATTACAAGTTTAAATTACTTCAAATTGCTTTAATGCGGTTACACTGAAAGTCTATAGGGCAAGGCAAATAAACATGAAAATGCACACAATTTTAAAACATTGCCGCAAAACATACTTGTTAACATAAGACTAGCATGAAAACGGTTTCCTTCTTGCTATCTATATGAAATTTCCAGTGTCAACTCGTGTCATGACCATGTAAACATGGTTATCTGCAAGGATACCTTCTGTAAAACACATTTTAAATGGAGCTAACTCCACACACAGGGTTTCCAGTGTAAGTGCATTACTGCAATTACCATTTTTGTTTTTTTTCCAAACTGGTGAAATTATCTTCTGTGGTAATAAACAAAATGTTATATATTCTGTCAATAGAGCTTAAACTTGTATTGCACTGTCCTGTGAGACAGAATTTATATCATTTTCCATAAGCATGGCCAGAATATTCCCAATAAGTCTGTGATTTACACTAGAAAATCCAGTTCACTTTCACTTCACACTCAGTTTGATTTAGCTGATCTGTGAGGATAAGAGAGTTTGAGAATCCAGTCCCTGTTCAGTGAGAGTTATCTCAGAGAGAGAGGGAGCCTAAGTAATTGAGAGTGATTCTTTGGCATATTACTCTTGCTCTCTTTGTTTCGCTGCCCACTGCAGTCCTCCGACTGACCCGGTCATTCTGTGATAGCAGGAAATCTGTCTCTCAGCATGCACTCAGGTGTAGGGCCCTATAAAATCCCCCCCCGCCCCAAGGTTCAGTTTCATTTTTTTTCCCTAATTCTATTTTTTTCAGAATTCAATTTGAATGGTTAAAAACTACTTAAGCAATCAAAAAACATGTCTAATTAATTTAAATCATGAAACTTATATAATTTAACATTTCTTTTTAAAGGTTAACAAATCAAAGTTTTAGGGCCCTATGAAATCAGTTTTATATCAGTTTAAAACTGTTTTTTCAGTTTTAGTGTAAATAACGTTCCTTGTTGGCAAGTGTTATTCACACTAGCTCTGCCTAACAATGCCTGGTTGGGCCAAACAAGATAAATAAAAAAAATTGTATTTCAATTTCTCCAGTGGCACAATTGGTAAAGCATAAGGCTTAAGGATCTTGGAATCCGCCTTTTTCAGAGCTCGCGCTTCTCCATTTTCTCATCACATATCACATCGGAAAGGCATTTACTTTCAATAAAAATTAAGTAAATATTATAAAAATGGTAATAAAGTGCCTTACGAAATTATATTTAATCATAATAAAAGCATTTATTGGGTAGGGTTAGGAGTCAGTGTAGGGAGGGCATTTATTGTCCCATTAAAGCTACACTGTGTAACTTTTTGAGTTTATTCTTAGCTAAAAACACTTAGTTCTTTCAAAAATATGTGCTCATTAATGTATATTTACTTCTTTCAAGTAATAAAGTATTCTCGTAAGTTTATAATATGCCATTGAAAATACATACGGGTAAGGGGTTCGAATGGGGGTCGCCATGTTGCCCCTCCATCTTGAAAGTACATTAGCCAAAGAGGGACATACCCGTAAATTCAAGCTTCGCCTTTCGCGTTTTAACACTCGATGGCACCGCGTCGAATGTGAAGAGGGGGATTGCTGGATTGAACTGGAAGCCATGTTAATTTTGGACTAAATCGGCCACCGTAGGAGTTAAAACGAAATCGGAATTGGAAGGAACAGAAACTAATATTTACTGGATGGTCATATACCTTTTCACCGCTAGATGGGGGAAAATATCACACAGTGTAGCTTTAAGGTAGCATCCATTTAATCATTTTAATAAATATAATCATTTACACTCTATTGCATCCTGTTAATGTACAGCAATACTGAGGTGCAAGTAGTATGTATCTGTCAAAATAAAGTATAAATAACATCTAATTACTATTTGCTCATATTGCAAAAACTACTTTTTTTTGTAGTAAAAGCAAAGTGCTGCACAACAAAGGTGTACTGTTAAATGTAAAACAGAAGATTAAAAATGTGTGATGTTCCTTAAAAATAAAGTTTTCTATTTTATATTCACACACACTTATATTGCCGGGTTGTAGTGGAGACCTTTGAAAGTCGTCATATAGTGAGACATCACTGAAAACACCATGAGTGTCACTCGTGCTTCAGTATGAAACTGTTCATTCACACAGAAACACGCAGGACTCCATAATTTAGTAGCAGACTTTTTATGCTTTAATATTTGCAGACACTACTAAAAAACACGTGTACAGTCCTACTTTTGATTATTCATTAAAAAATATTATCACAGATTCTGTGACATTCCGTGTTATACTGTAAATTCCATTTTTATGACTAGATTCTGCAATTCTGTCTGCGTTTTCTGCATGGGGCCCTACCTCAGGTGTCACTGACAGCATGTTCTGGCAGAGATTAGAACCTTAGCTTAAACAACTCTAGAGAGTCTATTAAAAAAACCAGTGTGCAACATTCAGCTTTAACTCAAGTCCCCTGGCTCCACACATGCCCGTTCTCAAGACTGACCTGTGCCACGGTGTAACTTTAGGCCGTATGTGCCACAGAACGAGAACTGAGTCGGGGGACATAACTTCAGATGGCCTCTGACCTCTGACCCGGAAGGTGAATGTGCCCCCTTCCTTTAGAATTACCAGCGCCTCCAGACAGATTTTATGGAGGACGATCACGAGCGTGTAGTGTCAGTGACCTCTCTGTCAGTGCAGCTCTTCACCGCCCCCACTGTGGTGAGTACCGCCAATCCCACACACCTCTGCTCTCTCTTCTGCCTCTTTCTCCTCTCCTCCGCCTCCTTCACCACTACCTGCAGAACTATGAGCGCTTGCAGAGCGACTACGTGAAAGATGACCACGACAGGGAGTTCTCAGTCACTGACCTTTCTGTGCAAATGTTCACCGTGCCTTCTCTGGTAAGTACATGCAAGGAGAGACGGACTGCCATGAGGAAGAGGGCTTGTCATTTTGGGGTTTTGCCCTTTCTGTTTCCTTTCCATCTTTGTATTTCATTTTCCACTTGTTTCTCCCTCTTTCCTCTTTACTAGTGGTGCACCGAAATTATTATTATTTTTTTATCAAAACACAGACACCGAAATTAAAGTTTTTATTTACAGGGCTGTTTTTATTCATGCTGCCTGAACACAACAATATCAGACCAGGGCAGCGTTTCCCAAAAGCATTGTATGCCTAAGTTGATCGTAGAGACCGTTGGTGGCTATTGTTACAATGCTTTTGTGAAACGCAGCCCAGAGCCGTCTCTCTCAACGGCTCTGTAACATACCAGCCTCGAAGACTGTGTAAACAATAACACAGGGACGGAACTGCATGCTTTGCTGACTTTGTGGTCCTTTTGAGCAACCGTTTGGCAGTTAAACACTGTATTGTATAATACTGCAGCTGTCTACATGCGCAAGAGACAACTCTTTACAAAGTCATATACACCTAGGATGGCTTGAGAGGGGTGTGACGAGACGCGCATCTCATGAGACGAGACTAGACACAAGTTTGGATTCAGATTTTTTACATAGTATTTTTAAGAAATCCTCAATGATGAAATGCATGACTAGAAAAATTGTTTGCAGGTGCATTTGAAATGTTTTAACTCCTCATTGTGTAATGAATGTCATTTCAGTTCAGTTCTACTTTCTGTGTATGAAATATCATATGCAGTAAAAGAAAACAAGCACTGTGAAGATTTGCCAAAAACTCAACCGACTGGCTTCTCTCCTGTATGATTGTCTCTTCTGACCATTTAACTGTACATGAGCTTCTTTTGACCTCCTAACTGAACTCCTTCCCGCAAATTGATCATAGATATTAAGTGCAAACAATAACCATAATCAAAGTACTCAATATTCAAAGTGCAAATAGAGAACACATTTTTCTTCAAGCATGATACAGAGCTAAGAGATGGTTACAGATAGAATGAGCGCTCCTGTTTACTTTCACTTTCAATTTCACGATCGTGCGTACACCGTGAATAGGGAGCAGTGGTGCTGAACGCGCATTTTAAAATATAAGACAATTGTCTCACGCTTCTATTGCGCATCGAATCCTCCGCCACGTCCAGTCAGTCTTCTCGTCACGTGATCAGTGCTGCGCACTATGTACGACTTGAACAGCTCGTGTTGGATGAGCTGATGGAATTGAAGCGACTGTTAACCAAAAACTACAGTGGAGGTGTAATGTGAACGTAGCGTTGGCATATTCTATCCTAACTTCACCCTCACTCTCCGTCATGACCAGGTCATGACAATATGACACGAGACAGCTTTTCACTTTGAAGGGAAATTGTCACACCCCTACTTGAGAGTGAACTTTTTGGGCGAACTAACGCTTTAACAAGTGGATTTGATGCTATATCTAGTAGTAAAGAGAAAGAGATGATCACTTCACGTGTCGCTTGAACTGAAGTGGCTACAGCAATCTGCAAACATTTCAAAAGCATCAAAACAACATTTTATTAGAATTTCATCTTAAAATGTAATATTTCATATCAAAAGTTACAAAGCTTATTGTGTTTAGTGTGTAGTAAGTTTTGTTCACACATCAACTGAATACATCATAGACTAAAAGATTGTGGTTCATCAAAATGAAGATCGATTAAAAACGGGAAAAATCAGTTATCACAATTGTCAACCCAGCACTAGCGTCCACACCGCTAACATGTTCACAGCATATCCACGCTGTGCGCACGAAACAGACACTGACACAGTCAAACACGCCATCAGAGAAGCACTAATTAATCGTCACCTTTTGATCAATGATTTCAGCCCTCCAAAACATTCTCCAAATCATTTCTGCCTTACTACTATTTTTTTCATCTACATTTTTCCTCTTTCCTACACCATTTTCTTCTTCACTCTCCCTCCTCATCTTATTCCTTCCTTTACTGAGTTTCATATATTAATATCATATATCATAAATCACATATATATATATATATATATATATATATATATATATATATATATATATATATATATATATATATATATATATATTATATATAATATACAGGTCCTTCTCAAAAAATTAGCATATTGTGATAAAGTTCATTATTTTCCATAATGTAATGATAAAAATTAAATTTTCATATATTTTAGATTCATTGCACACCAACTGAAATATTTCAGGTCTTTTATTGTTTTAATACTGATGATTTTGGCATACAGCTCATGAAAACCCAAAATTCCTATCTCAAAAAATTTGCATATCATGAAAAGGTTCTCTAAACGAGCTATTAACCTAATCATCTGAATCAAAATTACACCTGCAAAAGATTCCTGAGGCTTTTAAAAATTCCCAGCCTGGTTCATTACTCAAAACCGCAATCATGGGTAAGACTGCCGACCTGACTGCTGTCCAGAAGGCCATCATTGACACGCTCAAGCAAGAGGGTAAGACAGAAAGAAATTTCTGAACGAATAGGCTGTTCCCAGAGTGCTGTATCAAGGCACCTCAGTGAGAAGTCTGTGGGAAGGAAAAAGTGTGGCAAAAAACACTGCACAACGAGAAGAGGTGACCGGACCCTGAGGAAGATTGTGGAGAAGGACCGATTCCAGACCTTGGGGGACCTGCGGAAGCAGTGGACTGAGTCTGGAGTAGAAACATCCAGAGCCACCGTGCACAGGCGTGTGAAGGAAATGGGCTACAGGTGCCGCATTCCCCAGGTCAAGCCACTTTTGAACCAGAAACAGCGGCAGAAGCGCCTGACCTGGGCTACAGAGAAGCAGCACTGGACTGTTGCTCAGTGGTCCAAAGTACTTTTTTCGGATGAAAGCAAATTTTGCATGTCATTCGGAAATCAAGGTGTCAGAGTCTGGAGGAAGACTGGGGAGAAGGAAATGCCAAAATGCCTGAAGTCCAGTGTCAAGTACCCACAGTCAGTGATGGTCTGGGGTGCCATGTCAGCTGCTGGTGTTGGTCCACTGTGTTTTATCAAGGGCATCTGCTGAAAAGCTTTATGGAGATGATTTCATTTTTCAGCACGACCTGGCACCTGCTCACAGTGCCAAAACCACTGGTAAATGGTTTACTGACCATGGTATTACTGTGCTCAATTGACCTGCCAACTCTCCTGACCTGAACCCCATAGAGAATCTGTGGGATATTGTGAAGAGAAAGTTGAGAGACGCAAGAGCCAACACTCTGGATGAGCTTAAGGCCGCTATCGAAGCATCCTGTGACTCCATAACACCTCAGCAGTGCCACAGGCTGATTGCCTCCATGCCACGCCGCATTGAAGCAGTCATTTCTGCAAAAGGATTCCCGACCAAGTATTGAGGGCATAACTGAACATAATTATTTGAAGGTTGACTTTTTTTGTATTAAAAACACTTTTCTTTTATTGGTCGGATGAAATATGCAAATTTTTTGAGCTGTATGCCAAAATCATCAGTATTAAAACAATAAAAGACCTGAAATATTTCAGTTGGTGTGCAATGAATCTAAAATATATGAAAGTTTCATTTTTATCATTACATTATGGAAAATAATGAACTTTATCACAATATGCCTATTTTTTTGAGAAGGACCTGTGTGTGTGTGTGTGTGTGTATATATATGTATATATGTATATGTATATATATATATATATATATATATATATATATATATATATATATATATATATATATATATATATATATATATATATATATATATATATATATATATATATATATATATATATATACACACACTCACCTAAAGGATTATTAGGAACACCTGTTAAATTTCTCATTAATGCAATTATCTAATCAACCAATCACATGGCAGTTGCTTCAATGCATTTAGGGGTGTGGTTCTGGTCAAGACAATCTCCTGAACTCCAAACTGAATGTCAGAATGGGAAAGAAAGGTGATTTAAGCAATTTTGAGCGTGGCATGGTTGTTGGTGCCAGACGGGCCGGTCTGAGTATTTCACAATCTGCTCAGTTACTGGGATTTTCACGCACAACCATTTCTAGGGTTTACAAAGAATGGTGTGAAAAGGGAAACACATCCAGTATGCGGCAGTCCTGTGGGCCAAAATGCCTTGTTGATGCTAGAGGTCAGAGGAGAATGGGCCGACTGATTCAAGCTGATAGAAGAGCAACTTTGACTGAAATAACCACTCGTTACAACCGAGGTATGTAGCAAAGCATTTGTGAAGCCACAACACACACAACCTTGAGGCGGATGGGCTACAACAGCAGAAGACCCCACCGGGCACCACATGTCTCCTCTACAAATAGGAAAAAGAGGCTACAATTTGCACGAGCTCACCAAAATTGGACAGTTGAAAACTGAGTCTTGATTTCTGTTGAGACATTCAGATGGTAGAGTCAGAATTTGGCGTAAACAGAATGAGAACATGGATCCATCATGCCTTGTTACCACTGTGCAGGCTGGTGGTGGTGGTGTAATGGTGTGGGGGATGCTTTCTTGGCACACTTTAGGCTCCTTAGTGCCAATTGGGCTTGGTTTAAATGCTACGGCCTACCTGAGCATTGTTTCTGACCATGTCCATCCCTTTATGACCACCATGTACCCATCCTCTGATGGCTACTTCCAGCAGGATAATGCCCCATGTCACAAAGCTCGAATCATTTCAAATTGGTTTCTTGAACATGACAATGAGTTCACTGTACTAAAATGGCCCCCACAGTCACCAGATCTCAACCAAATAGAGCATCTTTGGGATGTGGTGGAACGGGAGCTTCGTGCCCTGGATGTGCATCCCACAAATCTCCATCAACTGCAAGATGCTATCCTATCAATATGGGCCAACATTTCTAAAGAATGTTTTCAGTACCTTGTTGAATCAATGCCACGTAGAATTAAGGCAGTTCTGAAGGTGAAAGGGGGTCAAACACAGTATTAGTATGGTGTTCCTAATAATCCTTTAGGTGAGTGTGTATATATATGTGTATATATATGACCTAAACCACCAGCTGTCTGTTAGATGTGACCGTGAACACGGTGTATCTGATATTTTCAGGCGCGGATGCTGATCACAGAAGAGAACCTGATGACCACCATCATCCGCACCTTCGTAGACCACCTCAGACACCGAGATCTGCAGGGCCGCTTTCAGTTTGAACGCTACACCGCACAACAGGCCTTCAAATTCCGCCGAGTCCAGAGCCTTATAGGAGACCTCAAGTAAGATGAGTGTGTGTGTGTGGTTAAATTTTGACTATCTGGTCCACGAGCTTATTTTGGTCAAGGACCGTCCATTTACACAGGAAGGGCCTGTCTGAAATATATGATGATACTCAGCTGAAAGCGTGGAAGTCAGACAATATGATTGCAACTAGTGATCTTCAGAATACTGCTTACTATTTCTGTGGCCTATATTCATTATGGGGGTCAATTTTGTTACAAATCACAATGAGAAACGATTTTTAAATCACCACTATGATGAACAGTGTATTTTTAAATGCTAATATAATGAATAAAATAATTGATCTGCAGCAGTACCAGTATTTCTTCAGTATTGATCATCCCTATTACCTTCACAGACTTCTACTACACCTACTACTCTAAGAGGTTGTTCACTCATGTATGTAGACATTAACTTGAGTGCGTGTCTGCGTCAATTTAAAAGACGTTTTTCAACTCGTGTCTTGAATAAAGCTCTAGGTATTTGCCGTTGCAATGAAAATAAAATACAAAATCCTGACTGCTTGTATGATGCGTAATTTATGTAAAGAGTCAATTCTGTAATAAAGGATCAGTTCACTTCAAAATGAAAATGTCCTTATAATTTACTCCCATCTCATCCAAGATGTTCATGTCTCTTTTTCTTTAGTTGAAAAGAAATTAAGTTTTTCTCCACATAATGGACTTCAATTGCAACCAAAATGTTGAAGGTCCAAATCAATGCAGTTTCAAAGGAAGGGCTTCAGAGGCTCTGCACGATCTCAGATGAGGAATAGGATCTTATCTAGCCAAACCATCGGCCATTTAAAAAATAAAACTGTATATACTTTTTAACCTAAATTGCTCATCTTGCGTAATTACGTCGGAAATGTCACACTAGATGTAAGCAGAAGTACCGCCCCCGTGTTTACAAAGTGCTCGCAAAGACTAATACAAACGCCCTTTAGCAAAAAAAAAAGGTTAAACAACGATGTCGGACGATTTGGCAAGTTGGAGTTTTCTTTTTTTGGAAAGGGCGTTTGTATTAGACTCCGCATGTTTGTTTGGGGCGGTACTTCTGTATACGTCTAGCGTGACCTTTCCCATGTGATTACGCAATCCATGGCACGCCGCAGAGTAGCGTATATAAATGCATATATATATATGTTTATTTTTGTCTAGAAAAATACCTACTGGTTCACTAGATAAGACCCTATTCAGCTGAGATTGCGCAGAGCCTCTGAAGCCCTTCCTTTGAAACTGCATTGATTTGCACCTTCAACCGTTGGGGGTGAGTAAATTATCAGGACATTTTCATTGTAAAGTGAACTAATCCTTTAAATGATCGAAAACGGATGTAACAAAACATTGAATATGTCACAATAAAAGTCTTGCAGTGTAAATGCAGTTTAAAGAGTCCTTATGCTGTCTGTGATGTCGTTACAACTAGGGATGCAACAGAAAAGAAAATTCTGGGCTGAAGCCGAAAATTCTGGATGCACTCGGCCGAAAACCGAAAATGCTTTTTAAAAATGATTTATTTCTTCCTTTTAAATTATTATTTATTAATTAAAATAATTGTATTAATATTATACTTAAAAAAAAAAAAATTCAATCATTTTAATGATACTGAATAAAAAAAAGTGGAATATTGAGTGGAGCGTCACTCTATACCGTATGATATATGTTTAATGGCTAGAGCGAGAGTGAAACCAGAACGCTGAACATTTGTGGCTGCCGAAATTTCGCTGCATCCCTAGTTAGAACCAAACAGCATTAATTTTGAGAGAAAAAAGAAACATGGCAAACTGTTAGTGGCTTAAGCCCTCTGCAGTTACATGTTAAAAGCACTCTCTGTTGTATTGCTTGTAATTCGTTTTAGTTCTCATTAAGCAGCCAAGAAATCCGGTGTGTCAGAAGAACCCTAAAAAGAAACTTAAAATGCTAACAGTCAAAGAAAAGCTTTTTGCGGTCCTAAAAGCCTCCGGCCGTCCGCTTCAAAGAAACTGACAGGCAAGTGTGTCAGTACGTAGCCGCAAAAAGAAATGAGGGGTTGTCCATTACCAGAGCCGTCATCCAGCTGAAGGCAATGGAAATCGGCAAAGTCTTGAACTTACCCACCAGCGAGGCCCATCATTTCTCATTTCGGCTACATACTGATGCACTTCCCTGTCAATTTCCTCGAAGCGACCGCTTTGATGCAGTTTAAGAATTAAGCGCTTGCCCATTGACTTCAGGGAGAAACTGTCTTTACAGTGCTATGTGATCGACCTGAGGAAAAAACATTCATATCCCCCTAGATCAGGTTAGAGGATCAAACACCTGTGTTTTTTTACATGCCACCATCTATCACATAAAAAGATGAGAAATCAGTCATAGAGAAGTCTACTAAATGAAGTTTTGAAGAAAAGGTACATCTTGAGAAAAAAAAAAGAGGGGGGGGGGGGGTTGTCTTCTGCTTTTTCGGAACAATACGGTACTTAAAGTATTCACACAAAATCTGATTGTATGTTTAATTGATTTATGGAGGGGTTTGAATACAGATGCATTAAATTGGCTTTGAATATAAGACAGTGGATCATTGCGGTACACTACTTTGCACTCGTTTGAATGACTTCATATACAGTTGTGCATTATTTGTGTCTAAAATGTCCATTGAGATGCGTATCATGATACATTTCTCTTGGCTGCAGGTATGTCCTGATAAGCCGTCCAACAGAGTGGGGCGATCAGCTCAGGGAGAAGTATCTGGAGGGGTTTGATACTTTCTTGGGGTTGCTGAAATGCATGCAGGTGACTATACCAATCTGATCTGATCACAGGGTTGTGTGTCTAGGGTAATTGAACACTAAAACAAGTGTGTGTGTGTCATCTTTGCAGGGAATGGACCCAGTAGTGCGTCAGGTGGGGCAGCACATAGAAATGGAGCCAGAATGGGAGGCAGCATTCACCTTACAGATGAAGCTCACACATATCATCTCCATGATGCAGGAATGGTGTGCCAGTGATGTGAGTGCATGTAAGACTCACATTAGTACCCACAATGCACCATGATGGAGCCTGTATATAAGTGTGTTATTCATCACGCATACAGGAGAGAGGGCTGATCGAAGCCTATAAGAAGTGCCTGAGCGCGCTGACTCACTGCCACAGTGGTTTCACAGATGGGGAACAGCCCATAACCCTCAGCATGTGTGGCCACTCCGTTGACACCATCCGCTACTGCGTCTCTCAGGAGAAAGTCAGCATACACCTGCCTGTGTCCCGGCTTTTAGCAGGTGACTCTTATTATTTCGTTTCGTTTCAGTATACGTTTGTTTCTGCCACAGAGTAAAAAAAGTAATTGTTTAGCTCACAATTCGAACTTATGTCCACTACTTTACTTTTTTTTCTCAGAATTGCGAGTTATAAAGTAAATTCTATGAATTACGTTGTTTTTTTCCCGTCAAATTCTGTTATTTCCATCTTAATTTTTCAAGATTCTTGTTTAGGGCCCTATGAAATAATGCTTTTTTTTCTCATTCCCTTTTATTTTTTTTACCAAATTCTGTGTTTTTGGTAGGGATGCACCGGATTCGGGTTCGGTTTCGGCTGAATATTGGGCTTTTTGACGGGGTTCGGTTTCTGCCGAACCTTAGAATTTTTTTCCACCGAACCCTAGGCTTGCACTATGCGCCTCCGCTGGTCGAACATAATGATGCCACGTTGATTATGAGAAGGTGTTTACTAGCTCTACCATTCGAATCCAGTCGGCTGTGAGAAAGTGAAAATGGAAGTCGTGAACAGAAAGCGTGTTGTTTGGCAGTACTTTAAGTCAAAAGAAGGTGATTCAAGTCGAGCTACATGTTCAATTTGCAATGACCATTTGTCTCGTGGTGGCAAGGACCCTAAACAATAGCTGCTGTTAAAACATTTGCGTTTGAAACATCCGAAAGAATATGAGTTGTGCATGAGGGAATCTATAATCTCTAGCAGCCAAAATGCAGCAACTTCAGGTACGGCAAAGGAAGGACAGTCATCCTGGAATAATGTTGCCTATTCTTAATTAAAATGAAATTAAATAAAAAATACACTGCTCATTCAGTTAATTTTCCCAACCAACAACCGCTGCTCATTATACGATTATTAACAGTAAACTGATAAGATTATAATATTGAATTGGCACACAGATATAGCATACAGATGAGATAAAATATAAATAAAAAGAATAAAATAAATAGGCCTACATAAATATTTTTCTCTTAAATATTTACCAAATTAAGATGAAAAAACAAAAATACACTAAATCCGTTTGAAGCTCTGAAGAACCGGAATCGTTTTTTTGGCAAATAAAAATAGCAGGCCTACCTCAATCCACACCTTGTATGAATTTTTTATTTTTTTTAAGTAACATGTCTACGTGATGTGGGTTAGTCTGGAGCACAGCCTGTTGACAGAAAACACCCTCTCAAGCCTCGCTTATACTTTCGTCTGTCTCCGCAGCGCGAGATCTGCTGACTGCGGGCGCGCGCCTTCTGCGCTCCGTTGTGCTGTTCTTTGAAACGACAAGACTCGGGGAAATTGTTCTATAAACCATCAGGAAACAGCGGCAAGAAGAACATGCGTGACAATGTTCACTTTAGTAAACTTGACCAAAACCACACTACGAAAAGCCTTAAACAAGGCTTCAGGTGGCACTGCTGCCCCGGAAATAGAGCGATAACGCCTTGCTAGAGTGGCCAGCCTCGGGAAGCGCCTTTCATTTGCTTTCCACCAGTCAAGAGCTTGTACTACTGCATTATTTTTTATGGATGTTGTTTACTTCATTAATGTGTTTACTGTGATAATGGACTGAGATTGGGAGTAGGATTCGGATTCGGCAGAATCTTAACCAGTGGATTCGATATTCAGCCGAACCCCAAAAATCTAGATTCGGTGCGTCCCTAGTTTTTGGTTTTAAAATTTCTGGATTCCATTGGAATGGTTTACTTACATTTTAGTAATCAATAAGCATGTCTAATTAATTGAATTCATAAAAATATATATTTTAATTTAAAAAAATAATAATTATAAAATAAATAAAAAAAACAATTTAATTTCAGAAATTCTGTAGAGTATTTAAAATGTTCTAGCAATCAAATGAAAGCATAAAACATTAATACTAGAGTTTTAATAATAATGTATTATTATTATTATTAGTGTTAGTATTATTACATTGAGACCAAGTTAAATTCTACTGTACTATAGTAATATATTGTTGTCACAATTTCAAGTTAAACTGGACTTTTTTTTTGACGGGTTGACTCTTTGGGTTTGTTTGTGTTTATGATATGATGGTAGTTTTTCTCAAATGAAACGGTAAAATGCCGATGAAGTGACTCTCAGAGCGGCTCTGGAGATGAAGTTCATGCGTTCATATAGTGAGACGGCAGAGGTGTTCGAAATGAAACCGCACGTCTGCACCCTTCATTCACACAGAGACACACAGAACATCCAGGATTCATATTTAAATAGTCTTTTGCGTCTTGCTTTTTATTTATTCCTCAAATTTTACAAATTTATTGTACAGTAAATTCAAATTATGGCTAGATTTTAGGGCCCTACAACTGCGAGTTTGTATCACAATTCTGAGAAACAAAAAATAAGAACTTCGAGTTTATCTCTAAGTTTATCTTGGGTTTTAACTTTTTTCTCAGAATTGTGAAGTCCGTATTGTGTGAGATTGAATTGCGCAATAAACTTGCACTTGCCAGTTAAGTTTGAATTGCAAAATTTAGTCGTAATTCTGAGAAGGTCATAATTGCGAGGAGTCGCAATTACCTTTATTTTTTATTCCGTGGCGGAAACAAACTTCCCAAGGAAGGTCCATATACACTCTGTAGGTTTGGGAATAAATACAGAGTGATCCCTTGATTAATAAATCCCATTATTGTTTTGTGTGTATGGGAATATATGATTCACTCCTGAAATTGCTTGAAAAGTGGTTGATGATGATAACCACACTGCATATCAACTAAACCTCAACATGCTCTCTCTTGCAATTAGGTTTACATGCTCTGCTGAGCAAAACTGAGGTTGCCTATCGATTCCCTGAGCAGCTGCCCCTGGTAAGTTTGGGAGTAATGTCTGTTTTTGTTCTTCACAAACATTCTCAACGCTTTCTGAAGCCTCTTTTGTCTTCTACAGAGTGAACTGAGTCCACCCATGTTGATCGAGCACCCGCTCCGCTGCCTTGTACTGTGTGCTCAGGTGCATGCGGGGATGTGGAGGAGAAATGGCTTCTCTTTGGTCAATCAGGCAAGAAGCTTATACAGCCGTTTCATTCTAATACAAATTGTCTTTTAATGGGCACCATTGTTAAGTTGATGATACACAGGGAAATATAGGAAATGTATAGGAAATATGTAATGTATAGGAAACATTTCAGTGATGTTGCTTGGGCACTTTCCCATTGGATACTTTAGATCGGTCATGGGCCGTGTGTGTCACCTGGTTGCCCGTTGATGGAAACATTGCTCAAAAAGTTGCCCTGTGTATCATCGTCTTTAGTCTTAATGCCTTTCCATCAATAAATATCCATTTTTCTTGATTTGTCTTTGCAGATCTATTATTATCACAACGTGAAGTGTAGAGTGGAGATGTTTGATAAGGATCTCATCATGCTTCAGGTCAGTGGTGTCAAGATATTTCTGAAGTTTAACTAATAATGCATTGCTATAATTATTAGGACTGGGTAAAAAAATATTGATTTCTCGATTTTTTTACGAAACCGATATCGATTCTTAAATCCCAAGAATCGATCAGTCATCCTGTTTTCAGTTGATGAGTGAATGGATAGCGCTCCTCCCATCCAAAAATTCGCAATAATCTTTGTGCTTTGTTACTATTGATATGAAACAAAGTCTCAGTTTTCAAATTACGTCCATTTTATTATGAAATCCAAAAACATATTGTTTTGGCGCTGTGGCGTGAGATCGCTCTGGCGCAGCTCAAGAGAAGCGGCATATGAACTGATCTTTTCTGATCTTCTCTTGAGAGAGAGAGAGAGTTATATGACTATTAACAGAATTTACAGGTGAATATGTACTATGAATATGATATACAGATGGCTATTACTATGAACAGAATTTTACAGATAGAGGTATACAATGATATGTTAGGCTAAGATGAGGAATATATCAGTGGATTAAGGTAGTGCAATGAAGTATGGACAGAAGCTATCCGAAAAAAAAAAGTGTAAAGTGCAGTGGAAGTGATTGCATATTACAGAAGTACGGTGCAAAATGCAAATGTAAACAGTTGGTACTGTGAATACAGTCGGCAGTGCAAATGAGCATAATCCAGTTAAGGTACGGTAGTGCAAGATGCATAAGTAAACAGTTTTTCCAGTAGTGCAAATAACAAAGTGAAGGCATATGTGAGAGGGAGAGGAGAGTTGGCAGTATATGAGGAGAGTGGATCAGCGATGGTTAGAGTTCAGTAAAGAGACAGCTCTGGGGAAAAAATTGTTCTTTAGTCTGCTGGTCCTGGTCCGGAGGATCCTGAAACGCCTGCCGGAGGGCAGGAGAGAAAACAGTCTGTGGGCTGGGTGAGAGGAGTCCTTAAGGATGCTGCGAGCTCGATGCAGACAGCGTTTCCTCTGGATGTGCTCGATGGCAGGTAGTGGAGTCCCTGAGATGCGCTGGGCAGTTTTCACCACCCGCTGCAGTGCCTTGCGCTCCGCAACAGAGCAGCTACCATTCTGCGATTGGTATATTTGTGTATAAATGTTTATTTTAAAAAAACGAATTGGATTAGAAATATGATTGTTATTGTAAAGTTAATATTATAACTTTATTATTATAAAAAAACATAATTGAGTGTAATTTAAATGTTTGTACAAATCAGTTCATTTTTACATTCAATGTTAAAACATTAACTGACTTCCATAGTTTACAGCATTAGTTGAGAAAATTTGCCTTGTATTGCACCTGATATATAAAATAATCGATATTGAATCGAATCTATTCGAAATCGAATCAAATTGTGAAATTTGTGTCAATACCCGGCCCTAATAATTATAATAGAATAGAATAATATAATAATTTACTATAAGTCCCTAAAAAATAAAATGTAATTTTTTTTTAAATTATTATTACGTTTATTTTAGGACTGTAAAAAAGAAATTGGGTTACTGTCAGTTTTATTATTAATGAAAATGTATGTGCTTGTGAAAGTAACATGTTGAAAATGTCTCGACTTAAAGTCCTACTTTAAAAAAATAAAAAATCCTAAAATATTTTCAGGAATTAAGCACAATTCTCTGTGCCAAAATTCTGTTAAGTGGAAAATTATCAGTGATGGGAAAACCTGGAAATATCAGGGATACATTTTTTCCCAAGTCAATAGCCCTATTCGGATGGTAATTGTTTCTCACTCGGAAGTCCGTAAAAATACATTTGTATGCCACCTCAGTGATAAAACTTCACCTCAGTGCATTCGGATGGTGATTTATTCACACGGTGAAGGAGCGAGTTTTGTGATCGGGAACGCACCACTCACGTGGTCAATAATATGATTGTATGCTGTAAATAAAATGTCATATGCTTGGTATAATAAGAATAAATGCATATTTAATTTAATTATAGGACAATAATATCCTAATTATTATTTAATTATTTAAATCTGTTTAAAAATAGGAAGATGTATAGACACACATTATAGTTAAAATGGTTTTCTGTCTTGTATTGTATCTCAAAATTAAGGATGTCATTTGATTCCACATGGAAATTAGCAGAAATAAGTGAATACAGCCTCTTATTTACATGAGGTCAACATAAAGCTGTGTGGTTATTTTAACATATACAAGTGCTGCCGTAATAACGGCCCATTTCAAATGTTTACGTGCTTTTCGTCTTTTTATTTTTGGAGCGGTGATGAAATGTATTGCTCTTGTAAATACTTGCCAGTAGTGATGCACCGATCATGATTTTACATGGCCGATACCGATTTTTCCCAAGCAAACTGTCCGATTCCGATTTTTTTTTTTTTTTTTTAAAAATGAAAGTATAAATGAACAAAATGTTTATTTGGTATTTAACAGGCCAAATTGGCTTTTGGCCAAAACGGGAAATTGAATTGGGTTGAACTTAAGTGAAATAAAAGGCAACAACTGCATATTCTGCAATCCAAACAAAGATGTTACTTAAATCAGCATTTGTTTTTAAACTCAGTGTAAAGAAAAAAAAGTCTTTACCAGTTAAATTAAATAAAACCAAAGTGTATAATTTTTCCAAAATGTTAAATAAAATAATGTTTAGTGCAACGAAAAAAACTAAGATGCTACAGCAGGTGCTTTTTAAATCAAATTAAGTTTTAAAAATGTAAATTTTAAGGTAAAATACTGAAAGAACTGATAGTATTTCATTTCAAAAGTGCATGCATGTTCTTCTTTACAAAAATAAGTATTTCGGCTTTGTCACAAGTTAGCCTGTTTCGTTCTCATCCGATCCAACACGTGAGAAGCTGAGCTGAACAGACGCTCACTATCTACGCTTGTGCTGGGCGCGGAGGGGTAAGCTCGCGCAGGAAAGCGGCTCTTCATTCCCTTCAGCGTATCTCGTCTCTTCCCTCAGTTCTCCAGTTTCCGTTTGTAACACACAAGTGACATGTTAGCGAATGATTGCGATATAGGCGTATGTGCACGCGGGCGCACTTCCGGAAAAATCGGCAGAAAAATACAAAGAAAACCGGCCGGTTGCCGATCGCACGCTAGAAGCAAAAAACGGCCAGTTCCGATTTTTGGCCGGTCAACCAGTGCATCCCTACTTGCCAGCATTTCAATAATAAAAGTCTAGATCTTTAAAATGCGGGTGGTGGGAGAAAAACACTGACATTCTGGATTCGGACAGCAATAAAATCTCTGATTACCCCTGTCAATGATAAAAATACCTTATGACCCCATGAGAAACAATTAGGCTACCGTCCGAATAGCAGTCCCTCCAGAAAAACGCGATTATGCGATCGCATGATTTAATGCATAATCAGCCAAAGTCCGCATATTTATGCGGGGGCCGCATTTTTTCAAATACGCCGCACTTTCGCCGTGTAAATTGCCTATTTCCGTGTGCAAAATATGCGGCGCTAGCATGATTTCATAATCCCCGCATTTTCGTTGCAAAAAAAGTCATATATATATATTAGCAGAAAGTTGAAAAATGTTTGTTTACTTCACACAAGAGCCGCCATTTCCGCCTATTGCCATGGGAACGTTTTGAAGTGACGTAATTACCCGCGTGAACATCATCGAAAAGCTGCAAACCCCCGTGGAGAAACCATAGATATCGGTGAAACCACGATAAAGCACGCAAATCCTATTTGCCAACAAAAAGAACAGCAAAAGACAGCGTAAAGCAGTTTCCCGGTGTGTTGACCGATTTCAAAACACAGCATCATGACGCTTTGAAGCGTTATGAATCAATTCAGCGGTTTGGATCGCCAAAGTCACGTATTTCAGCAATTTGACATGCAATCCGAATCATGAATCGACTCACTGATTCATAGCATCATGATGCTGTGTTTTGAAATCGGTCATCACTATATAAGTCGTTATTTCGTTTTTTTTTGCGCACAATAACTATTATCGTCACTTCATAAAGTTATTGTAGAACCACTGTAGTGAGATGGATTTTGCAACAACGTCTTTAGTACCTTTTATGGGTCTTGAGAGTGTACATTGTGCCAATGGAGATCTTTGAGCCATCGGAATTCAACTAAAATATCTTCATTTGTGTTCCGAAGACAAACGGAGGTCTTACGGGTGTCCAACGACATGAGGAGACGTCATTAATGACAGAATTTAAATTTTTGGATGAACTAACCCTTTAAGAGATTGCACTTTGTGCATTGGGAGCACTCAAATGTCTGTTTTGTATAGCTACCTAAGTTATTTATTCATTTTTCAAGTTGTAGCATATTCCTTTTGTAAAGCTACAGAACTTGTTTGACTCAATGTTTTGTAAATTTGAGCCATGTGTTTATTAAGGTCTTCAATAAAACAAGATGGGAACTTAAATATTCCCAGTTTTTGCAAGTTCTCGCAATTTTATCGCATAAAATTGCATAAATATCCCGCATTTTTCATCGCATTTTTTAAGAAAGCATGCCGCATAATCAAGGATTTTTGCCCGCAATAATCACAAAAAAAAGCCGCATTTTTCTGGAAGGACTGGAATAGGGCTAATGTGCATTTTTTTGCTTTTTTTTTATTTTTTTTTATTTATTTTTTTATAATAGCTCAAATTATTTTTAATTGTAATTTGCTATAAAAACAAAACAACTGTGGAAAAGTCATTGATAATAATTTGTTAAAGTGTGGGAACACTATTATAATTTTTTTTGTGTTTACACATGGTGGTATTCATTTTACTGCCTTTATGCTGATTTAAATAAAAAATACTAATACAATCACTGTCGTTTTTTTTTAGTATGAAGAGAGTAACACGAGTGAACATGAGAAATTTAGTGATCATGTTTCATGCTTTTGGGTCTAGGCTGGGGCTTCCATGATGGATCCCAACCACTTCCTGATGATCGTGTTGAGCCGTTTCGAGCTCTATCATATCTTCAGCTCAGCAGACTGCAGAAAGAGATACGGCAGAGAGAACGCTAACAAGGTCTGCTTACCTCTCAAACTCTCGTTCCCCCATTACTTTTCTTTTTACTTGATTTCTCTCTACTTGCACTCTCTTCTGCACTCACATGTGTGGCTCTCTGTCTCTCAGGATGTGGTTCAGCAGAATAACACACTAATTGAGGAGATGCTGCACCTGGTCATTATGATTGTGGGTGAGTGATCTTTTCTCAACACGTCCAACACGTTGAGCTTATTAGACACCATAGATAGTTAGTAATTTATGTTTTGTTTGTTCTGTCCTGTAGGTGAGCGATACACTGCAGGTGTTGGTCAGGTGGAGAGCTCTGATGAGATAAGGCGAGAGATTGTTCACCAGCTGTGCATTAGACCCATGGCCCACAGCGAGCTGGTCAAAGCCCTGCCTGAGAATGTAAGTCAACCCTCACGGCTTCAGCTTTATCCCTGATCATGAAAGTGCCGGTTATTGTTTTACAATTGTTAGGATTTTTTATCTGTGTTTTTGTTTTGTAATCATTTTGGCTCCTGAAATCTGAAAAAAAAAAAAGAGATTCAGTAATTGTGAAACTGTGAACGGATGTGAAAGGGATAGTTCACCCAAAATTGAAAATGTATCATTTACTCGCCCTCATGCCATCCCAAATTGTAGGAAAATAATCCATCTCTCTAAGTCCATATAGTGCAAATGAATGGCTGGCGCTCATTTGACGCTGGATAAACAACACGCAGCGATTATGACGAAGCCATACAACCCCAGTAAATGAATCAATGTCTTCTGAAGTCAAATGATAGGTGTGTGTGTAAGAAAATACTTTTATCTACACATTTATTTTACTTTAAATACAAATCAATGCTTCCGGTCTACTGTCATACGCGCCTTCATGAGAGGAACATCGCAACACATTACATAATTAATGCATTGTGTAGTTTGCACAAGAAGTAATGCGGATGCACAAGGGAGCATCACTCAAGTGAGCTTCACAATGGCCAGAAGTGATGAATTATAGTTAAAAATATTAGTGTTTTTCTTACACCGATCGTTTGGCTTCAGAAGTCATTGATTCCTCCTCTCGGGTTGTATGGATTACCGTTACAATCGCTGTGTGTGTGTAGTTTTTCAAGCATCAAATGAGCGGCAGCCATTCACGTGCATTATATGGACTATTAGTCCCTAATAACATGAGTGCAAATGTGATATTGATTTTATACAACCATTCAATAAAGTTTTTGATCCATTTTGCCAACGAAAATATTACGTATGGAGCCAGAGAAGGACTGTTTGTGTGTCTCCGTTTTTGAATGAATCTGTGTTTTGTGCGGATCAATCGGGTGAACCAATGATTCAATGGCCCATTCATAAAGAGAGCCATTTACTTAATTCCTGAATGAATCCGCTGTTTGAACGAATCGAATGAATGAACGACGCAATGTCTTACTTATTAAGACATTTACTGCATTTTAGTTTCTTATTTATCACTTAAGAGTATCACTTAATTTAAAAACAAAAAACAAAATCATATTTTCATTTTTATAAATGTTACGTCCCAAAGATGGCTAAGGGCATGAGGGAACTCAACTTAAAATAAATAAATAGATTCCCAGATCTTTTAACCCTGGTAGACGTCATCAAATGTGCTGCTGCAAGAAGAACACAAGAGCAAATGGAGTTTAAATGAAGAAAACGGGGTAATTTTTTCACAATAACATAATTAGGAGGGAAAATCAACACAGGAGGGAAACAAAAACCCAGAAGGCAATACCAGGGAGTAGGAACTTAAACTGGGCATCCCATTCCCCACTAAACTTCTTAACACAAGAAAATAAAAATCAGAAAAAGAAAATCTTCAGTGTCCAAGACGGCCTACATAATCTACACTAACTACAAAACTCAAAACATACAATGATGGCACCCGCTCCTTACCTAGTGTGTTGACAACGTGCTTCCCTAGATGCTGCGAAATGGAAGTCACGTGACATTATTTCCTGTTCCCTACTCCCTGGTCAGAATAAAATATTGGAGCGGGGAAAAAAACAATTAAAGAGAATAAAGATTCAACGTATTTGTTTTTTCAATGGGGAAAAAAAGAACGAATTAACTCATAAACAAAAATCATACTCTCCAGGAGCAAACAAAAAGTAAATGAGAACCCAAAACACGCAAAAAGAAAAAGCGTGGCAAAACAAAAGATCCTGCTCCCAAAAGATCTCTTGACAGCCCTAGTTTAAATAATTATTTTAGAGTAAATGCAGACCTGCCACTTGTTCTGTTGCGTGTTGTGTTTATCATTGACTAATATTTTTTTATTTTTAAATAGTTCAACACAACTTTTAAACAGATCTAATACTTTGGTAACAAGAGAACCATTTTCTTATAGTGTGTAATTACAAGCTCATGATTTTATAGTTAAATCATGACCATAAACTGTAAATCTTTTTAAAGACTTATGGAGACAACAATATATTACTTTAGGGCGTGATCCTTGTCTAAAATTGAAAAAGTCCTGGAAAATGATCGCTGGAAAAGTCCTGGAAAATGGTTGCTGAAAAAGAGTGGGAACCCTGTATCCCTTTATCCTCATTATTCCAAGAATTATGTAAAGCTATATATTTCTGATAATTTGCTTTAAAAACATTCTGTTCTTTCTACCTTTTAAATCACTCCACGAATCATTAAGAAATGATTCAATTCTGTATAAGTCCTGTCCCTAATTATGGTCTTTGAGCAGAGAATAGCTGTATAATAGATCTCGTTGCTCAATTTACAAGTGCACAAACAATGATAGTCAAGAAAAAAGTGTTTTTTAATCTAAAAAGTATTGTTCTTTACTTGAAGTTCCTTTTGACAAACTTGTTTTGAATGTGACTGCCACCTAGTGGTGCTAACGAATTTCCCTCCCTCTTATGTCTTCTGCACACAGGAGAATAAGGAAACCGGCATGGAGAGGGTCATCGATAGTGTGGCTTTGTTTAAGTGAGTGTCCTGAATAAAAGAGTCTCTCCAAAGCATTGGATTGGTCTGTGTGTAATCCTGTGTGAAATGTGTTGTACAGGAAGCCTGGTGTGACGGGTAGAGGACTTTATAAACTCAGGCCAGAGTGCGCCAAGATGTTCAACCTGTACTTCCACCATTACTCCAGAGCGGACCAGTCTAAGGTGCGCTGCATGTTTGAGATTTACACTCACAAAGAACAACTGTTGAAAACCCATGTTCATTTTTTTTTCTGTGTCATCATTCAGGCTGAAGAGGCTCAGAGAAAGATAAAGAGGCAAAATGGGGAAGATTCAGGTACTATCTATACATGATATTATAAACTATTAACACTTTAGGTGTGAAAATTTAAAATTGATTGTTTCATTATTTTTGTCTATAGTTTCGAATCACTTTTTACTGTCCAAAACTTTGACAATATGGTGATTTTTATAAATTGGCTACATTTACGTAGACATTATGCCACATTAACACATTCATAGTTATTTGAGGGGGAAAAATGTAATGGTGATTTTTATTTTTTTTATTTCTCTAATACAAATTGCAGTTAAAAAGACATCATTTGCTTTGCGCGTTTGTAAGACTGCACATTTTGCCCCAGATTTTGTGATTATGTATCAATATGGCTATAAAATAATTATTATTATTTATTTTATTATTTTATACAAATATAAACTATAAATGAAAACTAAGACATATTGCTACTTTAATATTTCACAGTAAAATAAAAACAGTATTTAAGAAAAATAATATAGGTAACACTTTATTTTGATGGTCCTCCCGGCAATATGACTATCAGTAACTTTGCAACTACGTCAACTTATTCTATTAACCCGAACCCTAACACCTAATAACTTGACTCTCTACTAATACTGTAGAGTTAATTGACATGTAGTTGACAAGTTACTTATAGTAAGTAGAATGTCCAAATTTGGACCATCGAAATAGTGTTTCCATAATAATTTTTTTTATTATGTTTGCATGTTTTATGTTGATAGAATGGGAAGATGGTTGGCTTCCCAAATGCGCATTAAAGCGACCCAAACTCAGAACAGATGCAGAGATTGAGTTTGTGTGGAGCTGCATTTACTGTGAACAGAGCTGCTCTGAGATCTGCAAACACCAGTGGATCATGAGCTGCTCATGTCTAAATAAACCAAGCAGCAAACTCCCGCAGTTTCTCTTGAAGCCAATACGGAAGTGACATATACTGCAATTCATCGACCGGACACTAGGGACAGGCTCCAGAAGGGAGCAGAATCACATTGAGCCCCATGTTAAAATGCCCAACTTTACAGCAGAAGAAAACATGTTTACAGCCTCGTACAAATTGTGGTTTTGGTCTATACGGCTAATTTTGCCCTTCATGACAATTTTTTTGTTATAACTCATTCGTTTACATTATATAAAGCCTTAAAGTTCTGCATAATTAAGGGCGTGGCCACTTTGAGTGACAGGTGGATAGCCATTTATCTGCTGTCTGTTGTCGTCGCGTCACTTCAGCTCCGCCCACGTCCCGCCTTTTTGCCCATTTTCTGTTATCTGGGAGTGACGTGCAATGACGCGCTGCCAAGATGGCAACGGCCAGCTCGACCCTACTTTACGCTTCAAAACTGCTCATCAGAATCCTATGGGTGACGTCATGGACACTACGTCCATATTTTTTTACAGTCTATGAAATACACAGTGCCGCACTTCACTCTGAAACACATATCGCATACATTAATTAAAATGGCTGCCTTTGCGATTTTGGTATTATATCAATCGTCCTGCAATATGTGATGTCAGTGCCAAAAACTGATTTGCATGTATGTTTCTTGTAGTTCTGCCTCCGCCAGTTTTGCCCCGGTTCTGTCCGCTGTTTGCCAGTCTGGTGAACATGCTGCAGTGTGACGTGCTGCTGGGAATTCTGGGAGCTGTGCTGCAGTGGGCAATGGAGCCCAGCGGGGGACACTGGTCTGAGTCCATGCTTCAGAGGGTACGTCTGTACAAACTGGAGCACTCGTTCATATTACCAAGTCACATCAGCCCTCGTATTAAGTCACAGTATTATTAAAAAAGAAAAAGGTTATTTAATATTTAAATAATTTTGTCAAAAGCCACTTTACCAGAATGACTACCGGTAAGCAGAAGCACTTTAGTTTCACACTCTGTTCAATTTGACAATATATTTTGACATCTGAGTGAAAGGCATGAGTGGATGAACAGAACACCTTTTTGCTCTTGAAACGCGCATAAGAGTATCAAACTGCAGAGCCGCAACACTGATGAATGGAAAAGAAGGCTTGGTCTCGAGTGTGACGCCTTGAAAAAGCTGCAAGACGTGGTGCAGCGGTCAAATATGAGCAGCGCATATTTACATAACTATTAAAAACCTTACTGTAAACAGCGTGGAGTATTATGATTGGCCCAAAACAGACTTCTTACATCAGCGCGTTCTGATTTCATACGTGAATATACCGGTAATCTTCATTCTGCGTTCACACAGCGCATCATACCAGTAATTTACTGGTAATGTTACACCTTCCCTTACTGGTAAATTGACGGAACTGATTTACCTGTGGTTTTGAATTTACCAGCAATTTACCGGTAAAGACTGTATGTGTGAAAGGGGCTAATGGATGTTATGAATGTTGTTGATACAAATGTCTTGATATAAATGTGCTTGTACCATGATGTTAGATGTTGTTCTTACCACCCATCCAAGTCAGAGCTCTGTATGAACGTGTCCCACAGGTCCTGCATCTTATAGGCATGGGCCTGGTGGAGGAACAGCAACATCTCATCAGCAGCGCAGAAGATAACGATACCAACTTCAACTTCACTCTCAAAATCTCCAGTATGTCTTTCTTCTGTCTCCTTTCCACACACACACAAACACCTCTTATAGTTGAGCTGAACAAATATCTTTATGTAGGACCAGGTGAGGCTCCTGCGAACACTCCCAGTATCTTGGCTTTATTGGAAACCCTGCAGAACGCTCCTCACCTGGAGGTGCACAAGGACATGATCCGCTGGATCCTCAAGGTAAAGCTGATTAAAAGCGTATTACAAAACCACCTGTCACCTAGAATGCATGTTTAACTAACTCGGCTGTCCAATAGGGGGGCAGCAAAAGATGACAAGTTTGCAATTTTCAGAAATTATTTTCATATTTGTGTATCTGCAGACTGTAGCCACCATCAAGACCACACGGGAGTGCACGGCCAGTGCGCCCCCTAGTGACAGCTCCGGGCACAGTCAAGAGGAGGTGAGCATAGGAAGTGCAACACGTTTGCATCATGACCCGTTAAGGTTGCAGTAGTGTCTCACTGGATTTATGTGTAGACGGTGCGGGACAAGGATAAGGCGGAGCGGAAGAGGAAAGCAGAAATGGCGCGGCTCCGGAGGGAGAAGATCATGGCTCAGATGTCAGAGATGCAAAGACACTTCATCAACGAGAACAAAGAGTTGTTTCAGCAGAGCCTGGAGGAGCTCGACCCCTCCACCTCCTCCTCACTGGAGCACAGGTACACAAACACATCACGCTGCAAGATCTCTTCAAACATTAATTTCCAGGTTCTAATTTCTCTGACTTTGCCTCATAGCCCCAGTTCGTGTGATAGCGTGCTGGTGTGTGTGGGTCCACGGCGGTGGCGCGCAGGTGGCAGTGAGCGGAGGCAAGTGGTGACATGTATCCTGTGTCAGGAAGAGCAGGAAATCAGAATTGACAGCAAAGCCATGGTGCTCGCTGCTTTTGTCCAGCGCTCCACTGTCATGTCCAAAAACCGCAAGAGACCTCCACACAACCCAGGCATGTCTTGTGTGCATGTTTGGTACATTGTACCTTATACTTGCATGTTCGTGTTAATGAATGCCATTGTTTTTGTGCTACAGATAAGTATGACCCTCTCTTCATGCACCCTGACCTGTCGTTCGGCACACACACAGGCAGCTGTGGACACATCATGCACTCTCACTGCTGGCAGCGGTAAGAATCATCATGAAAAATGAGAACCACATGCTGATTTGTCAAAAATGTGCTCTTCATAAGGCATCTTTACACAGCCGAGTTAAGGCGGCTCTAAAGCGGCTCTGTGTCTGCTCCAAATTCTGTGTAAAGACGCAATGCCGCATTAAAGCAGACTTAAAATATGCCGGGTCTGATCCACCTCGGCCCCAAGTATTAAAGGCGATGCTGAAACGGCTTTGATTCAGTGTTAATGAACACAAACTAGTGCCGCCTTAAACTACCCCATTGTCATGACAACCGCCTGTCAGCGTCAGCTCACGCAGCGCGAGAATCAAGAAGCAGGAGACAAACCATCTAGGAATTAAGGTAAAAGAGTCCTGTAGCCTTCTCACATTTAAATTGAAGGGAATTGGGAATTGAAGATCGGAATTATATTCATTTTGCGGTGAGGTGTAAGACAACCTGAATGTTTTAATTTTTATTTGTTTAGGTTGTGTAGCCCGTTTCGTTTGCGAGCAGCATCAGCCTCAGCTTGTCAAAAATACCCTTTTGTGGTGGTGGTGATAGTAGGCTAAATGTTTAAACTAACATTGTGATGCTTGAAGTGTTTTATATCTATGGATTTTATTATAGGCAAGACAAGTCCAGTGTTGATTTGAGAGGCTAAATTGATCAAACATGCGGTTAACTCACTAGCCGCGTTTCCATTACGGATTTGCGCAAAACTTTTGCAATATTTTCTCAAAAGTCAATTAAAAAAATATTGCGAAATGACAGCGTTTCTATTAACTGATGTTACGCGACATTTATCATTCCAAAAATCATGCTACGCATGTTGTTAGGTTTATGTATGTCCCAGCCACCGCACGCCATTATTTTTAATGTTAAGAGACGTGTGTGTTATCCAAGCACTGATGGCAAGGAAAGCACCTTATACTTGAGCGGCGCATATGAGGTGTTATGATAAATTGTGGCATTTATATTCTATTGTTTTTTACGAGTTTATTAAAGAACTCGTCTTCTGTCCAAACATACCATCATCTATAAAGAATGATCCACTTTACGTACGCCAGGTGTGACTCATTGCTACATACAGAGACGAGCGAAAAGTTTGAATTTGCATGCTGTTAACGCAAAGTTTTTTTTACCACTTCGTTATTTTGGCTTGGAAATATATTTTCGTTTGTTGGAAATATAAACTGAATTTAGAAATGCTTTTGAAATGAAAAACTTTGCGTTTAATAAACAAAATATATTTTTGAAATGAAGACTGCGTTTGGAGTGGAGTGCAAAATAATCCGTTCCCTGAGTCCACTGCCTTTGCTGTTATTGAGTGTACACAAATAAAAGTAGACAGTTTACTGTTTATAATTATCTCTTGCACTGTATGGCTAAAAATGACGGAGTATTGTGAGTTTCCGCTGGAATAAGGAAAAAATCCATCAAAAGCGCCGACGACTTCGTCTGACAGAGGGTTAAAGAAATGTATTTAGTTTCATATAGTTAGGCTATGTCTAAATATTATAATCTTTTAATTCCATATGTTGATTATGAAAAGTGAGCGGCATGAGTAAAGCACATAATCAGATGCGCATATGTCTGTAGACATGGATTTTGAGCACTTCATTGAATTGTGTTTTCTAGAAAGTCTTTCTTTTAAAATTAATTTCCTTTTGTATAAATTGTATTTTAATTTTGATCAATGTTTAATCAACTATTTGGCTGTATATTTAATAAAAAAGAAACAAACCAAGATCGTCGGTTATGGATTGACGTGCGTAACTGGCCTGTTTCCTCAGTCTTTGAGCAAGGCTGAAACTATAGCCTTTCTATTTTAACACATGTCTTGAATATATGTCTTAATTACAGTAGGTCTATAGATAGTTATAATATTTGTGTCTGCACCGGAGTCCGTCATTATAAAGTTACGCCACTTTCCTTATTAGGAGAAAATATATGTCGTTTTAACAACATAAGATCTCGTTATTAGACATAGCCTACTTGAGTGGAAGAAAAAAAATATGTAGGCCCTATGTGAAAGCAATGCGTGACCGTACCAGGTGACCTGTAAAAGCGAAAAAACTGTTTCCATTGCAGTTCCATTGCGAAAAATTCCTTTTTCGAATTGCCTAAAAAACCTCCTCATGCAAGCGTAAAAACTTTTTTGTGATGTATGGGAGTTTTTGTGAAATTGATGCGTTTCCATTGGGCGTATTTTAAATTCGCAATTTCAATTTGCGCAATTTGAAGGGTAATGGAAACGCGGTTCGTCACTTTAAAAAATAAAAACTTTAATTTAACAAACCAAAAAAATGCTTCAAGCATTTTTTCTAAATTAACTTAATAAAGAAACGAAATATAACTACTTTGACATTAAAAACAAAACTGAACTATTTTAATGGCTGCAACAATGTGTAGCCTAATAGGGAGGATATATATATATATATAATCTCCTCTATCCTCTAACTCACATCTTCAAGCAAACCACCGTCATGTGTGTTTGGCGTTTGGTGTGTTGGCAATTGGCGTTTCCCATTTGTAATCTTCCTTTGAAGAGTCTGGCAGATCAACACACAGCAACATTTCCCTCAGATGGGTTATGCTTAACCCAGTCGACGTCACTGTGATTGTGCATTGTAATATTATATTCCAAAAATAATCTCTTTGAGAACGATAGGCTATTTTATATTAGATTTGATATTTGCTTATATATCTGCTGTCATGAAACGCTATCATTGTTAATTTTTTGCGCCTGCTCCAAATTGACTTTGTTTCTTTTAAAAAAACTTTCGTCCACTTTAAATCCTGCGGTGATCTACCCGTAATAATATATATATTTTTTATAGCATTTGTTCAATCAGGCACAATTTTATTACGAAATATAAAACAACTAGGCGCTATACCGTAGCCTACAAGCCTATACAGAATCATGACAAACATGCCGCTTCAGAGACACATTAAACGGTCTGTGTAAATGCACATTTTTGTGATGTTATGCCGCTTCAGAATCGGTTTCTGTGCCGCATCGGCTGTGTAAAGATGCCTATAGAAGGGATAGAAGAATGTAACCATAAATGTGTCCTCTTATTCAGCAGCCTCAGTTCCAGTATTTTCCCCTATCATTATAAATTGTTTCCACTTATTTTATGATTTATATTATCTAGCACTTAGAGATCGTAAAGGGTCATGGCAAACATTTTACCCTCATTTTTAAAAAAATGTGCAGTAAACACTTTCAATACACACACGCAAAAAATCTCCCTTTTAATACATAACTAATAATTTAGATCCATTAGTTATAACTCCCTGACCAGTTTTTAAAGGGGAGGGGTAACACACAGTTTCATCCAATCTCATGTTAATCTTGAGTACCTACAGAGTAGTATTGCATCCTTCATATCATAAAAAGTCTTTAGTTTTATTAGATTTATAAAAGACAGATAAGCTGTACCGACTCTCGAGCTGTAAAGACGAGCTCTGGAATGCGCGCCGTGCGAATCACGTGCGCGAGCACACACACACACACACACACAACGTGATCGCATCATAGACTCTTTATTCATTCTGGTTAAATCACAAAATAAAATGTACCCAAACGTGTCCCTGCTCTTGATACAGAATAACTGATGAAGATGAGGGGGAAAAAACTATACAATGGTGAATTCTTACCTCAGACCCGCTTGTCGGTCACGAGCTCTACCACTGGACTACTCCGAGGCACACATGCATGTCATGCGAATCTATGTGAAGAATCTCGTGACTGACAATATTGTATTATGCTAAAGTTAGGTGATGTAACGTTAAAGATGAAACTATCACGTTAAACATGACTTCTCATTGCTTCCCTCACTCACCCATTTTTAAAAACAAAGTTACGCCACTGCATTGCATTATGGGTTACTTTTGATTCACTCTATGTTCGTGTTGGTTACATTTATATGCACTTACGCACCGATTGCCAACAAAACAGACTGCAAATCCAACGGGCCTTGCTTATAAAACATTCATCACTGACAATGCCAGGAAATGCCACACTTGAAAAACAACGCTGGGTTCTTTAGGAAGCTGAACAAGGTTCCCTCACAACCAAAAACACACTTCTTTGGTGACATTGTTAAAAGAATCCTTCTCGACTTGCATTACCTGAATGATGGGTGTGCCCCCCCCCCCCCCCCCCCCCCCTTAAGGTCTGTTAAACGCACATCCCATATGTTATTATAAGGATTTGTTTTTTTCATAATAAATCTGTGTACTCTTACTATAATAGTCATATTGTCCACAACTGTAATGTATCATATCTTAGAATACTTTTATAGTATACTTCTGATATATGTGAATTAATTGTAGAGAAATTGATTCAATTATATGATTTGGCAATGTAACGTCTCATTTCACTGGAAGATCGAGTTAGTACATTCTGATTGAACATTATGAGATTAATTTTTCACAAGTTGCAGATAGAAAGGGTGAATTTGAATTTCATGCTAACTTTAACATTGGAAAATGAAGTAATTGTGTTGTAAAAATTACTATAATATATAACAAATAATGAATTACTAACATATTTTGTTCATATTTAATATATTAAAATAGTCATTTTTACAGTTGTGCTATAAAATGGAATAATTTATTAAATACTCAATTTATTTTGCATTGCAATATAATTATTATTTAAATGTTTTTTTTAATTATTAATCACAATAACAATCAATAATTATTTTATAGTCGCATTAAATGGTTCCAAAACTATGAAAACTCAACCGAAGAGATGTGTTGTTGTTGTTTTTTTTATATATAGTGCAGCCTTAAAGTGTTTTTGTCACTATCATCAATTATTGATTTTTATATCATTCTGCATTGTAACTGTGTGTAATGTCTCCCCCTGCAGGTATTTTGAAGCTGTGCAGGCTAAAGAGCAGCGCAGACAGCAGAGGTTACGTGTGCACACAAGTTACGATGTGGAGAACGGAGAGTTCTTGTGTCCACTCTGTGAATGTCTGAGTAACACAGTCATTCCACTCCTGCCTCTTACTAAGACCAGCTGCAGGTACTGCAACAAACACACTTAATATAATACTTGTTATGACTACTGTATTTTGCAACGCTCTCAGAGTGTAAGTAATAGGTAATTAGTGTGACCTCTCCGATTAACACTCCACATACAGGTGAATGAGTATTTGAATGGAGCGGATTGGTTGATTATGGACCGTGTCTGTGTAATACTCTCATCTGTAGTAAAAAAAATATTTTGTGTGATAGAGACTAAAAGCCCCACTCATATGAGCTCCGCACTGCTTTTGTTACACACCGCCACATATGAACCCAGTGCACTTTGTAAGACACATCATGAATATGCATCCTTTATATTTATCGGTAGAGGTGGTGCCTTTTTTCAAAACCAGTGCACCCTTGAGCAAGCCGCATGGGTAAAAGCATCTTCTAAATGATCAGTTAGTAAATCCATAGTAATTTACAGTTCGGCCTGTTTCAGTCAGCTTATATCTCACATTTCTGGTTATATTAACTGTTGTTTGGCAAAGTTTTGCAAATCCAGGCGATCAGGAATTTTGTGTGAGGGCGAAAATTTTTCTCAAGCTTCTAGGTTTTAAAATTGACTTCTGTGCGAGCTGTGCTTCATACACTATATTGCCAGAAGTTTTGGGACGCCTGCCTTTACATGAACATGAATTTCAATGACATCCCATTCTTAATCCGTAGGGTTTAATATGGAGTTGGCCCACCCTTTGCAGCTTTAACAGCTTCGGCTCTTCTGGGAAGGCTTTCCACAAGGTTGAGGAGTGTGTTTATGGGAATTTGTGCATTTGTGAGGTCATGCACCGATGTTGGATGAGAAGGCCTGGCTCACAGTCTCCGCTCTAATTCATCCCAAAGGTGTTTTATCAGATTGAGGTCAGGACTCTGTGCGGGCCAGTCAAGTTCTTCCACACAACTCGCTCATCCATGTCTTTATGGACCTTGCTTTGTGCACTGGAGCGCAGTCATGTTGGATCAGGAAGGGGCCATCCCCAAACTTTTCCCTCAAAGTTGGGAGCATGAAATTGTCCAAAATGTCTTGGTATGCTGAAGCATTAAGAGTTCCTTTCACTGGACCTAAGGGTCCCCTGAAAAACAACCCCACACCATAACCCCCAACCCACTCTCCACCAAACTTTACACTTGGCACAATGCAGTCAGGCAAGTACCGTTCTCCAGGCAACCGCCAAACACAGACACGTCCATGGGATTGCCAGACAGAGAAGCGTGATTGGTCACTCCAAAGAACACGTCTCCATTGCTCTAGAGTCCAGTGGTGGCGTGCTTTACCCCACTGCATCCCACGCTTTGCATTGCACTTGGTGATGTAAGGCTTGGATGAGCAGCTCGGCCATGGAAACCCATTCCATGAAGCTCTCTACACTGTTCTTGAGCTCACTCTGTGATTTTACGTGGCCTACCACTTTGTGGCTGAGTGTACATATAGCCTACCACACTATTGGCGATTAGACAATGGATGTGTTTTACCTGCAAAATTTCGCCAACATTTGTCTAGTATGACTACATTTATTGCATGATTGCTGTCCTTTTCTATCAAACTATGAGGCATTAGATTGATTTGATTGAGTGTTTGTGTTGCAGTTGTTGTTGCAGTTCTGAACAGCCTGATCTGAGCCAGTGGTTGAACATCACCTCTCAGCAGATGAAAGCCCTACTTTCTGCTCACAGGAAGAGCAAGGCCAACAGTGAGTAACCCCAATTCTCCCCAATCCAATCCTCAAAGATACTTCAAATGTGCCCAAAATGGCCTCGTGTTCATCGAGTCAGTGGCTTACAGGCAATGTTCTTGAATGAAAACGATCAATGTGTGTCTGCAGGTGCTGAAGGTGTTGATGATACAGATGGTGTTAATAGCTGTCCACCGCCTGATGGCTTTAGACTGGACCACACTCCAAAGTAAAACCACATTTGAAACTACCAGTCATCCATAATTCACTTAAGCTCAAAAGTGTCCTTGTTAAAAGTCAAACATAAGACATAACACTAATACAAAATGTTTCTATCTGTCAGCAACCCGTACTCAAGCACCATAAAGGAGATGTTGACCACGTTTGGGACAGCCACATATAAAGTGGGTCTTAAAGTGCACCCAAATGAGCAGGACCCCCGCGTGCCAATCATGTGCTGGGGCAGCTGTGCCTACACCATTCAGTCCATAGGTCAGTCCAAGTAATTGTTGAACTATAATGCATAATACCCCCCCAAGAATTGAACTGGTCAGTAAATTGGTGGCGGAAAATGTAAAAATATTAAGAAATAGAATTCATATTAACATTGAAAATCTGAAATTATCAGGGTATTTTTGTAAATATGATTCTTACCCTCATAATGAATTCAGGTCCGTTTGACCCAAAGGAGATGCATACCTTTTTGTTGTTTTTTGTTGAATGCATCGTTTTAGTTCTGTGCAAGTGAGCCATCAATTATTTACACATCATTAATTATTTTCTATATTTTTAATAAAAATAGTTTTTGTGCTCTGGTCTATTTTGACCCTTGTATCAACCGAGGCCTGCACATGATGCTATGCAGACTTTTTTGTACATATTATTGTAAACTTTCCTTAAGAATGCTGATAATTACACATACATATTGATGAACTATCTTTTGTTCAAAACGTTATCTTTTTGTAAGTTTTTCATTCTGCTAGTGAAATGAATATTTTGTTTAAAAACATTTCAAAGTAATATTACTGTTGTTTTGATATTGTTGTATATCATATCACATTTTTATTGTACAAGTGTTATTGTGTAGTGCATGCAAAATTAGAAATTTCAAAGAATTTCTCTGTTTATTAGTAAAATGGGTAAAAGTAGTAATAACAAATATTTGTGCGTTCACTCAATAATTAGTTACTGATTAAATTCCACCGGACCCATGAATGCAAAAAAATGTATTGTGATTTTTAAGTGAGGTGAATTATGAAGGGCTAGAAGTAAATGGAAAAGTAAATTACATTAATTTCATCTCTCACACAGAGAGATTGCTGGTGGATGAAGAAAAGCCTTTGTTTGGAAGTTTGCCATGCAGACAGGTAATTAAACACATTAGAATAATTATGCATGCTTGTTATTTGAATGTGTAACGAATATCAGTTAATAGTTTGTCATATCTAAGTGGGTTCTTAAATTTTACTCTTGAGTTTGATTTGTTTATTAACCCAAATGTTTTGTGCTTGCAGGACGACTGTTTGAGTTCTCTGGCGCGGTTTGGCTCAGCCTGCTGGATAGCCTCTGCCTCTCATACTACTGTACAGAATCACTTTATCAGGCTCTTAGCAGGTATGAAATTAGTGCTACAGTTGTTTTGGCATGTGTCAAATATTGTGAGTGAATGATTTGAACATCTGTGCTTGTTCAGCCCTGGTTCCTGATCCCCGGGTGGAGAACACGCCATGCATTCTGGATATAGACATGTTCCACTTGCTGGTAGGTAAACGACCAGAGTTGGTCCTGCACCTGCTATTCACATAAGCGTCAGACTTCACACATTCTCTTCTAATTTAATAACTCAAGTTGACAAAACAAAACTGCATTTTGCCACATCCTGTTCACCTCTAATCAATAAAAAAACTGCAAAAACTGAGTGTGTAAAGCAGGGGTGTCCAATCCTGCTCCTGGAGGGCCACTGTCCTGCAGAGTTTAGCTTCAGCCCCAATTAAACACACCTGCACCAGCTAATCAAGGTCTTATATTAGGCATACTAAAAACTTCCAGACAGGTGTGTTGAGGCAAGTTGGAGCTAACCTCTGCAGGACAGTGGCCCTCCAGGACAGCCCTAGTGTAAAGGTTCTTACTCATACTCAAGTCAGTTGTTTCAGAATTACCTCTGACCCCACTTTTTATGCGTTTGTGACAGGTGAGCTTGGTGCTGTCCCATCCAGCGGTTCACTGTCTGGATTCCTCAGGGCTTAGCGTGGACACTGCTCAACTGCACTTCCTGCACCTCTGCACTGTTGCTCACATATTCCAGATCCTTCTCACCTCCGTACCAGGTGAGAACCTCAGTGGCAACATGACCATAGAGACTTCATAGATGATTTTGAGTGTTTTGGGATGTTCATGTTTGCTGTCTCCTGTGTGCCATCAGAGGAGGTGCAGATGGAGCAGGAGAGTGGAGGAGCAGAGAGGGAGGAGGAGGAGCGAGTGTGCATGCTTTACAACACTCTCAGGACACATCTGAGCAGGTGAAAGCGCGCTCACACACCCTTAAACCTTGCAATTAACTTTTATCATTTTTGTTTCATAATTTCCCCACAAAATTAAAGGTGCACTATGTAACATTTTTTCAGCAAAATATCCAAAAGCCAGTTGGCCAGTGTTATATATTTTGTTCAGTTGAGTACTTACAATATCCTAAATGTTTCCAACTATTTGTAAATCGTGAGAAAATTGCTATTTTAACCAAGGAACCTGGACGTTTGAGGGAGTCGTCTGTTAATTGCGTAATATCTGCGTTACCCTCAGTTTCCGGATTTATTTTGCAGAAACGCTTTACTCTCACTGCAGTGTGCAACAAGTGTCATAGCAGCCGCAGAGTGAACGCACAGAGTAACATCATAACATCATTAACACACTCCGATGTATCTAATATGATAAACAGAGCTGCGTTACCTCATACTCATGCCCGGAAAAGCAGAAACTCTGGGAGGTTGCCGCTTGGATTTTACTTTATGAAAGTTGCATTGATACGTTGCATTTCGATTTAATATTTGTATTGTGTGGTAACCGTTTCATTAAAGCAATAAGCCCCGTGAAGCTGTGGTTTACAGTGAATTTATAACATGCTATAAATTCACTGTAAAACACGGCTTCTCTGGCCTTTTTGCTTTAATATGCCATTTTTCTCTGTTAGTATGTCGAAGGGATGCACTTGCTGTCCGTATCACAAATAAATTTGTCTAAAATTGTCTCTGGTAATCATACAGTTTGGTTTTGATCACTATCTGGGGTCATAGTTTCGGTTCAGTTTGGTAAATAGAGAAAAAGTGACAGTAAAGACATTGTTACAAAATAACTTTCTATTCATGATAGAATCCTGACAAAAAAAATGCATCACAAAATGTTAAAGGCACAATATGTAAGATTTGAAATATTCATAAAACACTAGAACAATGTTATATAATTTGTTGACTTGGTCAAACTCGGTCGTCTCCGGCATAATAAAAGCTTGGCTGCTATCGAGCCATGTCGCGCTAATCTCTCATTAGAAATCACTCCAGCGGCCTCGTTCCACTCCAAGGGCTTTCAGCCCCACCCTGCTTCATCGTTAATAAATCTTTAATACATTAACTCAACCATGAAAATGATTTCTGGCGGATTCTTTTCCATGGCCAGAGAGGTGAAGACAACAACTCCCATGATTCCACGAAATCATGGCGTCATCGAGCTACACCTTTGTTTTGATCAAGTGACCTCTAGTGGCGAAAATTACATATTGTGCCTTTAAGCAGCACAACATTTTACAACATTAATAATAATAATTTCCAATAATCAGAGTAAGGACTTTATGACAGTAAGATGTTTACATGACACAAGCAATCCTTTTCACTCTGTTTACATACAATTTTCATTATTCTGGTTATTCTCAAGGAATTTGGCGATATTTATTTTAGTTATTTTTTTATAGCACCATTTAGGCCTTGTGTCCACCAAAGTGTTTTTCATGCAGCTGGCTGGCGTATTCAATTGTTTTCAATGGGAGCGCCGCGTTTTTAGAACGCCATGAGCATAACGAGGCGCTGAGCGAGTATTTCACGCTCAAGTGCTGAGCAGTCAGCGTTTTTTACTGGTCGCCGAGAGTTGAAGAATGTTTGACTTTGACCAAAACGCAGCGCTCATCACTGTCACTTTTCGCCTAACCGTCCAATCACAGTGGAGGAGGAGGCGGGACAAATACAACACGGCCAACCGCCACATTCTGCGTGTACAACGTTAACAGATAAAAACAAGCAGCATAATAACGGAACAAAATAATTTATAACAAGAGCCAGAGCAAATACTTTACATTGAATACAGAAACAAACAATCTGTGAAATGAGATGCATGTAACACTTCCGTATCATAACAAGCAAAGAGTCTCAACTGAAAAAACCGCTGCGCTGCCAAAACGCTCTCAAGCGCCCACAGTAAGACATTTTCAGCAGAGCGCCTTGCGTTTTCAGGCGGCTAAAACGCTTTGGTGGACACGCGGCCTTATTTACATATCCAATGCACAGCACAGATGATGAACTCACACACAGTAGGTGTGTTACTGACCAAGCTCTTTCACAGATTTGTACACCAGTTCTTTGATACCTCTGTCTGGATTTTCTTTGTAACATGCCAAAAAAAACCTACATTTCAATATTTTGATCATCAATATACGGCATTTATACTCATGTTGTGCAACATTGTCAGCATGAACAGTTTTTTTTCACCACCCCAAAACTCCACACTTTGATCAGTGGAATAGATGCGATTTTAAGTCTTTATCGTGTTTAAATTCAGCATATGCCATGTTTTACTACTCTTATGAGTGTTACAATTATGAGCTTAATCGCATCAATTTGATCAAAGTATTGTTTACGTGAGGTACAGTTTCATCGCAATATCCCCTAAATCTCATTAGTCGCATTATGAGGGTGCATGTAAACAAAGCACTGTCAGAGACGGTTGAAGAATGAAGTTCAGTTTTTAGGGGGACTGTTTCACCCCTACTAGCTTTGCATGACTCTAATATGAAAGCTGTATGTGTGTTTCAGTGGCTTGCGTGAGGTGAGCTCAGGCTGGCATCTGTGGCACTGTGTGAAAGCTGGAATCCTGCCTTATCTCAGGGCAACCGCTCTATTCTTCCACTATCTTAACGGAGCTCCAGCACCACCTGAGTTGCATGGTAAATGACTTAAAGGGGTAGTTCACACAATTTTAATTCTGTCATTATTTACTCGCCCTTCCAAACCCGTAAGACCTATGTTCATCTTCAGAACACAAATTAAGATATTTTTGATGAAATCCGAGAGCTCTCTGACCTCTGTAGACAGCAAATTAATTAACACTTTCAAGGTCCAGAAAGGCGGTAAAGACATCGTTAAAATAGTCCATATGACTACAGTGGTTCAACCTTAATGTTATGAAGCATTGAGAATACTTTGTGTGCAAAAACAAACAAAAATAACTTTATTCAACAATTTCTTCTCATCTGTGTCAGTCTTCTACGCAGCTTGTTGGCCAGCTCCTGCATCAGCATGAAGAAATAGTGTTCAAAAAACAACCAAAAATAACGACTTTATTCAACAAAAAGTATTCTCAACGCTTCATAACATTTAAGGTTGAACCACTGTAGTCATATGGACTGTTTTAACAATAGCCGCGTTTCCACCGCAGGAACCAGGGACTTTGGGGTGGTACTCGGTGTGTTTCGACCGCAGGAACCAGGGACTTTGGGGTGGTACTCGGTGTGTTTCGACCGCAGGAACCAGGGACTTTGGGGTGGTACTCGGTGTGTTTCGACCGCAGGAACCAGGGACTTTGGGGTGGTACTCGGTGTGTTTCGACCGCAGGAACCAGGGACTTTGGGGTGGTACTCGGTGTGTTTCGACCGCAGGAACCAGGGACTTTGGGGTGGTACTCGGTGTGTTTCGACTGCAGGAACCAGGGACTTTGGGGTGGTACTCGGTTTTTCAACCACAGGAACCTGGGACTTTGGGGTAGTACTCGGTGTGTTTCGAACGCAGGAACCTGGGACTTTGGGGTAGTACTCGGTGTGTTTCGAACGCAGGAACCAGGGAATTTGGGGTGGTACTCGGTTTTTCAACCACAGGAACCTGGGACTTTGGGGTAGTACTCGGTGTGTTTCGAACGCAGGAACCTGGGACTTTGGGGTAGTACTCGGTGTGTTTCGAACGCAGGAACCAGGGAATTTGGGGTAGTACTCGGTTTTTCAACCACAGGAACCTGGGACTTTGGGGTAGTACTCGGTGTGTTTCGAACGCAGGAACCAGGGAATTTGGGGTGGTATTCGGTGTGTTTCGACCACAGGAACCAGGGACTTTGGGGTGGTACTCGGTGTGTTTCGACTGCAGGAACCAGGGACTTTGGGGTGGTATTCGGTGTGTTTCGACCACAGGAACCAGGGACTTTGGGGTGGTACTCGGTGTGTTTCAACCACAGGAACCAGGGACTTTGGGGTAGTACTCGTGTGTTTCGAACGCAGGAACCAGGGACTTTCGGGTTGGTCTTCGTGTGTTTCGACCGCAGGAACTAGGTGCTTTTGGGTGGTACTCTGTGTGTTTCGACCACAGGAACCAGGGACTTTGGGGTGGTATTCGGTGTGTTTCGACCACAGGAACCTGGGACTTTGGGGTGGTATTCGGTGTGTTTCGACCACAGGAACCAGGGACTTTGGGGTGGTACTCGGTGTGTTTCGACTGCAGGAACCAGGGACTTTGGGGTGGTATTCGGTGTGTTTCGACCACAGGAACCAGGGACTTTGGGGTGGTACTCGGTGTGTTTCAACCACAGGAACCAGGGACTTTGGGGTAGTACTCGTGTGTTTCGAACGCAGGAACCAGGGACTTTCGGGTTGGTCTTCGTGTGTTTCGACCGCAGGAACTAGGTGCTTTTGGGTGGTACTCTGTGTGTTTCGACCACAGGAACCAAGGACTTTGGGGTGGTATTCGGTGTGTTTCGACCACAGGAACCTGGGACTTTGGGGTGGTATTCGGTGTGTTTCGACCACAGGAACCAGGGACTTTGGGGTGGTATTCGGTGTGTTTCGACCACAGGAACCTGGGACTTTGGGGTGGTATTCGGTGTGTTTCGACCACAGGAACCAGGGACTTTGGGGTGGTACTCGGTGTGTTTCGACTGCAGGAACCAGGGACTTTGGGGTGGTATTCGGTGTGTTTCGACCACAGGAACCAGGGACTTTGGGGTGGTACTCGGTGTGTTTCAACCACAGGAACCAGGGACTTTGGGGTAGTACTCGTGTGTTTCGAACGCAGGAACCAGGGACTTTCGGGTTGGTCTTCGTGTGTTTCGACCGCAGGAACTAGGTGCTTTTGGGTGGTACTCTGTGTGTTTCGACCACAGGAACCAAGGACTTTGGGGTGGTACTCGGTGTGTTTCGACCGCAGGAACCAGAGGCTTTGGGGTGGTACTCGGTTTTTCAACCACAGGAACCAGGGACTTTGGGGTGGTACTCGGTGTGTTTCGACCGCAGGAACCAGGGACTTTGGGGTGGTACTCGGTGTGTTTCAACCACAGGAACCAGGGACTTTGGGGTGGTACTCGGTGTGTTTCGACCGCAGGAACCAGGGACTTTGGGGTGGTATTCGGTGTGTTTCAACCACAGGAACCAGGGACTTTGGGGTGGTACTCTGTGTGTTTCGACCACAGGAACCAGGTGCTTTTGGGTGGTACTCTGTGTGTTTCGACCACAGGAATCAGGGACTTTTGGGGTAGTACTTGGTGTGTTTCGACCACAGGAACCAGGGACTTTGGGGTGGTACTCTGTGTGTTTTGACCGCAGGAATCAGGGACTTTGGGGTGGTACTCTGTGTGTTTTGACCACAGGAACCAGGGACTTTGGGGTAGTACTCGGTGTGTTTCGACCACAGACATCAGGGACTTTGGGGTGGTACTCGGTGTGTTTCGACCGCAGGAACCAGAGTCTGAATGAATTTTCAGGTACATTTCCTCCTCAAAACGGCCCAGCTCACAAGGTAATACTTTTTTTTGTTTGCTATTTGAAACAACAATGAAGTTTAAAAAATATGGCCGATGAACCGGCGATGAGGTTCAGGCTTTATGGAGGATGAAATCCAGTGGAACTGGAAAGCAGCACACAGTCCTACGTCACTGGACTAATCTTCACAGTACTTAAGACTGCGATGCAAACGGGTCTGGGCGAAAAAAGTTCCTGGGACAAATTGTTTTCGGTAATTTTGGTGGAAACGGGACTAATGTCTTTCCTACCTTTCTGGACCTCAAAAGTGTTAATTAAATTGCTGTCTATGGAGGGGTCAGAGAGCTCTCGGATGTCATCAAAATGATCTTCATTTATTTTCTGAAGATGAACAAAGGTCTTTTGGGTTTGGAACGACATGAGGGTGAAGAAATTAATGACAGAATTAAAATTTTTGGGTGAACCTAAACCTTTAAAGACAACATGATGACATTACACACAGATACTGCTTTTACTCCTCCATGTGCTATCATTTCTAATGATGACTGTGTTTTCAGCTTTAGGTGTGGGTGAATGGGAGGCTCTGTGTGGATACCTGTGTCTGCCCTCCAACCTGTTACAGCTCTACTACAACAATCAGGAGGTTATGGAAACTCTGCTGCATGGGTAACCGTCAATATCTAGCTGAACACCTCTGAAAACTGGCGTACTGACCAGATGTTTGCTGTGGCTTGAATGAATGATGGTGTGATAACTGTTAGTTGTACTCTGCAGATGGTGCTCTCACCCAGGTGTACTGCAGGGTCTTCAGAGCAGTGTGGCTCTCGTCAGGTGCGTCCTGCACCTCAACACTCAAACGCTCACTGCAGCCGACATTTGAGTGCTCACCTGTTTCATTCTCCCATTTCCTGCTCTAGGTTTCCCAGAGAGTCCAATCATCTCATAGAGCTGCCGTGCGACTACAGTGCTCTGATTAACCAGGCCTCCAGCTTCACGTGAGTCACCTCCTGTTTTTTAAATCAAAGGCGATTAATAACAAAGAGCTGCACTCCTGATTCCACAAGTCAAATAATTGGTCTTCCGTTGATCCTGGCGGCGTCTAGGTGTCCTAAATCTGGAGGGGATAAGTCTCGCGCTCCTACTCTGTGTCTGGTGTGTGGTACCATGCTGTGCTCTCAGAGTTACTGCTGTCAGACCGAGCTGGAAGGAGAGGACGTGGGCGCGTGCACTGCACACACTTTCGCCTGCGGAGCCGGAGTCGGCATCTTCCTCAGGTTTGTGCAAGCATATGTCGATTAAAGTCTGTCAATATAATGGGCAAATGATGTACAGTTATTATTTGCTAAGCCTTTTGCATTGGGATCCTGGGGTTTATTTAGCAATATTAATGGACTGAATGTACATTTATTATGTGAGGAGAGACAGCACAGAGTGCTAGGAGTCACATGACAAGCACAGTGTAGGGAATTTGTTGCCTTAAGGCTGGACACTACACGTCTTTTTAAAATTGGAACAGATTTTAAAATGCTGCATCATTTACTTGTTGACTTTGTAGATGGTTACAGTAGCGCTGGGTGGTATGACCAAAAATATATATTATGGTATTTTTTAAAATGATATCGGTTTCGTAGTATATGATGGTTTTTGTTTTTTTTCCTATGCATGATCGGGTGTTAACCACATTTTATACTGATTGAGAGAGGAAATACTGCAGTAGATTGACTAGAATGCCCTATTTTGCTGTCATGAGTGAATATTGTAGAAAAACTCCACACTAGAGTTAATACAGGTTTGCAAAGCCCCACAAAATGATGCTGTGCGGAGACAACAACCAATAAAACACACTCATTTCAGACACATGAACACTAAAATATGACCACGGAGAGATAAAAAAAAAAAAAAAAAGAGTTGAGGGCACCTTAAGCATTTAAAAAACCTGGTAACATATATAACAACAGACTGCCAAAACGAGGGAGAAACGCGGAAGAACATTTAAACGGTCTTAAGGATATTTTCAGTTCATTTAAGAGCACTACAGTCTTTGAACAAATGACACTCGTCAGTTTAACACAGAAAGAATAAAGCAGTTCTTCTTTGAATTGTCAGTCTATTTATTAACTTGCATCATCGTCTTCTGTGTAGCAGAATAACCCATCGTGTCATCGCAGTCGTGATCCGACGTACGGTTCAGTGTCCTTTGCATACATTTCATTTGAAGAAGACGTGATGAAATATGTGTGCATACACGCTGCTGGTTCACTAGCACTAGAGGATATGAAATATGTCCATAAAAAAACTTAACCGTGCTCGCTCCGGTCTATATATGTGCTATATGATCCATGTGGAGAACCTCATCACGGCGTTCCACGCAGAAACCACTCTCTCGCGTGTAGTTTGAATTCTCCGCTGTAATCAAGGGCTGAATCCGAAAGCGCCCCCTATAACCTCATATAGGGCTTTATTTGAGGGGACAGCCATTTGTAGTGGTGTCCGAAACCATAGTGGACGTTATCGAGTGCACTCATTCAATCCCACATTGCACCGCAATAACGAGTGTACAGCCGATATACACACAACGGCTGTCCGACTTCACGCACTCGTTTGCATTCACTCTTTCAAGTGAACAATATAAGTGTATAACGTAGGGAATACGTAGGGTTCGAACTTACCATAGGCTGTAATGCGATCTCAGAGACTCCGGCAACAACAACAACTGTATTATGCATAAAAACGGTGCATTTATGAATTATACAGACGATGAGCGTTTTCGGGGTAAAAATAAAAATAACGACTTGGAATAAAACAATTCTGTGGATACAGTCAGAGACGAGCACATTCAGAAAAGCGATTTGCAAACATTCACAAATATAAAGTGAGATACTTGTGTGTTCTGGATATGATGTTGGATCACAAATAGTTGGTATTGATCCATCTTTGAGAATCAAATTCCCATTTCATTCCCTTCATAAATAAAATGAATCCACTGCGTCCCCAGTGGCTTAGATGCCGGGAGTTACGGAGCCTTATGGACATGTTTACAGCCAACGGAACAGTTATGTTTACATAGCTGAGACATTATATCACTAGCTGAACTAGCGAGGATTGTGTGGCTCGCTCAGGGCGGGTTCTATGCTAATAAGGCAGAGATTGTTTTTCACCAGTGGGCGGGGCTTGCCCTAATGGACAGCTCGTTTTGAGACACTTTCTGATTTTGATTCAAATGAGTGGGTGGATATTTACCATTATAGGGTGGTTGTTTACGATCCCAATGCTCCAAATAGCAATTCAACATCTAAAAGTATATTTCTTTATGTTTTCTGAGAGGAGTGCTTTTCCTTTGTCCATTTGTCCATTTTATGTGTGAATACTTTTCCAGTATTCACACACACATTATCGGTTATGTCTTAAGTGAACGTTTGGTTAACTGTTGAGGAAAGACATCTGATGTGTAACATTATATTAGATGCGTGGGGTACAGTAGGTCTTACGCCGCATTCACACGGGGTGTCGGCGTCAACGCTTCTCGTTTACTTTGAATGGGTGACGTCATGCGTTGCCGAACTGAATTGTGGGTTCCGTCGCGGCGCTTCACTCGCGTTGCAAGCGGCAAAAGTTGAAGATTTCTCAACTTTTCAAGCGCCAACGCAGGCGTCATCCAATCAGATCACCCTATGCAAATATCCTAGAGCAGACGCTAGCCAATCGTGTTCGTTTAAAACACCGGTGAATGAAGAGTGAATGAAGAGTGAAGAACGATCTAAAATGGAGGAAAAGCTAATAATTGCGTGGGTAATCACCCGGTCCTTTACTACCAATCATTATTTACATACCGGGACACAAACTGGAGAGACCAGGCCTGGAAGGAGGTGGCAGAGACGGTTGGAGAATCTGGAATGTATCATGCTTGTATTCCGTCCGTGCTCTGTTTATCATTGAATGACAGGCAGCATATCATATCATATCATGTGTGGTTCAAATAGGCGCTATCCCCCAGCCAAATGAGGAATCAAATATTAAAGTGATCAATTTTCATACACAAAATAGTCTCACAGACTAGCTGTCAAAAAAGGCGCTTTTTTGTGTTGCGTTGTGGTCCAAGCGGCAAGTATGTGATTAGCTGTTGTCACTATGACGGTCGCGTCAGCACCAAGCTTCAGCCACGCCCTCCGTCAACCGTTGACGCCGAAGCCCCGTGTGAATGCGGCGTTAATATATAGTAGGCATTCATGTTAAAGGTCCCGTTCTTCGTGTTTTTTTGAAGCTTTGATTGTGTTTACAGTGTGCAATATAACGTGTTCATGTTTCGCGTGTAAAAAAAAACAGTATTTTTCACACAATTTACTTATCTGTACACCGCTGTTTTCACTGTCCTAAAAACGGCTGATGACTTCCTTTATTCTATGAAGTCCCTCCTTCAGAAATACGTAACGAGTTCTGATTGTGCCAGCGGTTCCTGTGTTGTGATTCGACAGCAGCTTAGCGCACGTGGAAAGGTCACGCCTCTTAACGGGAGATGTATGCGCTTAATGATCTCTACAGCGTCCCTGGCAAAGCCAAACAAAGGTGATTTGACTCCGGGATGAAAATAACAGCGTCTCGACGACATGGCGACAAACACACTCAAACGCAACAATTCCTTTTCTCCACGCGACACGTCCTCTTCTCCACGTGGGACAGCAACAAGACCATGCCCCCTTTTTCGCGTATTCTTGTGGGCGGAGGTTAGTCTGTTCTACTGACGTCATTTATGAAGGAAGTACCAGGATGTAGTCCAAGCCAGCCGTTCGCTGTAGGCTTTGAAAGGGAACTTCTGTTAACCCTCAGAGCCCGACGGCATCGCCCACGACGTCACACGGCACCTCCGATAAATATCTATATTATTTCATGAAACTTTTATCGATTTTCTTACCGTTTTTTCCAGCAGAAAGCTAACGAGCTAGCCATCACGGGGGTATCTTTGGTGTCTTTGTAGCCTTTACAGAAGGTTTTCTATCCAGCCTGGAACATGTGCATCTTTTTGGAGTTGTTCAGCAATAAATCAAAACGCTTACATCCAAGATATATCCACTTGATGTCCATAATTTATACATTTTCCGTCATTTTTGCCGCTAGCGCGATGCTAGCTGCCATTTTGGATGAGGGTTTGACCAATGACAGGCTGATCCGTCATCCACGTTGGTGTGCGTCATTACGCATGAACCACAGCTCTGTTATTGTGGAGAGATAGAGATGCACGCTAGTATTGAGGAGATAGAGAGAGAGACGTGCTGTAGTTTTGTGGACAAAGTTTGAGGAAAAAGTTTGAGGAGAAAGTTTGAGGAGAAGTTCCTGATAGGAACTGTTTTGAGGCTTGGCACCAGTAAATATCCAAAATCCAAAGAGGCCAAAAGCGCCTGGACTTTTTTTGGAAAAATGTAAATAGTTTTGGTTCTGTATAAGTTATCATGTTTATTCCTGAGTTCCAGGACTCCAAAGACTTGAACAAACAGTTTTCCAGAGGAAATATGCTTAGCTTTTATTTATTTGTGTGTGTTTTTAATAAATATTTGAGGGATTCAATTTCCGTTTTATGTTTTCATTTGTCTTTATGGTCCCATAACTTATTTTACATTCAGGTGACATCAATGCAACACAAATATACTGACAGTGCAACTTGTCTTGAAAAAAAAGAGGTGTGTCAATTGTCTGTGCACAACAGGGTTGATGTTTTACAAGCTTTTTTAGTAAATAACACCAGGCGGAAAATTTATTGTAAAAATACCCTTAGGTCTCTGAGGGTTAAATAAAATATCTCGCTTGGCATTGAACCTTGAGCTTTATAATTTTACAGGTATTATTTATGCTCTAACAGCAACATTACACACTAACTAAAGTTTGAACAATGGGATCACGAAGAACGGGACCTTTAATCAAACAATTGTGGTATCATGGGGGGGAATTTTTTTTATATATATTTGGTTTTGACTTGATGTGTGCCAAATTTGGTGTTATTTCCAGGGATTTCAATATATGGTTTTCTATGTTTTGGAACCTTCAGAAAATGTGAACTTTTCCTTAAAATTGACTTTTTTTTCCTGCTGTTCTATGAATACCAAAAATTCGGACATACTACTCTTTTCACATACTGTTTTTCACCAGCTATACAGTAGGGAAGTAGGCATATTCGGACGCAGGGGCTGAATTTGAAGTGTTTAGGCAATCATAAATGCCTTCCAGTTAAGCTAAGAACTATATAACTGTATGTATGTTGCTGCTATTTGAAAAGCAATACAGTTACAGTGGGGTTCCCATTGTTTGTTTTAGGCACTTTGCCATGATCACTGTAACTCATGACCTTGTGGCTTTTTGCGTTGCATTTGTCAGCAGGGTTTCATTTGTGTATGTTTGTGTGTTAGGGTGCGGGAGAGTCAGGTGCTGTTCCTGGCTGGCAAAACTAAGGGCTGTTTTTATGCTCCCCCATACCTGGACGACTACGGGGAAACAGACCAAGGGCTAAGGTACATCTCTGCTGCCGGTACTTCATGCATATGCTCATTTCGAACAGTTTGAGTGTGAGATCAAGTGTTGTGTTTGTCTCTCTCAGACGGGGAAACCCATTACACTTGTGCCATGAGCGCTACAGAAAGATCCAGAAGCTGTGGCGCCAGCACAGCATCACAGAGGAGATCGGCCACGCCCAGGAGGCCAATCAGACTTTGGTGGGCATCGACTGGCAGCACCTGTGAAGTCACGTGATGCGTTCTCACACTTGCGCCCACCCTTAACGCATAAGGTGCCCCGCACAGCAGGGCTAGAGGTTGCCAAGGCGTCTCCAAGGCCTCTCGCTCTTCCTCCACCCCGTTCTCCATCTTTCTGACAGTGGATGAATGCATGACTTTTTCTTTTTTGGGGGGAGTGGGGGTGGTGGTTTACCCTCCCTTTTTTTCTTTTAAATATGATATAAATACATATTTAAAAAGACACATAGCCAAGGTATTGAACCTTAAGGGTTCCTTCGCAACACAGATATTCTTCATAGGAATGCTATTTAATTTCTGCTCCAAGTAATTTAAATTATTTTCAAGGTATTTGCTTACATATATAGGTTTGGCTTGGGAACTGAATGGTGGCGCTGCCCTTCAAGTAAGCACAAATGTCCCTCAACGCCCATACAGGGATAGCGCCACCTGTAGGACACGCTCTCTGCCCCTTCATCTCTCATGCTGCAATACATTTGTTAAGGCCACCTGATTAATGCGCTCAGCGACGTTCATTCAATAAAAGCCAACGCGGGGAAGATCCAGGAGCACGTGTGTAAATGTCCTATGAATGCCTGGTGTCCGTTTGTCTGGGTTGTGTATGTTTGCGCGAGTGAGTTTTTTTACGTACAGGTGTTTAGTTGGTATGTTTCTAATATGATGGATTTCTAAGGTGGTCCGTTTTTACGACTGTTTCTGTTTCGTGAAGTGTGTTATTTATGTGTTTCTCGCGGGTGTTCGTTGTCTTCGACCTTGATCTATGGAATCATGCAGTTCCACTCTGAAACATGATTTTGACGTGTGTGTTGTTGTGATTTTGGTTCACCACTTTTCAGCAGTAATGGATGCAGAATTGCATATCCTTAATTCAGTTTCGACTTTGGTCTCCTTTAGACTTTTTCATTCTTTATAGTGGCCTTGGCCTGAGGATTTAGTCCAAACGGAAGTTTTATTTGCCAGCGATGCAGATGCGCATTAAACACACGTTGCTTCTTTCAGATACAAGTTTTCATGCCTCGCGCTATTCAGATGAAATGCCTGGTTCTGATGCGGTGAGCATATTTCCTGAGACACTTCCAGTGGCTGCAGCAGTGTATTACATCACAAACTGACTTGTTAATATTGTGAATTCTTGTATAAATGGGTACATTGTACTATATTGTAAAACATTAATGAAATAAAAAAGAAAAAGCTCTGTGTTGCGTGTTGAAGTGATGCATAAAATGCATTGATGAATGAGCTGATAAGGGTTTTATACGTGTGTGTGTGTGTGTGTGTGTGTGTGTGTGTGTGTGTGTGTGTGTGTGTGTGTGTGTGTGTGTGTGTGTGTGTGTGTGTGTGTGTGTGTGTGTGTGTGTGTGTGTGTGTGTGTGTGTGTGTGTGTGTGTGTGTGTGTGTGTGTGTGTGTGTGTGTGTGTGTGTGTGTGTGTGTGTGTGTGTGTGTGTGTGTGTGTGTGTGTGTGTGTGTGTGTGTGTGTGTGTGTGTGTGTGTGTGTGTGTGTGAGAGAGAGAGAGACAGAGAGTACGTGTGTGTGTGAGAGAGAGAGAGAGTACGTG